>CM042696.1:426737732-427381725 GCA_023614405.1 Avena insularis
ATTGTTCGTCGGTTCCATTTCAGGCCGACCAAATCCGACTCTAGCCTTGAATGTTCTACTTGCAAGAAAGTGTACTCCAGTAAGGATGATTACTGGGATCTAACTGTGGCAGTTGGTTCTGCTGAGTATTCCGAGTCCATGCCGGCAGCAACTGAACTTTTCAGGTAAAATTTGTTGTTTCTTCTTAAGTTTGTTGAGCTCAGAAGCTTAGAAACTATCATACTGTAAGATGAGATAGTAACGTCTTCTGAATATTGGCATCATGTATCAAACTTTCGTCATAAACCATACTCTATTGTACTGCAAATTAACTGCTGAAAGCATGTCTCACGACTATGTCACAAGCAGTGGAACTGTGGAAGAAACCTCTAAGCCTCTATTTGGTTTTTAGAATAATAGGGACTTTTCATCCCCGGTTCCATTGATAAACTCAACGAAACCTGTCCAGCAGGTCTTTTAGCAGGTTGCACAAATAAAACCCAAGTCTCACAGACTGGGTACTAGGTTTTTCAGAACAGAAAACAGCAACAACTAAAAACTAAAGAGTAAATTCCAATTTTTACCCCCTAATTTCACGTTTATGACAACATTTACCCCATTTAACAGAATTTCCTCCCATTTACCGCATTTAGTAAATTTTGTGCCATATTTTACCCCCTTCAAACTTGCACGTATTATATCAAGTAACATATGGGTCAACATGACTTGCTAACACATCCATGATCAGCATGTGCATGAGCTCTGTATCATCACTTCAGCGTCTTGGCGACGTGCAAGAGGTGTATCATCACTTCAGCATCTTGGTGCCGCGCAAGAGGCACCCAACGATGTGGAATTTGTTTGTCATATGGCATGTGTATCTGTTCCGACGCACGAGTGTGTGTCTGTGTGGAGCACCTCCGCCGCTAGAGACGGCTCCTGCCGTGCTAGCCGGCTTGACACGGTGCGCAATGCAGCACGTCGCCACGTCCTGCTATGCCGGGCCGAAACACTTGAGGTAGTGCATGGGCAAAAACAGCAGATCCAAAGGCGTGCGTATGAAGGGGACGGGCAATGAACCGGAATGGCCAGCTCTAGCTCCCTTGTCTGGTTCACGTAGACGTCGGGCAGTCTGTGAGCACGTATAGTTGATGACGACGTACACATGATTTACTCGGTTATGTAGGACCTAGAGTCCTGGAGAGGCAGCTGACAAGCTTCCGGACACGGGCATCAGCTTTCCAGCGTCATTGGCAGCCTTGTACTAGCTAGTTATATTGAAGACCACGAGGGAGTTCAGCTTTCATTGAACGGGTAAATGTTTAGAAGGGTAAGAACTGGCAAAAGTTTCCCTAAATGGGGTAAACTAGAGTATTTTTTGTTAAATAGGGTAAATAGTGTCACCAATATCAATGTAGGGGGTAAAAAACAGAATTAACTCAAAACGAAAACAGAGTACCAACTACTCCAAAACAGACCCCCGCTTGGGCTGAGAAAACAAAAGGAGAAGACTACAGCTTTTCAGGCCTCAGCAAGCGAGTTGAAGGCTGTGCCCAGCGTTGACGTCGGACTAGTCCAGGTCCCCTGACGTGCCATCTTCTTAGCTTCGGGCGAGCCAGACGAGCTTGCGTTTGGCGGGCACGCAGGGATCCTGACATTCTGCAGTACTTCAGGTGTGTCTGTCCTCCCTAGCCACTCTCCAGAGTTAGGAGCTCTCTCAGCAACAGGGAGATCCAGGAACCCTCTAAGCCTCTATGAGACCATGGTACCTTGAAAATAGCTCGAACACACCTCACGAAATTGTTTTTTTAGCACAGGAATGGTTCTGTTTGTTGTTCTGTTAAGTTACAGGTAGAACTGGTAAGGATAGGTGGGTTGATGGAATCAGGAAGGGAAGAAATTGGAGAGTAAGAAGTGAAATATGGCAGATGTGGCTAAATTCCATATCTTGCCTCTTCCCCTTGCACACGACATATTGTAGGCTTCACCACTTCACATCCTCTTAGAATACACCCACTTATGACTTAACCTTGACTTTTGAGCAAGCTCCTTCATTCTATGGCGTCTTGGAACTTCTCTTGATTCAAGCTGTTGCCCTTTGTAGACTTTAGTACCAGCTCCCGCCACTCCGTGCTTCCTCCTCTCCGTCGAGGTGCGGCAGTGACAGGTTGCAAGGCTTTGTTGATGTTAAATCTGGTTGAAGACTGATTGTGCATTTGCCATTTAATTCTATTCAGACTATTCGTTACCATGATAAATTATTCAAACAGGACCCCACTGGTATCATTTCTTTATGAGAGAGGATGGCGCCAAAATTTCATATGGGGTGGTTTCCCAGGCCTGGAGAGAGAGGTCATGCTTCTCAACTATTCTTGTTTCCATGAGTACCTTTAATTACATTGGGGAAATAACCGTCAACACAATCATCGTTAGAATGCATACATTACTGAATAGTCCTTTTCCGGCTTAATGTGAAAAACTAATACATTACTGAATATACATTAGAGAGCACTATGTTATCAATTCTCTGGTGTAGTCAGTAAGATGCAAGCCTACAACCAAATTATAGATTACAGGCAATACATTGAGCTCAGAGCACATATTATGAATTCCCTAGTGTGGTTAGTAAGATTCAAGCCTACAGCCAAATATTCTGAAATATATTGTGATGATGTGTATTGATAGACCTTGAGCATTACCTGGGTTTGGCCTGGCATGAAAAATTGATTTTATGTCTGCATTTAGACTGA
Organism: Avena insularis; assembly: GCA_023614405.1. Taxonomy (NCBI): domain Eukaryota; kingdom Viridiplantae; phylum Streptophyta; class Magnoliopsida; order Poales; family Poaceae; genus Avena; species Avena insularis. The sequence goes on from CM042696.1 coordinate 426,740,462, forward strand.
CCCTGGCCCAGTGAGGTGGTTGAACTCTATTTTTTTTTAGATCAACAGAGATATCTTTCTCAGTTCCATTGATCACATAGAGCTAAACCAGAGGACAGGGGTGTGCGGTGTTTTACAGAGTTTTACATGCAGGTCTTAAAACATTGTGCAGAAGCAAGTTTTACAGAGTTTCCCATCTGAAGCTAAACCAGGTTTTGTTGCTAAACCAAGCAATGTACAAAGCGGTCATGGTGCATCATACACCAGTTCAAAAGCAAGCAGAAACTAAAGCTAAACTGGCCATGTAAAGAGGGTCTCCCGTGTAGAGGTTAAAGTAGCCCAGGTCCCCGGCCCCACCACTTTCTTCATCGCTGGCGAGTGAGATTGCCCCTCAGTCTCTAGCGCAGTTGGCGGTGACTGGTGACGCAGTCCCAGTTGCATCATGACCAGAGTAGTAGCTTCAGGGTTGCTCATCCATTGCTCAGCAAAGATGGAGTCTGTAGAAGTTTGCTGATGAGGGAGCAGTAGCTGTCTGCTCCTTCAATCATCTGTTCCTTACAGATCAGCTTCCACCTGTTCACTGAGTTTGGGATAAGCCTCGACACCTGCTTAATGTCAATCCATGATTGAACATTGAATCATGCTATTCCTAATTTTGGCACAGCTGCACAAACTGAATTAAGGACTGCATTTTTTTGTTTAGCTACCCAAAATCTAGCGATTGATTCATAGTTGTCTCCAGTCATGCCTGGCCTGTTTGTAACTGGGCCTACAGTCTTGAGTCAGATTCAATTTGCTCACATATATATATAGACATATGAGTACCATTTCTGCTTGCATGATTCTTTTCTAACATGGTATTGAAATTGCAGTTTGACATGGCAAAAACTTATTTGAAGCCAAAAACTGGAGGTGTTATAGTTGATGCAAGTTGTGGAAGTGGCTTATTTTCAAGATTGTTTGTCAAAAGTGGACTATATTCTCTTGTCGTGGCACTGGATTTCTCAGAGAATATGTTGAAGCAGTGCAATGAATTTATCAAGCAGGAAAACATTTCCGATGAGTATGCTTTATAGTTCCTCTGATCTGCAAGTTTCTTTCCATAACTCCTTTGTCACGCGTGATCTATGAATTCTAAGCACTCATTTATCTCCTTTCGAATGGTATACATATGCAGTTTTCTCTTGTGTTTATTGGTCGGTTCTAACATCAAATGCAGTACTTTGATGCTTTATTAATGCTCACTTTAGGAGATTAGTCTTGGTCAGAGCTGATATATCCAGACTCCCTCTTGTGAATGGTTCAATTGATGCTGTGCATGCTGGTGCTGCAATTCATTGTTGGCCATCCCCAGCTTGTGCTGTAAGATTCCTATTTAAAGTGCAAATTTATGTCTGCAAAAAATTATATTGCTTCAGTGTCTTCCTGTATTACCGAGATCAAAATTCTGTATGTATTCTGCATATTGACATACCAACCTAGTTACTCCACATTTTATGTGCATTCTTAATACATGTGAACATATGCTAGTTTCAGTAGCTTGCATACTTGCGTCACGCTCATTGCGAAGCACATAACAGTAAACCAGTGGCAAAAGGTGAAATTGTTTTGTTTTGGTCTTTCTATAGGTAGCGGAAATTAGCCGAGTCCTTCGCCCTGGGGGTATTTTCGTGGCTTCTACTTTCATAGCAGACGTTTTGCCACCAGCTGTTCCGGTATTGAGGATTGGACGTCCGGTAATCCCGACTCTTTATCATCCACAAATAATTGTATTTCAAGGGATAATACAGATTAATTGCTTGACAGGCATGATAGTTGTGTTGGTCACTTTTTAATTATAGATGGATAATTAATCTTTGGAGAATCCTATACTGCTATTTGTGGATTCACTTTTGTCAGACCATGCTTTGTATTAACTTTTATTGTTGAAACAATCTTGCAGTATATTGGTCAAATCACTGGCAGCAATATCTTCTTATCAGAAGGGGAGCTTGAAGACCTTTGCAGAGCATGTGGGTTGGTTGATTTCACATTTGTCAGAAATGGATTTTATATAATGTTCTCTGCAACTAAAGCAAGCTAGTCAAATAAGTGCAGAGTCTTCTCTAAGGGTTCAGCCTGTAGTGGAAGTCGTGAATACACTGTTGGATTTTGGAAGTCGTGAATACACTGTTGGATTATTCATCTGAAAAATTATACTACGTACTTCAGTTGATCTCCCTCCTATCTCTTTTCTAGATGTTGGACAGGTCCTTGTGTGCCCAGTTTTTCTGAAGGGACTGGTGATGTGAATAGAGAATGCATATATGTTTTACTTGACCGACCGTATAGTGTGACTGACCATATCAATTTATTTGGGCATAGCAGCAGTGATCTTTAATCCTGCAAAATTTGTGCACTGCTATTGTGTGTACATGTTTCATTCAGAATGAGCTGTGATTTGGTGGTGGGCATTTGGTAGTACTGCACGCACTGAAACATAATGTCGCTCGGCAGTCCAGTGCACCTCGACGTGGGCGTTTGAATTTACGATGTAATCGCTGCTTATCTTATTTCGCAAATTGCTGCTGCATACAACACTAGCCTACTACTGATTGCCATAGTCAACTCAAGAACACTACCCCTGCTGCTACTACTACTACTAGTGATCCTAATCCAGAACAAAGAACTCTACTACTGCTGCTTTTTTTGAGGGAGGTAGATGCTAGACGCGGAAGCTCGGCCTATGGAGGTAGATATCATCCTTGGAGTGCTGGACATCCAGGTCCACACTTGAGGTGTACCGGTGCCGTGGTGCACTGGCTTCGCCTGCAGAAGGTGGAAAGGAAGTTGAGACTCGAATTGTGCTCATCCAGAAATAAACCGTTGCAGCAGTGCGTAGTAAAATCAAGCTCACCTGGAGTGTCTCCCGCGAGCACAATGTTTGTTGTGTTGCATGTCGGGCACGCCAGATTCACCCGCAGCCACCGCTGGATGCATGGCCGGTGGAACACGTGCTCGCAGTGCAGCACTTCCCGCTCCGCATTCTCATAGGCGCGGCGGCAGAACTCACAGACGTCGACGTCGATGGTGTGCTCCGGAGACAGAGAGGCCTCAGCTTCTTCCGACGAGGTTGGAGGGACGCGGCCTTGTTCTTGCTCGCCGGTGCTGCTGTGGACGACGACGGTTGTCTCGGCAGGGACTCGGCCGCGCGGAGGGAGCACAGGCGGATGTGTCCTCCGCTTCTTCTTCCACCGGCAGATGCAGCAGGCAGCCACCCCGAGCAGCGCCACGGCGACAAGGACCGCGCAGACGATGATGATGACCACGCCGACGCTGAGCGGCTTGCCCGGGCTGCCGACCGGCTCGTACGCGGGCTTCGCGCGCTGGAAACCGTCAATTGTGGGGTCACTCATTTTCCTTGCAATTCCCGATAATCGGAAAGCAGAGGAGACGCAGCCTTTTATATGGCGACGATAATGAGTGAGCCGGGGGCGCGGTGCGACGGAGGGAACGTTGGTTCGCCATTTTTAGAATGAGCCGTTGGGGTCGAGCTGGCCTGCGCCGGCGCCATTTCTAGAATGAGCCGTTGGGGAGGAATGGGGAGGTGCGGTTCGCCGCCATGGAGGTGCGGTGCTGCTCTCTGTTTCTCCCTCAGTCCCTCTGCTCTCCTCTCTTTCATGTGCGCCATACCTAATAAATCTCCCCATCGACCATTGCCTAGGGACTAGGGAGCAAGGCTAATAAAGCTCCCCCCATTTTGTAGAGATCATTTGGGGCATCAACTAACAAAACTGCAGATTCATGTAATCTGGCTAAGATTTACAAGTGTTTCAGTTTTTTTAGGGAAAGCCTAGTGACATTTTGTTTTGTTTTGCGGTGAAAAGAGAATATATTAAATGGCTGGAGGATTACAATCAATGTTGGGAAAAGATAAAGAGAAGCGCCGCACGGCCCTCTGTCTGGTGCGGCGCGCTAGAGACCGTTCGATCAATATATCGGGGAAACATATCTCCACGTTAGCTTATCTCTTCGCGTCGTCTCACCCTCTCATCTGCTCCGCCCGCACGTACAGCCAGCCAGATCGAGACCCGTCGGCCGTCGCTGTCTGCATCGCGTGTATGGGACCTGTCAGCCGCCTCCTCTTCCTCCTCTGGTGCTCTGATCTCCATGCATCTGGAGGCAGCATCGGCACCGGGCCCTCTCTTTTATCCCCGCACGGCCGCACCTATATTCTCCTAGAAAAGCCTGGCTTTTGGGTTGTTCGCCTCGAGCTCTTCTTCCACACAAAAATAAGCAATGAGTAGCTAGCTAGCTAGCTGCTCTTGTAGCAGTCTATCGCTACTTTTCATCTACCTATAATTGTGCTTTGTTTCGTCCCCTCTCTGTAACTGGTGTAGCTTTGTTTTGTTTCCTCGTTGATCCCTCAATGCCCGAATGGTGAAGGCCTATGCATGTCGGCGTTGCGCTCCGACCTCCTCAGCTGGATCAAGACCGTGGGGGAGCTCAACCGGAGCTACCTCGAGAACATGAAGAAGATGGTGGCGCGGTACCAAGTGCCGGTAGTGACCATCCAGCTCGACCCCAGCCATGCCTTCGCCAACAACCTCTGCAGCTGTGCTGCTAGCCTCGACTCTCGTACTTACTTCCATACCTATTTTTCCCACTTGTGCACGCAAGCAGTTGCGGCACCAGTACCACGCGCCTAATATATAATTTGATAATTGTGGCTAATTAATGGCAGTTGTAGCTAATTAACATGGTGATTTTTTTTGTTAAAAAACTTTGGTTTGTTTACGTACACAATTAATCAGGTAATCGCGTCTAATTAATTGTAGCCGTGGCTATTTAATCTGATAATTGTGAAAATTAATCTGATAATTACTTTGGCGTTAAGGACAAGCTAATTGTTTACATAGATTTTTAATCGGGCAATCGTGACTAGTTAATCTGGCAGTTACAGGTAATTAACCTGGTGATTATTTTTTGGCAAAAAAACTTTGGTATATTTACACACACAATTAATCTGGCAATCGCGGTTAATTAATTTTGCAGTTGTGGCAAACTAATCAGGCAGTTGTGATAAATTAATCTAATAATTGCTTTGGCAAAAACCAAGCTAATTGTTTACATAGATATTTAATCAAAAATTTATGATTGATTAATTTGGTAGCTATTGCTAAATAACATGATAATTGCAATGAGAAAAACATGGTATATAAAGTTATAAACAACCTACAAATGTTTTGAAGAATGTGTAGCTATTGCTAAACAATCTGATAAGAAAAACATGGTATATAAATAACCTACAAATGTTTTAAAGAATGTGGTAGCTATTGCTAAACAATCTGATAACTAGATGCATCATAGAAACTTGGTGATTGTTTTTTTATCAAAACTAATTGGTAGCTACACTCAGGAACCTGGCAACTGCTTTTTTTTTTAAAATGGTAGCTGACAAAAAACCTAGAGAACGATTTTTAGACATGCAGTTATATTTAAATAATGTGACGGTTATTTCAAAACACGATAGGTATTTCTAGTTGGTCCAATGATAATATGGAAGATCCCGCCATTAGACCAGCAAATTTTTGTGTTATGACATATTTTTTTTGCAAACATGGAGACACATTCAGAAGTCAATTTTAAATATGATTGTTGCAAACAGGCTTGCAAATAAAGTACCGGTCTATTATTACTGATCGGAGATAGTACACTCTAGAATGGAGTTGTGCGTCTAGAGCTAGTTGCATGCACATTTTGATTTTTTTACGATTGTTGTGTGTCGTCTGCCACTCGCATGCATGTGTTGGTGCTGCCTGCCGTGTTGTTCCTTTTGGCTAGACGCTAGACGCGCGCGAGCCGCTGGGTGGCAGCGAGACGGTTGCCGCCGCACAGAAAGTCCTGCGTGCGGCGCTGCGGCATTGTCCACTCCATCAATGTTCATGGCTTCAGCAATTTCCTAGGGGGGGTTTTCCTAGCCATACAGCAGTCCGGTCATGAACCTTACCCAGCTTTGCAAGCTCATGGCTAATCTTAACTACTCTCTCTTTCCTTTAACAATTCAGGAATGACAGAAATTTTGAAGGCCTGGACGGAAGTATTATGGTACTTTCCTCAATGAAAATAGTTCAGATCACCCCAACAAATATTGGGTTTGGGTCACTAACCCCTCTACTATGAAATGTGTCAATTAACCCCATATCCTAAAGAGCTCTAAGCTTCCTGGTTTTTAGACGCTATCCTTGCTCCATGGTCCGCACCAATAACAAGTCAACGCCTAACTTAGGCCAAGCAGGTGAATATGCTACCACCAATAGAGCCTAGATGGATCCAAGTAACCGATCCTAACATAGAGATTTAAAAAAAAAGTTGCAACAGATCCTAGCCTCTCCCGGAACCCAAGAGGGAGGCGACGCGAGGCTAAGAGAGAGCTTCGCCTCGGTGTCGGTCACTAGTCGCCAACAGCATCGCCTAATCTGTGATTCTGTGTTCATGGACAACCCCAGATGCCGTCCAAAACTTCTCTCACGACCTGCAATCCCTCCACTGCCCATCGACCCCATCCCCGCCTTCCCCACGCTCTTGTGCCATGCGCCTCTATACCCCCACCTCCGTTGCAGCCCTGCGGCATATCCCATGTAGATATCAAGTATGGTGTGGCAATCGCGTGGGATCAACACGAAGAAAGCAATCATAGTACGTTGCCCTCTCAATTGTCATCGTTGCTCCTGCTGCAGTACCAGATGAGTCCTCTCTTCTCTTCCTCTCAAGATCAAGTGGGTGCTCGGATTGCTCGTTTCGTTGCATGGTATGTGAAAGGGCATGTATGCCCCCATGTGTGGTTTTGGTAATTAATGACAATCCCTATGGACTAATGTGCAAATTGAGTTTCACTTGTAGGTTTGTCCATTGGCATCGCTTGGACCATGTGTTGGTTTCAAGGATGAAAAAGAAGAAGCAATGCCCAAGGGCTTTGTGCCTATTGGAATCAAGTAGAAGAAGAAGTTCAAGTATGTCTTGAAGAAGAAGAAGATGGAGTTCCTCATGGCAATCTTCAAGACATCATCAAGAATTGATGTGCAAGCTCAAGATGCGTCATCTCTAGAAGATCTCATTCTTGAAGCTTGCCATCCTCGGCAATCATGAAATGATGAAGACAAGTTCGAAGAAGAGGCTTCCCCATGGAGTATGGGGGAGCATTTCTCAAGACTTCATCAAGCAAGTGCAATCAAGAAAGGTGTTCCATCTTGAAGGTGACAAGATCGTCTACAATAAGCTCAAGTGGGATGCTCAAGGCAAAGGTATGATCGTGATAGGGTTTCTATTTTACCGGTCTCTTGTAGTGTTCTTGTAGTGTTGGGAGATCGGGTTTAGGATAGATAGCCGTACTATCAAGAGGGGCTCTCAAGTGGGTGACTCGTTCGTATCTTTCGAAGAGAGCTCAAACCTTTGCATACATAGCATCATCTTTCTTGGTTGCTGTTTGGTTCTTGTCCATATGAGGACCTAGAGCTTGTGGTTATCTTCAAAACAAGATCTAGTTCGTCAAAAATGGATTTTCCTTGCATATCTTATTGCGTTTTTGATCTTGCGGGTTTTTCTGGCTCCACACCTTGGGAGGTATCTCACATATATATTTATGGTATTTTCTCCCTTGGTGATACCCAATATTTCACCTTTTGTTGGATTCTACTCTTTATTATCTTTCCAACAAAATTGGTTTCATCCCAATTAGAGTTTTCAAGCTCAACTTCTTGCATTTTGGGTTCTGGAGATTTTACCGGTTCGTCGCTTCTGAGAGGTCATACCTTTCTCCATTTTATTTTTATCCTCTCTTCTTGGACTATGATGTTTCTTTGCATAATATTGTAGAGATTTTTGTTCTCTTCAAAATGAGCCCAAGATCATCGAAATCGGAGTCCGGAGTCAAAAGTTATTGAAGTTTTCGTGCAATGTTGTCCAACGTTTCTGCTTGAGCGGTAGTACCGGCCAAAGTTCCGGTAAATCTCGTTTTTCTTCTGTATATTGTGTTTCTATTTAGAGGTAGTACCGGTGGGACACCGGTAGTTTCGGTGGGGCGCGAATCTGGCCCAAACGGGCAGATTTCTCTTGCCCTATTTAAGGGTCCCCTCTTCCCAAAAGTTTCCCCAACTTTGGAGGTCATTTTTGCTAGCTCTTCCACTCTCTCTCCTCCATTGTTGACCTTCAAAAGCTTTCCCTCTTCCCTTCTTCCTCCCATGATTCTTGCATCTCTTTGAGGGATTTGAGAGAGGAGATCTAGATCTATAATCCCCACCAAACCAAATCCCTTCTTTGTGAAGGAATCCTTGGGATCTAGATCTTGGAGAGTTTTTGTGTTCTCCTCTTATGTTCTTCCTCCCTTATTCCCCCAATAGATTTTGTAGCTTTGGTGGAATTTTAGAGTGAAAAACTTTCCTCTTGCATTTGGTGCATAGGTTTGAGTTCTCCTTGGAGATTCGGCAAGTTCAAGCTCTTGGGCTTGTTTCTCTTGGGTTCTTGGAACCCTAGACGGTTGTGTGGAGTTGTGGTGTGTTCTTGGGCTCCAATTGAGTTATGGAGGTTCCCCAAGCTTGTTGGCCTTTTGTGGCATTGTGGAGCCTTTGTGGCGTTTCTTGGGAGCCCTCCAATTGAGTTGTGCAGATTGCCCCAAGCCTTGTACGGGTTCGGTGACCGCCCTCAAGTGTCCCATAGTGGAACATGAGTAGGCCTTTGTGGTGAGTTGACGGGAGAATAGGGTGAGCCTTTTGTGGCGTCGGTAGGTTGCGTGCCTTCGCATCTTGGGGTGAGGCCTTGTGTGGCGTTGGGTGAGCATCGAGCCACCACACCTCGAGGTGAGCCACTTGTGGCGTTCGAAGTACATTGTGCCCCCGCACCTCTCCAACGGAGACGTAGCTTCTTTGGAAGTGAACTTCAGGAAACAAATCATCGTCTCCGCGTCCATCAGTTATCTCTCAACCGAGCCTTTTACTTATGCAATTTACATTGTGATAGCCATCGTGCTTGAAGTACTATATCTTGCTATCACATTGTTGCTTGTCTTTCTTAACATAGGTTGTTGGTGCACTTAGTGAAACTAGTGGATATAGGTTTTGGCTTGATAAATTAAACGTTAAGTTTTATTCCGCATTTATTAGAGCCTAAACCGTAATATTTTTAAAACGCCTATTCACCCCCCTCTAGGCGACGTCCATTTCCCTTTCAATTGGTATCAGAGCGAGGTCTCTCGCTTCTTAGGCTTTACCGCCTCAAGAGTAAGGATGTCTCCTAGGGGTTTAGTGCACTCTCACACATTTACATTTGATGGCACAAATTATGATGTTTTGCGTATTCACATGCTTAGTCATTTCCGGGTCATTGACCCAAATATTGAGCGAATTCTAGATATGGGCTTGTCTCCTCCAAAGGATCCCCAAAATTTATCTTTGGAGGAGGAGACAAACTCTTATCTTGAAGCTCAAGCATCTAATGTGCTTGTTAATGTTGTGAGCTTTGTAGTTCTTTCCTCAATCATGCCTTTTCAGAATGCTCATGATATTTGGACCAAGCTTCAAGCAAAATATGATGTGTCCAAGATTATTGAGGATGATTGTGTTCCCTCCACCTCCGGTCGTGATGAGTTCTCATCTTCCTCCACTTCACCTACATGTGAGTTGTCACAAGGTAATGACATGGTGAGTGGTGATAGAACTTGCAATGTGGATAGTGAGCTTGTCATCAATGATTCTTCATCTCTATCTCATTGCAATGTTGTATCTTTGGGCATGAACACTTGTAGGACTATATGTGATTTACACCCTAGTGTTGATTGCCCTTGCATATCATGTAGAAATGGATTGAATATATCTCATGATGATATGCTCGCTTTGCCTAGTTGCCATGATAAATTTGCTTCTATTTCCTCTAGTACTTGTGTTGCTAACCATGTAGAGGAAATCGAAGAATGTGTGGGCCAAGGCAAGGTTGCTATTGGAGCTTCATGTGTTCCCCCATCATCACCTTCTCCCAACATTCACTTATGCCTCATGGCTAAGGAATCAAAGGTAACTTCTCCTTTGTACCCCAATGCACCTCATGATGATGTGAATGTTGACTTAGATGTAGGAGATGATGATGTTGCTTCTTTAAAAGAGAAGGGGGAGCTAGTCCTTCGTGCTCTTCACAATGATAAAAATGCTTGCTCCACTTTCATTGAAATATTGAACTTTGCCATTGAAAGTAAGCAACTAATTTATGAGCACGAGGACACAATTGAAAAAATGAGTAGTCTTGAGCGTGAGTATGCTAATGACATTGCAAACCTAAATGAAGCTCTAGAAGAGGAACAAACCACCAAGGAATCTCTTGAGAAGACCTTTTCTCTAGAGCTATCTAGAGTGAATAAATCTCATGATAGAGAATTTGAGGTGGCAAGTGCCCTGCAAATTAAGAATGAAGAGCTTGAAGTTGCTTATGCCAAACTCCTTGAGGATTTTGAGCACCTCAACAATGGCTCTAGGGTCATCAAGGGGGAGCTCATCAAACTCACCGAGTCACATGAGAAACTTAAAGCCTCATACACTAAAGAGCTTTCCAAGTTGCCCTCACCTCTCACTACTATTGATGATGCTTGTGCTACTAACTCTATCTCTTGTGAAGCATCTATTGTGAAGGAGAATGTTGAGCTACGTGCTCAACTTGCTTTGCTAACTAGCAACTATGGGAAATTGGAAGAGAGTCATGCTAAGCTCTCAAGCTCGCGTGAGGACCTTCTAGTTTCCCATGGTAGTCTAAAGTTGGCTCAAGAGGCTATTGTATCAAAGGTAACATCTAGTGAGCCTCATATGGACATTAGCACTACATGTACTCCTTGTGACATATTGCCATGTGCTAGTCCTTGTAATTCATCCACTCATGCTATTGCTATATCTTGTGATGAATTGCATCCCTTGCCTTGTTGCTCTAACAATGTAGCATCTACTTCCTCTAGTATTGTTGTTGACACTAACCATGTAGAGGAAAACAAGAAGCTCAAGGCCCAAGTCACTTCTTTGAAGAATGACTTGAAGAAGTTTCATGAAGGGAAGACCACTCTCAAGAACATCTTGAGTGTGCAAAGATCCCCAAATGACAAGAGTGGGCTTGGATACAACTCCAACATCAAGAACAAGTCCACCAACAAGTTGAAGCACAAGGGCAACAAGAAGAATGGCCAAGGTCAAGTGAAGAATCCAGCCAACATTGTGTGCTTCAAGTGCAAGGAAGAAGGACATCATGTGAGATGTTGTCCATTGAAGAAGAAGCAAAAAGGGAAGCGGCCTCAAGCTCCACCTCAAGCTAGAAGCAGCCCTCCTCCCAAGACTCAAGCTCTTCCTCACAGGGTGGCATATTCGAAGAAGAAATATGGCAAGAGAAGAACTTGCTACATATGCCGCGAGAAGGGGCACCTCTCTTCCTCATGCACCATGGGTAACTCCTCATCCAATCCTATATTCATATATGATGCATATTCTCTTGGTAAGGATGAGGTGGGCAATGTGTTTGCCAAATATTTTGGTGCCCAAAGTGGTGTCAAGAAAAGAACCATTTGGGTGGCCAAGCCTATTGTGACTAACTTCTTAGGACCCAACTTGGTTGGGGACCAACAAGCTAAAACTTGATCAATAGGTGTTGTTTGAGGGCATTGGAGGCTTGGCTATTTCATGAAGAATTGAGGGATCTTCACCATTTATTTTGTCAAGTCAAGCCATTTGGATTATCATGCTTCTATCATATATCCAATGTTCCTCCTTGTGGTAACATGTGCTCAACTCTTTTACTTTGAAAGTTACTTGCTCCCTTGTGCATGTGTTGGTTTTGTACCATTATATGTGTTTGTACATGTTGTGCTTCCCTCATACCTATTGTGCTGTCTAGTATATTTGTGTATGTTGGTTGGCACATAATGTATTTGTGTTCTTATGTTTGAGCCTTTGTTGAATTTATTTGGTATCTTTCTTGGCTCTTGTGGGGGAGTGTTATGCGTGGGCATTCCACAATCCTAAAATGTGTATACATGAGGAATACCAATTAGTATTTATATTGAAAGTTTATCTAGTCTCTATGTGGTATGTCTTTCTCATGCGAAATAAAAGTTCCATAATGTTCATTAATCATCTCTATTTGGATGTTTTTACCTCTTGTTGAGAATTCTTGATTGATCACATTATGGGGGAGTCATATGCTTTGTGCATACTACAAACCTAGAAAATGTGGACATTTGAGGTAGTGTCACTTAGAATTGATATTTATTTATCTAGCTCCTATGTGGCACATTTTGCTCAAACAAGTTCCAACTCCCTTGGATTGCTCTTATTGCTCATATTTTGGATTTTGTTTGTGAGAGTTTTTCTTGATATGTGTTTCCTCATATTTGGACCCCCATATCCTCCATGGAAACCATGTGCTTCAAGTTACACTAATCTTTAATGATTGTTTGACTATTTGGAGCTATCAAGAATCTCTCTCGAAGCATCAAGCCTAATTATTATATCTTGTTACATGCTTCTTTGTGTGAATATGATCATGATTTCCTTGCAATCTACCTCGGGAAAACTTTCCCCATAATTCTTGTCCTTGGACAAGTGACACTCCATATATGGTAGGATTTATTGATCTTGTTCACTTTGTCCTTTGCTTTTATTTGTCCTATCTTTGGCCAAGAATGTGTTTTCTTTTACTCCCATGTCTTCCTTGCCTCTTGTGGATCATTTTAGTTTATTTGTATTCTCTTGTGTTTTATTTAATGTAGCTAGTAGTGATGATCTCTTTTGTGTGCATTTTGCATTCAAAATAAAAATTCAATATAATGCACCATTCATGGGGGAGCTCTCCTATATTATCTAGAACACTCCTTTTATGCTTCTTGTGTTGATCCATATCATGTTTTTCGTGCTTGGAAGGTTGATCTTTTATTTTGGTACTTTGTGCCATCATGAAAAGTGTAGAGAGTGTGGGTTTGTGTGTTGGAACCTTGCACTATTTGGGAGTTGGCTTTGTCTCATTCTTTGTTACTTCTTTTGATCTTTTAGAATGAGATAAATCCTTAAGCATTGTGTGTTTTGTGCATCTTTTGCTCTTTGACTTTTCCTTGTTCATTTGTTGAATTTGTGTCCTTTCATGTGTTGATTTGGCTCTTTGATACAATTTGGACACCTTTGTCGTGTCACACTCTTGTGTGCTACTTCTTGGTTTACTTGGTGTTTTAGTTCAAATTGTATCTCATTTTTGGTTCTTGAGAGTCTCATGCATGCATATTTTCTACATGTTTTTATTATGGCATGCTTGCTCTCTTCATCCAATATATAGGGGATTCTCCACCAAATACTATCGGCTAAGTTGTGCATGAAATTCAATTTCATATCAATATGCACATATTTATGTGGAGGGTCTCCTATGTATTGTAGTTGGACTAACTACTTTGGACCCAATTTGTTTGGGAACCTAGTGAACTTAATTGTGTTTTAGGTACATTGGAGATATATTGGGTGCTTGTATCTTGAACAAGGAAGAAGTGATGTTTTCATGTCAATTGGATGCAAGCTAGGATGATCAACAAATTCTTATCCTCTACATCCTACCAATTATATCTCGGTAACAAGTATATCTCTCATGCATACTTATCTTGTCTCCAACCTTTTGTAGGTTGCTTATTGGCATGAGTTTGTGTTTGTACAAATTTTGTGGTTCTTATTTTTTTTGCAAGTTCTCCTATATTGCAAATGTGTGTATGGTGAGATGAGTGCATATAAGTGGGCTATACAAAATCATGATGATGATTCACCAATCCCAAATATGTCAATCTAGCAATTTTATTGCATATCTTTTCCTCATTCTATCTCATGTGCAATAGTGAGTATTTTGCATAGTTGATTTCTATTTGTGATACTTGTTGTCTTTCTCCATATATTCCAACTATTCCCTTTTCCCTTGGTAATAGTTGTAATGTATGTAGTCTGTTGGTGTTTGAAGCTCATTGATGTACAATAAGATATATTTGAGCCTTTGGCTATGCTTTCATGCAAAAATCCTATTGGTATGTTATATGACTTCATTTTGTTGTTCATGTGCTTTCTTGTGTATCTATTTTGTGTGTGCATGTTTCTTTGTAGGCATATGTCTTTGTGATATTTTCCGCCTAGAAACTTATACACACAAGAGAAGATAAATCTTTGGTTGTTTTTGTTTTCCTTGGAGACCACCTTTTACTTCTTGTTAATTCTTCGGTGGCTTCCAAATTTATTTTCCTATGAGTGCTTGTCCCTTTTGTTTGCATCTCCGGACACTCATAATTTGATCTCTCTTGCCGTGTATTATTAAATGAGTTTGTAGGAGTGAGGATTCCATGATTGTGCACTTTGTTTCCAAATACAATTATTATAATTAGTGCATAATCCTTGGGGAGATTCTTCAATTCATCTAAGAATGCTCATTTGCCTTTCTCTTTGTTTGAGGTTTAAATGTCCACAGGGGAGCGAGGATTCCATACTTGTGCATGATGTATTCAAATCAATGATTCTAATTTGAGCACAAAGATTGGGTAGCTTCCCTATTTCATTTAAACACTCATTTTCGAGCATCATAATATCTTGTGTTTTTATTTTGGTATCAATTGTTGTTGTGAATTGGTCCTTTTGGATCTTTTGGTTGCTCGCTTCATTTGTTGAAGCTTCGTTCTTTTTCCTTTTCTTTTTGCTATCTTTGGGTCCTCAATATAGTGTTACTTCCTCCCAAGTATTCATCATTGGATATGTGCATGTGCACACCTTTTGAGAAATTCTCACTATATTGGCCATCGAGAACTTTTCACCCATTTTGGCAATCGATGCCAATGGGGGAGAAGTTTTAGAGGGTTTAAGGGAAGTTGCTTTATGCTTTGAGTTGGTTATTATGCTTTAGCCTTGCATGCTATTGCATCTTTGTTGTTGCTTTGCATGTTTAATATATAGAGGAAACTCAACCACCGATAATGGTTAGCAATCTATGCAATGAAATTCAAGTTTCATCACACGTGCATAGATTGTGGGGGAGTTTGCTCTATATATTGTGGTTGTACCAACATCACATACTTGTGTAGTATTTGATGTTGGGGCAACCATTTTATTCGTTAAATTCCATATTTAAACCCTCTCAAAGGGATTGTCATCAATTACCAAAATGGGGGAGATTGAAAGGGCATGTATGCCCCCATGTGTGGTTTTGGTAATTAATGACAATCCCTATGGACTAATGTGCAAATTGAGTTTCACTTGTAGGTTTGTCCATTGGCATCGCTTGGACCATGTGTTGGTTTCAAGGATGAAAAAGAAGAAGCAATGCCCAAGGGATTTGTGCCTATTGGAATCAAGTAGAAGAAGAAGATCAAGTATGTCTTGAAGAAGAAGAAGAAGATGGAGTTCCTCATGGCAATCTTCAAGACATCATCAAGAATTGATGTGCAAGCTCAAGATGTGTCATCTCTAGAATATCTCATTCTTGAAGCTTGCCATCCTCGGCAATCATGGAATGATGAAGACAAGTTCGAAGAAGAGGCTTCCCCATGGAGTATGGGGGAGCATTTCTCAAGACTTCATCAAGCAAGTGCAATCAAGAAAGGTGTTCCATCTTGAAGGTGACAAGATCGTCTACATCAAGCTCAAGTGGGATGCTCAAGGCAAAGGTATGATCGTGATAGGGTTTCTATTTTACCGGTCTCTTGTAGTGTTCTTGTAGTGTTGGGAGACCGGGTTTAGGATAGATAACCATACTATCAAGAGGGGCTCTCGAGTGGGTGACTCCTTCGTATCTTTCGAAGAGAGCTCAAACCTTTGCATACATAGCATCATCTTTTTTGGTTGTCGTTTGGTTCTTGTCCATATAAGGATCTAGAGCTTGTGGTTATATTCATAACAAGATCTAGTTCGTCAAAAACGGATTTTCCTTGCATATCTTATTGTGTTTTTGATCTTGCGGGTTTTTTCGGATCCACACCTTGGGAGGTATCTTACATATATATTCATGGTATTTTCTCCCTTGGTGATACCCAATATTTCACCTTTTGTTGGATTCTACTCTTTATTATCTTTCCAACAAAATTGGTTTCATCCCAATTAGAGTTTCCAAGCTCAACTTCTTGCGTTTTGGGTTCTGGAGGTTTTACCGGTTCATCGCTTCTGAGAGGTCATAACTTTATCCATTTTATTTTTATCCTCTCTTGTTGGACTATGATGTTTCTTTGCATAATATTGTAGAGATTTTTGTTCTCTTCAAAACGAGCCCAAGATCATTGAAATCGGAGTCCGGAGTCAAAAGTTATTGAAGTTTTCGTGCAATGTTGTCCAACGTTTCTGCTTGAGCGGTAGTACCGGCCAAAGTTCCGGTAAATCTCGTTTTTCTTCTGTATATTGTGTTTCTATTAGAGGTAGTACCGGTGGGACACCAGTAGTTCCGATGGGGCGCGAATCTGGTCCAAACGGGCAGATTTCTCTTGCCCTATTTAAGGGTCCTCTCTTCCCAAAAGTTTCCCCAACTTTGGAGGTCATTTTTGCTAGCTCTTCCACTCTCTCTCCTCCATTGTTGACCTTCAAAAGCTTGCCCTCTTCCCTTATCCCTCCCATGATTCTTGCATCTCTTTGAGGGATTTGAGAGAGGAGATCTAGATCTATAATCCCCACCAAACCAAATCCCTTCTTTGTGAAGGAATCCTTGGGATCTAGATATTGGAGAGTTTTTGTGTTCTCCTCTTATGTTCTTCGTCCCTTATTCCCCAATAGATTTTGTAGCTTTGGTGGAATTTTAGAGTGAAGAACTTTCCTCTTGCATTTGGTGCATAGGTTTGAGTTCTCCTCGGAGATTCGGCGAGTTCAAGCTCTTGGGCTTGTTTCTCTTGGGTTCTTGGAACCCTAGACGGTTGTGTGGAGTTGTGGTGTGTTCTTGGGCTCCAATTGAGTTGTGGAGGTTCCCCAAGCTTGTTGGCCTTTTGTGGCATTGTGGAGCCTTTGTGGCGTTTCTTGGAAGCCCTCCAATTGAGTTGTGGAGATTGCCCCAAGCCTTGTACGGGTTCGGTGACCGCCCTCAAGTATCCCATAGTGGAACGTGAGTAGGCCTTTATGGTGAGTTCACGGGAGAATAGGGTGAGCCTTTTGTGGCGTCGGTAGGTTGCATGCCTTCGCATCTTGGGGTGAGGCCTTGTGTGGCGTTGGGTGAGCATCGATCCACCACACCTCGAGGTGAGCCACTTGTGGCGTTCAAAGTACATTGCGCCCACGCACCTCTCCAACAGAGACGTAGCTTCTTTGGAAGTGAACTTCGGGAAACAAATCATCGTCTCCACGTCCATCGGTTATCTCTCAACCGAGCCTTTTACTTATGCAATTTACATTGTGATAGCCATCATGCTTGAAATACTATATCTTGCTATCACATTGTTGCTTGTCTTGCTTAGCATAGGTTGTTGGTGCACTTAGTGAAACTAGTGGATATAGGTTTTGGTTTGATAAATTAAACATTAAGTTTTATTCCGCATTTATTAGAGCCTAAACCGTAATATTTTTAAAACGCCTATTCACCCCCCCTCTAGGCGACGTCCATTTCCCTTTCAGTATGGTCTTTGCTTGCGGAAGCGATATGTGCCTCCCTTTTGTATCAAATATCTTGCTTGATCTGGTAGAAATGTTGATCATAGGCATTGGGAATTTTTTTCTTAAGATCATAAGGAATTCGATGAATTTTCTAAGATGTTCTCACCAACATAATTTCCATGCATCAAATTATGATAATCAAAGGAATAATCATAGACTATTAATACTCGATAACTTCCGTGCATATGAATCAGATCTGTTGAATGCAATTAATCCCACGCTCCAGTTCTTCTCCGAAGTCTGAAGTGAGGAGACATCTTGCCAAATTGTAAGCATAACATGTAAAACTATATAGCTATTTTGTTATCATAACAGTATAACTCAAATGTTTGTCTACTGTAACTTTGCTTTTAGGGATTTTCCGAGCGCAAGGATCAGCTTGGAGCTCTCCATATACATGCTATGGCAGCTAATTATCATAATATATCTTTTTAGTTCATCATATGGTTGTAACATAGTTGGATAATAAGGTTCTGCATTTAGACTGTTTTCAAATAACAACGGGCATTTTAATTCGTTTATGTTTTGGAAGAGAATCAATATTATCTCAGAAATTCTAAAACAACATCAGTATTTTCTAACAAGCTTCGCTAGAAGAAACGCCTGGATAAATTTTTGGGTAAAACTATTTGAATTTGCAACAAACTTAAGATTGAGTGGGGCTTTTCATCATGAACATTCTGTAAGTCACGTTGTCTCAAGATTATTTTCTATTTCTACTAATACCTTGAGTTATTTTTTGGATCTCTGCATTAATAAATCACAATTTCTGCTCCATGTAAGTTTAGCATAAGTCATGAAGTGCGATTTATCTGATCGCCGAATAACAATGGTTCTTAAAAGGTTTATCAGCCAAAATCATTGGTCTTGAAATTTGATAGTATTTAAACGATAGTATCAAAAGTCGGCGTGGCAATGCGCGCTAGGTTCATGTAGTATCTATCCAATACCGGACAAATCCCCCTCCCCCCAGCGATGATAGTGCTTTTTTTTGAGGTGAAACAATAGGGAAAATCCCCACTGCAATTTTTATTATAATATATGAGTATGAGTATGTTACAATGAAAATAAAATGATCTAAGGTAGATCAAAATAGTAAAGTAACATCATTCTACCCTATCCCTGGTCCAATTGCTGGTTAAGCCAGGCTTTGGATTTTTCTTTGTATTTTCCTTTGATTCTGAATTGTAGCCATCTCATTTCTTGGTAGAATATTGCTTTCCATCTTTCAATTGTGGGCCTTTTGTCATTAAAAATCTTCTCATTTCTGCATATCTAGATACCCCAGGTAGACATGATAATGATCTCCATTGCAAATGGTAGGTGTAACTTTTCTTTGATGTCTGAAATAGCTTCCAATCCTGTTAGATTTGCAGCTCTGTTTCTATAAATATGTTCCCAACATTTGTTTGCAAATGGACATTCCCAGAATAGATGATTAACTGATTCTTCCAAGTAGCAGTTTGAAGTTACACAATTGAAGTCTGGCAGGATGAACTGTTTTCTTTTCAGAAGATTCCTTGTATTCATCTGTCTAGAAGCAGAAGCCAGAAGAAGAACTTATGTTTATTTTGGCAGGAGGTTGCCTAGACCCAAGAAAAGTGTGGTGGTGATGGTGAATATCCAATCATGGCTGTATAGGCCTTTTTTACTTCAAACTTATCTGACCCCCAAATATAGTTCCAATTATCATGGGTATTCCCCATGCGTGGTATGCCTGAATTCCTGGCATCTTTCTTCCATGACTAAGAATTCAGAGTATGCTTGTTGAGACAGTGGTAGATGAAAGTTATCCTCTAAGTAATCAACATGTAAGAAGTCATGTACACTGATATTTGAAAATTTAGCATAGGACAGAAGGTGAGGGAATTTATTCATCAAGCACTCATCTTGCCAAAGGTCTGACCAGAAATATGCAGACTTTCCTGAATTCAGATTGCACTTAGCCATGCCTTTAAAGTTGTCAATTAATTTGATATGAGATTTCCACCAGAATGATCCTTCCATGCTTCTACCAGGTAGTTTTACATTTTTGTAGTAAGTTTCCATATGAGATGAACCCAAGGGATGTCATGGTGATTGTAGAATTTGTCCAAGTTCTTTAGAAGGAGGGTAGTATTTTGGATCTGTAGGTTTAGCACCCCAAGACCCCCCTGATCCTTAGGACGACAGATTTTATCCCATGACACAAGAGCTTATCCTTTTGCTTGAACATCTTCCGTCTTCTTTCTCCATAGACAATATCTCATGTATTTTATAATTTGATCCTTGATGGCAATTGGTACCTCCAAATAGCTCATGAAATATAGAGGAAGTGAGGACAGAACATATTTTACCAGTTGAACTTTCCTCCATAATTCAAGTAATCAGCAATACCACATAATCTTCTTTCCACTCTTTGAACAATGGGTAGAAAGTGCTCCATAGAAGGTTTTGTAATGCTTAGTGGTAAACCAAGGTAGGTGAAAGGGAGGCAACCAGTTTGACAGTTGATTGTCATAGCAAAATGCATTAGTCTATCATTACATATGTTTATTGGAATCATGCTAGATTTCAAATAGTTGACTTTGAGCCCAGTGGAACTTGCAAATGTTTGAAGAAGTTCTTTCAAGCACAATAATTGAGCAGCATCTGCCTTAAGTACCACCAATGTATCATCAGCATATTGAATAACAGGGAAATCACTGTTGGGTGGTCCTTCAATAGGTGGTGTTAGAAGGTTCATATGCATGGTCTTATTCAGGACAGATTGAAGAAGATCAGAAACAAGAACAAAAAGTAATGGAGAAAGGGGGTCTCCTTGTCTCACACCTCTTCTGCAATAGAACTTTTTACCAGGCACACCATTTAGAAGGATTTCAGAAGTTCCAGATTCAAAGATCATTTCTATCCATTTGATCCATTTCCTCCCAAATCCTCTAGCTTTAAGGATTTTAGCCACGATGATAGTGGTTTTGACACTGGTTTTAGCCACGATGGACAACTGATTAGGACACGGTGGAGCCAAATAACCCCCTTAGGTTTTGGTCAACCAACCTTTCCCCATTTCTCCTGCCATTCCTATCGTCGCTCCGTCCGCCTCCCAAAATTCGGTTGCCTCCTCCCGCACCACCCAAATCCGCCCGCTTCCTCCTCCCATACCACTCCCCGTTGCCGCCACCTCCTCCTATCCCCATCACCGGCTCGTTCGCTCGTCCCCATTGTGACTCCTACGTCCCAATGATTTGCGGCCACCTCTTCCTCGCACACCACCCAAATCAGCCGTATTCCTCCTCCCACACCACTCCACGCCCATAGTGATGGAGATTGAGCTCCGGTGGTACCTGTAGCCACCACCTAAAGAAGGGTAACAACTAGAGGAAGCAACGATGGCGATGTTGGATTTGGCGGGGGTGGAGCATTAGGAGATAACTCCGCCTCGTTCAGGAAAAGACCTCCACCGTTTGGGGGTTGAGTGCAAGCACAGAGGAGAATATCATTTTACGGCCCGAAAGTTGAGGCTCCCAGGAAAAGTTGTACCCAAGTTGCTTCTAATCAGCCGCGTTGACCATAGTTGGTGTGCCAAATACTCAGAGGGTCGTTTTCGGTACAAATTCAACTTTACATTTTAATACAAAATATCAGGCTAACGCTCGTCAAGTTGGGCGTCCTGTCAGTTTTCGTTGTTATGTCACTGCCGTCGCTTAGGCGTGGTGGCTATCACGTAGGCTTGTGGCGCTGGCGCAGTGGATAGGACAACACGACCGGCCCAGTATATTGACGTGACAAAACATGGCGCATATATCCTCGTTATTATTATTTTTTTGTTTACTCAGAAGCTGGAACGGCCACCGCCATGCGTCTCTCCATTGGACTTCCTTCCCCATTGTTAACCACTACCTTAGAAACGCATTGACGGTTCCACCGTTCCCCTGTCACGCAGAAACCACTTTTCTTCTTCCTATCATCTGTCTTATTTCCGTCTTCTCCTTGCCGCCATGGAAGGTCGTCGTAGAGACAAGCTTCATTGCCCATGACAATAAGAAGATAGACATCGTCTACACTAATGAGGAGGAGACAGTGGTGAGAGTCCTGAGGATATACGAGGGTTGGCTTGAGAAAGACGAGGACAAGTTTGTGGGATTGGACCTCGAGTACACCCCGGAGGACCCATATGTCGAGAATGAAGTCACCGTCATTCAACTGGCCATGAGGAAACACGTCCTCGTCTACCACTTCTCCCGGTTTGTAGATCTGCTCTCTGTAGTTAACCGCTTTTAAGGTTTTCTCCTCTTATTCTTTATCATTTGGTCATCTTGCAACTACTGAATTTTATTAGGACCAAATAAATCATGACAAGCCAATATTGAGAGTCTTGATCTTGCATTTACTAAACTTTTTAAAATTATATCCAGATGATGATCTTGCATTGACAAAACATTTGTAGTTACAAATTTTGGTGATGACAAACTACATACTTTCAGGACTGACAAGAAGTGTCCGACGCTTTGCCAGTTCCTTGTGGAGTTCTAGAACATGGTGGAGTTTGCTCTAGGTAGTACTCAACACGAATCCACCTTCTCTGAACCACTGGATTTAATAGCCCAACGGCCAGGATTGGTACTATGGATCCAATTCAAAACAGCTCCTATATAGTAGTAGAGAAAAATTGATATGACATATACTTCTACTATCTGATTCCCACGTGCAAGGCATGTGCAACTTACTAATAAGATATATAACACAGATGTCTTTGAACATCGACCATTGGATATATATTGACAGATTCCAGCATTGCTAATTGTCGGATCTCTTGCAAATTCAAGAAAGAATCTATCGTGCTTACTTGTAGTTTAAATTTGACCTACTTTCTTTCAATCAACATAAAGTTATTTGAGTGCATTGGCGTAGTTAGCGAATATATAGGGAAGCTTGAAACGTCCTAAGACTAGGGAATTATAACAAAACATGTCCATGTTTTCTGAAAATCGGGTGGTGGCACTTTATTTTTTGACTGGGTGATGGCCCAAGATATCTCGAGCTTGTTGGGGAACCCCAAGAGGAAGGTATGATGAGCACATCAGCAAGTTTCCCTCAGTTATGAAACCAAGGTTATTGAACCAGTAGGAGCAAGGAAACACCTCCAAGGTGTTGTTTCCAACTTGGAATCCTGCACAACACAACCACAGAACTTTGCCCCCAACTTACAGTGAGGTTGTCAATCTCACCGGTTTTGCTGAAAACAAAGGATTAAACGTATTGTGTGGAAGAAAGTAAAAGCTTGCAGAAAGTAAACAGAAAGTAGTAAATACTTGTAGATTGATGGTAAAAGAAAGGACCGGGGTCCATAGTTCACTAGTGGTGCCTCTCCTTAAGATAGATGACATGTTGGGTGAACAAATTACAGCGGGGCAATTGACAAACATCGAGAAAGCATACATGCATATACTAATCATCTTGACTCCTATGAGATTTGATTGGGCATTACAACATTATACATAGACCGTAATACAACTGCATCTATGACTAATAATCCACCTTCAGGTTATCATCTGAACCCCCTCCAGTATTAAGTTGCAAGCAACAGATAATTGCATTACGCATTGCATGTAAAGTAAACAATATGATTGTTCTATGAACAAAGGATTGCTATTTTCTCCCTAGTAGCAACAACACATCTAGTACCTTAGAGATTTCTATCACTTCCCCAGATTACTAGAGGCATGAACCCACTATCGAGCATAAATACTCCCTCTTGGAGTTTCTAGCATCTACTCGGCCAAGATATCTACTAACAACAGAGAGCATGCAAGATCACAAATAAAAAAGACATGATAGAATCAATAATCAATATGAAATAGCATCTCAATATCCATAGGATCCCCGCAAACACAACATGTATGATTACAAATAGATGATCTTGATCATGAACGGAGCTCACAAGATCTAGAAACATGGTAGCACAAAGGAGAAGAACCAACCATCTAGCTACTACATGGACCTGTAGTCCAAGGATGAACTAATCATGCATCACACCGGAGGCTTGCATGGTGATGAAGAAGGCCTCTAGGGTGAATTCTCCCCTCCGACAGGGTGCCGGGAAGAGCTTCAGATCCCTCCCGATCTAGGGATGGAGATAACAGCGGCTACAGACTCTTTCGTGGAATTTTGATCAGGTACTTAGGGTTTCTGTATCGGAGGCATCTTAAAGGGGAGGCCGTGGGGGTGCCCTAGGTGGCCAGGTGGTGTGGTGGCCCTCTGGCCCCTCTCCGTCTCGTATTCTGGGCATGTTTGGTAGTTCTCTGGCTTCTAGCTTCTCCAATTTTCTGGCAGAGCTGCACCGAACACTTTAGCTTCCGGAAGCTAGATCCGCGAAGCTGGGTCGTTTTCCTGCACAAACCGTGAAGCTGGTCTTTTGCCGATTCCTGGAACAGCAAAACACGGAGCAGCATGTATTTACGGCCAGTTGCCACCACCAAGTGAATCTTAACTAGTTCCACTAGAATTTTTAGTTCATCCTCCTCCGACCGCAGGAACCATCCTCCCTGACGCGACCTTGCCTCCTTCGACCGCTGGTGTTCGCTCTACCTCCTCCTGCCGCCGCTGCTCGGATCTTGGCGACCCCAGCCCCAACCGCATCCCCGGCAAAACGACAACGAGAACAAGGAGAACGTGGCCGTGAAGAGAGCTTTTGGCGGCAGCGACAAGGGACATCACGGCTACATGCAGCAAACTGTCCGGACTACGATGGTTCTCCGTGGTTTACTGGTCGTGGTTGTCCCCCTCCACCTCAGGCGGATTGATTTCCTTTTCCAAAATCAAAGGCACGAACCCAAATTGGCTCGATCTGTCGTCTCATATGAGCCCGGAATCAATTACTCGCGTAGGAAGGATCCCCTCAATCCTTATGATTGTTTCTCGCTTCCAATTTCAGCAATTGGTGGCCACCGGCGAGATCCTCCGTTGAGCACCTGCCGCTGTTATACAAATTCCTTTTTTTTGGGGAAAGTAATATTAGGAAATTACGAGGCAGAGGGTGGACTACTTCGACTTGGTGCAAGATATTGGCCTGACTCGCCTTGGAACGGTTCGTATTGGATATAAATGATCTGCTAGCCCACCCGAAATAGGAGAAGCTGCGCCGACCGTTTTCTGCTCCGAACGAGAAGCTGGATTTGGGTTCCTAGAGCTGGATTTGAGGATCTAGGGAAGCTAGGCTACTATCGAACACGCCCTCTGGCTCCGTGTCCCTCTCGGTGAAAAACTGACTTTGGCTTTTGTCCCGTCCAATTCCGAGAATATTCATTTTCTGACTTTCCTGGAACCAAAAACAACAGAAAACAGGCACCTGGCACTGTGGCATCTTGTTAATAGGTTAGTCCAAGAAAGTGTATAAAAAGTACTCCAAAGTATGGACAAAACATAAGAAAGTAGATAAAAAACAAGCATGGAACATCAAAAATTATAGATACGTTAGCAACGTATCAACATCCCCAAGCTTAACTCCTGCTCGTCCTCGAGTAGGTAAGTGATAAAAAGAAATAATAATTTTTGAGGTGACATGCACCATCATAAACTTGATCAAAGTATTTGTAAAACATTGATAGCTGGAATCATAGTACTTCAACATAGCATGAAAGATAAAGTTTTAACAATAAGACATAGCAACTATGTTGTAACATGAAAAGGCACACACAAAAGATTCATGAATAACAATGCTTTGCAAGACGTTTGTTTGTTTCACATAAAGAAAACATAGCATAGTGGCATTCAGCTTGTCCCTCATAGAGTAGCAAAAATAAATGCATAGGACACCTTCAAAGTTTATAAGAGTGACTAGATACAAATAGTTTAAGAACAAGCAATATCAAAGTTATGGATCAATCAACAAGTCTTGGAACAATGCACATAGAACTAAGAATGGCCACTATGCTCTCAAAATAGGTGCATAAAGATAGAAGGTGGAGACTCAACATAAAAGTAAAAGAAAGGCCTTCATAGAAGGAAGTAGAGATTCAAGTTTCATAAAGAGCTTCCAAAAATTATGGTACTTATTAGCTTTCAGCTCTCATTGCCCCTATCATAAGCATCTTTAGGTGATTAAGGTTAAAGTGACACAACTAAGAGGATATGCTTGACAAGTTATAATCCGAAATCTCATGCCCCTTACTTACGAAGACCGAACCTCATGCTACTCAACTTCAATCACAAGTAAGCTCTTGTCATTGTAAGTACATATGTATCATAGAGAACTGCCAACGGGGTACCCCTTGCACATGATACAGGAGCTATCCCATAATCAAAATGACAAGGCAAGCAGATAATGAGCATCTCAGCAATCTTTTTATTTGCTATTTGCATAGGTTTTTATTGAGGATGCTTCATGGAGTGCTCATTATGGTTATGCTGCAAGTTTCCACCATGATTAGGCATGGCTTAGGCTAGCGGCCCAGGCATTTCTCTAACACACATACAAACTCCATGATCTTACAAGTTCCCCTTTTATTTCACACCGCCGGGATCCATAAGCAAAAGAATCATGATATCAACGGAATATAAGTGCAATGTTGAAAGCATTCCCAATGATACATGGTTCTACTAACTTCAACTTATAAAGCGCAAGCATATACGCAACAAAGATGGACACAATGGTTCAAGTTTATTAAGTGCAAGAAAATAAAAGTGTGCAATCAAGTTCGTGAGAGATTTAATCACTAATTTTCACATAACAAGTTTAATTCGAAAGGTAGATAAAAGCATGAATATACTTGGAACAGCAAATGCTAATAGGTAGGTATGATGGACTCTTTAGGATAACTTGGTTTTATTTGGATTTGGATGCATGAGTGGAACTCATACTTGGTTATGGAGGCTAGCAAAAGACTAGGAGCGACCAACTAAAATAGCAATAATGGCCATAATTATGCAAAGCGACAAAATATCATTAATTAAAGCATAAAGTGATATTACAAGTCGAAAACTAAAGGATCATAAAGGCTATGGTGACTTGAGATAGTCATAATATGGTGTGAGCATGTGCCAAGTCAACCCAAATAAAGCATCAATGGAGAATACCACAATACTATGCTTTAATATGCTAAAACAACACATTATTCTTTCAAGGCACATTAAGCAATCTCAATTGTTTGGAACACGTCATGCTATAGCAATAATCAATAGGCATAAGGTCAAAGCAATATCAAACATGATATGATAAAGTCTAGTCCACGGTCGAAACAAACTCCTTTTGTACCACTTATAAGTATGAACTTTCCTACTATTTTCCAAGCAAAAGAACATGATATCAACGGGGTGCAATGTACAAGTGCAATGTTGAAAATGTTCCCCATGATACATGGTTCTGCTAACTTCAACTTATAAAGCGCAAGCATATACGCAACAAAGATGGACGCAATGTTTCAAGTTTATTAAATGCAGGAAAGTAAAGTGTGCCATCAAGTTCGTGAGAGCTTTAATCACTAATTTTCACATAACAAGTTTAATT
This sequence comes from Avena insularis, assembly GCA_023614405.1. Taxonomy (NCBI): domain Eukaryota; kingdom Viridiplantae; phylum Streptophyta; class Magnoliopsida; order Poales; family Poaceae; genus Avena; species Avena insularis. The sequence continues at coordinate 426,767,561 of CM042696.1, forward strand.
CGGAAGGTAGATAAAAACATGAATATACTTGGAATAGCAAATGTTAATAGGTAGGTATGGTGGACTCTTGGGAATAACTTGGTTTTAGGAGTTGGATGCATGAGTGGAACTCACACTTGGTTATGGAGGCTAGCAAAAGACTGGGAGCGACCAACTAAGAGAAAAATAATGGCCATAATCATGCAGAGCGACAAAACATCATTAATTAAAGCATAAAGTGATACTACAAGTCGAAAACTAAAGGATCATAAAGGCTATGGTGACTTGGGATAGTCATAACATGGTGTGAGCATGCGCCAAGTCAACCCAAATAAAGCATCAAAGGAGAATACCACAATACTATGCTTTAATATGCTAAAACAATGTATGATTCTTCCAAGACACATTAAGCAATCTCAAATGTTTATAACATGTCATGCTACAGCAAAGATCACTAAGCATAAAGTCAAAACAATATCAAGCATGACATGACAAAGCATAGGCCACAGCCAAAAACAAGCTCTCTTTACCACTTGAGCATGAACTTTCCTACTCTTTTCCAAACCAAACCAAACTTATTTGAAAACTAATGTATGAAAGAGGGGGTCCAACCAATTTATTCAGCAAAATAAGAAAACCAAGCAAATAAAAACCAAAAACAAAAAACGAAGACGCTCCAAGAACAACAAAATTGTGCATAAAACAATAAAAATGAAGTGTTTGGAAGAAACCTGGGATTTTTATTGATGAAGAAGGGGATGCCTTGGGCATCCCCAAGCTTTGATGCTTGTACTTCTTGGATATTTCTTGGGGTGACACGGTGTGGCATCCCCAAGCTTGAGATTTAGTCCATTCTTCATCTCATTACATCATTCTCTCCATACACCTGAAATTTTTCCTTCATACAAAACTTCACACAATCTTTATTAGCAATATTAGTGCACTCAAGATAATAAGTCTTTAGGTTCAGTTTCAACACCAATAAAACTTCCATTAAAACACAAGCTACTGTAGCACTTCCCTCAAAAAGCTCAATTCGCCAAAGAGAACTCAAAAAGGAACCAACAAGAAGCAAATGCAAATAATGGCAGAAATCTGTCAAAACAGACCAGCAGGTAAAAACCAATTTTTTCGAAGACTTTCTGTTGCTCAAATCAAAAAGTGTTGAACTAACGAAAGTTAGATAACAACCTGGGGCAGAAGCAAAAAAATTAACACCTCAAAACAACGTACATAGATCTTACACGAAGTTTTACGGTGAAGCACAAAAATCTGTTTTGGGACAGCAACTTTCCCAAGCATTACTTCTCTCTCATTAGAGGTTACTCTTGGCACAAAAAGCAAATAAAAAGGATAAGGAGAGGTTATTACTGAATCAATAACTTCCAAGACTCATCTAAAACTTTTGGTTTATCTCCCAATAAGTACTTTTCTTTAACGCCTTTAAGTTAGGCATAAGAAGCAAGAAAAAGAATCAAGTGTTCTCAAATGAAGAAGCATTAAGATTAATACCAAAAATATATTCAACAAGGCAAGGTATCTCATCCAAATAAGTTCTAGAGGATCCTTTCACAATGCTTTTGGGTTCACTACTTTCATCAAAGGGGTTTTCAGGAACAATCCAATTAAGATTCTTTTCTATGGCTTCATGCATTGCTACAAGTTTGAAAGATATTGGTATCTTAATTTCCTCCCCATTAGGTTCGGTTTTGTCGATCTTTTCTCGTGTACCAAAAACATCTACACATGAACCTAGCATATTAAAACGTTCAAAGACTTTTCTAGCTTCCTTGGCAACATCATAGAATTCCTTAAGCAAATTTCCAGAATAAAATCTCTCTTTTCAGGGTCCTCAATTTCCTTAAGTTTAAGAGACATTACTTGCATTAAGGGGTTAAGGTTAACAAACCTAGCTTCAAACATGTGAACTAAAGAAGCTGCAGCAATTTCATAATTTGGAGCAAGTTCTGCAAGGGATCTATCCTCAATATCCTCATGCTTACTAACATGATTAAAGAATTCTTCAATATTATCTTTTCCAATTATAGAGCCACTGCCTATTGAAAGGTATTTCAAAGTGAATTTAGGGATCAACATGGTGAGCTAAGGAAGAGGTAACAACTATAGAAAGACTTAATTTTTTGTGTTTTTAATAAAGAAAGCAAACTTAGTACAACTAATTTTTTTGTGTTTTTTGATAAAGAAACAAGCAAACGAAGCAAAAATAAACTAAGCAAAACAAATAAAACAAAGTAAAGAGATTGGTTATGAGGGACTCCCCTTGTGAAGATGTCCTTGACTCCCCGTCAACGGCGCCAGAAAAGAGCTTGATGGCCCAAGATATCTCGAGCTCGTTGGGGAACCCCAAGAGGAAGGTATGATGAGCACAACAGCAAGTTTCCCTCAGTTATGAAACCAAGGTTATCGAACCAATAGGAGCAAGGAAACACCTCCAAGGTGTTGTTGCCAACTTGGAATCCTGCACAACACAACCACAGAACTTTGCCCCCAACTTACAGTGAGGTTGTCAATCTCACCAGTTTTGCTGAAAACAAAGGATTAAACGTATTGTGTGGAAGGAAGTAAAAGCTTGCAAAAAGTAAACAGAAAGTAGTAAACAGTTTTAGATTGATGGTAAAAGAAAGGACCGGGGTCCATAGTTCAATAGTGGTGGATCTCCTTAAGATAGATGACATGTTGGGTGAACAAATTACAGCGGGGAAATTGACAAACATCGAGAAAGCATACATGCATATACTAATCATCTTGACTCCTATGAGATTTGATTAGGCATTACAACTGTAACATCCCAAAACTCTAATCCAAGCTTATCAAGATCAAATCATCCAAAAATAGGGTTAACAAAAACTTTTCTCAATTAAAAATGAAAGCATTCATATGTGTGTGCATTTAAAATAGGAGTTGATTTGAAGTGCCTTGTTTAAGTGATCCAATGCTTGTAAAATGTTTCTTAGGTGATTTAAACATCATCTACATCATTCCCAAACTTTTACCAAAGAAAATCAAATCAAAAACAATTAAAAAGGAGGAATGGTCATTTTGGCCATTTTAATCCCCTACACTACTTTGAGTGTTCTAGCATTCATTTCTTAACAGAAACAATTCATGATCTTTGCACCCCTTGCTAGTACACATAATGAGGTACCAAGGCCCACCTTGTGATCTGCAAAAATCTTTCAAATGCTAATTTTAAATGATAGTTCAAATTTGAATCTAGTTCATATGGGAAGATCCCACCTTTTCAAAAACCATTCAAACAAGGTCCACTTTCAAAACCCTTGCAACCAAAGACTACCTAGCACTAGTGGAGAACACCGAAAATTTTTGAAATCAAAATTCAAAAGTTTATTTCTTGCGGCCATTTAATCAAACACTTGGCAGGCAGGTTTAAACTCTAAATCATAGCTCCCTGTTTTGAATAGGGTTTTGCCCCCATTTAATCTTTTGGTCCCCTCTTGATCTAACCATGCCATTAGCACCCATCCCCTACTCCCCTAGTGGTAGTGCAAGGCCATCCCGAGCACCAACTCGCCGGCCAACCATGCACTCGCCCCAGCAGACCACTTCCCTCTCTTTCGCCATGTCTAGGAGGTAGCCAGGAGCTCACCGACAACAGCCAGCGATGCAGCTTAGCGCGCTCAAAAGCGCCGCCAGCGAGCATGCATGCCGCCCCTGCACAGACCGCCTTGCTGCAGCCTCACCACCGCTCCGCCATGACCTAGGGAAACCCCAGACACCCCCGCTGGCCGCCCAACTCACCCCAGCCACCGCTCGCCGTGGACACCGCCGCCTCTGCCGCTCAGAGCGCCAGCTCGCCCAGACCGCATGCCACCGCCCCTACGCCCGCATTCACTTCCTAGAGCACCGCCAGGAGACCACTTGTCGATCGCCATCCTCCACCATGCCGCTAGCCGCCCGTAGCCGTGTCGCCGGAGTCGCCTGCCCATACCCTTCGGTCTCACTGTCGGGCCTATATAAACCGGCCTCCCCCGCACCATTTCTCCACACCCACTCACTCCTCACCTCTCACTTATCCTTTCACCCCTCTTGCCAGAGCCAAGCGAGCTCTGCCTCGCCGGAATTGGAGCCGGAGCAGCCACATCAGGAGGAGAAGGGCGCCTGTGATTTAGGGCACCCCAAGCTCCACCGCAACCGCGCCTTGCCTCGCCGTCGTCTTCCAGTTCGTTTGCCTGCCTCGCCTACCCCGCTGGAGCCCTGGTATGTCCCTAGTAGACCCCCACCGAGCCGCTAGGGTTCGAGCTGTTGACGACTCGTCAATCAGCGACCCTTAGCCGTAGATCCCTTTCTAATCCTTACTACCACGCTGGCGTACCATTTCAAGGTGTTAAGACTCATGACAAGCGGGACCCCTATCAGCTAAGTCACATGAGTGAGCCACTATGCCGGCCCAAGTTCTTTCCCGTGCTAGCCAACCGTTCAAATCTGGATATTCTTTTTAAGTTGAATCTAGTTTCTGTCCACTAGTTTAAAATTCAATTCTGGGAGTTTTATAAATCCAAATTGCATGAAACCAATTTTGTCTAAAAGGTATTGAAATGATCTATCCAAGCACGTTGGATTTAATTCAATTAGAGTTATAGATCTCTCCTAATAAAAATAACAAAACAGAAGCATTTGCACTTTGCAACATTTTTATAAAATCAACCAAGATAGCTTTTGAGTTGATTCCACCTCTCAAAAATCAAATTTCACCATATATATCTAAATATGTAATCATATTAAGGTTTACATGTAGTGACTTTGGACTAGTACCAAATTAATTCTATATAGGCATTTCTAGTCACTTTAAATCATTAAATAATAAACTTAAACGAAAGTAATTATGATCCAACCTTTTAATCTCATTCCCACATGTTAGAATATGTGGTGATGACATGTGTGAACATGATCCCATATTTTAAGTGGTGAATATCAAATCTTAGTTAATTTTTCAATGAGGAGAAATTACTTTTCTAAATTAAAAAGAATGAAACTAGAGATTTAAACTTGTGATGCTTGTGATGATAATAGATCATCAATTGTGTGTCTTGGAATGCTATCTAGCCTAGTTAAGTATTGTTTGGTGATTGTGTACTCCGTATGTATTCATAGAAGATAGTACCGACCAAGCTTACGAGGAGGAGGAGTGCTATCAAGATGAAGACGAAGAAAACTTCAACCACTGCACCAACCAAGGCAAGCCACCATTAACAGTGCCAGCTAACACTTGCAAGCTTAGTGCTTAGCAAGCTAGGATCAAAATAGATGGTTTAGCAAAGATGCCTTAAGCATGCTTTGATCACACCCCTTTTTAACTAGTAGTTACATCAAGTCTTTGTTTACAAGTTTTTACCTCCCTTAGTTTACACCAAGTTCTTTACTTGTTTTGAAGGTAGCATAAAAAGTATAAAACTTGACCTATTTAGAAACCTTTAGATGTCATTCTATGGCCTAAGATTGAACCCATCACTTCCACCTTAGTGAACACCCTTAACTTAGTAATTTAGAGTAGATCAAAAACTTGAGTCACTTTAGATGGGAACACTTGGTGAAAATGAATTATGAAAACCTTGGAATGATGAGTCATTCTATTGAGATGTTTTGACATGTGTTGAGAAACACAAATGGTTGATGATGATGAAAATGATGAGGCATGAGCCTTAACCCTTTTATAAAACTGATGGTTGGATTCGGATGCGATACCATTCCAAATTTACCGTACAACCACATTACCTGAATTGGGTAAGGCTTAGCTGGAAATTTATATGCATTAGTATTAGTTACCTCGAGGGAGAGGTTTGAGCTAAGGCTACCTCTCATGATGTCCACCTATGTAGTGCCCAAGATGACTGATGGTCATGGTTGGGAGGCCATGCTCATATGAGAGGTGATTATAGTAGGGTGTGTAAAGGGAAGGTTATGTTTGATTATCTGCATACTAAGTATGATGATTCAGGGTTATCCCTGATAGATGTATCGAATCTTGTGGTGAAAGTGTACCACCTCTGCAGAGTGTCAAACTATTCGAATAGCCGTGTCCACGGTTATGGACAGTTGGAATGGCCATACTATTTCGTTGTCAGATGTTTTCTAAATAACTTGGAATGAAGGATGAATCTTGACTTGACCACAACAGGGTTGTGTTTATGACAATAACTTCCCAACTTAAGTGATTCTAGAACTTTACTTTATCTTTCTTTGCTTCTGAACTCAGCTTAGGTTTCAAACTTAACTTTAGAGTTAAACTTAGATTTAGCACTTTAACTTAGAACTATAGTACCTGTTAATAGTAGTTTGCGAGTACTTAAAGAGTACTCATGGCTTTTGTCCCTGGCTATTCTCATGGCCAGACTATGAAGGAGACTATCAAGATGATGGTCATCAGGACGGCTATGATAACTAGGACTATCTGCCTTCGTCAGCATTGCCTGTGCCCCATAAGATGGACCCCACCGCTACGCTTATCTTTTATTTCCGCGGCTTGTTGTATTCAGACTGGATCATGAGATCCTTATTTGTGTAAGACCTTATGTATGGTTTGTAATGGATGATGTACTGTGATATCCAATCCGTTATGTCTCGCAAAAATGGTAATCCCGGATTGAGGTATGGCATAACGGGCATCTGGGATTAAAAATCTGGGTGTTGACAAGTTGGTATCAGAGCCATCCTGACCATAGGAGACCCTAGTTAGAATGGACGTCCAAACCAAAAACTTAGCTTCAAAACCAAAGTGAGTATTTATGAAAAACTATTTCCTCTCTTACCCTTGTGAACTCATTCTTTCTCAAAAATTCATGTTCCTCAAAATTCTTACATTACTACTTAAAACTTGACACACTTGATCACCTCACTAATTTCCTCATCCTTAGTTCTTGTAGATGGAGACTCAGTTCAGCAAGTTCTACCAGTTGGGAAACGGAGGTCAGCTGATCTTCGAGAGGGATCTGGATTCACTGTCGGAGTTACTGGGACGCCCACATCCGGAGTTTCTTGGAGCTCAACTTCCAGGACCCCCAGGAGGAGACCTATAGTGGCTAGTCACCGCAGATCTTAGAGGAAGCATCGAAGCACCAACTTTTGGGAGAATTCAGTTCTTCGTGAGAGAGAACAACTGGCTAGATGGATTAGCCAGGGCAATGCATGAAGCTCTCGCACGTCTATGTGCCCTCAGCATCAACAAGATCCAAGGAACCCGTTTTGCCCACTATGCAAGACGTGATTTCATGGGAATGCCGATGGAGATGCCAAGTCACCCAGAATTGAGGTGTCAAGTGGAGAATATTGACTTCTTGCTGCACGACAGACAGCAAGAACTGGACAATGCCAGGGAGTTAGCCAACCAGAACCGTGCCATTGCCGACCAGAAGGCCCAGACTTTCGCATTGCTTGTCCAAGACCGCCAGTCTCTTTGCCACCAGCGTGCAAAGAAGGATCGCACCATCGCTCATCTTTGCAAGAAGGTGGCCGACCTCGAGAAGACCGTCAAGGAGCAGGAAGCTCAGCTTGCCGCCAAGGAAGAAGAAGATGAGGGTGAAGACATCCAGGGAGACATGGATTCTTACCTCAGCAATGATGATGACTTTCTGGAGGAGGATGCTGTGGACTTCTACACTAATGATGAGGACTCCGACTTTATCGATGATGAGTAGATGCACGAGAGCAATGTCGTAGCATGAGTTGTATCGGTCCCACTGTATCGTAGCTTGCAGAATAGTTCTTCAAACCATCTGCTTTCCTTTGTTGTTGTGGTGTGTGTTGTATCGTGTGCTTGCTTGCATAAATGAAAATGAAGTTAGTTGAAAAACCTGAGTCTAACTCAAAGTTTTAGCTTTGAAAACCCCAAACCATGAACCTTAGAATTTCCCTCTTACCCCTATATCTATCTCAATCTTAAGATGACTCGTGGAAACCAAGGAGGGAGCAGCTTGTCGCAGGACCCAATGCTGCAAATCTTGCAGAATCTCATCGCAGACCGTGAAGCAAGCAGGGCCGAGCGCCAAGCCAACTTAGCAACATTGCAGCAGATCGCCTAGATGGCTCTCAACAACCAAGGACATGGAAATCAGGATCACCATGGATCCAAACTCAAAAAATTTCAGAATACCAATCCTCCAATCTTCAACCAATCTGAAAACCATTAGATGCTGATGACTGGTTACAGACAATGGAAAACAACCTTGAGGTTGCAGGAGTTGATGAAAATGAGAAAGTTCTCTTCGCCACCCACTATCTGACGGGAGATGCAAGAGCTTGGTGGAATAGCATCCGCAATATGAACCATGGTCAGGTGATGACATGGGAAGCATTCAAAGTCAAGTTCAGTCGCACTCACGTGCCGCAAGGTCTAGTCAACATGATGAGAGATGAATTCCGCAAATTGAAGCAAGGAAGAATGACTGTGGTGGAGTACCGTGACAGATTCCTGTCACTTGCCATATATGCACCTGATGAGATCAACACGGAGGCCAAGAAGAAGGAGAGATTCTTGAACGGACTGCATGATGAGATGCAGACGGTCCTCGTCAACATCCGTTTCCAAGATCTCGAAGAGCTAGTCGACTCTGCCATTCAGATGGAAGAGAAGATTAACCAGGCAAACAACAACCGGAAACGTCGTATGATGCAGCAGTCTGGATCAAGTAGTCACCAGAAGTACTGTCCCAACCCTTCACCAGGATATGCACCAAGGAACAACCGACCCCCAAATTCTCGCACCAGCTACCCCAACCGTAGCGGAGGCAATGGGAAGTCCGGAGGAAACAATCACAACTCCGGCAATGCCAACCATTTCAATCGTGCCCCTCCCAAGAGCAACAACAACAACAACAACACTGCACCCAGAACTGGCAGCAATGCTGTGCCTGTCGCAGTCAAGGACAAGTCCTAGATCACTTGTTTTGAGTGTGGAGTGAAGGGTCACTACTCCAATGAGTGTCCCAAGAAGACTGCCACCAATGCCCCTGTGAATGCCCCAGCTCAGCAGCAGCGTCGTGTTCAACCAGGAAGGAGATTTGCCCCAGGGAATCCTCACAACTACAACGGTCGTCTCTTCCACATGAACATGAAGAAGCCAGAAGCGCCGGATGTAGTCTGGTATGTTTTCTGTCAACTCAGTTTTAGCAAGAGTATTGTTTGATTCTAGAGCATCGCATTCATTTGTTACCGAAGAATTTGCATGCACTAGTAAGATTCACCCAACCAACCTGAAGCATGTCATGATAGTTCAAATCCCCGGTTCAACTACAAAAGCTAGAAAAATTTGCAAAGCTGTACCTATCAGAATACATGGGATAGATTTTTATGCCAACCTAATTGTACTTGGAACCAAAGGATTGGAAGTAGTACTAGGTATGGACTGGATGTCAAGACATAAAGGATTGATAGACTGTGCTAAGAAATCCATCACCATGACCAGTAGTTCTGGAGTAACAGTAGAGCATATCTCTGAAACCTTACCCCGTCAATTCAAGTGCAACAAGAGTGTAGCCCTGCCCACCATAGACCAAGTCAGAGTAGTCTGTGAATACCCCGACGTATTCCTAGATGAATTGCCAGGTATGCCCCTGGATAGGGATATTGAGTTCATTATCGAACTAATCCCCGGAGCCGGACCTATAGCCCAGAGACCCTATAGCATGAACCCCTCAGAGTTAGTTGAACTGAAGAAGCAGTTGGATGCCATGTTAGCAACAGGCTTGATTCAGCCAAGCGCATCGCCATGGAGATCACCAGTGTTATTCATCGACAAGAAAGATGGAGGCAACCGTCTGTGCATAGATTACAGAAAGTTGAATGACGTCACCATCAAGAACAAGTACCCCTTGCCAAAGATAGAGGATCTATTTGATCAGTTGACCGGAGCTCAGGTATTCTCAAAGATTGATCTTAGGACTGGTTATCACCAACTTAAGATTCGTGCAATGGATATTCCAAAGATCTCCTTTACTACTCGCTATGGTTTATACGAGTATACGGTTATGTCTTTTGGATTAACCAATGCCCTTGCTTATTTCATGAATCTCATGAATAAGATCTTTATGAATTTCCTAGATAAGTTTGTAGTTGTATTTATCGACAACATCCTTATCTACTCCAAGTCAGAAGAAGAGCATGAGCAACATCTAAGAGTTATCCTAGAAACCCTAAGAGAGCATCAATTATATGCCAAGTTCAGTAAGTGTGAGTTTTGGCTGAAGGAAGTAGGATTCCTAGGACATATTGTGTCTGCCGGAGGAGTCTCTGTTGATCCCGCCAAGATCAAAGATGTCGATGAATGGGAAGCCCCAACCACTCAAACCCAAGTCCGTGCATTTCTCGGATTAGCGGGATATTACCGCAAGTTCGTAGAAGGATTATCGAGCATAGCCCGACCAATGACCCAATTGTTGAAGAAGGACAAGAAGTTTGAATGGACAGACAAATGTGAAGCCAGTTTCTAGGAGTTGAAAAAGAGATTGATATCCACCCCAATATTGATCATGCCAGACATCAAGAAGCCGTTTGATGTGTATTGTGACGCATCCAAGATTGGTCTAGGATGTGTATTGATGCAAGAAGGCAAAGTTATCGCGTATCTGTCTCTCGACAAGCTGAGCAGCAGAACTATCCGACCCATGATCTTGAGCTAGCAGCTGTGGTTCTAGCGTTGAAGACATGGCGTCATTATTTGATGGGTAATCGCTGTGAGATTTACTCGGATCACAAGAGCTTGAAGTATATTTTTACTCATAAAGAGCTAAATATGAGACAAAGGAGATGGATAGAGTTAATCAAGGATTATGACCTTGACATTCACTATCACCCTGGCAAAGCCAATGTGGTAGCGGATGCTCTTAGCAGATTGCCGTGTAGGCTTAACGCCATGATCAAGGAGAAGCAACCAAGTTTGTATGAGGAGTTGGAGCAGTTCAGGACTGAATTAGTTAGCAAAGGATTCCTAGCAAGAATTGAACTTCAACCCACTCTGATTAGCCAAATCAAGGAAGCCCAGAAAGGGAATGAAAGTATCGACGGAATCAAACGTCGTATTGGTACAGGAAAGGTACCTGGATTCACCGAAGACGAAGAAGGAGTACTGTGGTACAAGGACGTATCTGTGTGCCAGTAGATTCGGAGCTAAAGGAAATTATCATGAAGGAAGCTCATGATACTCTTTATTCTATCCACACCGGAGGAACAAAGATGTATCAGGATTTGAAAGAGCAATTTTGGTGGCACAAGATGAAGAGAGAGATAGGAAGCTACGTCGCCAAATGTGACATCTATCAAAGAGTCAAAGCCGAGCATCAAAGACCTGCAGGACTATTGCAACCATTGCAGATTCCGGAATGGAAATGGGATTCCGTCGGAATGGACTTTATCACCAGTTTACCTACTTCTAGTAGGGGAAATGACTCAATCTGGGTCATCGTTGATAGACTGTCCAAGGTAGCCCACTTCATACCTATCAAGACAACCTACCAGAGTGCAAAGTTAGCAGAACTATACATTGCTAGGATGTTTAGTCTGCATGGGACCCCCAAGACCATCATATCGGATCGAGGAACCCAGTTTACCTCGAGATTTTGGTAAAAAGTTCAGGAAGGTTTAGGAACCAAGTTGAACTTCAGTACCGCTTATCACCCGCAAACAGATGGACAGACTGAGAGAGTCAACCAGATCCTTGAGGATATGCTTAGAGCTTGTGTGTTGGAATACGGATCAAAATGGGAAGACTGCCTGCCTTTCGTAGAATTCTCATATAACAACAGTTATCAAGCTAGTTTGCAGATGTCACCATTTGAATTCCTATACGGAAGAAAGTGTCATACCCCTTTGAATTGGTCGCAAGTAGGAGAGAGTCAGATCTTCGGACCCGACATTCTCCAAGAAGCAGAAGAGAAAGTTCACAAAGTCCGTGAACACCTCAAGACTGCCCAATCCAGACAGAAGAGTTATGCTGACAAAAGAAGGAGAGACCTGACTTTCAATGTCAGAGATTTTGTATATCTCAAAGTTTCACCATTGAAGGGAACTCAACGCTTTAGTCTGAAGGGAAAGTTAGCCCCCAGATATATCGGACCTTTCAAGATTCTGAACCGCGAAGGAGAAGTATCGTATCAACTGGAACTACCAGAAGAGATGTCAGCCATCCACAATGTGTTCCATATCTCGTTACTTCGCAGATTCTTGGAAGTGCCTGAGAAGACTGAAGTTTTCAAGAACATCGATCACAGAGCTGTGGAAATCAAGAATGACCTGACCTATCAGGAAGTGCCCATCCGTATCTTAGAAGAAGCCTACAGAATCACCAGGACCAGGAGCATCAAGTTTCTCAAGATCCAGTGGAGCAACCATACCGAGGAGGAAGCTACTTGAGGGCGAGAAGATTACATTAGGATAGAGTTCCCAGATCTCTTTAGTTCCTAGTTTTCTTTGTAAATCTCTGGACGAGATTTTGTTTAAGGGGGGAAAGTTTGTAACATCCCAAAACTCTAATCCAATCTTATCAAGATCAAATCATCCAAAAATAGGGTTAACAAAAACTTTTCCCGATAAAAAAATGAAAGCATTCATATGTGTGTGCATTTAAAATAGGAGTTGATTTGAAGTGCCTTGTTTAAGTGATCCAATTCTTGTAAAATGTTTCTTAGGTGATTTAAACATCATCTACATCATTCCCAAACTTTTACGAAAGAAAATCAAATAGAAAACAATTAAAAAGGAGGAATGGTCATTTTGGCCATTTTAATCCCCTACACTAGTTTGAGTGTTCCTAGCACTCATTTCTTAACAGAAACAATTCATGATCTTTGCACCCCTTGCTAGTACACATAATGAGGTACCAAGGCCCACCTTGTGATCTGCAAAAATCTTTCAAATGCTAATTTTAAATGATAGTTCAAATTTGAATCTAGTTCATATGGGAAGATCCCACCTTTTCAAAAACCATTCAAACAAGCTCCACTTTCAAAACCCTTGCAACCAGAGACTACCTAGCGCTAGTGGAGAACACCCAAAAATTTTGAAATCAAAATTCAAAAGTTTATTTCTTGCGGGCATTTAATCAAACACTTGGCAGGCAGGTTTAAACTCTAAATCATAGCTCACTATTTTGAATAGGGTTTTGCCCCCATTTGATCCCCATTTAATCTTTGGTCCCCTGTTGATCTAACCATGCCATTAGCACCCATCACCTACTCCCATAGTGGCACTGCAAGGCCATGCTGAGCACCAACTTGCCCCAGCAGACCACTTCCCTCTCTTTCGCCATGTCTAGGAGGTAGCCAGGAGCTCACCGCCACCCTCTGTCCCTTGCCCGAGCCAAGCGCAGCAGTGGACCACCGAGGAGAGCCCGCACCCAGTGCGATCGCACCATGCCAACGCCGCCCGCCCGCAGAGAACGCTCTGTCCCCGCATGCACAGACCGCCCCTTTGCCGCAGCCCGTGCCCACCGCTCCGCCATGACCTGGGGAACACCCTAGACACCCCCGCTGGCCGCTCAACTCACCCCAGCCACCGCTCGCCATGGACACCGCCGCCCGCTCAGGCGCTTTCGCTTAGCCGCATGCCACACCGCCTTTACGCGCATTCACTTCCTAGAGCACCGCCAAGAGACCACCTGTCGATCGCCATCCTCCGCCATGCCGCTAGCCGCCCGTAGCCGTGTCGCCGGAGTCGCCTGCCCATACCCTTCAGTCTCACCGTCGGGCCTATATAAACCGACCTCCCCCGCACCATTTCTCCACACCCACTCACTCCTCACCTCTCACTGATCCTTTCACCCCTCTCGCCGGAGCCAAGCGAGCTCTGCCTCGCTGGAATTGGAGCCGGAGCAGCCCCAGCAGGCGCCTGCGATTTAGGGCACCCCAAGCTCCGCCGCAACCGCGCCTCGCCTCGCTGTTTTTTTCTAGTTCATTTTCCCGCCTCGCCTACCCCGCTGGAGCCCTGGTACGTCTCCAGCAGACCCCCACCGAGCCGCTAGGGTTCGAGCTCGCGGCTGACGGTTCGTAAATCGACGACGACCCTCGACCATAGATCCCTTTCTAATCCTACCCACAATGCAGCGTACCGTTTCACGTGTTAAGACCCACTGACAAGCGGGACCCCCTGTCAGCTGAGCCCCGTGCCGCGGAGCGTCACTGGGCCGGCCCAAGTTCTTTCCTGCGCTAGCCCAGCCGTTCAAATCTGGATTTTTCTTTTTAAGTTGAATCTAGTTTCTGTCCACTAGTTTAAAATTCAATTCTGGGAGTTTTATAAATCCAAATTGCATGAAACCAATTTTTTCTGAAAGGTATTGAAATGATCTATCCAAGACCGTTGGATTTAATTCAATTAGAGTTATAGATCTCTCCTAATAAAAATAACAAAACAGAAGCATTTGCACCTTGCAACATTTTTATAAAATCAACCAAGATAGCTTTTGAGTTGATTCCACCTCTCAAAAATCACATTTCACCATATCTATCTAAATATGTAATAATATTAAGGTTTACATGCAGTGAATTTGGACTAGTACCAAATTAATGCTATATAGGCATTTCTAGTCACTTTAAATCATTAAATAATAAACTTAAACCAAAGTAATTATGATCCAACCTTTAAATCTCATTCCCATATGTTATAATATGTGGTGATGACATGTGTCAACATGATCCCATATTTTAAGTGGTGAATATTAAATCTTAGTTAATTTTGCAATGAGTAGAAAATACTTTTCTAAATTAAAAAGAATGAAACTAGAGATTTAAACTTGTGATGCTTGTGATGATAATAGATCATCAATTGTGTGTCTTGGAATTCTATCTAGCCTAGTTAAGTATTGTTTGGTGATTGTGTACTCCGTATGTATTCATAGAAGATAGTACCGACCAAGCTTACGAGGAGGAGGAGTGCTATCAAGACGAAGACGAAGAAAACTTCAACCACTGCACCAACCAAGGCAAGCCACCATTAACAGTGCCAGCTAACACTTGCAAGCTTAGTGCTTAGCAAGCTAGGATCAAAATAGATGGTTTAGCAAAGATTCCTTAAGCATGCTTTGATCACACCCCTTTTTAACTAGTAGTTACATCAAGTCTTTGTTTACAAGTTTTTTCCTCCCTTAGTTTACACCAAGTTCTTTACTTGTTCTGAAGGTAGCATAAAAAGTATAAAACTTGACCTATTTAGAAACCTTTAGATCTCATTCTATGGACTGAGATTGAACCCGTCACTTCCACCTTAGTGAACACCCTTAACTTAGTAATTTAGAGTAGATCAAAAACTTGAGTCACTTTAGATGGGAACACTTGGTGAAAATGAATTATGAAAACCTTGGAATGATGAGTCATTCTATTGAGATGTTTTGACATGTGTTGAGAAACACAAATGGTTGATGATGATGAAAATGATGAGGCATGAGCCTTAACCCTTTTATGAAACTGATGGTTGGATTCGGATGCGATACCATTCCAAATTTACCGTACAACTACATTACCTGAATTGGGTAAGGCTTAGCTGGAAATTTATATGCATTAGTATTAGTTCCCTCGTGAGAAAGGTTTGAGCTGAGGCTACCTCTCATGATGTCCACCTATGTAGTGCCCAAGATGACTGATGGTCATGGTTGGGAGGCCATGCTCATAGGAGAGGTGCTTATACTAGGGTGTGTAAAGGGAAGGTTATGTTTGATTATCTGCATACTAAGTATGATGATTCAGGGTTTTCCCTGATAGATGTATCGAATCTTGTGGTGAAAGTGTACCACCTCTGCAGAGTGTCAAACTATTCGAATAGCCGTGTCCGCGGTTATGGACAGTTGGAATGGCCATACTGTTTCATTGTCAGATGTTTTCTAAATAACTTGGAATGAAGGATGAATCTTGACTTGACCACAACAGGGTTGTGTTTATGACCATAACTTCCCAACTTAAGTGATTCTAGAACTTTACTTTATATTTCTTTGCTTCTGAACTCATCTTAGGTTTCAAACTTAACTTTAGAGTTAAACTTAGATTTAGCACTTTAACTTAGAACTATAGTACATGTTAATAGTAGTTTGCGAGTACTTAAAGAGTACTCATGGCTTTTGTCCCTGGCTATTCTCATGGACAGACTATGAAGGAGACTATCAAGATGATGGTCATCAAGACGGCTATGATAACTAGGACTATCTGCCTTCGTCAGCATTGCCTATGACCCTGAAGATGGACCCCACTGCTACGCTTATCTTTTAGTTCCGCTGCTTGTTGTATTCAGACTGGATCATGAGATCCTTATTTGTGTAAGACCTTATGTATGGTTTGTAATGGATGATGTACTGTGATATCCAATCCGTTATGTCTCGCAAAAATGGTAATCGTAGGATTGCGAGGTATGGCATAACGGGCATCTGGGATTAAAAATCCGGGTGTTGACAACAACATTATACATAGACCATAATCCAACTTCATCTATGAATAAAAATCCACCTTAAGGTTATCATCCGAACCCCCTCCAGTATTAAGTTGCAAGCAACAGATAATTGCATTACGCATTGCGTGTAAAGTAAACAATATGATTGTTCTATGAACAAAGGATTGTTGTTTTCTCCCTAGTAGCAACATCACATCTAGTACCTTAGAGATTTCTATCACTTCTCCAGATTACTAGAGGCATGAACCCACGATCGAGCATAAATACTCCCTCTTGGAGTTGCTAGCATCTACTCGGCCAAGATATCTACTAACAACGGAGAGCATGCAAGATCACAAATAACAAAGACATGATAGAATCAATAATCAATCTGAAATAGCATCTCAATATCCATCGGATCCCCGCAAACACAACATGTATGATTATAAATAGATGATCTTTATCATGAACGGAGCTCACAAGATCTAGACATGGTAGCACAAAGGAGAAGAACCAACCATCTAGCTACTACATGGACCCGTAGTCCAAGGATGAACTACTCACGCATCATACCGGAGGCTTGCATGGTGATGAAGAAGGCCTCCAGGGTGAATTCTCCCGTCCGACAGGGTGCCAGGAAGAGATTCAGATCCCTCCCGATCTAGGGATGGAGATGATAGCAGCTACAGACTTTTTCGTGGAATTTTGATCGGGTACTTAGGGTTTCTGTCTTGGAGGCATCTTATAGGCGAAAGGGGAGGCCGAGGGGGTGCCCTAGGCGGCCACACCACCCCCTGGCGTGGGCCAGGCCTGGCCGCGTGGCTAGGTTGTGTGGCGGCCCTCTGGCCCCTCTCCGTCTTGTATTCTGGCTCCGTGTCCCCCTTGTCCCATCCAATACCGAGAATATTCATTTTCTGACACCAAAAATAGCAGAAAACAGGCAGCTGGCACTGTGGCATCTTGTTAATAGGTTAGTCCAAGAAAGTGTATAAAAAGTACTCCAAAGTGTGGACAAAACGTAAAAAAGTAAATAAAAACCAAGCATGGAACATCAAAAATTATAGATACGTTAGCAACGTATCACTGGGGTATGTCACGAAGGAGTGAGATGCTTCAATAATTAACACAGCTAGTGCATGTGTACATGTTACACCAAGGACCTTAAAAAAGTGAAAATTGCATATAAGTCCATACATTTAACACAAAGGACCCTACAATCAAACAATTAAAATTAGTAGTCGGGTCCTGCTCCTCCATCACGGAGCTGAGCCATGCTCTTCGTAGTAGTACGAGTAAGCTGCACGTGCCTTGCACGTGAAACTCACATAATATACAGAAGCATGACATGTCATTAGTATATAACATTGTAATATGTAAAGCTTGAAATATCTATGAATTTGAGCCATGTTTCTAAAGTATGAGTGTATATTTGGTTCTTGCACTTTATATCATGTAGAAATAAACGTTTATTAGCTACCTAATAATTGAAAATTTTAGAACCATGGTCTAGAGAAACAATCGAGAAGATTCTAGAATAATGGATAAGTGTATTTTGACGTTTTTCTACATATATATCTTATCTTATCTTACCACTATATATTGTACGAATAACTTTGAATATTGACCGTTGGATCAAGACTCACGAATCCCAACATTTCCAGCCGTTGGATCTTCTTTTCTATTCTAGCATCTAGAAGATTTTATTGATAGTCTTCATCACAATGAATGGTATGCACACAACTCAAAACACACTTCTCCATCCTTCTAGAATCTTCTCCCTCATTTCTCTTGAGCATGTTACCAAAATTTTCAAGTTTTTGATAGCTAATAATCGTTGACTTTTAAATGATATAAAAAGTACAAGAACCAAATATACACCCATACTTATAGATATTGATCAAATTTATATTTTTGTATGCTTTACCAATTAAAATTGTATATAGTGATAATATGTTAGACGTCTATTATCTAAGTCTCACCTGTTGATCAAAAGGGACATGCCACACACGTACATACTATATGAAATGTGATTTAACAAACGTTAAGTTGTTATTTACCAATATTCTCGTTAGAAAAAAATGCATACATTAAGTCTATTAGTAATAGCTATCTACCCATATTGAGAATACCTCCTACTATGCTATGATATTTTGGGGGTGGTGACATGATGGTTCTATAACATGGTGGAGTTTGCTCTAGGTACTATTCAACACAAATCCAGGTGCTCTGAACCATTGGATCTAACAACAATGGTCAGTATTGGTACTAAGGATCCAATTGAAAACTACTCTATTATCTTATCTTACCTCTTACCACTATATAGTGTACGAATAACTTTGAATGTTGACCGTTGGATCAAGATTCATGAATCCCAGCATTTCTAGCCATTGGATCTTATTTTCCACTCTAGCATCTAGAAGATTCTATTTGTAGTCTTCGACATAATGAATGCTATGCACAAACCTCAAAACACACTTCTCCATCATACTAGAATCTTCTCCTTTTTCTCTAGACCATGTTATCAAAAATTTCATGTGTTAGGTAGCTAATAATGTTTGACTTCTACATGACATACAAAGTACAAGGATACACCCATACTTTATAAATATTGATCAAATTTATAATTTATTGTGCTTTACCAATTATAATTTTATATAGTGATGATATGTCATATGTCTACTATCTGAGTCTCACGTGCAAGGCACGTGCAACTTTCTAGTAATAGTAAAGATAGAGATATGATGTCGATATGGTCATCCTTTGAATAACCTTCATTCCCGATGCTTGGAAAGGAAGAGAAAAATTCGAAAGTGTGAATTCTACTAATTTTTTCCGCCAACGCCTGGTTCCTTCCTATGTACACCGACGCACACGGAGAAGACACAACTGAGCCGCCGTACCAAGACACACATGCGCAATGCTGTGGACGAGGGAGTGCTGAGATGGATGGTGATGTGGCGACTAAGAGTGAAAAAATAATTTTGTTTTGTTTTGAGTGCACATAAGTCCTAAAATTTACTAGAGTGTGTACGCTATAAAGGCTATAGCACCTCATGTCAGGAACCCATCATAATTCTGCTCTGACATCGCACTGCCTTCAAGTGCCCTGTCACGCTGCCCTCCCGCCTTGCCTCCCTTTTATTCTCCGAGCTCCTCTTGCTCTTCGATTTTTTCCCTCATCTCACTAGTACCTCCATCCCAAAGGTTAAGGCCCCGTTTGGAATGCAGGAATGCAAAACATAGGAATAGAAAAAATGCAGGAATTAAGGTACCATGTATGCTCAATTCCTACAGGAATCAATACCACAAGAATTTTTTTTAGGGTGTCGTTTGGATGCCACACAGGAAAACCGCATGAATTGTAGACACAAGGAGATGAAACATGAGGTTAGACCTCATGTTATTTTTCCTAGAAAATTCCTATGAAATAGCCTATACCATAGGAATTTCAAAGGAATCTTAGATTCCTATTTCTTTGTCCCAAACGAACCCATAGGATTTTTTCCTATAGGAATCCTATCCTCCAAAAATCCTATGATTTTCCGTTGTTCCAAACAGGGCCTAAGGCTTTTTTTGATAAGTCAAGCTACGAAAAGTTTGACCAAACTTCTAAAAAAAATATCAAGAACTACTGTATGATATTAGTAGATACCATGTGAATATATGTTTCATGATGTATCAAAGGGTATGTATTTCATATTGTAAATATTAATATATTTTTCTACAAACTTGGTTAAACATTGCATAGTTTGACTTTTCAAAAAAAATAGGCCTTGAGCCTTGGATGCAGGTACTACTAGTGTTTAGTACTCCGTCCCGGAACTTATGTCTTGATATATAGACATCATGGGTCCCTTCAGACGGCATTAGGAAAAATCAAGAGGAATCTACCGTGCTTACTTGTAGTTCAAGTTTGACCTAATTTCTTTAAATCAACATAAAGTTATTTAAGTGGGCACGGTTCGCTAGGGAATCTTCAAATGTGCTAAGACTAGGGAATTGTAAGAAAACATGGTCCCCACTTTTTGTAAAAACCGGGTGGTGGTTAGGCCTGGAATTATAACTCGAAACTCGCGAGCTAAATGAGTAACTCGTGACTCGGCTCGACTCGGCTTAAACTCGGTGTCTAACGAGTCGAGCCGAGTTTTAGATTTGAACTCGTTTGTTCACCCAAGCAAAATGAGCTACTCGTTTAGCTCGTTAAACTTGTTCAAATATAGAATTTAAAATTTTCCACTAATGAGTGCCATACTACGAATGTTTTTTGTACATGTAATGGTGTAGAACTACTATATTTTCCATTCGATCTTGCCTTCGTGTTATTATTAAAGTACTATCCTTATTCTAGTTCTTAATTAGTAGGATAATTAGTAGTTTTTCTTATATGTTCTCTTGTTCGTAACTCATAACGTGCTAAACGAGCTACTCGTGAGTTACTCGTGAGTTTACAGAGTGAAGCCGAGTTTCAAATATGAACTCATTTTGTAAACGAGACGAGCCAAGCTAGGTCATTAGTTGAATGAGCTTTAGCGAGTCGAGCCGAGCTTATTCGGCTCGGCTCGAATCCCAACCCTAGTGGTGGTACTTTTTTTTGACTAAGGTATGTCCCGAGGGAGCGAGATTCTTCAATTAATTAACACGGTAAGTGGATGTGTACATGTTACACCAAGGAACTCAAAAAACAAAAAATACATCCAAGTCCATACATTTAGCACAAAGGATACTAAAAATGAAATGCTTGAAAATTTTGGTAACAAGGTCTATAGAAACGGGGGGAAGATTCTAGAATGATGGAGAAGTGTGTTTTGAGGTTTGTGCATAGTATTTCATTGTGATGAAGATTATTAATAGAATCTTCTTGATGCTAGAATGGAAAAGAAGATCCAACAGTTGGAAATGTTGGGATTCATGAGTCTTGATCCAACAATTAATATTCAAAGTTTTGTGTACACCATATAGTGTTAATATAGTGGTAATGGTAAGAATAGTACTTGCTTAACAAAAGAAAACAACGCACTTCTCACTTTCAGCAGATCTTGTTGAAGAAGATGCACGAATCTACTAGATGAAGGTACTATATAATAAACTATATATGATGTCAATATGGTCATGACCTTGGCTATTCGGGTCGAAACCAGGAATGTTCATACACCTTAGGCCAATACACATTGTGAAGCAGCGAGAGCATTTTTTGTATTCAAAGGTGTCAAAGCACATGTTTCTCATTTTTTTCTTAGCACTATATAGTGTATGAATAACTTTAAAAATTGACCATTGGATCAAGACGTGAATCCCAACATTGTCAGAAATTCGATCTTCATTATTTCCATTTTAGCATCGAGAAGATACTATTGCTAGTCTTTCTTTTCTTATCTTACCACTACTAGTAAAAGGCATGTGCCACACACGTATATACTATATGAAATATGATTTAACAAACATTAAGTTGTTATTAACCAATAGTCTTGTTAGACAAAAATGGATACATTAAGTCTATTAATAATATATCTACACATATTGAGAATACAACCTACTATGCTATGAAATTTTGGGGGTGGTGACATGATGGTTCTAGAACATGGTGGAGTTTGCAATAGGTACTATTCAACACAAATCGAGCTGCTCTAAACCATTGGATCTAATAGCCCAACGGTCAGGATTGGTGTTATGGATCCAATTCAAATTAAAACTGCTCCATTATAGTAGTAGAGATATGATGTCAATATGGTCATGACCTTGGCTGTTCGGGTCAAAGCTAGGAATGTACATACACCGTAGGCCAATACACATTGTGAACAAGCCATAGCATTTTTTGTATTCAAAGGTGTCAAAACACATGTTTCTCATTTTTTCTTAGCACTATATAGTGTACAAATAACTTTGAATATTGACCGTTGGATCAAGATGCGAATCCCAACATTGTCAGATGTTGGATCTTCATTTCCATTTTAGCATCAAGAAGATACTATTGATAGTCTTTCTTTTCTTATCTTACCACTATTTTTTATATATATAGTGTGCGGACAACTTTGAATATTGACCGCTGATTCATGACTCGCGAATCCCAACATTACTACTAGTTATTGGATCCCCTAATACATTCCATCATCTAGAAGATACTATTGATAGTCTTTGTTATCTTATCTTACCACTATATAATGTACGAATAACTTTGAGTATTAACCTATGGATCAAGACTGGTGAATCACAACAATGCTAGCCATTGGATCTTCTTTTTTCCATTCTACCGGGTGGTGGTACTTTTCTCTACCACTATAATGGAGCAGTTTTGAATTGGATCCATAGCACCAATCCTAACCGTTGGGCTGTTAGATCCAATGGTTAAGAGCAGCTGGATTCATGTTGAATAGTACCTAGAGCAAACTCCAACATGTTCTAGAACCATCATTTCACCAGCCCAAAAATTTCATAGCACACTAGGATGTATTCTCAATATGGGTAGATAGTTATTACTAATAGACTTAATGCATGCATTTTTTCTCTAACAAGAATATTGGCTAAAACAACTTAACATTTGTGAAATCACATTTCTTACCACTTTATCATTATCAATTTGTCTTCATCCATCAATTCAGTCATCCACGTAGGGCCCACAGATTGGGGAGGTTGTGGTCTCCTTGGACGCACCACAAAATTATGACTGGGCCATCGAGTGCAGGAAGTAGAGTCAGCATTCCGTCCAATCGCTTACCCTAGTCATCGTCATCGATATTTGACACACGAATCGGCTTCATTAGCGACATTGATTGTCCCCTCGCTTCGATAATCTGCCACATTAATCTTGGATCACCTCCTTCCTATTTAATATCTCCCCTTCCCTGCACCAAACCATCTCTAATCCCTCGCTTCCAGCAACCATCTCCGTCCTTGTCTGTCATCCATGGCCACCTTCCGGCTGCCGCCCGCCGGAATAGAGCGCAAAGAGCCTGACATCACCGCACAGGAGGACAATGCCCTGCGCATTTGGGCTTTCTCCCCACGGAGAACAAAGTGGCAGCTGGCGTGCGCCTTCCTCGACGCTGGGTACGGTGACCGCAAGTACCAGATGTATGACATCTACAACAATCCCCATGGAGGTCAAGTTCGTCAACTTTAGGGACGCCCATGTCCTCTACGGCCAGGCCTTCCACTGCGGCTGCGAGATGGTGGTGTTCTCCGACTCCAACATTTTCACCAACTACTGGAACCAGTTCCCAAACAACGGCAACTTCATCCATAGTGTTCTCCTAGAGCTGCCGATGGCTCCGGAGGTGCCGCCTTGTTTTCCAACGGTGCCACCGATGGCTCAGGAGGTGCCGATGAGTCAAGAGCCGGCTCTATCGCTGGAGCTGTCGTTGGTGCCGATGTGACAAGCTGCTGCTGGCGGCATGGACTAGGTGCAAGGAGGCGCCGGACCTTCACTAGTTCAGTAGAAAGTCCTATATGAAGTTAATGTTTGTATGAAGTTTCTTCTGGTACTACTCACTGTACCCTGTAGTACTAGTAGTAGTACTGCGAATGCCGATCTATTGAATATCCTTCCCCCGGATGTTTGTGAAGGAAGTGAAAATTTCAAAACCGAGAAAGTTTGAATTGCTACTCTATTGTAAGGACCAAAATGGTTCCCACCAACTCAGCTGACGAACACGCCAGACAAAGACATGGAGCCGCCGACAAAGACATGGAGCCACCAATGGTGGGTTGTCGGTCGATGCGCGTGTGCAGCGCCACGTTGTGGACGAGGGAGAGATCAGCCGACCGGGGTGTGGGGGTGGTGATGGGGGAGTGAAGGAGAGAGAAAACACATTTTGTTTTGCATGCGGATATATTGTGGTCCTGAAATTTACTCTACTCATTGTACCCTGTACCTCGTGTCAGGAACCCATCCCAGCTTTGCTCTGACATCGCACCGCCTTCAAATCCTCCTCTTCATAGCTGTCTCGCTGCCTCCTCTGTGCTCATAGTCTCTTCTCGCTCATTATTTTTTTAATAGAAAAAAGGAAATAAATTCTTTTTACTTGCTTTTCAGAAAATAAATTCATGTCACTTGGAAAATTGAAATTGATTATTTTTTGTTTTTAATACCTTTGATTGTTCTCAAAAGATGGCTAAATTTGTCGGCATGTAAATTTTTGGATATGGGATCATGAGCATAAAGTCTAATGTAGAGATATGGCCTTAACTTTGTGGTTGTTCGCCTTGAAATCCAAGATTTTTTCATACTCGTTGACAACTATGCTTAAATTCGTTGAAATTTCACTACTTACTTTTAGGTTAGCATTTTACACGGTCGGTGGGAGTACATTCTACATCAAGGACCTAAAAAAGGGAAAATTACATCGAGGTCCACACATTTAGCACAAAGGACCCTAAAATTGAGCAAAGAAGTCAGTCGGGTTCGGCTCCTTCTTGAGAGAGTAGCTGATCAAGCCACACTCTTCATACTACTTCATCTTCGATTGTTTTCAAAATATGGCCAAATTTGTCGGCATGCAAATTCTTGGATATGGGATCATCAACATAAAGTCTGATGTAGAGATATGGCCTTAACCTTGTGGTCGTTCGCCTTGAAATCCAAGATTTTTTCATACACGTTGACAACTATGCTTAAATTCATTTAAATTCACCACTTACTTTTAGGTTAGCATTTTACATGGTTGGTGGGAGTACATTCTACATCAAGGACCTAAAAAAGGGGAATATTGCATTGAGGTCCACACATTTAGCACAAATGACGCAACTTGAGCAAAGAAAACAGTCGGGTTCGACCCGTTCTCGAGAGAGTAGCTGATCGAGCCACACTCTTCATACTACTTCATCTTCGATTGGTTTCAAAATATGGCCAAATTTGTCGGCACGCAAATTCTTGGATATGGGATCATTAGCATAAAGTCTAATGTAGAGATATGGCCTTGACCTTTTGGTTGTTCGGCTTGAAATCCAAGGTTGTTCATACTCGTTGACAACTATAAGCTAAAATATGTTTAAATGTCACAACCTACTTTTAGGTTAGAATTTTACACGGTCGGTGGGCGTACATTTTATAACAAGGACCTAAAAAGGGGAAAATTTACATCGAGGTCCATACATCTAGCACAAAGGACCCTAAAAATAAGAAAGCAAAATAGTCGGGTTTGGCTCCTTCTCGAGAGAGTAGCTGACCGAGCCACACTCTTCATACTACTTC
Source organism: Avena insularis (assembly GCA_023614405.1). Taxonomy (NCBI): domain Eukaryota; kingdom Viridiplantae; phylum Streptophyta; class Magnoliopsida; order Poales; family Poaceae; genus Avena; species Avena insularis. The sequence goes on from CM042696.1 coordinate 426,793,104, forward strand.
ATCTTTGATTGTTATTAAAATATGGCCAAATGTGTCGACATGCAAATTCTTGGATATGGGATCATCAACATAAAGTATGGTGTAGATATGGCCTTGACCTTGGTCGTTCGTCTTGAAATTCAAGAATGGTTCATACTCGTTGACAACTAAGCTTAATTTCATTTAAATTTCACCACTTACTTTTAGGTTAGAACTTTACACAGCCGACCAGAGTACATTTTACATCAGGGATCTCAAAAAAGTAAAAATTACATCGAGGTTCATACATTTAGCATAAAGGACCCTAAAAGGAAAATTTTATGGTTCGGCTCCTTCTCGAGAGATCAGTTGATCTGAGCCAAACTCTTGATACTACTTCATCTTCGATTTTTTTCAAAACATGGCCAGATCTATTGCCATGCAAATTCTCTGACATGGGATCATCATCATCATATAAAGTATGATGTTGATATGGCCTTAACCTTGGTCGTTCGGCTTGAAATCAAAGAATGTTCATACTCGTTGATAAGTAAGCTTAAAATCTTCTAAATTTCACCACTTACACTTTTAGACCTAAAAGGGGGGAAATTACATCGAGGTCCATACATTGAGCACAAAGGACCCTAAAATTAAGCAACGAAAATAGTCGGGTTCGGCTCCTTCTCGAGAGAGTAGCTGATTGAGCCATACTCCTCTTCATTCTACTTCATCTTCGATTGTCTTCAAAATATTGCCAAATTTGTCGGCATGCAAATTCTTGGATATGGGATCATCAATATAAAGTATGATGTAGATATGGCCTTGACCTTGGTGGTTTGTCTTGAAATACAAGAATAATGCTTCATACTCATTGACAACTAAGCTTAAATTCGTTTAAATTTCACCACAATACTTTTAGGTTAGAGCTTTACACGGTCGACCGACGTACATTTTACATCACGGACCTCAAAAAAGAAAAAATTACATCGAGGTCCATATACATTAAGCATAAAGGACCCTAAAATAAAAAAATCTGGTTTGGCTCATTCTCGAGAGATCAGCTGATCTAAGCCAAACTCTTAATACTATTTCCTCTTTGATTGTTTTTAAAACGTGGCCAAATCTGTTGCCATGCAAATTCTCTAACATGGGATCATCAACACAAAGTATAATGTTGATATGGCCTTGACCTTTGTCATTCGGCTTGAAATCCAAGAATGCTCATACTTATTAACAAGTAAGCTTAAAATCATCTAAATTTCACCACTTACACTTTTAGACCTAACAAAAGGGGGAAATTTCATCGAGGTCCATACATTTAGCACAAAGGACACTAAAATTAAGCAAGGAAAACAGTCAGATTCAGCTCCTTCTCTAGAGAGTAGCTAATCGAGCCATACTCTTCATACTACTTCATCTTCGATTGTTTTCAAAATATGGCCAAATTTGTCGGCATGCAAATGCTTGGATATGGGATCGTTAGCATAAAGTATGATGTAGATATGGCCTTGACCTTGGTCATTCATCTTGAAATATAAGAATGGTTAATACTCGTTGAAAACTAAGCTTAAATTCTATTAAATTTCACCACTTACTTTTAGGTTAGAACTTTACACGATCGATTGGAGTACATTTTACATCAGGGACCTCAAAAAAGTAAAAATTACATCGAGGTCCATATACATTTAGCATAAAGGACCCTAAAATAAAAAAATCTGGTTCGGCTCATTCTCGAGAGATCACCTGATCTAAGCCAAACTCTTAATACTACTTCCTCTTCGATTGTTTTCAAAACATGGCCAAATCTGTTTCCATGCAAATTCTCTAACATGGGATCATCAACATAAAGTATGATGTTGATATGGCCTTACCGTGGTCGCTCGGCTTGAAATCCAAGAATGTTCATACCCGTTGACAACTAAGCTTAAATTCGTTTAAATTTCACCATTTACTTTTAGGTTAACATTTTACATGATCGATGGGAGTACATTTTACATCAAGGACCTAAAAAAGGGAAAATATTACATCGAGATCTATACATTTAGCACAAAGGACCCTAAAAGGAAAACTTTCTAGTTTCGCTCCTTCTCGAGAGATCAACCGTAGGCCAATACACAATGTTGATATGGTCATGACCTTGGCTGTTCGGGTCAAAACCAGGAATGTTCATACACCATAGGCCAATACACATTGTGAAGAAGCCAGAGCATTTTTTTGTATTCAAAGGTGTCAAAACACATGTTTCTCATTTTTTTCTTAGCATTGTATATAGTGTACGAATAAGTTTGAATATTGACCGTTGGATCAAGACTCGAATCCCAACATTGTGAGAAGTTGGATCTTCATTTCCATTTTAGCATCAAGAAGATACTATTGATAGTCTTTCTTTTCTTATCTTACCACTATTATATATAGTGTGCAGACAAAAGTATGAAAATTAATTTATGCAAATTTGTTAAAATTATATGTCTTTATTTTTTTAATAAATATATGCATGTATTCGAACTATTAATGACTAAAAAAATGTTTTTATTGTCTAGTGTCTAAAAAATTAAACATAGGTGAAAACAGGGGAGTAAGTGTGAGATGTTTTCTTTTCTATGTTGCTTTAGATCACTTTTGTCCATCAGATGAATATTGGGTGGTAGATACAGGGGGCATGTTGATCCGAGTGCCCCTAGCAGTGGGCACGTGGAGTAGTAGTTGAATAATTTCAGAAAACATATAAAATCCAAAATATAAACATTAGCAACAAAGATAGTTTACAGCCAAAATACACCCTTCCTAGTGCCAACAGAGACCCTGCCTCCGACTATTACTACTACTACATTAACTAGTAAACGAGTGGTACTTTTCTACAACTAAATTAACTAGTAATACATCATTACTATCGCACTAGGATCACTTAGCCGAAGATTAAGATCAATTCACCCTGTCGATGCAAACACAGAAAGACAATACCTTGATCGTCCCGTACTATCCATCAGCCACGGTAATGTACCGCAGCGGCACTGCGACGAACGACAGATCTTCGAGGCCAACACTGCTGGGCGACACGCAGCTCGTCGGCTTAATGACCTCATTAAGGATGTCCGTCGAGAAGTCCACCGGCGACTGCGGGCCAGTCGCGCACAGCTTCACCCTGTACCGGGGCCACGAGAACAAGGCTGTCCTGATGCACACCAAGGAAACGACAGCGGCCTGGCTGAGCTCGCCGATGATGAGGCTGGACATGGTAGCGTCATCACCATAGACAATGACCATGGATGGCGGAAAGGACGGTAACGACATTGTTACTATACATTCCATGGGCTGGTCGTATGATAGCCTATGCACTTGTACCTTGTGGACGCCACTGAGGTGCAAAAGGAGCTCGACCGGCGAGGCGGTGAATATGCAGCCGACCTCCGTGCAGCCGCACGGGCTGTACGGGCATGTGGCCTTGTGATCGTCGAGCTCGTGGTAGGCGACCATGGTGAGGCAGCCGTCGTGGGGGCATAGAATAGTTATCGGTGCTAGCTCGTCTTTGTCCATCGCCGGCTAGCTCTTGGTGGAATCCGTCGACACGCCCAGCGTTGGAGTGGTTCCCTGGAAGCTCGGCTCGCTGATGTAGTGCCAGCGGTCCTGAATTTTTATGCAGCATTGAGTTTTTTTGAACGAAGGATGCAGAAAGTTGACAGGTGAGAGTAAATCAGGCACTTAATACCCTGTACAATACTGTACCAGACAAACAGATCCTACCCGCGTGAGTGGTAAAGGTCTACGCCTTTTTTTGGAAATGGAAAAGGTCTACACCTAGAGAGACAGAGAAACCTGGGGCCTGGCGCAAAGTGTACAATGCTGCGAGGAGAGAACGAGGACTGCATGCATGTCTTCAACACCATCTGCATTTTATTCTATCTGCTTGTCTCTTCTGGCTCTTTCTTTCTCGGCATGGAAGACTCGTTTCTCTTCTCCATTTCTTTCTTGTGGTTAAAGCTTGTCTAGGTACAGAGTACTAGTAGTTCCATAGTACATTGAACTAGTACTCCAGTAATATGGAGTATATTTCTTTTTATACTCGAGTTGTACTACCAGTAGTCCAATAGTAATACAATACACATGTCTTCTTTTTACTATACTACTAATTGTACTCCAGTAGGTAGGCATCTGTGGGCGGTGGGTGGCGGGCGGTGGTGGCTATTTGCGGCTTTTTACTACTCCTAGGGCGGCAGGCAGCGGGCAGCGGTGGCAGTAGGGTTCTATTAGTACGGAGTAGTACTCGAGTATTCCTGCTCACTGATTCATGAAGTAAGACTTCAATAGTGTACTGCAATCCTGTACTGCTCAGATGCAGCTGTCATCATACCACGGTTCCTAGGGAGACGCCAGAGACACAGGTGCTCAAATGCACGTCCCAGGTGGCCCCGATGCCTAGCGATTGGATAAAGCCTTGCTGCCTGACCACACATCCAAGGCAATTCATTTCTCTACTCTCTACTATACTATTTCTCGGTGTGTTTCAAAATTAAGTTCACACCTTGCGATAATCTATTCAGTGGACCCACCAGGTAGTCAATGTATCAAGAACGAGTGAGAGTTGTTTGGCAAGATTAAACTTCTTGCTAAGAATATGCATGCCTAGAAATTTGATCGTGTTTTGAAAATAACCAAAGAGACTATGACTCACCGTGTTTTGAAATTTTGGCTATGTTTCGAAATTAACTTCACACCTTGCGATAATCTGTTTAGTGGACCCACCACCAGGCCGAAGTCAATGTATCAAGAATGAGTGAGAGTTTGGAAAGATTCAACTTCTTGCTAAGAATATGCATGCCTAGAAATTTTACCGTGTTTTGAAAATAATCCAAGAGACTACGACTCACCGTGTTTTGAAATTTTGGCTATGTTTCGAAATTAACTTCACACCTTGCGATAATCTGTTCAGTGGACCCACCACTAGGCTGCAACCAATGTATGGAGACAAGTAAGAGTTTGGAAAGATTCAATTGCTAAGAATATGCATGCCTAGAAATTTGACCGTCTTTTGAAAACAAACAAAGAGACTACGACTCACCGTGTTTTGAAATTTTGGCTGTGTTTCGAAATTAACTTCATGCCTTGCGATAATATTTTCAGTGGACCCACTACTAGGAAGTCAATGTATCGAGACGAGTGACAGTTTGGGAAGATTCAACTTCTTGGTAAGAATATGCATGCCTAGAAATTTGACCGTATTTCGAAAACAACCAAAGAGACTATGGCTCACCGCATTTTGAAATTTTCCGTGTGTTTCCAAATTAACTTCACACCTTGAGAAAATCTGTTCACTGGACCCACCAAGCAGTCAATGTATCAAGAACGAGTGAGAGTTTGGAATGATTCAACTTATTGCTAAGAATATGCATGCCTAGAAATTTGACCGTGTTTTGAAAACAATCAAAGATGCTATGACTCACCGTGTTTCGAAATTTTCCATGTGTTTCGAAATTAACTTCACACCTTGCAAAAATCTGTTCAGTGGACCCACCACCAAGCAGTCAATGTATGGAGACGAGTGAGAGTTTGGAAAGATTCAACTTCTTGCTAAGAATATGCAGGCCTAGAAATTTGACCGTGTTTTGAAAACAAACGAAGAGACTATGACTCACCGTGTTTTGAAATTTTGGCTATGTTTCGAAATTAACTTCACACCTTGCGATAATATTTTCAGTGGACCCACTACCAAGAAGTCAATTTATCGAGACGAGTGACAGTTTGGAAAGATTCAACTTCTTATTAAGAATATGCATGCCTAGAAATTTGATCGTATTTCGAAAACAACCAAAGAGACTATGGCTCACTGCGTTTTGAAATTTTGTGTGCGTTTCAAAATTAAGTTCACACCTTGCGAAAATCTGTTCACTGGACCCACCAGGCAGTCAATGTATCGAGAACGAGTGAGAGTTTGGAATGATTCACCTTATTGCTAAGAATATGCATGCCTAGAAATTTGACCGTGTTTTGAAAACAATCAAAGATGCTATGACTCACCGTGTTTCGAAATTTTGGCTGTGTTTCAAAATTAACTACACACCTTGCGAAAATCTGTTCAGTGGACCCACCACCAGGCAGTCAATGTATGTAGACAAGTGAGAGTTTGGAAAGATTCAACTTCTTGCTAAGAATATGCATGCCTAGAAATTTGATCGTATTTCGAAAACAACCAAAGAGACTATGGCTCACCGTATTTTGAAATTTTGCGTGCATTTCGAAATTAACTTCACACCTTGAGAAAACCTGTTCACTGGACCCACCAAGCAGTCAATGTATCAAGAATGAGTGAGAGTTTGGAATGATTCAACTTATTGGTAAGAATATCCATGCCTAGAAATTTGACCGTGTTTTGAAAACAATCAAAGATGCTATGAATCATCGAGTTTTGAAATTTTGGCTATGTTTCGAAATTAACTTCACACCTTGCGAAAATCTATTAAGTGGACCCACCACCAGACAGTCAATGTATGGAGACGAGTGAGAGTTTGGAAAGATTCAATTTCTTGCTAAGAATATGCATGCCTAGAAATTTGACCGTGTTTTGAAAACAAACAAAGAGACTTTGACTCACTGTGTTTTGAAATTTTGGCTGTGTTTTGAAATTAACTTCACACCTTGCTATAATATTTTTAGTGGACCCACTACCAGGAAGTCAATATATCGAGACGAGTGACATTTTGGAAAGATTCAACTTCTTGCTAAGAATATGCATGCCTAGAAATTTGATCGTATTTCGAAAACAACCAAAGAGACTATGGCTCACTGTGTTTTGAAATTTTGCGTGCGTTTCAAAATTAAATTCACACCTTGCGAAAATCTGTTCACTGGACCCACCAGGTAGTCAATGTATCGAGAACGAGTGAGAGTTTGGAATGATTCACCTTATTGCTAAGAATATGCATGCCTAGAAATTTGACCGTGTTTTTAAAACAATCAAAGATGCTATGACTCACCGTGTTTCGAAATTTTGGCTGTGTTTCGAAATTAACTACACACCTTGCGAAAATCTGTTCAGTGGACCCACCACCAGGCAGTCAATGTATGTAGACAAGTGAGAGTTTGGAAAGATTCAACTTCTTGCTAAGAATATGCATGCCTAGAAATTTGATCGTATTTCGAAAACAACCAAAGAGACTATGGCTCACCGTATTTTGAAATTTTGCGTGCATTTCGAAATTAACTTCACACCTTGCGAAAATCTATTCACTGGACCCACCAAGCAGTCAATGTATCGAGAATGAGTGAGAGTTTGGAATGATTCAACTTATTGCTAAGAATATCCATGCCTAGAAATTTGACCGTGTTTTGAAAACAATCAAAGATGCTATGACTCACCGTGTTTCGAAATTTTGGCTGTGTTTCAAAATTAACTACACACCTTGCGAAAATCTGTTCAGTGGACCCACCACCAGGCAGTCAATGTATGTAGACAAGTGAGAGTTTGGAAAGATTCAACTTCTTGCTAAGAATATGCATGCCTAGAAATTTGATCGTATTTCGAAAACAACCAAAGAGACTATGGCTCACCGTATTTTGAAATTTTGCGTGCATTTCGAAATTAACTTCACACCTTGAGAAAATCTGTTCACTGGACCCACCAAGCAGTCAATGTATCAAGAATGAGTGAGAGTTTGGAATGATTCAACTTATTGGTAAGAATATCCATGCCTAGAAATTTGACCGTGTTTTGAAAACAATCAAAGATGCTATGAATCATCGAGTTTTGAAATTTTGGCTATGTTTCGAAATTAACTTCACACCTTGCGAAAATCTATTAAGTGGACCCACCACCAGACAGTCAATGTATGGAGACGAGTGAGAGTTTGGAAAGATTCAAGTTCTTGCTAAGAATATGCATGCCTAGAAATTTGACCGTGTTTTGAAAACAAACAAAGAGACTTTGACTCACTGTGTTTTGAAATTTTGGCTGTGTTTTGAAATTAACTTCACACCTTGCTATAATATTTTTAGTGGACCCCCTACCAGGAAGTCAATATATCGAGACGAGTGACATTTTGGAAAGATTCAACTTCTTGCTAAGAATATGCATGCCTAGAAATTTGATCGTATTTCGAAAACAACCAAAGAGACTATGGCTCACTGTGTTTTGAAATTTTGCGTGCGTTTCAAAATTAAGTTCACACCTTGCGAAAATCTGTTCACTGGACCCACCATGCAGTCAATGTATCGAGAATGAGTGAGAGTTTGGAATGATTCAGCTTATTGCTAAGAATATGCATGCCTAGAAATTTGACCGTGTTTTGAAAACAATCAAAGATGCTATGACTCACCGTGTTTTGAAATTTTGGTTGTGTTTCGAAATTAACTACACACCTTGCGAAAATCTGTTCAGTGGACCCACCACCAGGCAGTCAATGTATGGAGACAAGTGAGAGTTTGGAAAGATTCAACTTCTTGCTAAGAATATGCATGCCTAGAAATTTGATCGTATTTGGAAAACAACCAAAGAGACTATGGCTCACTGCATTTTGAAATTTTGCGTGCATTTCGAAAATAACTTCACACCTTGCAAAAATCTATTCACTGGACCCACCAAGCAGTCAATGTATCGAGAATGAGTGAGAGTTTGGAATGATTCAACTTATTGCTAAGAATATCCATGCCTAGAAATTTGACCGTGTTTTGAAAACAATCAAAGATGCTATGAATCATCGAGTTTTGAAATTTTGTCTATGTTTCGAAATTAACTTCACACCTTGCGAAAATCTATTAAGTGGACCCACCACCAGACAGTCAATGTATGGAGACGAGTGAGAGTTTGGAAAGATTCAAGTTCTTGCTAAGAATATGCATGCCTAGAAATTTGACCATGTTTTGAAAACAAACAAAGAGACTTTGACTCACTGTGTTTTGAAATTTTGGCTGTGTTTTGAAATTAACTTCACACCTTTCTATAATATTGTTAGAGGACTCACTACCAGGAAGTCAATGTATCGAGACGAGTGACATTTTGGAAAGATTCAACTTCTTGCTAAGAATATGCATGCCTAGAAATTTGACCGTATGTTGAAAACAACCAAAGAGACTATGGCTCACCATGTTTTGAAATTTTGCGTGTGTTTCGAACATAACTTTACACCTTGCAAAAATCTGTTCACTGGACCCACCAGGAAGTCAATGTATCGAGAACGAGTGAGAGTTTGGAAAGATTCAACTTCTTGCTAAGAATATGCATGCCTAGAAATTTGACCATGTTTTGAAAATAATCAGAGACTATGACTCAGCGTGTTTGGAAATTTTGGCTATGTTTCGAAATTAATTTCACACCTTGCGATAATCTATTCAGTGGACCCACCACTAGGCCGCAGTCAATGTATGGAGACGAATGAGAGTTTGGAAAGAGTCAACTTCTTGCTAAGAATATGCATGCCTAGAAATTTGACCGTGTTTTGAAAACATACAAAGAGACTATGACTCACCGTGTTTTGAAATTTTGGCTCTGTTTTGAAATTAACTTCACACCTTGCGATAATATTTTCAGTGGACCCACTACTAGGAAGTGAATGTATCGAGACGAGTGACAGTTTGGAAAGATTCAACTTCTTGCTAAGAATATGCATGCCTAGAAATTTTACCATATTTCGAAAACAACCAAAGAGACTATGGCTCACTGTGTTTTGAAATTTTGCGTGCGTTTCGAAATTAACTTCACACCTTGCAAAAATCTGTTCACTGGACCCACCAGTCAGTCAATGTATCAAGAACAAGCGAGAGTTTGGAATGATTCAACTTATTGCTAAGAATATGCATGCCTAGATTCTGACCGTGTTTTGAAAACAATCAAAGATGCTATGACTCACCGTGTTTTGAAATTTTGGCTGTGTTTCGAAATTAACTTCACACCTTGCGAAAATCTGTTTAGTGGGCCCACCACCAGGCAGTCAATGTATGGGGACGAGTGAGAGTTTGGAAATATTCAACTTCTTGCTAAGAATATGCTGCCTAGAAATTTGACCGTGTTTTGAAATTTTTGCTGTGTTTCAAAATTAACTTCACACCTTGCGATAATATTTTCAGTGGACCCACTAGGCAGTCAATGTATCGAGAACGAGTGAGAGTTGTTTGGAAAGATTCAACTTCTTGCTAAGAATATGCATGCCTCGAAAGTTTGACCATGTTTTGAAAACAATCAAAGAGACTATGACTCACCGTGTTTTGAAATTTTGGCTGTCTTTCGAAATTAACTTCACACCTTGCGATAATCTGTTTAGTGGACCTACCAGGCAGTTAATGTATCGAGAACGAGTGAGAGTTTGGAATGATTCAACTTATTGCTAAGAATATGCATGCCTAGAAATTTGACCGTTTTTTGAAAACAATCAAAGTGCCTATGGCTCACCGCGTTTTGAAATTTTGCGTGCGTTTCGAAATTAACTTCACACCTTGCGATAATCTATTCACTGGACCCACCAGGTAGTCAATGTATGGAGAACAAGTGAGAGTTTGGAATGATTCAACTTATTTCTAAGAATATGCATGCCTAGATATTTGACCATGTTTGGAAAACAATCAAAGTGGTTATGGCTCACCGCGTTTTGAAATTTTGCGTGCATTTCAAAATAAAGTTCACACCTTGCGAAAATCTATTCACTGGACCCACCAGGCAGTCAATGTATCGAGAACGAGTGAGAGTTTGGAATGATTCAACTTATTGGTAAGAATATCCATGCCTACAAATTTGACCGTGTTTTGAAAACAATCAAAGATGCTATGAATCATCGAGTTTTGAAATTTTGGCTATGTTTCGAAATTAACTTCACACCTTGCGAAAATCTATTAAGTGGACCCACCACAAGACAGTCAATGTATGGAGACGAGTGAGAGTTTGGAAAGATTCAAGTTCTTGCTAAGAATATGCATGCCTAGAAATTTGACCGTGTTTTGAAAACAAACAAAGAGACTTTGACTCACTGTGTTTTGAAATTTTGGCTGTGTTTTGAAATTAACTTCACACCTTGCTATAATATTTTTAGTGGACCCCCTACCAGGAAGTCAATATATCGAGACGAGTGACATTTTGGAAAGATTCAACTTCTTGCTAAGAATATGCATGCCTAGAAATTTGATCGTATTTCGAAAACAACCAAAGAGACTATGGCTCACTGTGTTTTGAAATTTTGCGTGCGTTTCAAAATTAAGTTCACACCTTGCGAAAATCTGTTCACTGGACCCACCAGGCAGTCAATGTATCGAGAATGAGTGAGAGTTTGGAATGATTCAGCTTATTGCTAAGAATATGCATGCCTAGAAATTTGACCGTGTTTTGAAAACATACAAAGAGACTATGACTCACCGTGTTTTGAAATTTTGGCTCTGTTTCGAAATTAACTACACACCTTGCGAAAATCTGTTCAGTGGACCCACCACCAGGCAGTCAATGTATGGAGACAAGTGAGAGTTTGGAAAGATTCAACTTCTTGCTAAGAATATGCATGCCTAGAAATTTGATCGTATTTGGAAAACAACCAAAGAGACTATGGCTCACTGCATTTTGAAATTTTGCGTGCATTTCGAAAATAACTTCACACCTTGCGAAAATCTATTCACTGGACCCTGGCTCAATGTATCGAGAATGAGTGAGAGTTTGGAATGATTCAACTTATTGCTAAGAATATGCATGCCTAGATTCTGACCGTGTTTTGAAAACAATCAAAGATGCTATGACTCACCGTGTTTTGAAATTTTGGCTGTGTTTCGAAATTAACTTCACACCTTGCGAAAATCTGTTTAGTGGGCCCACCACCAGGCAGTCAATGTATGGGGACGAGTGAGAGTTTGGAAATATTCAACTTCTTGCTAAGAATATGCTGCCTAGAAATTTGACCGTGTTTTGAAATTTTTGCTGTGTTTCAAAATTAACTTCACACCTTGCGATAATATTTTCAGTGGACCCACTAGGCAGTCAATGTATCGAGAACGAGTGAGAGTTGTTTGGAAAGATTCAACTTCTTGCTAAGAATATGCATGCCTCGAAAGTTTGACCATGTTTTGAAAACAATCAAAGAGACTATGACTCACCGTGTTTTGAAATTTTGGCTGTCTTTCGAAATTAACTTCACACCTTGCGATAATCTGTTTAGTGGACCTACCAGGCAGGAAATGTATCGAGAACGAGTGAGAGTTTGGAATGATTCAACTTATTGCTAAGAATATGCATGCCTAGAAATTTGACCGTTTTTTGAAAACAATCAAAGTGCCTATGGCTCACCGCGTTTTGAAATTTTGCGTGCGTTTCGAAATTAACTTCACACCTTGCGATAATCTATTCACTGGACCCACCAGGTAGTCAATGTATGGAGAACAAGTGAGAGTTTGGAATGATTCAACTTATTTCTAAGAATATGCATGCCTAGATATTTGACCATGTTTGGAAAACAATCAAAGTGGTTATGGCTCACCGCGTTTTGAAATTTTGCGTGCATTTCAAAATAAAGTTCACACCTTGCGAAAATCTATTCACTGGACCCACCAGGCAGTCAATGTATCGAGAACGAGTGAGAGTTTGGAATGATTCAACTTATTGGTAAGAATATCCATGCCTACAAATTTGACCGTGTTTTGAAAACAATCAAAGATGCTATGAATCATCGAGTTTTGAAATTTTGGCTATGTTTCGAAATTAACTTCACACCTTGCGAAAATCTATTAAGTGGACCCACCACAAGACAGTCAATGTATGGAGACGAGTGAGAGTTTGGAAAGATTCAAGTTCTTGCTAAGAATATGCATGCCTAGAAATTTGACCGTGTTTTGAAAACAAACAAAGAGACTTTGACTCACTGTGTTTTGAAATTTTGGCTGTGTTTTGAAATTAACTTCACACCTTGCTATAATATTTTTAGTGGACCCCCTACCAGGAAGTCAATATATCGAGACGAGTGACATTTTGGAAAGATTCAACTTCTTGCTAAGAATATGCATGCCTAGAAATTTGATCGTATTTCGAAAACAACCAAAGAGACTATGGCTCACTGTGTTTTGAAATTTTGCGTGCGTTTCAAAATTAAGTTCACACCTTGCGAAAATCTGTTCACTGGACCCACCAGGCAGTCAATGTATCGAGAATGAGTGAGAGTTTGGAATGATTCAGCTTATTGCTAAGAATATGCATGCCTAGAAATTTGACCGTGTTTTGAAAACAATCAAAGATGCTATGACTCACCGTGTTTTGAAATTTTGGTTGTGTTTCGAAATTAACTACACACCTTGCGAAAATCTGTTCAGTGGACCCACCACCAGGCAGTCAATGTATGGAGACAAGTGAGAGTTTGGAAAGATTCAACTTCTTGCTAAGAATATGCATGCCTAGAAATTTGATCGTATTTGGAAAACAACCAAAGAGACTATGGCTCACTGCATTTTGAAATTTTGCGTGCATTTCGAAAATAACTTCACACCTTGCGAAAATCTATTCACTGGACCCACCAAGCAGTCAATGTATCGAGAATGAGTGAGAGTTTGGAATGATTCAACTTATTGCTAAGAATATCCATGCCTAGAAATTTGACCGTGTTTTGAAAACAATCAAAGATGCTATGAATCATCGAGTTTTGAAATTTTGTCTATGTTTCGAAATTAACTTCACACCTTGCGAAAATCTATTAAGTGGACCCACCACCCAGGTCAATGTATGGAGGCAGTGAGAGTTTGGAAAGATTCAAGTTCTTGCTAAGAATATGCATGCCTAGAAATTTGACCATGTTTTGAAAACAAACAAAGAGACTTTGACTCACTGTGTTTTGAAATTTTGGCTGTGTTTTGAAATTAACTTCACACCTTTCTATAATATTGTTAGAGGACTCACTACCAGGAAGTCAATGTATCGAGACGAGTGACATTTTGGAAAGATTCAACTTCTTGCTAAGAATATGCATGCCTAGAAATTTGACCGTATGTTGAAAACAACCAAAGAGACTATGGCTCACCATGTTTTGAAATTTTGCGTGTGTTTCGAACATAACTTTACACCTTGCAAAAATCTGTTCACTGGACCCACCAGGAAGTCAATGTATCGAGAACGAGTGAGAGTTTGGAAAGACTCAACTTCTTGCTAAGAATATGCATGCCTAGAAATTTGACCATGTTTTGAAAATAATCAGAGACTATGACTCAGCGTGTTTGGAAATTTTGGCTATGTTTCGAAATTAATTTCACACCTTGCGATAATCTATTCAGTGGACCCACCACTAGGCCGCAGTCAATGTATGGAGACGAATGAGAGTTTGGAAAGAGTCAACTTCTTGCTAAGAATATGCATGCCTAGAAATTTGACCGTGTTTTGAAAACATACAAAGAGACTATGACTCACCGTGTTTTGAAATTTTGGCTCTGTTTTGAAATTAACTTCACACCTTGCGATAATATTTTCAGTGGACCCACTACTAGGAAGTGAATGTATCGAGGCAGTGAGTTTGGAAAGATTCAACTTCTTGCTAAGAATATGCATGCCTAGAAATTTTACCATATTTGAAAACAACCAAAGAGACTATGGCTCACTGTGTTTGAAATTTTATGCGTGTTTGAAATTAACTTCACCTTGCAAAAATCTGTTCACTGGACCCACCAGTCAGTCAATGTATCCAGAAGAAGCTAGCGTTTGTAATGCTTCACCTTTTTGCTAACAATATGCATGCCTAGATTCTGACCGTGTTTTGAAAACAATCAAAGATGCTATGACTCACCGTGTTTTAAAATTTTGGCTGTGTTTCGAAATTAACTTCACACCTTGCGAAAATCATTTAGTGGGCCCACCACCAGCGGTCAATGTATGGGGGCAGTGAGAGTTTGGAAATATTCAACTTCTTGCTAAGAATATGCTGCCTAGAAATTTGACCGTGTTTTGAAATTTTGCTGTGTTTCAAAATTAAGTTCACACCTTGTGATAATATTTTGTGGACCCACTAGGCGTCAATGTATCGAGAGCAGTGAGAGTTGTTTGGCAAGATTCAACTTCTTGCTAAGAATATGCATGCCTCGAAAGTTTGACCATGTTTTTAAAACAATCAAAGAGACTATGACTCACCGTGTTTTGAAATTTTGGCTGTCTTTCGAAATTAACTTCACACCTTGCGATAATCTGTTTAGTGGACCTACCAGTGTTAATGTATCGAGAACGTGAGAGTTTGGAATGATTCAACTTATTGCTAAGAATATGCATGCCTAGAAATTTGACCGTGTTTTGAAAACAATCAAAGTGCCTATGGCTCACAGCGTTTTGAAATTTTTATGCGTTTGAAATTAACTTCACCTTGCGATAATCTATTCACTGGACCCACCGGTAGTCAATGTATGGAGCAGTGAGAGTTTGGAATGATTCAACTTATTTCTAAGAATATGCATGCCTAGATATTTGACCATGTTTGGAAAAACAATCAAAGTGGTTATGGCTCACAGCGTTTTGAAATTTTGTGCATTTCAAAATTAAGTTCACACCTTGCGAAAATCTATTCCTTTGGACCCACCGGTGATCAATGTATCGAGCAGTGAGAGTTTGGAATGATTCAACTTATTGGTAAGAATATCCATGCCTAGAAATTTGACCGTGTTTTGAAAACAATCAAAGATGCTATGAATCATCGAGTTTTGAAATTTTGGCTATGTTTGAAATTAACTTCACACCTTGCGAAAATCTATTAAGTGGACCCACCACCGACGTCAATGTATGGAGCAGTGAGAGTTTGGAAGATTCAAGTTCTTGCTAAGAATATGCATGCCTAGAAATTTGACCGTGTTTTGAAAACAAACAAAGAGACTTTGACTCACGTGTTTTGAAATTTTGGCTGTGTTTGAAATTAACTTCACACCTTGCTATAATATTTTTAGTGGACCCCCTACCAGGACGTCAATATATCGAGACGAGTGACATTTTGGAAAGATTCAACTTGTTGCTAAGAATATGCATGCCTAGAAATTTGATCGTATTTCGAAAACAACCAAAGAGACTAAGGCTCACTGCATTTTGAAATTTTGCGTATGCGTTCAAAATTAAGTTCACACCTTGTAAAATCTGTTCCTTTGGACCCACCAATGTATCGAGAATGAGTGAGAGTTTGGAATGATTCAGCTTATTGCTAAGAATATGCATGCCTAGAAATTTGACCGTGTTTTGAAAACAATCAAAGATGCTATGACTCACCGTGTTTTGAAATTTTGGTTGTGTTTCGAAATTAACTACACACCTTGCGAAAATCTGTTCGTGGACCCACCACGGTGATCAATGTATGGAGACAAGTGAGAGTTTGGAAAGATTCAACTTCTTGCTAAGAATATGCATGCCTAGAAATTTGATCGTATTTGGAAAACAACCAAAGAGACTATGGCTCACTGCATTTTGAAATTTTGCGTGTATTTCGAAAATAACTTCACACCTTGCAAAAATTTATTCACTGGACCCACCAAGCAGTCAATGTATCGAGAATGAGTGAGAGTTTGGAATGATTCAACTTATTGCTAAGAATATCCATGCCTAGAAATTTGACCGTGTTTTGAAAACAATCAAAGATGCTATGAATCATCGAGTTTTGAAATTTTGTCTATGTTTGAAATTAACTTCACACCTGCGAAAATCTATTAAGTGGACCCACCACTGCAGTCAATGTATGGAGACGAGTGAGACTTTGGAAGATTCAAGTTCTTGCTAAGAATATGCATGCCTAGAAATTTGACCATGTTTTGAAAACAAACAAAGAGACTTTGACTCCGTGTTTTGAAATTTTGGCTGTGTTTTGAAATTAACTTCACACCTTTCTATAATATTGTTAGAGGACTCACTACCGAAGTCAATGTATCGAGACAGTGACATTTTGGAAAGATTCAACTTCTTGCTAAGAATATGCATGCCTAGAAATTTGACCGTATGTTGAAAACAACCAAAGAGACTATGGCTCACCATGTTTTGAAATTTTTGCGTGTGTTTGAACATAACTTTACACCTTGCAAAAATCTGTTCCTTTGGACCCACCAGAAGTCAATGTATCGAGAACAGTGAGAGTTTGGAAAGACTCAACTTCTTGCTAAGAATATGCATGCCTAGAAATTTGACCATGTTTTGAAAATAATCAGAGACTATGACTCAGCGTGTTTGGAAATTTTGGCTATGTTTCGAAATTAATTTCACACCTTGCGATAATCTATTCGGTGGACCCACCACTAGGCATGATCAATGTATGGAGACGAATGAGAGTTTGGAAAGAGTCAACTTCTTGCTAAGAATATGCATGCCTAGAAATTTGACCGTGTTTTGAAAACATACAAAGAGACTATGACTCACCGTGTTTTGAAATTTTGGCTCTGTTTTGAAATTAACTTCACACCTTGCGATAATATTTTCAGTGGACCCACTACTAGGAAGTGAATGTATCGAGACGAGTGACAGTTTGGAAAGATTCAACTTCTTGCTAAGAATATGCATGCCTAGAAATTTTACCATATTTCGAAAACAACCAAAGAGACTATGGCTCACTGTGTTTTGAAATTTTGCGTGCGTTTCGAAATTAACTTCACACCTTGCAAAAATCTGTTCACTGGACCCACCAGTCAGTCAATGTATCAAGAACAAGCGAGAGTTTGGAATGATTCAACTTATTGCTAACAATATGCATGCCTAGATTCTGACCGTGTTTTGAAAACAATCAAAGATGCTATGACTCACCGTGTTTTAAAATTTTGGCTGTGTTTCGAAATTAACTTCACACCTTGCGAAAATCTGTTTAGTGGGCCACCACCAAAGTCAATGTATGGGGACAGTGAGAGTTTGGAAATATTCAACTTCTTGCTAAGAATATGCTGCCTAGAAATTTGACCGTGTTTTGAAATTTTTGCTGTGTTTCAAAATTAAGTTCACACCTTGTGATAATATTTTCAGTGGACCCACTAGGCAGTCAATGTATCGAGAACGAGTGAGAGTTGTTTGGCAAGATTCAACTTCTTGCTAAGAATATGCATGCCTCGAAAGTTTGACCATGTTTTTAAAACAATCAAAGAGACTATGACTCACCGTGTTTTGAAATTTTGGCTGTCTTTCGAAATTAACTTCACACCTTGCGATAATCTGTTTAGTGGACCTACCAGGCAGTTAATGTATCGAGAACGAGTGAGAGTTTGGAATGATTCAACTTATTGCTAAGAATATGCATGCCTAGAAATTTGACCGTGTTTTGAAAACAATCAAAGTGCCTATGGCTCACCGCGTTTTGAAATTTTGCGTATTTTCAAATTAACTTCACACCTTGCGATAATCTATTCACTTGACCCACCAGGTAGTCAATGTATGGAGAACGAGTGAGAGTTTGGAATGATTCAACTTATTTCTAAGAATATGCATGCCTAGATATTTGACCATGTTTGGAAAACAATCAAAGTGGTTATGGCTCACCGCGTTTTGAAATTTTGCGTGCATTTCAAAATTAAGTTCACACCTTGCGAAAATCTATTCACTGGACGCACCAGGCAGTCAATGTATCGAGAACGAGTGAGAGTTTGGAATGATTCAACTTATTTCTAAGAATATGCATGCCTAGAAATTTGACCATGTTTTCAAAATAATCAAAGAGGCTATGACCTACCGTGTTTCGAAATTTTGGCTCACACCTTACGAAAATCTATTTAGTGGACCCACCAGGCAGTCAATGTATCAATAACGAGTGAGAGTTTGGCCAGATTCAACTTCTTGCTAAGAATATGCATGCCTCGAAATTTGACCATGTTTTGAAAACAATTCTAGAAAGCAAAACGGATTCATAAACAACCTCACAAATTTCAAATTATAAAAAGCAACACAAAGAGCCTCACAATTTTCAATATATAAAATGGAAGAGAGAGGAGAGAGGGAAAATCAATTTTCTATTTCTTGTGGGCAATCCACAAGCTTGAGGTGCACCTTAATGCTGATGTAGTCGCAGGTGCCTCGCTGGTGAGCATCGATGGCACCGAGGCTAGCTAGGGCTATAATTCTGATGTTTGCGTGTCTGCTGGATTCTTCTGGCATATATAGACCAATGTTTCGTGCTTGCTTGGTTTTGAAGGCGACGTAGTCTTTTTGACGTGCCATGGTGACGGCCAGGGGATAGGGGAGAGCACATGGCACGTTGGGCACAGTTGATTTTTCAAATCAATGTGACATTAAATAATTTCAAATCAATGCCTCGGAAATACCGTGCAAGGAGATGATTTACGTGGACTGTACAGAGGTTATTTTTTATCCATGGACTTTGATATACTACTAATCCGTATTTCACTTATAATGATTGATATTGGTAATTAAAGAATACATGCGGGTTCCCAAGCTTCTTCCTTTCAGTATTAATTACCTGAATTCACGTGAGTGATTAACGTGGGTTTCTCTGTATTGGCACCCTTCTTTCCTCGAACGCATGCAGAAATTAAGGGGAGGAAGTAATTTCACCGTCCTCGGTAATACAAGAGGTTTTATGGCATCACAATGGAATATGAAATGACAAACAGAGTACGTATGCTAGTACTGGATCACAAACACCATTCCAACTTGCACTTGATAATACTAATACTCAATCTCCAAACATATTATAGAAAGGAAGTAGAGGTGAAATTAAACAAAATTAATGCTAAGACTTCTTCGTCTTCTTGGACCTGGATCCTTCCGCTGTCACCTTCGTGCTAGTGTCGTCCTTCTGCTTCCAGTGGCATCCCCCAGCTCTCGCCGTCTTCTTCTTCTTCAAGCCTCCTGCCTGCTTCTCCTTCCTCATCTCATTGCGGATGAAGGCAGGATCGAGTGCACTCTTCTTGGATATGAAGTCGAGAAATGGCCATAAATCTTCCGACCCCTGATCCTCCTGCTCGTGCCCCTCTTCTTCTTCCGATGGAGGATGGATCGAGAGAACTCTTCTTGAAGACAACGCCTTCATAGATGAAAGACCAAGGATCCTCCTCCTTCTCCTCCTCCTCTTTGCTTTCGCCAGGTGGCGCCCCTCCATCGAGATGACGGAAGCAGGGTCCTCGTCGGAAAAATTACCTTCCAGTGTGTCGGAATAGTACGACCCTTCAACGAACCCCCTGCTATCACCATGGTAGGGACTGATATCCCCGTTCGCCCGTGTGTTGGACTCATCAATGGAGGTGCACTGATCGGAGCAGCTGCACGGCATTTTTGTGTGTGTGTGGTGGCTTGGCCAGCCTAAAGGGACAGGGAGAGATAGAGAGAGTTCTTCGCTGTGTGCGTCGTGCCTGGATGGGAGAGGTGGTCGTTCTTGATGGCCCCTTAAAAAGGCTTGCTCGGGACATCCAGGAGTTGCCACGTGCCGTAGGAGCATCTGAGTTCCTTCCATTGTTTTTATACTCCTTCCATCGCTTTTTACAAAAGTTCCCTTCCATCATTGAAACAAGATCGAACGGTTGGTACTCCTTCGCCCCGAGAGCATCAACAGTGAGGATATTGCAAGTACCACCACATGTTGGGGAGGTTTTTGCACATAACAACAACCATAGACCTTTTTTGTACAAAATATTGACATTTTCTGTAATTGTTGTACATAATACATAACCAGTCATTGAATGTTTCTTATTTTTTGGGAAACGTTTCATGGTTAATTATATAATATAGTACTAAAATATAATTTTTATCTAAATTAATAATAGCTAAAGCTCAAAAAATAATTATAATTTATAAAGTATCTGGTGTATTTTTGGTTCTTGTAAGTTGTATCATTTAGAAATCAACGTATTAGTAGGTATATAATTGCCGACATGCTCTAGAGAAATGATATATAGATACTATAATGATGGAAAGTGTGTTTTGAGGTTTATGCATTGCGTTCATTGTGCTAAGCTCTATATCAATAGAATCTTCTAAATGTTAGAGTGGAAGGAAAATCCATCAGTAAGCAATGTTGGGATTTCCAATCTTCATCCAACGGTTAAAGTTAAAAGTTATTCGTACACTATATACTGGGTATGATAAGATAATTAAATGTATAACATGTCATTAGAATCTTCTACGTGCTATAATGGGAAAAAAGATTCAAGAGTTAATATTGTTGGGATTTGCCAGTGTTGATTCAATTTTCATTGTTCAAAGTTACTCGTACATTATAATGGCAAGATTTGCAAGAAGTCACATGCTACTTCCTACTAGTAAAAGGCACGTGCCACACTCATTTATACTATACGAAATGTAACTTAATGAACATTAAGTTGCTATTAACCAATAGTATTGTTAGAGAAAAAAAGGCACACATTAAGTGTATTAATAATAACTATCTACACATATTCAGAATAGAACCTACTATGCTATGAACTTTTTTTTGCCGGGAGGGGGGGGAGGGTGACATGATGGTTCTAGAACATGGTGGAGTTTGCTCTAGGTACTACTCCTTCAACACGAATCCAGCTTTCAAGCATTGAATCTAATGGACCAACAAAGGATTGGTGCTATGGATCTAATTCAAAACTGCTCCATTATAGTAGTAGAGATAATTCGAAAACATTGGTGATGATGCTATATGTGCATGACCGAACAACTTTCGGATAATCTGAAGGAAAAACAAGGACACATGTATCAATGAGCGTGAATGGACAATAAGAGTTGTGAGGACAGATTACTTGTGGGGCCTAGCAACCCCACATTTCTTCTTGTTTTTTAATGAGCTTACCTCATGGGTGGCTTTAATGTCGTTGCTCAGGCGCACTATATTATTCATGTTAGCAGAATAGTGGGTTCCCAAATTTTTTTTAAACATAAAGTTGAACACTCCCAGCCATAGTGATTCAAAATTTATCAATAAAGGGGATTTATTTATTGGGTGGCCGAGTGGTTGACACCACACGTTATTGTCATGTACTTCCTCCGTTCAGAAATATAAGACGTTTTAGCTTTGTGAGTTGAATGTATCTAGACGTCATTTTAGTGTATAGGTTTGTAGATGTTCGGAGTGAACATTTACATTAAAAGGCGTCTAGATACATTTATTTCACAAAGCTAAAACGTCTTATATTTCGGAACGGAGAGAGTAGATATGATTTTTGCTAGGAAGGGAAAACACTAATGAATGCTTATAGGAAGGCTAGGAAATTCAAAATTGTGTTCCATTGATAAACCTTCGTGCTCCTCCTCCTAGAGTCAGATTTTAGCAATTCAATACAAAAAGGTTGTTGGACATGCTCCAAAGCCCAATAATTTTTCTTTTTAAATAAGAACAATAGTAATTAGCTCGAATAATCAATTGCGATCTACGTGTGTTGTACTACTGTACTTGATAGAATATGCTATGTGTGCATGACCGAACAACTTTCGAAAAACCTGAAGGAAAACGTGGCTGCATTAATGAATGAGCGCGAAGTAAGGCTGGCAATGGGTAGGGTATGAGTAGGGTAGAACAATATCATACCCACTCCCGTTTAGTCAATAGGTAGAAAAATTTACCCATACCCGTAGTCGTGGGTATAAAACTTTACCCATGACCGTAGCCATGAAAAATATTGAACTTTAGAAGCCATAGTATCATACTCTTCCCTAGGTTACTTGGCCCCATAGGTTGTAACTCTACAGGTAAGTTTTACTACTATGTCAGTTTAAATGGGTAGGGTATGGGTCTATCTACTCGTGCCCGTACCCATGACTTAACAGGTTAGGGTATCGGTATTACCCATGGGTATAAAATTGTTCCCATACCCTACCAACACGGGTACAGTACCTGCGGACACTCGTGGGTAAAATTGCCATCCTTACTGCGAACGGACAATAAGAGTTGTGAGAACAAAGTACTTGTTGGGCCTAGCAACTTTCACATTTTTTCTGGTGAAAACACCATCGCTGCTTACCTTATGAATGGTTTGATGTCGTCCCTCAGGAGCTAGATTATTCATACGCATCATTTTTTGTTTAGAATATAAGTATGAACACTCCCAATCATAGTGATTGAAAAGTTATCGATAAAGGGCGCTTTATTTTTTAAAAGCTCATGGCGCTTTATTATTATACTCGATTCCCCATACCACCGGCCTACCATTTTGCTATTATTAGTTGGACTGTGGATAACAAATTCACTCGAGTTGGTTGGGGATTTAATCATAATTTTCGTGCTCACTACCTATCTTGGTGACAACATATTCATACGCATCATTGTTCATGAATAGATATAATACGGAAATATATCAATGCCATAGTATTTTAGTGCCTACCAAAGTAATAATTCAGTTTTCTCTCTTCTCAGTTTCTTCAAAAAGGGGTCTGACCTCTTTCGCAATTATTTTAAAAAACTTAGATTTGGAGAATACTTCAGTTTAAACTGAGGCAGTATGGGCCATGGATGATCACCGATGTGCCTGTCAGCCTTTGGTTCAAGGGAGTACAGCTTACCAATTTACGACTACTTGGACTATACATAAATCTGAATTTAGTCAAGCGGGAAAATCTCCCGCTATCCAATGTTTAAAACATCTTGGAATCCCCCTTCTACCTCTAGTGAAGTCGGTTCGTTGGGGCTTCAATCGTAATTTTCTCGTTCAGTACCTCTATACCCTGCCCCTACCACCGACCCCCCACCCCCCACACCCACACCCACACCCACACACAGTCCTCGTCCCAGCTGCACTAGCCCTGCGGAAAACCCTAGATCTACCTTCAGCACCTTAGATCTGATTCACCGTCATTGCCGTGCACTGCACCAGATCTGCTTCACCGACCCACTTTCGCTGGCCAAAACACATTCCCACCGCCAGAATCGCTTCTTCTCCATTGTCGTCTAGCGCTCGGAGGAACCCTTGTTCTGCTTCACCTTCGCCCACAAGCACCGCAACCGCAGCACCCTCGACAACCTCGACGTCACCACATAGGATTCACATTATGCCTAAACACCATCGTGACCGAGGTAACCATATATCCTTGGAGTTTGGTAAGATAAATATGTAGCAGTTAACTGTATTTTGTATTGGTGCTACTTTTGTAGTAACTTACAAGTACTATACTTGTTACCCATATCTTCCTAAATAATTTTTTGTAGTCAGGTTTAACCGTAAGGCATTCAACTGCGATTTTGTATGTCATGGCGAAATATGAGTGAGCCAATGGTTAACACATTTGTTTCCATTATCTACTTTAGTAAGTGCCCATATGTGATGCAGTTATAATTTCTCTTTGGCTTGGCGTAGGCTATGGCACTAATTGTTATTTCTTGCTTGATGCTTTTGTCCTATGTATGCAGTACACGTTTACATTCATTATACTGCTTCTTCTAAGATTTCTGTTTCATTTGCTTCTACTTACCCCACTATTCCTAACCATTGTTGTTGTTATGCAATAAACAGGTATAGTGTACACTAGAAATCGTAGAATGAATGGCCCCTATAATCTCGTAAGTATCTATTGCTTTTGTATCACTTCATGCTAACATCTGTGAGACTAGAACCTTTTTGTGTTCACTATTCACTGAACTATTATGCAGAGGACCCACACTGAATTATGGAGACCACCAGTCCAATTACTTGATGCAGCGGACATCGTCAACAAACATACCTGTAACCAAGATCAGCAACCCTGAGACTCTACATAGAGCTACAGTAAGAACACCCCCTTTTATTAAGGTTTAAGTCCCTTTGTGTCATGCCATTGACTCTAGTTGAGTTGTTATTTTTGTTGGAGGCACTAGGGTGACTATAACAAGGCCAGAAATGCAACGGAATCCAATATAACAGAAAGCGAAGAATCATAAAGAACTGACCACTTCAAATCTCACTCTGGTATCTACACGTGTATGGATATTTTAATACGAGGCAGATGATAGTACACTTTGTCTTTGGGCAGACAATCAAAAAATTTAAACATTCTAACTGTTCGATAGATTGTTGGACCATTTCTCTAAAATGATTTGTCTATTCTATTAGAGGTACCCGTCTGCGTGAGGTCCTTGTGTTGAGTGCTTACATCGCTATAACAGACCAAATAATCTTTTAAAAATCTTTGAGAATGAACATGGTAGTTTTGTTTATTTGTATGATGTTGTAACTTCTATTATCTTAGTTTCTGAAGGAGATATGCCCTAGAGGCAAATAACAAATAGATTTTTATTATCATATCTCAATTAGTTTATAATAGTTTCATATTGTGCTATAACTGTGCCAAGTAGAAACATTGGTACAGGTGTGGTATGAAACAACCAAGTCCCTAGTAGCCTCTATTCATACTAGTTCGTTGGTCACGAAGATGATTTGGGTTTCAAGATCATGGGCATATATGCCGGCTGACAACGAGATCATATCATTGGGGAATGATGTGGTTCGACATTCCTCGAAGGATTGCAACACGATCAAGTCATATAGTTCATTGTTACAACAGCTATACCTAGACTCCTTCTCCTTAGACCGTGAGCTCATATTACTCATTGTTTCTAGGTCGCTTTGATCGCATCAAACGCCATCCGTAATGCGGTGACTATAAAGGTGTATGTTGGGTATTCCGAAGGAACAGTAGATGACATGTGACTACAAGACTGGGATTTGTTCACCCACATGATGGGTAAAGATACATACGCCCGACTTAGTGAGATTACATCCATATATGTTGCAACATGTGACTAGGTCACGGGGATGTAATATCACGGTAACAAGTAAACATAACTTGTTGTGAACGACATTGAACAAGGTATAAGATACCAATGATCGGATCTCGGACAAGTTGTATCGAGAAACAAAAGGAAGAGGATGCTACATTTAGACGGTTCAAAGGACATTGTCATCAGGAATGCATAGGGGTCACATGGATATCCCTAGTCCCTCTGTTGATCATTGATACAGATCATGTCTAGAGCATTCCCGAGCCGTGAGAGGATACACTTAAGGGTACGATGAGAGCGATCATTCGTAAGACGGAATCACAGTAGAGAGATAGAGAAAGCCAGAATAGTTTCGCGGAGAGATCCGAAGTTGTTCGGAGAAAGAATAAAGGACCGGAATCATTCCGGGAAAGATTCGAAGTCGTTCGGAGGAAATCAAAAAGGGACCGAAAGGTGTTTCGGGTCAAGATGGATTTTGTAATATGTATTTACATATTAATTAATGTAATTAATATTAAATATAATATTGAAATCTAATTTGAAAGGTTATTCCACTAATGGGCCAAACTTCCTAAGGAAATAGGGCCCATGAGGGAAAACCGGAGGAGGGAAGGGGCAAGGGCCAAGGGGCCAAGGCCCAGGCGCCTTGAGGGGGCCCACCCGGCCAGCCTAGGGCTGTGCGCGGGATGGGGCCCACCCTAGGCCGGCTGGCCCATTAAGTCCCATGCGCCTCCCCCCTCTCCCTTGTTTAGTCCCACATGGGAAACCCAAAGGGGAGGGCACACACCCTCCCCTATAT
The DNA here is from genome assembly GCA_023614405.1 of Avena insularis. Taxonomy (NCBI): domain Eukaryota; kingdom Viridiplantae; phylum Streptophyta; class Magnoliopsida; order Poales; family Poaceae; genus Avena; species Avena insularis. The sequence continues at coordinate 426,819,417 of CM042696.1, forward strand.
AAAGGGGTGCCCATGGGTGGGATGAAACACACCAACAATTGGAGAAGTCCTTTGGTTGACTTCCTCCTTCTCTCTCTCTCCCTCTATACCTCGTGACCATGCCCCCAAGTCTGGGTTGTGCGATCGAGGCACTCCTGCAGTACGCCGTTGCGCTGCAGGGATTCCTAGCCGGATATCAACTTCCGCACTTTCGGTGGGATCGGGGAGCCGGCGGTCTCATCGTGCACCGGATGTGTACGAAGACACGAGGCGCAACACTTGGGGCGCTTAAATGTCGTGACCGGAGCTGTTGCATGATGAAGATGATGAAGATCAAGAAAGAGCAAGGGGTGACCTGCGAAGAGCTTCGCGACCTTGAGGTCGTCTACGAGTACGACTACTTCAACCACGTTCCCCGCAGAACGTTAACCGCGTACGGTCTACAAGGGTATGTATTCTATACGCATCGGCCGTTACCGCATTACTACATAGATAGATTCTAGGCTAAGTTTCCGGGGATCCGTCGTAGGATTTTTTTTGTTTTCTGCACCAATCCCCAACAGTGGTATGAGAGCCAATCTATGCGTAGGAGTGATGTACGGCCAATACGCACAAGTATTGTGCGGGCATTGATCCCTTAGTTGTTACCCTCTAACGTGTACTTGTTTATATCACGGTATTGTTTGATGAAGCGGCCCGGACCGACCATACGCCAGATTTGTACGAGATCGCTCCACGCTCAACATACGGCTTGTACCGTATAAGTGGCTAGCGGGTGTCTGTCTCTCATTTGATAGTAGATATAGCATTTACAATGGAGGGCCCCGAAAGGGGTGTAGTAGAGACAACTGTCGGATCCATGTTGTGGTTGGAAAGTTCGTAGTTTAGAAACGGTTCTAGTGCGAAAGCCCTAACAACCACGTAAAACTTGCAATAGATAAAGTAGAGGCATCTAACTTTATTTTGCAGGGGGCATGTGTTTATGATATGGCATTGGTCGTTACGAAGGTAAAGTAGTTTACTTTTATGTTGCTAAGTAGTATAGTAATAGTCATCATTCTGATTGACGACCTGGTGGCGGCGTCGTGGACTTGGCGTCAAACCAAGGGCAAGATGGAGATCATGCCGGAGCGCTCGATGGAGATCAAGGCGCAAGAAAGACCATATCATATCACATTATACATATGATGTTGATACCAGTTTTTACATCTTATTGTGTGCTAGTATTTAGATACTCAACGGTAGCAAATAAGATAATCCCTATTGAATTCCAATGTTCCGTGTTTCCCTTGTGTGTGCACCACCAAGAAAGTTCTTCGGTATGAGGCGATCCAGGGTTACATGCCTGGGTGTCAGACATATCTACGTTCGCATACAGTGGGTGTAAGCCATGTTGCACTACGAATACACACAAGTTAGATTTGGCGAGCCTAGCATGTACAGACATGGCCTCGGAACACCAGAGATCGAAAGATCGAGCATGAGTCACATGGATGATGTGATTGACATTAGTGAATGTCTACCTTTGATAATGCACTGATGGCCATGATGATCGGGGGAGGTGTAGAGGATAGGGATCATGCGATCACTAAAATCGTCCAGGGGATGACCATTTTAGTGGAGACCAACTATAAATTGATCTCTTATTATAAACTTAGTCTAGATGTCTGTTTGCAAATATCTTATTAGATCTTAGCCTATCCCATTGAGGTCCTTTGCGACCATGGGAATATATTGCTTAACTTGGAACTTACCAAAAGGGTCCAATTTCATAGATTAATACCCACGCCTGAGGGATATCCTCATAAAAGGTGATCTTCTCTTCTTGATACGATAACCATTAGGAGATAATTAGATGACTGCGGAATGTTTGTGTTTTCTCCATAATCATCCAATAAGCCATTCATCATTCGATGGAGAGTTGGGCTGCATTTTGTATTCTAAAGAATCTGGCACATAAAGTATGAGCCGTTGGATGGGTTTTCCTCCATCATGGATGAAAAGAGAATGTTTGAAAAAAAACACTTAGTGATCTTGCATTAGAGTTAAGAACTCTTAGAAGGGCTTGATTGCAAAAGGAGGTCATGGATGAAAAGGTATATGTAAGATATACAAATTATAAATGTGGTTCTGGCAAAACTTGTTGCAGTTTGCAAAGTATTTGATACTTGTCCTGTTTTGTGAAAACAGGAGGATCTGCTTAAGAATTGCTGGATTTGAGGCAATGTGGCTTGATGATGGCAACCAAAACAGTTGATGGTCGACATCACCTCTTTCCTAAAAGTTTATCATTTGGATTAGTGAACTTGAATATAATTTGTAATCCTTGTTTGTGTGTCTTGCTTTTGGCGAGACGATTATTCATATGAACAAGTTACAAACCAGTTTGTACTATTCTTATGAACAATATCATCATGGTCACATTATGATTGCAAACAAGTTATTCTCATCACTATGTTAATGATAATAGTTTAAACATTTATAAAGGATTAGAATGCTAAAAGATATCCAAAGCTTAATAATGAAAAGACACTATAGTTTAAGTCATTTTGGTTATTGCAGGTTTTTTATGAAAGATCAGGGTCCTAGATGCTTAATCTGGAGACTTTGCAAAACCATGCCTCTTGGGCAGAATGACCAAAAACTCCGCATTCTAGTAAAACGGTGATAGGCGAAGAAATGTTGAATCTTATACATAGTGATGTATCATATTTTCTTAAGTGAGTAAGTGTATTTACTTAATGAAACATGAAGTTTGAAATGATTTCATAACTAAATGGGATATTGAATTAACTGAATTAACAAGTCTCTTTGATTTAATCGACATGACTAAAGTATTCAAGTTAAAGCTTAGCATAAAATGGACTTGTGAAAGATGTTTCACAAATTATGATAATTGGATGAATTCAAACTTTGTTGAAATATCTAAACATCATAATCATTATGTATTAAGATACATATGGTATAGTATTATCTCTTATAGGGGTTATAGTTGTCATTTAGAGTTAAACATCGAAATAAGCAAACACTCATTTGAAAATACAAAGGAACATCTAAAGATTCATGGAAACAACACATAAGTGTTATGGCAAGTTCGAGTTTCTACAGATTTCGACAAGTCGAAATCGTGGAGAATAAACAAGTCTTTGTAGAGCATTCTTAGGAAGCTATGAATGCATCTTCCACAAAAGGGCAAACCTGCTGTTGTCCTAAATTGATGTGTCTTGATGAAGATACAGGTGGAAGAAAGTAAAATATCAAATCAAGGTATTTGACCTTACCTCTGGATTGTTGAGTGGCGCAGCGAAATTTGTTTCGTGAAACCAAACTCTACAAATAGAGGATAAAGCAATGATAATGATCATAAAGTTTCAATGAATACTTTTACTAAGCAAGTAGGATTCAACTATATATTCTACAAGTCTGTGGAATTATATTGTTGATTCACTTGTCATGTTTTGAACAAGACATACCTACAAATTACAAAGAAGCGTGATGGACCTAAGTGCGAGAAATGACTAGTAGTCATAAAATCCTATATTAAGTTACATTTAAGATTGCAAAGTAACATGTTACTTGGTCTTATTAAAGTAAAGAAGTTTACTTGATATTTCTGAATGACTGCAAAGTCACAAGAAGGAAATGAAAATTAATGAATGACAAAAAGCTCGATTTGTCACAAGTTTGGAAAAATTCAAGGAAATGACTACAACAACAGTGATGCTTAAGTCTTTTGGATTTACACTAGAAATATATGGATATTGAAGTCTCGTAATTGGAATTCTCAAATTGATAATGATCAAAGAATTTTGGAATGTCCAAGATTATCGAGAGGACCTAGACTTGAGTGGGAGCTAAGTAAAATCCCTGGATCTCAAACATGAATGTCAGATTTGAGTGGGAGCTAAGTGAAATCCCTGGATCTCAAACATGAATGTCATATTTGAGTGGGAGCGTGAAATCATTCTAGGATATGTGGACGACATATGTGAATGATATGATTGGTGTTAATAATATTTAAGTTAGGATGAAGTTGAAGTTATTAAACAATAAGATCTATCGAGATAGGTTGGTGAGTTTAATAAACACTGAATGTCGAATGCTTCCTTGACTTGATTCGAAAGATGTCCGGATGTCCTAAGCAAGATTCTGAAGAAGTTCAGAATAGAACAAGGTGAGAAAGTAGTTCTTACTATATGAATCATTGAGCTAGTATTACAACTATGGTTGAAAGAAAGAGATGCGTTGCATATCCTATGCCTTAGTCATAGGTTCTTCCACATAACCATTTTGTATACTCGACATAATGTGACCCAAGTTTCTGGTTGGGAGGACTAGCTCTTAACTGTAAGAACATATCTTTAAGTGATTCTGAGTTGATCACTAAACTAGGATTAAGTTTGTACTTAAGTGGCAAGAAGCAATGTAAGTGGCATAGATGCATTTCATGGACTAGGATCTACATATATATAGAAGTATAAAGGCTACATCTGATGTGATATATAATGTTATGGCGGGGCTAGTTCGCTTTTAGCATAGAATGTTGTGTCCTAGGGCCCAGTGCCCATGAGAAAGCCCTCGAGGTTGATCTAACGTCACTGTAAGCTCCTGGAATCCGGCCTCGTTCTGCTGCCATGACTATAGTATATACACATAGGATAGCAAAGTGTGTTTCAAGTTTAGATGACAACAGTGAATAACGACCATCATTATAAACACTAGAAACAAAATTGTCACTTTGTTGCTAAACAAATGCTTCGACCCATTATAAGATAGTGGTGTGAATGTCAGATTAGGAAGACATTAACGATTTGCAAAAGACATAATGATCTGGTAAAACAGAACATGGACATGACGTTTCCCATGAGCATGCATGATCTGTAAATGCATATGGTATATGGTTTATATGAGTAAAATGCAAGCTAGTTTATTTGTACTCTAGTGCAAGTGGGAGACTAAAGGATATATGCCCTAGAGGCAAATAAGAAATAGGTTTTTATTATCATCTCTCAATTAGTTTATAATAGTTCCATATTGTGCTATAACTGTGCCAAGTAGAAACATTGGTATGTGTGGTATGAAACAACCAAGTCCCTAGTAGCCTCTATTCATACTAGTTCGTTGGTCACGAAGATGATCTGGGTTTCAAGATCATGGGCATTTATGCCGGCTGACAACGAGATCATATCATTGGGGAATGATGTGGTTCGACATTCCTTGAAGGATTGCCACACGATCAATTCATATAGTTCATTGTTGCAACAGCTATACCTAGACTCCTCCTTAGACCGTGAGCTCATATTACTCATTGTTTCCCTAGTCGCTTGGATCGCATCAAACATCATCCGTAATGCGGTGACTATAAAGGTGTATGTTGGGTATTCAAGGAACATAGATGACATGTGACTGCAAGACCGGGATTTGTTCACCCACATGATGGGTAAAGATACATACGACCGACTTGGTGAGATTACATCCATATATGTTGCAACATGTGACTAGGTCACGGGGATGTAATATCACGGTAACAAGTAAACATAACTTGTTGTGAACGAGATTGAACAAGGTATAAGATACCAATGATCGGATCTCGGACAAGTTGTATCGAGAAACAAAAGGAAGAGGATGCTACATTTAGACGGTTCAAACGACATTGTCATCAGGAATGCATAGGGGTCACATGGATATCCCTGGTCCCTCGGTTTATCATTGATACAGATCATGTCTAGAGCATTCCCGAGCCGTGAGAGGATACACTTAAGGGTACGATGAGAGCGATCATTCGTAAGACGGAATCACAGTAGAGAGATAGAGAAAGCCGGAATCGTTCCGCGGAGAGATCCAAAGTTGTTCGGAGAAAGAATAAAGGACCGGAATCATTCCGAGAAAGATTCGAAGTCGTTCGGAGCAAATCGAAAGGGGACCGAAAGGTGTTTCGGGTCAAGATGGATTTTGTAATATGTATTTACATATTAATTAATGTAATTAATATTAATTATAATATTGAAATCTAATTTGAAAGGTTATTCCACTAATGGGCCAAACTTCCTTAGGAAATAGGGCCCATGAGGGAAAACCGGAGGAGGGAAGGGCCAAGGGCCAAGGGGCCAGGCCCAGGCACCTTGAGGGGGCCCACCCGGCCAGCCTAGGGTTGTGCGCAGGGTGGGGCCCACCCCAGGCCGGCTGGCCCATTAAGGCCGATGCGCCTCCCCTCTCCCTTGTTTAGTCCCACATGGGAAACCCAAAGGGGAGGGCACACCCCCTCCCCCTATATAAAGGGGTGCCCATGGGTGGGATGATACACACCATCAATTGGACAAGTCCTTTGGTTGACTTCCTCCTTCTCTCTCTCTCCCTCTATACCTCGTGACCATGGCCCCAAGTCTGGGCTGTGCGATCGAGGCACTCCTGCAGGACGCCGTTGCGCTGTAGGGATTCCTAGCCGGATATCAACTTCCGCACTCTCGGCAGGATCGGGGAGCCGGAGGTCTCATCATGCACCGGATGTGTACGAATACACGAGGAGCAACACTTGGGGCGCTTAAATGTCGTGAGCCGGAGCTGTTACACGATGAAGATGATGAAGATCAAGAAGGAGCAAGGGGTGACCTACGAGGAGTTTCGCGACCTTGAGGTCGGCTACGACTATGACTACTTCAACCACGTTCCCCGTGGAATGTTAACCGCGTACGGTCTACAAGGGTATGTATTCTATACACATCGGCCGTTACCTCATTACTACATAGATAGATCCTAGGCTAAGTTTCCAGGGATCCGTCATAGGAATTTTTTTGTTTTCTACACCGATCCCCAATAGTTTCAACCTTCATCGAGTAGAGCAGCCCTTGCTGCGGCGTATGATTGACAGCACACTATCTCATCCCTGAGAATATCATTTTGCGGCCCGAAAGTTGGGTCACCCAGGCAACGCGGGACCCAAGTTGCTTACAATCAGTTGCGTTACCCAAAGTTGGCATGCCAAATACTCAGAGGGTCTTTTTCAGCATGAATTCAACTTTACGTTTCAATACAAAATATCAGGCTAACGGCCGTCAAGTTGGGCCCCCCAATCAGCTTTCGCCGTTAGGTCGATGCCGTCGTGGATACCATGTAGGCTTGTAGCGCTGGCGCATGCATCCTTTACGCTGCCTTCTTCTTCCTCCGGGCGGCAATCTATGGTCGCGCCATGGCGTGAGCTAGGACTTGGACGAACCTACTCGGCCCCGCTCTCCTCCCCATCCCGAATCGGAGCTCTCCCTCACCATGGCCGCACCCATGGCACGGCGCGGGGACGGGAATTCATTCCCGAGTGAGATCTGTCACCATGCCGACCATGCTCTATCCTGTTGGCCTCTTCTAGAATCCGAGCTCGCCGTCGTCGTGGTCGCACACGCACCAGCCACGACACCTTCCTCTCCGAACCCCAAAGCCACATCCACCCAGTTCGGCACAACGCCAACAAGGTGAAAATGCATCAAGTTTTCTTCTTGTGATTGTAGAAAAACATGTATGTACCATGGTCAGAAGTATACTCTAACAATGTACACATATGTTGTTTACTAGATTTTCATTTGAAATTAGTAGCTCCGTGATGACGAAAATAGAGAACCTAAATGGAATGACGATGACGACCATGTTCTGTACTTTGCATTGCATCAACAAGTGCTCGCTAACGAAGCAAGTTACCAAGAGAGTGGAGTTCATCAGCCATTGCCAAAAAATATGTGAACAAATCAATGAGCGATTCAATGCAAATACACGCAGAAAAGCTAGATCCATGTCATGAATCATAAATAGGTGGCACATTCTAGTGATGCGTTCAAATGCATACACCATGAATCATTTGCTTGAAGTGGTTGTTATCCTGAGCAAAAATGCCTAGTATGCACATTACCTTTGTATGTTCTATGCTGCAATTCTGTTGTTATGGGCGTGGAAAGAAAAGCTGGGCTTCACTGAATATTACGCAGTTAGCCTAACTTAGTATTACACAAATAAGCACAGCTTAGTCTTTACACAAATAAGCGTAACTAATGATAAAGATAAAGACAAATGGTTCATCGGATCCGCCAAAGATGAGCACTAGGTCCTCGAGCTGGTGGTATCGCTTAACAAACCCGTATCGCGTGTTTGGCCGTCTGGCATTCTCCATCAAATCGTAAGACCCCACTGATGAGCCAATTGTAGTCCCTCTCCCCCCAACGTGGATTCGGCTCCAGGTTGGATTTGGAGTGTCAACATGATAGGCGCGTGAGTGTGCAGCAAACACATAGTCCGCTATAAACACTAGAAGTGCGGGCACCTCAAGAACAACACCAAAGATGTTCTTCCGGACTCCGGCAAAGAACCTCAAAGATGTATTTCGTCACACCAAAGAAGCCTCAAAGCAGGTATTTTGTCACTTCACCAAAGAAGATTAGCAAGTATTTCGTCAGCTTCACCAGCAGAAGAGATCACCAAGTATTTCATCACTTCTCTAGGAGCAGCGGCAAATAGTTCTTCGTCACCAAAGAACACCAACACCAAGAAGAAAGATCAGAGCCGGGTCGCCTAAGCAATTACAGGTTCAACAACTCCAGGGCTCCGACAAAGAAAGGGTAGTTGATCCCAAGAAACATAAATTGTCCCTTTAGATTTTCGACTCTGCTCCATAATTGCTCTGCTAGGTCTTTTGATGGGCATGCGTACCTCGAGAAAACGTGACACCACAGTGATGGGTATGAAGAAAGATGTGTCCCCATATGTTCTATTGTATCACCAACACTATTTAGTGCTCCCCTGATATGAATCCATATGAGTTCATCATCCTGCTCCATGTAGCCTCCGAGAGGTGCCGTGAACCAAAGACTGTCCCAACTTCAAAGATCTGCCACATCTTGATACGTCCATTTTGCATCACTATTCTATGTCATAATTCACTTTTATTAATTGATATATTTCATATTAAGAGTTGATACTTATGTAATTTCACCTGTTTTTGCATGGTTTATGACTTTTGGAGCATGGACCGCTGAAGTCAGGATTCTGATGGAAAAGGTGATGTTTGGAGGAAAAATTCACGAAGATCAGAAAATCCGGGAAATATATGGAAAATCCTATTTTTCCAGAAGATGAAGGAAGCCAGAAGGAGGAGTGGAGATGGGCCACAAGGGGCCCACACCACCCCCTGGCATGGGCCAGCCTAGGCCGTGCCACTAGGTGGTGTGGCTGCCCTGGCCCACCTCTGGCTCTCCCCTCTGGCGTATATAATCCTCCTGAAACCCTAATACTCGGGGAGCGACCATAGAAAGATTCCGCCGCCTCTGTGGGGGCAGAAAACACCGACAGAGAGAAAGATCTCTCTCGGCATAGATTTCTACCGGGAATTCCTTCCGGAGAGGGAGATCATCGCCATCAAGACCACCATCGCCGGACTTCATCGGGATCATCATCATCACCACCATCATCACCATAAGCACCCTCATCACCATCTCCATATTGTTGTAACAATTGGGTTGAACTTGCATAGTTCTTAGGGAAACTTTCCTGTTGATTACTCTCTGTAGTTGATGCTATTGAGTGAACCGTTGAATTATTGTTTATGTTCAGATTGTTATACATCATTATTCCATCTCTGATCATGATCCATATGATGTCTTGTGAGTAGTTTGTTTTGTTCTTGAGGACATGGGAGAAGTCATGTTGTTAGTAGTGGAATTGTGTTGAGAAAGATTCAATAGTTTGATATTTAAGTTGTGGTGTACTTTTCTAGTGGTGTCATGTGAACATCGACTACATGACACTTCACCTATATGGGCCTAGGGGAATGCATTGTGTATTTGGCTACTAATCGTAGGGGTTGCCAGAGTGACAGAAACCTGAACCCCGTTAGGGAAACCATTGCACAAGGGACATAAGGGTCTTAGAGTTTAAAGTCGTGGTTAGGTTTCTACCTTAATTACTTTCTTGTACTTACAGATATTTGCAAGGGGTATAATCACTAGTATGTATTAGTCCTAGGAAGGTAGGTACATTAGCACAGGTTCACCCACACAACACTTAGTAAACTAAAGAAGATTAATCAACTATAGGAAGCGAAAGCACCTGACAGTCTTCCCGTGTGTCCTCGAGAACATTTGGTCATCTTAAGTAATACAACCGGCTTGTCCTTTGCTGAATAAAGGATTGGGCCACTTGCTACATTTATTCTCACCGCCTTTTATTTACTCGTACTTTATTTACTTGCTTTATCAAAAAACCTAAAAATCCGCTTTGCTAAGTAATTGCGAGAATTCTGATCCATACCACTAGCCAAGACCTTCCGCCCTTGTTGGGTTTGACACTCTTACTTATCAAAATACCGCGATACACCCCTATACTTGTGGGTCATCAAGACTATTTTCTAGCGCTTGTCGGGAGTGAAGCGCTATTGAGAGTGGAACCGGTAAAGGAAACCTCACCGTGAGTATTGTTTATTTCTGTTAGTTGCTTTATTTTTAATATGGATAATTCGCTGAGTTTCTTGTTTCGTAATGCTACTACCACTGCTAAGGTAGTAGATGAACCACCACCTAGTGAGAATGATGCTTTTAAAACACCTACAAGAATTATTGATCGTGTTATGGATAACTACTATGCCGGGATGGAACCGTCCCATCCTAGTGATCATTTACTCTTTATACACTAATTATGCGACTATTCAAGTGTGTATTACTACGGATCAAGTTAAGAAGAAGTTATTTTCATTATCACCGAAAGGAAGAGCTGAGGAATGGTATAAGCTGTTAAAGAATGGTCAAGCTCTTGAATGGGAGGAAATAGTACCTCTTTTATTCAAAGTTTTATCCTCCTAGTGAGATTCATAAAGATCGAATCAAATATACAACTTTGGCCTCTGATGGAGAGAGTACAGCTCAAGCTTGGGGAGATTGAAGTTACTAATGCTCAAATGTCCCATTCATGAGCTCCCCAAAATATTATTATCAATAACTTTTATGCAAGGCTCCCTGTACATGGAAAGGATTTACTAGATGCTTCTTGTGCTGGATCATTCACTCGCATGGAAGAAGAAGCTAAATGGGATCTTCTGGACCGTATTCAAGAAAATGCTGAAGCTTGGGAGAATGACAAAGGTAGAAAGTCAGGTATAAATTATGATTATGAATGCATTGAATCTTTTATGGAACTGATGACTTTCAAAATATTAAAATTCTTATGGTCTAGACTCTCAAGCTATTGCTTCTTATTTAAAGGCTTTTGCTTCCTACATTGAAGTGCCTAAAAGAAGTGGAATAAGTATCATGAACCTTATAAAGATATTGCTAAGAGTGTTCCTTCAAGAAATACTAAAGTTTATACTGCTAATCATGCTTTACCGAACCTTACATTGAGAAAATACCTTTCCTGCTAATATAAAGGAACATTCTATGATAGCTAGTATGGTTAGTGAAAGTATAAGTAAAGCTGTTGAACCTGATAAACAAATGGATGATGAACCTATAATAGCAAATGTGAAAGACTTTGTCACTAAATATGTAGAAGAGGGACACACTATCCTCTAATATTGTCTCATAAAGTAGTGTTATGAGAGCTAGTATTCCTGTTTTCGTTAGAATAAGTGATCATTGTTACGATGGCCCTTGTGATAGTTATATGGTTAAGTTTATCAAAGATACTGAAAGCTACTATGACAGAGGGAAAAGTGTTCTTATGCATCTCAATAATATCAAGTTTCCTCATTTTATGCTGAAAGTTTTATGTTGCACTTCTTTGCCTTCCTATGCTAGTAGCCTGGTTTCAACAACTTGTTTGTTTACAAAATTCTCTATGAGGAAGTGGGTTAGACGAAATGTGTGTATTTTTGCTTCTTAATGCTCTCGCTCACTTCAATTCATATTCTTATGTGAGCATCTTCAAAATTATCATGCCCATCTTCAAAATTATCATGCCCATCTTCAAAATTATCATGCCCATCTTAATGGCTATAAAGAAAGAGCTTTTGGGAGACAAACCAATTTATTCGTGTTTTTAGTTTGTTTTGTTTCTTTTGAGTCTTGGAAGTTATTACTTTGGTAATAACCTCTCCTTATCCTTTTGTTTGGTTTTTGTGTCAAGATCAACTCTAATGAGAGAGAAGTAAGATTTGGGGAAGTTGTTGTCCCGAAACAAAATTTTGTGCTTCATCCTAAAAATTCGTGAGAGATCATTGTATCTAGGATTGATCTGTAATTTTTTGTGCTTCTGCCCCAGGTTGTTATTTAACTTTCGTTAGTTTTGCACTTTTTGATTTGAGCAACAGAAGAGTTTCAAAAAAATTGATCTTTACCTGCTGGTCTGTTTTGACAGATATAGCCACTCTTCCATATGCTTCTTTAATCGATTTCCTTTTTGAATTCTTTTTTGGGTTTTCGGAAGGATTTGCTACAGTATCTTATGTTTTGATGGTTTTCAGTTGAAGTTGAACTCAAAGGTTTTATCACTTCACTTATACTAATGTTGCTAATGAGAACTGTGTGAAGTTTTGTGTGAAAGAAATTTCCAGGTTAGTGGAGATAATGGTGTAATAAGGAAGTGAAAGGTTTCATGACTCATAATAAGTGTATGAAGATGAAGATATTAATGTTATTCAAGTGGTGATTCCAGAAAATATTATCAAGGACCAAATTCAGAGACCACAGACTGCTTTTTAAATAGGTAACAGTTCGTAAGAAAAGTTCTGTGAAAGATCTGTCCGCCATATTTTGCAGTTTTTAGTCAATAAGGAAAGATACAAAGAGAAAGAGGGACTGAACGAGCCAGGTGGCTCACACCACCATCCGGGCGCTGCCCACCTGGCCGCGCCACTCAGGTGGTGTGGCCACTCCGACTCCGCCTCCGACTCGCTTTCCCCAAGCATCTTCCTTTTGTTTTGAAACTGTAATATATAATCCCTCGGATCTCCCGAGGTTTGTATATCGTGTTTTCATCGTATTTTCGTTTCGATCTGTTTCTGCCAGGAACTATCTTTGAAAGCTTAGAAGCACAACAGTGTCCGCCAAGGATAAAGGAAAGGAGCCTATGGAGGAAGATCTCCAAGACCCCGGGAAGGATAAGGAGACCAAGAGTGAAGGTGAAGAGGAGACAAAGCAAGGCCAACATCCTCACATTGACACTACCATTGCAAGCATTGGAGTGTTGGCAAGATCTGGTGGTCGAGGATCGCACGGATGTCAACTGGGGAAAACTCCGGCGTCACATGCTTAGCTCCACGGCCACTTCCTCCATGCACCAAGAATACTTTCCATACCCTTATCCATAAGCATCAACACCAGAATATGCCCAAGGAGAAATTACCTCCAATTGGGATTTGCCTCTCTAGCCATGCAGGAAAAGAAGACTTCAAGGAGGTAGAGTGGGGAAAGAATCGCAAGAGCTGGAATTCGCAACCCGACATGATCATGAGCCGCATTGAGCAAAACTCACAGCTTATTCACAATCTCACCTTTGAGATTGAGTATTTGGGGAAACTGATCAAGGAGCTCATCGTAATAATACCACCACCACCAAAGGAGTAATTCGTCATCAGGTTTGGCATCCCCTTGGTTTGTTTCAAGCTTGGGAGAGTCCTGCGGTATCATATCACTATCTTCTATCTTTTTACCTTTTTAGTAGAGTCATATCATGAATAGAGAAGTTATCATGTAGGATGGTTTGCATTTTGGAAGTGTCCCCTCTCTCATTAGATATGTATCGCTTGGTGTGAGTTGCCGTTATGGAATATTTTTGAGAAGTTCTATCATTTACTCTTTTGCATATCTTATATTAGTTTTCAATTCATGGTTATATAATTTAGTTAGTATTGGTATCACTTTGGGATCATTGAGTTAATTTAGTTGGTTTTGGCAAACCTGGCTTGGCCAAGAGTAACACTATTTTGAGAGTTGATTGAAAAGATAAAGTACTCTAAAGAAATATAATTTCATAATCTTTCTTTCTTGATTTGCTCATAAGTTTGTATTCTCTAGTTAAGATCTTTCGTGATCCCAAGGAAGTTTATGATGGTGCATGTCACCTCAAAATTATTCTTTCTTTTTATCACTTACCTACTCGAGGACGAGCAGGAGTTAAGCTTTGGGATGTTGATACGTTGCTAATGTATCCATGATTTTTGATGTTCCATGCTTGGTTTTATCTACTTTCTTATGTTTTGTCCACACTTTGGAGTACTTTTCATATGATTTCTTGGACTAACCTATTAACAAGAGCCACAGTGTCAGTTGCATGTTTTCTGCTGTTTTTGGTTCCAGAAAGTCGTAAAATGAATATTCTCTAATTGGACGACAAAAGCCAAAGTCATTATTTTCCTGAAGATTCACGGAGCTTTAAGGAGAGACTATGGGAGCCATAGGGTGGCCAAACCACCCTTGTATGGGTCCCCAGCCACTCAGGCATGGTGTGGGCCTTCACCATGCCCAGACCTTGCCTCTTTGCCTATAAGATGCCTCCGATGCAAAACTCTAAATCACAAGCCCTCCAAAATGTTTCAGAGCGCCGCCACCGAAGGGGAGATTCGGGACAGAAAGTCTCGTTCAAGACCGCCGGACTGGAAGTGCCCACGAGCCATCTCCATCGATCTCCACCACCATCTCCATCGCCATTGCTGATTCCCATGATGAGGAGGGAGTAGTTCTCTCTCGAGGCTAAGGGTTCTACCATAGCTATGTGTTCATCTCTCTCTATGCATGATCTTATTGAGATCATGAGCTTTAATCTATAGATCTACCTTGCTACTCAAGTGCTTTAATAGATCTCTCTCCCCATGTGTGTGAAGTTGAGCAGTACACCATGGTGGCACTTAGTCTAGAGATTACAAATACTTGTTATGAGTTATATTTGAGTTGGATGTCTTTATGATTTTGTGGTGTTTGTTTGAACCATCTAGTGCTCAAGGTGACAGTGGGTTATCTAGATGGGAAAGGCTTACTTTGAGGTGTGCTTATAGCCCTACCATGGATTAGAGTGTCCAACCGAGAGTAGTTCGAGTAGTATCATAAAGAGAAGATATTTATATGAGAGTGTTCAATAGTGAAAGTATGATCCCTAGGCCTTATTTCTAAAGCATTGAAACACCGTTTGCAACTAGATCTGCTTCATGTTTGCTTACTTCCATCTTTATTTCAGTTTGCCTTTAGTCTCTTCTACGCCATCAAGCTATTTTCCGCAATCGTTATCTTTTATCCATACCACTTGTATTTCACTATCTCTTCGCCGAACTAGTGCACCTATACACCTTACAAGTGTATTGGGTGTGTTGGGGACACAAGAGACTTCTTGTATCTTGATTACTGGGTTGCTTGAGAGCGGATACATTTGACCACTTCCTCCTCGAGTTCGATAAACCTTGGGTGATCCACTTAAGGGAAAACTTGCTGCTGTTTTACAAACCTGCACTTGAGGCCCAACAACTGTCTACAAGAATAGAAGTGCGTAGACATCAAGCTATTTTCTTGCGCGTTGTCGAGGACTTAAGAAGATGAAGCTCCCCACGCCAACCACTTGGCGCTGGCCAGCAAGTATTTTCCGCCCCGCTGTCGGGAGGTAAGGTAAAAGGTACTCACATCTTCTAGCTTATTAAGCCATCTTCTAGCACTGTTGCTGGTGTGTGAGTGCTCGAAGTTATTTCCTTTAGATTCTGCAATTTTGTCTTTTGTTTCTTGTTTTCACTAGTTAGGCTTAATGGAAAACAACAACAAAAATAGAGAGCTTTATAGTATTTATCTTGAGTTAGGACATGAAGTGTTTGAAGAGAAAATTAAAAAACCTATGGAACTTTATTTGCATGCTAATAGCAATGTTGTTAGTATGAATTCTTTGCACACCATTATTGCTAATGCTATGGAAAAGTCTAAGCTTGGGGAAGCTAGTTTTTATGAAAATGATCTTTTTAGTTCCCTAGCTTTGGAAGATAGCTATTCTATTGCTTATGATGATACCAAACCTCCAATATATGATGATTACAATGATGAATATGATATTTTCAGTCCACCTACTATTGAGGAGAAAATTAATTATGATTACAATATGCCTCCTATATTTGATGACTATGGTGATGAGAATAATAATGATAACTATTTTGTTGAATTTGCTCCCACTATAATTAATAAGAATGACTATGTTTATGAGGGGAGTATTAATTCTTTTATGCATGTGGCTCATCATAAGAATGTTTTATGTGATAGTTATATTGTTAATTTTATTCATGATGCTACTGAAAGTTATTATGAGAGAGGGAAACATGGTTTTATGTACCTCAATAATATTAAGTTTCCCCTCTTTATGTTGAAAGTTTTGAAGTTGCACTTGTTTTGCTTTCCTATGCTTGTTGCGTTGTGCTTTCATGACTTGTTTCTTTACAAGATTCCTGTGCATAGGAAGTGGGTTAGACTTAAATGTGTTTTGAATTTGCTTCTTGATGCTCTCTTTTACTTCAATTCATATTTCTTATGTGAGCATCTTCTCAAACTATCATGCCTAACTTAAAGGCATTAAAGCAAAGTACTTATTGGGAGGTAACCCAAAAGTTTTAGTTGAGTTTTGGAAGTTATTACTTTAGTAATAACCGCTACTTATCCTTTTTATTTGATTTTTAAAGCCAAGAGTAACCTCTAATGAGAGAGAAGTAATGATTGGGAAAGTTGCTGTCCCGAAACAGATTTCTATGCTTCGCCGTAAAAACTCGTGTAAAATCTCTGTACGTCCTTTTGAGGCGTGAATTTTTTTGCTTCTTCCCCCAGGTTGTTATCTAACTTTTGTTAGTTCAACACTTTTCGATTTGAGCAACAGAAGATCTTCGAAAAAATTGGTTTTTACCTGCTGGTCTGTTTTGACAGATTTCTGCCATTATTTGCATTTGCTTCTTCTTGGTTCCTTTGAGTTCTTTGGAAATTAAGATTTTTGATGGAAGTACTAAAGTAGCTTGTGTTTTAATGGAAGTTTTATTGGTGTTAGAACTAAACCTAAAGACTTATTATCTTAAGTGCACTAATATTGCTAATAAAGATTGTGTGAAGTTTTGTATGAAGGAAAAATTTCAGGTGTATGGAGAGAATGATGTAATGAGATGAAGAATGGATTAAAGTTCAAGCTTGGGGATGCCACACGTGTCACCCCAAGAAATATTCAAGAGGTACAAGCGTCAAAGCTTGGGGATGCCCAATGCATCACCTTCTTCATCAATAAAAAATCCCATGTTTCTTCCACACACTTTATTTTTATTGTTTCATGCACAGTTGTTTTGTTCTTGGAGCGCTTCTTTTTCGCTTTTTCATTTTGGTTTTCGCTTGCTTGGTTTGTTTAGTTTGCTGAATAAATTGGTTGGACCCCTCTTCATACATTGGTTTTCAAATAGTTTGGTTTGGATTGGAAAAGAGTAGGAAAGTTCATGCTTAAGTGCTAAAGAGAGCTTGTTTTCGATCGTGGCCTATGCTTTCATGCCATGCTCGATATTGTTTTGTATTTATGCTTAGTATTCTTTTGCTATAGCATGACTTGTTATAAACAATTGAGATTGCTTAATGTGCCTTTGAAGAATCATGCGTTGTTTTAAAGCATGTTACATTAAAGCATAAAGTGTTGTGGTATTCTCCTTTGATGCTTTATTTGGGTTGACTTACATGTTCACACCCATGTTATGACTATCCCAAGTCACTATAGCCTTTATGATCCTTTTAGTTTTCAACTTGTAGTATCACTTATGCTTTGATTAATGATGTTTTGTCAGCCCGCATGATTATGGCCATTATTGCTCTCTTAGTCGGTCGCCTCCATTTTTGCTAGCCTCCATTACCAAGTATGAGTTCCACTCATGCATCCAACTCCTAAAACCAAGTTATTCCAAAGAGTCCACAATACCTACCTATTAGCATTTGCTATTCCAAGTATATTCATGTTTTTATCTACCTCAATTAAACTTGTTATGAGAAAACTAGTGATCAAGTTCTCAACTTGATGGCACACTTTACTTTTCTTGCCCTTAATAAACTTGAACCATTGTGTCGCCTATGTTGTATTTGCTTGCACTTATTTGTGGGGAATTAGCGTAACCATGTCATGGGGAACGCTTCAACATTGCACTTGTACTTTGTACCTAGTTGATATCATGCTCTTTTGTCTATGGATGTCGCCGTTGTGTGAAATGAAAGGGAGCTTGTAAGTCCATGTAGTTATGTATATGTGTTAGAGAAACGTCTGGGCCGCTGGTCTAATCCATGCCGACATGGTGGAAGCCCAGCAGAACTACATAATGAGTCGCCTATGAAGCATTCTTTCATAAAAAAGAGTCAGATATTGAGAAAAAGAGAAAAGAAAAAGATATGAGAAAGAGGAAAGAGAGAAAAGCACCATATTCTCATGGTAAATAAGAAGATTGCTGATATGCTTGGTGTCCGCTGTTGCCTGTCATTTTGATATGGGGATTCTTCCAGATCATCGGGCAAGGGTACCCCGTGGCTTCTCTATGATACAAATGTATTTACTGATGACAAGAACTCACCGATGACTAAACTTGAGTAGTAGACATGAGGAGGGGCCTTGGCATTCAAGGGACATGAGATTTCAACTTACTAGCCAAGCATATACACCATAGTTTGTTCACTTTAACCTTAATCACTTCAAGATGCTTATGATAGGGGCAATGCGAAATAAAGCTATTAAGTACCACCATAATTTTTGGAAGCCTTTTATGAAACTTCAATCCCTACTTCCTTCGATGAAGACCTTTCTTTTACTTTTATGTTGAGTCTCCACCTTCTATCTTTTATGCACCTACTTTGAGAGCATAGTGGCCATTCTTAGTTCTATGTGCATTGTCCTCAAGACTTGTTGATTGATGCATAGCTTTGATATTGCTTTGTTTTAAAACTATTTGTATCTAGTCACTCTTATGAACTTTGAAGGTGTCCTATGCATTTATATTTGCATACTCTATGAGGGACAAGCTTAATGCCACTATGCTATGTTTTCTTTATGTGAAACAAACAAACGCCTTCCTTGGTAAAATCATTGTTATTCACTTAATATTTTGTTTGTGCTTCTTTCATGTTGCAACATAGTTTCTTTGTCTTATTGCTAGAACTTTGTCTTTCATGTTATGATTGAAGTACTATGATCCCAGCCTTTGAATGTTTTACAAATACTTGATCAAGTTTATGATGGTGCATATCACCTCAAAAAATTATTCTTTCTTTTTTATCACTTACCTACCCGAGGATGAGCAGGAGTTAAGCTAGGGGATGTTGATAATACTGCTATTAACGTATCCATAATTTTTGATGTTCCATGCTTGGTTTTATCTACTTTTATTATGTTTTGTCCACACTTTGAGTACTTTTCATGATTTCTTGGACTAACTCTATTAACAAGAGGCACACGTAAGAAGTTGCTCGTTTTTGCTGTTTTTTAGTTCCGTAAAGTAAGAAAATGAATATTCTCGAATTGGACCGGCCAAAAGCCAAAGTCAAGTTATTTTCCTAGAAGATTCACTTTGAGCATGTATGAGAGAGATTTGGTGGGGGGCTACAGGTGGCTAAACCACCCTAGGCGCTGGTCCGCCTAGGCACAGCTTAGGGCATGGTGGGGCCCCTGCGCACCCAATCGACCTTTGCCTCTCCGCCTATAAGATGCCTCCCGATGCAAAAACCCTAAATCGTCAAGCCTCTCGCCACTTGAAAGTTCTCGCAGAATACCGCTACCACCAAAGGGGAGATCGGGGATGTAAAGTCTCTGTTCGGGCACATTGACGGGAAGGTCCCTGAGCCATCTCCATCGATTCTTCACCACCATCTTCATCGCCATTGCTTCGATTCTATGATGAGGAGGGACTAGTTCTCTCGAGGCTAAGGCGGTTCTACCCAAGAGATATTTGTTCATCTCTCTCATGCATGATCTTTTATTGAGATCATGATCTTGTAATCTATAGATCTACCTTTGCTACCAAGTGCTTTAATAGATCTCTGCCTCCCATGTGTGAAGTCGAGCAAAGGTGCACACCATGGTGGCACTTAGTCTAGAGATTACAAATACTTGTTATGAGTTATATTTGAGTTGGATGTATTTATGAAATTGTGGTGTTTGTTTGAACCATCTAGTGCTCAAGGTGACAGCAGTGGTGGGGTTATCTAGATGGGAAAGGCTTACTTTGAGGTGTGCAAGTTATGTTTCAATATGGATTAGAGCGTCCAACCGAGAGTAGTTTAGAGTAGTATCACATAAAGAGAAGATATTTATATGAGAGTGTTCACTAGTGAAAGTATGATCCATAGGCCTTGTTTCGTAAAGCATTGAAACACCATTTGCAACTAGATTTGTTACATGTTTGTTTGCTTCCATCTTTATTTCAGTTTCCTGCTTTTAGTCCTTCCACGCCATCAAGATATTTTCTGCACCGCTTGTCTTTATCCATACCACTTGTATTTCCCACTATCTCTTTGTTTAACTAGTGCACTTATACACCGACAAGTGTATTGGTTGTGTTGGGGACACAAGAGACTTCTTGTATCTTGATCAAGTGGTTGCTTGAGAGGGGATACTCTTTGACCACTTACCTCACGCGAAGTTCAAGGGTAAACCTTGGGTGATCCACTTAAGGAAAACTTGCTGTTGTTCTACAAACCTCTCGCAATTGGAGGCCTAACAACTGTCTACAATAATAGAAATGCAGTAGACATCAAGCTATTTTTCTCGCAATCATGCTACTGAACTAAGAAGAAGAAGCTCCCACATCAACCACACGCCTAAGCCAAGCTTGTAAGTCCATGGAGTTATGCATGTGTGTTAGAGAAACGCCTGGCGTAACAATCGGTTCAATCCATGCCGACATGGTGGAAACTCTGCACCAGAACTATAACGAATAATCTATGAAGCATTATTCTTATAAAAGAGATAGAGATTCGTAAATAGAGAAAAGAAAAAAGATGAGAAAAAGAGGAAAGAGAGAAAAGCACCATATTCCCATGGTAAATAAGAAGATTGTCGAGATGCTTGTTGTCCTGCATTCTCGCTTATCATTTTGATATGGGGATTCTTCCAGATTATCGTGCAAGGTACTCTGCTGAGGTTCTCCATGATACATATGTGTTTACAATCACAAGAACATACCGTGACTAAACTTGAGAGAAGATGAGGAGCCACCTCGTGATTCAAGGGACATGGAGAGATTCTCAATTTACAACTTGTCAAGCATATCCTCATATTTGATCACTTTAACCTTAATCACCTAAAGATGCCTAAGTGATAGGGCAATGAGAGCTTCGAAAACTCAAGGGGCATCATAATTTTTGGGAGCTCTTTATGAAACTTGAAATCCCTGCTCCTCTGGGTGAAGGGCCTTTTACCTTTCGAAGTTGAGTCAAGTAAACTGTATTCCCTTTTATCTCAGCAAGTATTTTGAGTTGTTGTGTTTCATTCATTCATATGATGATTTATTCAATCATGTTTCTTATGTTCCTTATTTTGGCACATTGCTCTTATCTTGGTGTGATTACTACTTTGAAAGCTATCATCGAAAAACCAGTTATTTGTGAACTCCAAAGAAATTATCAACTATTCTTTGACCAAGAGCTAAGTTTCTGGTTCCCTTACTAATTATGATTCACTATGTATATTTATTATGTTTCCTTTATTTATTGGCGTTGGGTTATATAATATGAGTTGTCTTATATTAGATCTATAGCTGATGAATGTGATGCTTCTTGTCCGTATTTTTTATCGGATTTTCACCATAAACCTCGAGGTCATACGATGAGCCCACTTCACTTGGGGACAAGCGAAGTCTGCTTGGGGAGTTGATACATCCATTTTGCATCACTATTCTATGTCATAATTCACTGTTATTCATTGGATATATTTCATATTAAGAGTTGATACTTATGTAATTTCACCGTTAATGGTTGATGACTTTTGGAGCATGGATCACCGTAGTCGGATTCGGTAAAGGTGCCGCTTGAGGCAAAATTCACAAAGATCAGAAATCCGGGAAAAATATATGAAAACCTTATTTTTCCAGAAGACGCATGAATCTTTATGAAGTGGAGATGGGCCAGGGCTCACTCGGCGGCTGGTGCTGGGCCGCGCCCACTGGTGTGGCCTGGCCATCTCCTGGCTCCTCCTCCGCGTATATAATCCTCCCAAAACCCCTAATACTGGAGCTACCACCGAAGATTCCGCCATTCGTATGGAAAACACCTAGAGAGAAGATCTCCTAAGCAGATGATTGCCGGAATTCCTTCCCGGAGAGGGGAGACTGTCATCAACACCACCATATCAGTTGGACTTCATCGATCATCATCATCACCATCATCAGCATCAGCACCTCATCACCATATCCATAATTGCTGTAACAATTGGGTTGAACTCATAGTTCTAGGGGAAACTTTCCTGTTGATTACTCTTTGTAGTTGATGCTATTGAGTGAACTATTGAATTATTGTTTATGTTCAGATTGTTATACATCATTATTCCATCTCTGATCATGATCCATATGATGTCTTGTGAGTAGTTCATTTTGTTCTTGAGGACATGGGAGAAGTCATGTTGTTACTAGTGGAATTGTGTTGAGAAAGATTCAATTTGATATTGAAGTTGTGGTGTACTTTTTCTAGTGGTGTCATGTGAACGCCGACTACATGACACTTCACCCATATGGGCCTAGGGAATGCATTGTGTATTTGCTACTAATCGTAGGGGTTGCCGAGTGATGTAAACCTGAACCCCGTTAGGAAACCATTGCACAAGGGACGTAAGGGTCTTAGAGTTTAAAGTTGGTTAGGTTTCTACCTTAATTACTTTCTTGTACTTACGGATGTTTGCAAGGGGTATAATCACAAGTATGTATTAGTCCTAGGAAGGTCGGTACATTAGCACAGGTTCACCCACACAACACTTAGCAAACTAAAGAAGATTAATCAACTATATGAAGCCAAAGCACTTGATGCCTTCCCATGTGTCCTCGAGAATGTTTGGTCATCTTAAGTAATACAACCGGCTTGTCCTTTGCTGAATAAAGGATTGGGCCACTTGCTGCATTTATTCCCACTATCTTTTATTTACTCGCATTTATTTACTTGCTTTATCAAAACCCCTAAAATCTGTTTATTTAGTAATTGCAGAGAATTTCGATCCATACCACTAGCCATCACCTTCGCTCCTCGTTGTTCAACACTCTTACTTATCGAAAATACCGATACACCCCCTATACTTGTGGGTTATCACATCTTCGATGACCGGAGCTGGAATGATGCGCTGGGCCATGTGGTTACCTGTTACTTACTTATAGTCAATAAGCAGAATTTTGAATGGGATTTTACATGCTATATGACACCATGACTCACCCCAAATGGACGGCTCCCAAACACGCACATCTCCACTTAGGTTCAGTGACTGCATAAATGCGCTATGTTTGTATGAAGAGTAGCTGAGGTGAAGACGGTGTGGACATACTTCTCCGGCCGCAGGAAGTCGTCACAAGAAGCCGGCTCCATTCCTTGTCTTCTAGGCATCTAATGAATGTGATTGCCTTGTCGAACACCGCTAAGAGTTCAGATTCTAGGTCTTCCACGCCTCCCATGGTCTATGTGGGAGTGTACCTTCAGGTCAAGTTCTACCATGTTGAACCTGTAAGCTTAATTCGAAATGGGCATGCCACCCGTTGTTGAATGCAGTAATGCCGACACCCTCCAAAGATGGCAATGCAAGTCTCACCGATCAGTAGCCATTTTTAGAGTCCAAGTACTCCCATCCTGATAAAAGGACCAGCCACCGCCGTTGCCACCCACCCGATTCTCGGTCATCTTCCATTTCCGCCTCTTCTTCTTCCTTGATATTCACCACTACTGATTCGAGACCACTTATCCAGCAGATCTCAGTTTTGCATGAATATTCTGCAGAGTTTGTTGTCAGTTGGTACAATCACCTAGCATGGATTCCATTGCAAATACAATTTGACAAATGGACCTTCAGATTAAAGTACACAAAATATCGCCTAAATACGAGTGTCTCCTCAGATATCCCTAAATTGTGCCTATGTCACTACGAAGATACTCAATATATGGAGTAGTAGCAGAGCCCCAGAACAAACTCCCGACGATGATCATAAACAGCTCGGGCATAACAGATTAAATCATCTAACTGTTTGTTTTATTTTAGGAAACAGAATATCACCTAGCGTGCATTCCATTGCAAAATAAAATTGACAACTCGCCTATCACCTAAAGTAAGACTGTCACTACGAAATACTAGAATATCAGTACGCAGAGCCTGTACATAATAGTCTTAAATGGTTCGGATGAGTTCAAACCTCACAGGCACACAACATCGCTCGAAAGCAGTATAGGATTCAAGGAGAGTTCAACATATGAATCAACAATATGACTAAACGAATAAGCTAGATAATGAAACTCACGTGGCTATCATGCTGTTTGGCCATTTCGTTATCGCTATCGGGTAAAGAATGCTTCAAGCATGTCAATCTGAACGTTGTTCCGTCCATGTCCCGGGTGATCGTGAAGTGGTAGCCAAGGATGGAGCGAAAGGAGGCGTCGGTTTACGTAGATGATGTCCAAGCCCGAGGCGATTCATGTGCACATTCGCTGGCGCCGAGGTTTGGCCATCCTCAATCCTGCATGTAGGGCGCCGCTTCCGGCACATTCGCCAAGGCTGCTTGTCACTGCCATGCCATTTTTGCCCGCCTTTCGCCGCTACTCCCAAGCTCTACCCATTGCTGCGTAAATGGAGTCTAGAACTGTAGATTACTGGAGTGCATTGTGACAAGGAGGCTGGATGGATCTCGTAAGAGGGATGGAATCAGGATGGGGCAGCTTGTTCGAGTGGGGAGTGAATCAAGGAACCATTGCCGTCACGGTTTTCACCAAGGTGGGAAGAGAATGACCCACAGGAACTGGCCGCCGCCGGGCCGGTTCTCACCCACGGAAGACAAGGGTGTAATTATCGAGGCTGCACCTAAATCGCCTAGAGTAAGTGAAAAATAAATCGAAGAGAGAAATAAAGTACCAAGGAAGTTGAGGCGAAAATAAATCAGAAGAGAGAAATGTGCCCGCTCCTAGTGAGTGAAGGTCGACGCGAAACATGCCTATGTATGACTTGGATCGCATGACCTGATTCCACCGCATGCAAGTGGAGAACAAATTAGGAAGGCCACTGAAGGCCGACGCGTAAACCGCCGCTTTTTTCTCCACCTTCACCCTACTACTAACCGTGCGGCACCATCTCCTAGATATTGGTAAGGGCGGTTCCAATCTTTACTTTTGTCTCATTTCCTCCTCCACAGCCTCATCGCCTTTCTCCTCCACGTGACTCATCCATTTCCTCCACCACCGCAGATCACCCTCTTTCCTTCCTCAGATCCTTTCCTCTGCCAGAAGTCATGGATTCTCCGCCGTCTCAAACGACTTTTAGTGCAAGAAACTACGCACTTCGACATCGGGCGGCTACATTGTGAGAAGAAGATCGATGTCATCTACACCACCTAATTCTGATGGTGAGGAACACTAATAATGCTACATGAGTTGGTTGCAACAAGAAAACAGGTTCAGAGGGTGTCGAATTCTCGAGTACAAAGGCTGTACCGTGATCACCATAGGATCACCGTGGTGCAACTATCCATGAAGGGCACGTCTTCAGATACCAGCCTTTTTAAGTAGAAGGGGCCGACGGATCCGGTAGAGTTTGTTGTCTTTTTTGTTCCCGGAACCCCTCGCTTGCAAAAAGTTATTGCTATATTATTTGTCCAATTCATTTTCATGCAGTGTGGGGCTAAGCATTAGGATCTGTTTACGACTTTTCTTGAACCAAGACATAACATTTACTAGTGTTTACATCAATAATGACACTAAACCGCCGAAAGTTCGATCACAACATTAGAATCCCAAAGGAGGCAGAGTGGACATCCGTGAAATTTTGATCGGATCCTGTGGACTAAGGGGCGGCAAGATCGGGTGGTCGCCTTGCCTCCGAACTCATCGAATTCGTGGTATGGCCGACCTGAAGGCGAAAATGCCGAGATGTTCGTGGAGGCGCTTAGGGCATGATTACAGGAGGATAAGCTCACTTTCTCTGAACCTAATCTAAAGTACGCTGCAATTGATCTCGCATGTTAGCCACTTAGATGTACCACCGCTTGTAAATATCGTCGTGCATCGTGATCATTGAACCACCACCAAGGCATGTTGTTTGCCCCAGATGTCAAGTGTAGATGAATTCAAGCCGACGGACGTACAAGATCGCCGGGTCAGTACCTATCCATCGCTCTCAGAAATACCGCATGACATGGCATGACCTTGTGGACTCTCTCACGACGATTTGTGTGGACGACCGGCCAGCTTGGTGGTGCCATGGGTAGTGACGGTGTAGTACTTGTTTGAAGTCGCCCTGTCACCGAACACGCCATACTTGCGGCCCATGGCAGAAGTACGTGCGGTGGTGGTTTAGGGCTCGGTAGCGTATCTGCATTGGGCGTCGGTGGAGTGATCTGCTATGGTGGTATGGCTCCACGAGGCGAAAGGCCATTCATGGCAATGCCGATGGTTCTTATGGTTCTGGCAAGCAAGTGGAGGCGGCGAAGGAATGAGTTGGGGATTTTTTCATAAAGGTGATGTGTCGAGAGAAGGAAGGCGGTGCTTAAATTGTGTTTACTAATATTCCGGCCATACCTCTGATGGAGGCAAGTTTGATTGTGTGGGCACAGCTTGGTTTCAATCTGCAGCGGGTTGCGACGATGGTTTGCATTGCAGAGACCGTCACACAGAGATCATTACCGCCCTGCTGTTGATCCCAGAAGTGTGAAAGGCTGTGTCACACCATTAACGTGATTGCAGATTGTATGGAAGTGTTATGCGCCATTATTCCTAATAAGTTTAAGAAGTGTAGTATAGACATGGACCTAGCATCCTCAAGACCCCGGCAGCTTATCGCCGTTGGACAAAGCTTGTCTAGAATTTGCCACAAATGAAGCTTGTTTCGCTTTGATGCTTATATAAGTTTCCATAGGCCACTTGTGTAATCATGCACTATCAAGCAACTTGGCAACACACGTGTCGCTGGAAAATCATAGTTTCAACGCACCACATAGTTTAGGGATTTAGAATAGCTACATTGTGGAGATCTAGCCAAATTGCATGGTAAAGCCAAATTCAGCTTTTGTAAGATTTAGCTATAGCAACATTGTGTCTCGCTTGTCCTCACTTTGCCCTCCCGATATTCAAGCCCTCACATGCGCGGAGGGGTGCGTCCGTCAAAGGCTTGGCCGCATTACGCGCGCCATGACGCCTAAATTGGAAGTTTTTTGTTATTTGGCCTTTTAAGAGCGCCTTTTCCCTCTCTCTAATGTGTTTTTTTTGCCCAAAAGGTAGGGAATCTAGAGCAGCTTCTTCATTCATTGTTCCTTTTTCCCACGTTTTCCCCAACTGTAGCAAATCTAGAGCAAAACAAACCAGCACCATAAATAAATTCAGCAAACAGAGCGTATGTAGATAAAGCAGCTAATATAGGTTATATAGTATACTTAACGGTTCGATAATTAGGTTGCTCAAAGAGCAGCAGAATGCTGTTCAACATGCATAAGACAAAGAAGAAGTGCTTTACAAAGAAGAGAATGATCAGCTGGCCTCTCGTGGCCTCTACGGGAGGGCATCCGCCTCCTCTTTGGCGCCTCCTCCACTTTGCCGCCAGCCCTTGACCTTGGGTGCCTGGTCTGATCGGGGCATGCGACCTCCTCGATAGCCACCTTCTGGAGGTTCCGGAGGTGAAGACCGAGCGCCTGGTGCTTGGCCATGAAGCCGTGGATGTTCACGGACTCGCCGCAGGTCCTCACGTCCTCAACATTCTTCATGAGAGAGTTGAAGTCCGTGGCGGAGCCTCCGGTGGGCGAAGGGCACCTGTACACGCCGGCCGAAGAAGTTGTTGTACTCACTGACTTTAGCCTCCTCAAAGACATGACGAGTCTTGGTGTCCTTAGACTCGCTGTCATCATGGAGGTCGCTGCTATCCTCCTGTTGGAAAAAACAGTAGAGTGAAATAAGGACATGATTGAGGTACTTTGATTATCGGGATTGATTTTTTGCATAAATTAACCGAATGAGATCTCCCGATTATTCCCCAAATCTCAAACCAAATCGAATACTGATCCCAACTACGAATAGGGGATTCATCGAAAATCGAGATCTAACACAAGAGGATTAGCTACTATAAAAATACGAACAGTCGAGCCCTAATAACATACGATCTAGCATCCAACGATGGGAACAGGGGAAGAACAAGGGAAGGGGAGAAAATCATGGTTACCTCCGACCATGGGTCGCCGATGCTGGTGTCATAGGGGTTCTTCGGTCTTATGTAGACAACCTCCTCGTTGGGGACCCAGCCGAAGCGGGATCTGTCCGAGATCGGCGGGGCCTCTCGCGGACCACGATGGCGGGACGGGATGGGGATCTCGCCGTGGCCTTGAGGCGCTGATGTCCACCACGCCGTTCTTCTCCATCGCCGGCTTGGATGGAGTTTTGTTGGGCGTTGCGTAAGGTGATGGGACAGGAGACTGAGTGAGCGATGATGAGTGGGAGTGGGGAGGCCTCTATTAAAGGAGAAGGCAAGACGCTTAATGCACTATCGCACGGCCACACGTGTCCGCTATCGCCATCTGCATGCACGCACACGCGCACCGTGAGTCGCGTTTTTCCTCGTGTTCAACCGGCGATTCAGTTGTACTCAGTTTTGCCTCGAGCGTAACAATCGGCGTTTGGTTCCATTTTTAAATCATTTTATTTTCTATTTGAATCCCTTTGTCACGCTCTTGGTTTTTAAGTTCTACTCAGTTTTGCCCTTGGTTTTAAGTTCTACTCAGTTTTGCCCTTGGTTCTTAAGTGCTACTTGGTTTTCCCTCTTTGTATCCATCTCGCACTTGTGCTCATCTTCGCTACGCCTCGATTTGGTCAAGACAGTTGTCACACGGATCATGACCACCAACCGCTGATCCTCTCGTGATCTAGCGGATGTGATAACCCTTATATCTATGGGGGCACCTCTCTATCCATGCAAAATAACGAGTATGCCACCGAACTTTAACTCCATAAATGATGAACTTGAATATATTTTGAAGGGTACGAAAATAGAAATAGTTTAAGGGTCTAGATACGGTAAGAGAACTAAATATTATTAGTGGCCGGGCCAGACAAAGGACGGGTTGGTCGGCTAGAAGTTGATTCCTAAGTAAGGGACACTAGGCCGGTCTTGACATACTCCTCAGAATTTGCCATAAGCATGCGTTTAGCCTTGGTCACGATTTGTGTTTACTAGCCGCTTTTACCGATGCCAAACTACATGTGGAATCGTCGGCAATCATTGACTTTTCATGTAAAGGGAACCTGAGCTCCCCTAAATGAAAGTGAAGCGGGATTATCCCGCTTGAGCTTCTTCATGACATGTCGCCTCTTATTGTCCCCGTCTCCCGGTTTTGAGTCCATCTCACTTTAATACACCGTAATGTATGGAATACAAACTGAAATGACAAAACACAACATATATTCCTTCTACCATTCAGTTACTTTCGATGCAATAACATGTTCATACAAAGTTCAGCAATTATTACGGCCGCCTCACTGGCTTCCTAAATTAATGTGGTTTGTGTTTTTGGTAACTTATTAATAAATAAATAACGTGGATCTATTCATAAGACTAGATCTCCATGTACCCGTTCGCACGCTGTGCATCTAATCATTAGGACTAGATTTTATGACGCCGTGATAGATTGGCTCGGCGTAAATATGAAACATGTAGAAATAGATGTACCTCCGGCATTTGTTGTTGCAATTATTAACTCCACGCTTTCATCGGGCGCTCAAGTCGCCAAGACCGCGTAGCACATGGTTCTGTTGAACGCACGCCTCATTGTGCTAAGCGTGGATGCTCCTTCAGATCACATGAAGCGCCACCACGGCGAAGGCGTCGACACCACCACGCATCTTTCAGTTTCATGGAGAAGGTTCGTAAGTAATGCTCAAGATTGTGGGGTTTTGCTAGATAGGGAAGAGAGAGTAGTAGTGATGAGTGCGAATGAGGACCCGGAGCAGAATGGGTTTTAATGCGGACGCTAATTTCCTCAAGGCCCCGTAGGCAGCTCTTCTCCGCCGCTGCCGCGCGCGAAAGGTCGTTGTGTGGTGGGGTCCTATCAGAAGTGAGAGAGCGCAGGCACGCTGCAGCGTAAAAATGGTATAGCCCGGGGCCGTGGATAACCAGCTGTCGTGGCAGTAGACTTGGAGCCTTTGCGCATTAGATTAAACATGACATGAACATACTCACGATTTTTTCCATCGATGGCATCGTGTTCTTCTTGTAGAAGTTTCATTGAGAGACATTCGGATGTCTCACGCTGTCCTGGTACAAGATGATGTGCAATGAGCCTCATGGATCACACATGATCAAAGGTTGGAAAAGCATTTATCCGCAGGATAACTGGTGGACAACCAATCAATAGGCGTAGTAGACATAGTGGGCACATGTCAATGTAAGGAAAGAGAGATGGGCAAACCTGGTAGTAAGGTAAAAAACCAAGGGCAAGCTTGAGTAGTAAAAATGGAAAGTGGTGTCTTTACAACAGAAATATACATCATGGCATACATCAGTTTCATGCCAAGATAGGGATCCACTAGAGTCTATCAGATGTGTACCTCTTTCCAGCACAAACCATATGTAACCACCTTCAGAGTCATTGCATGTGTGTTCCCGCTATGAATCGCATTTGATCCACCAAAGGTCATTGTACGTGTTTCTTTCCACAAACCACTTCATAATAACCAGTAGTCATTTCCATGTGTTCTTTCCACAAACCACATATGGATCCACTAGAGTCATTGTATGTGTGTTCTTTTCACAAACCACACATGGAATCAACAGAGTCATTGCATGTGTGTTCTATACTAAAACCATCACTAGAGTCATTGTATGTGTGTTTCTTATATTAAACCAACATTAGAGTCATTGCATGTGTGTTCTTCCACGTATAACACATGGATCAACTAAAGGTCATCAGATGTGTTCTTCCACAAACCACATATGGATCAACCAGTGGTCATTGCATGCTTGTTCCTTTCCACAAACCACATATGATCCACTAGAGTCATTGCACGTGTGTTCTTTTCACAAACCACATACATGGACCCACTACAGAGTCATCAGATGTGTGTTCTTATAATTAAAATAAGCACTAGAGTCATTGCATGTGCCCTCTTCACAAACCACACATGGATCCACTCAAAGGTTGGCTGTATGTGTTCTTTCCACAAACACATATGGACTGGATCAAAGGGTCATTGCATGTGTGTTCTTTCCACAAATCACACATAATCCCCCCCTGAAGTCATTACATGTGCTATTTCTAATAAAACACATATGGATCAATCAGCTGTCATTGCATGTGTGTTCTTCCACAAACCAGAGAAATCCATTTGTCATTGTATGTATGTTCTTTTTTACAAAAACCACATATGATCCACTCATTGTTGGGCTGTACGTGTGTTCTTTCCACAAACCAGCACACGGATCCCCTGACACAGCATGTGTGTTATTTCCACAAACCACATATGGACTGTCCAGTTGTCATTGCATGTGTGTTCTTCCAAACCACATATGATCCACTAGAGTTCATTGCATGTGTTCTTTCCACAAACCACATACATGTATCCACTAGAGTCATTAATGTGTCTTGCTGTGAACTACATTTGGAACCACTAGTGTCATTGCATGTGTGTTCTTCCACAAACCACTTATGGATCAACCAGTTATCAGACAGTGTTCTTTCCACAAACCACATATGATCTATACTAGAGTTATTGCATGTATGTCCTTTTCACAAACCACATATGGACCCACTATAGTCATTGCATGTGTGTTCTGCATTAAAACTACTACTCAGAGTCATTACATGTGTGTTCTTATACTAAAACCACAGCACTAGAGTCATTGCATGTGTGTTCTTTCACAAACCATATATGGATCCACTAGTGTCATTGTATGTGTTCTTCTTTCCACAAACCACACATGGACTGAACCAGTAGTCATTGCATGTGTGTTCTTTTCCACAAAACCACATATGGATCCACTAGAGTCATTACATGTGTTCTTTCACAAACCATATGGACCTACTAGAGTCATTGCGATGTGTTCTTATACTAAAACCAACACTAAAGTCATTGCATGTGTGTTTTTTCCACAAACCACACATGGATCAACAATTGTCATTGCATGTGTTCTTTCCATACATATGGATCCCCCTGAGTCATTGTATGTGTGTTCTTTTGCACAAACCATAAAAGTGGATCAAATCAACGTCATTGTGTATGTGTGTTCTTTCCATAAAACCCATATATGGATCCACTAGAGTTTATTGTATGTGTGTCTTCTCAGCAACCACATATGTATCCACTAGAGTCATTGTACGTGTTCTTTCCACAAACCACATTTGGATCCACCAAAGTTCACTACATGTGTGTTCCTATCATGAACTAATTTATGGATCGCCTGCTGGTCACTGTGATGTGTGTTCTTTCACAAACCACATATGTGGATCTCACTAGGACATTGTATGTGTGTTCTTTCACAAACCACATATGGACATACTAGAGTCATTGTATGTGTGTTCTTATAATAAACCAGCACTAGAGTCATTTGATGTGTTCTTATACTAAAACCAGCACCATAGGCTGGGCTGTATTGTGTAAGTATTTCATTAAACCACATGGATCCACCAGTGTCACATGTGTTCTTTCCAAACTAATATTATGGACTCAACCAGTGGTTATTGCATGTGTGTGTTCTTTTTCCACAAACCACACATGATCCCCCCGAGTCATTGTAATGTGTGTCCTTTCGGTTAAACCACATCCTGATCAACTAAAGGTCATTTACGTGTGTTCTTTCCATAAAACCACATCTGGATTCACTAGACTTCATTGTAAGGTGTGTTCTTTCTTTCCACAAACCACACAAGGGGTATCCACTAGAGCCGTGTAATGTGTTCCTGTCATGAACGATTTGGATCCACTGTCATTGCATGTGTGTTCTTTCCACAAACCACTTATGGGTCAACCATTGGTCATTTCATGTGTGTTCTTTCCCACAAACCATACATGGATCCACTAGAGTCATTGTACGTGTTCTTTTCACAAACCACATGGAACCACTAGTCATTGTATGTGTGTTCTTATACTAAAACCAGTGCATTAGAGTCATTGCATGTGTGTTTTATATTAAACCAATAGGATATCAGATGTGTGTTTCTTCCACAAACCACACATGGATCAACCAGTGTCATTGCTGTATGTGTGTTCTTCCACAAACCACATAAGGATCAACCAGTGGTCATTGTGCGTTTGTTCTTTTCCACAAAACCACATATGGATCCATTAGAGTCATTGCATCGCGGTGTTCTTTCACAAACACATGGACCCACTTGAGTCATTGCACAAAATTCTTATACTAAAATAAGCACTATTGGCTGTATGTGTGTCTTCTTCACAAACCATATATGGATCCACCAGTGTCATTGCATGTGTGTTCTTTTTCACAAAACACATGGATCGACTGCTATTGCATGTGTTCTTCCACACAAATCACACACATGGATCCCCCTGTCATTACATGTGTGTCCTTTCCACAAACCACACATGGATCAATCCAGTGTCATTGCATGTGTGTTCTTTCCACAAACCACACAGATACACTAGTCATTGTATGTGTGTGTTTTCACAAACCATATGATCCACTCACTGTCATTGCATGTGTTCTTTTTCACAAACCACATTGATCGACCATAATGCATGTGTGTTCTTCCACAAACCATACATGGATCCCTTGAGTCACGCATGTGTTCTTTCCACAACCACACATGGATCAACCAAATGTCATTGCATGTGTTCTTTCCACAAACTACATGGATCCACTAGAGTTCATTTCCTCATGTGTGTTCTTTCCACAAACTGTTACACACATGTATCCACTAGATTCACATTGCATGTGTGTTCCTGTCATGAACCACATTTGGAACCATTTCAGTGTCATTGCATGTGTTCTTTCCACAAACCACTTAAGGGATCAAATTCAGTGGTCATTGCATGTGTGTTCTTTCCACAAACCACATATGGATCCACTAGAGTTATTGTATGTATGTTCTTTTCACAACCACATATGGACCCACTATAGTCATCGATGTGTGTTCTTTATACTAAAACTACCACTAGAGTCATTACATGTGTTCTTATACTAAAACCAGCACTAGAGTCATTGCATGTGTGTTCTTTCACAAACCATATATGGATCCACTAGTGTCGCTGTGCATGTGTGTTCTTTCCATAAACCACATATGGATCAACAGTAGTCATTGCATGTGTGTTCTTTTCCACAAACCACATGATCCACTTAGAGTCAATATTATTACATGTGTGTTCTTTTCACAACCATATGGACCCACTCTAGAGTCATTACATGTGTTCTTATATAATAAAACCAGCACTAGAGTCATTGTACGTGTGTTTCTTTCCACAAACCACACATGGATCAACTAGTGTCATTGCATGTGTTCTTTCCATAAACCACACATGGATCCCCCTGAGTCAGTCATTGCATGTGTGTTCTTTGCACAACCACATATGGATCAACCAATGTCATTGCATGTGTGTTCTCCACAAACCACATGGATCCACTTGAGTTTATTGCATGTGTGTTCTTTCCACAAAACACATATGTATCCACTCAGAGTCATCAGATGTGTGTTCTTTTCCACAAACCACATTTGATCCACTCAAGAAATTACTTACATGTGTGTCTCTGCTATGAACCACTTATGATCACCAGTTGGTCATTGTGCCGTGTGTTCTTTTCCATAAACCACATATGGATCCACTAGAGTCATTGCCACAAACCACTTATGGATCAACCATGGTCATTGCATGTGTGTTCTTTTCCACAAACCACATATGGATCCACTAGAGTTATTGCATGTATGTCCTTTTCACAAACCACATATGGACATACTAGAGTCATTGCATGTGTGTTCTTATAATAAAACCAGCACTAGAGTCATTTCATGTGTGTTCTTATACTAAAACCAGCACTAGAGTCATTGCATGTGTGTTATTTTCACAAACCACATATGGATCCACCAGTGTCATTGCATGTGTGTTCTTTCCACAAACCACATATGGATCAACCAGTGGTTATTGCATGTGTGTTCTTTTCCACAAACCACACATGGATCCCCCTGAGTCATTGCATGTGTGTTCTTTCGACAAACCACATATGGATCAACCAGTGTCATCGCATGTGTGTTCTTTCCACAAAACACATATGGATCAACTAGACTTCATTGCATGTGTGTTCTTTCCACAAACCACATATGTATCCACTAGACTCATTGCATGTGTGTTCCTGTCATGAATCGCATTTGGATCCACCAGTGTCATTGTGTGACATCCCAAAAATCATATTTCAAAACTCATTCATATCATCTTTGCATCATTTATCCATTTAGGGTTTTTCTCAAAAACATTTAGAAGCATAAACTTTGGCTATGATTTCATGTGGGCAAATTATCTCAATTTGGCCATCATCATTGAGATTTGATTGTCTATGAACTTGTTTGCTTGCCTCCATGGTTGGAAAGATTAGGTGAAGCATTTTTACCCAAGTTTCCAATTTAGAAATAATTTCAAAACCCTATTTCAAACATTTTCAAACTAGAGACAAAGTCTCTGTTTATTTCAAAACCTAAGCTTGACCAAGCCCTTGCTAGTAACCATTTTGACTGTTTTTGAAACCACAGAACCCTGCAAAGAGTCCCAAATTTGTTTGAATTCAAAAGAATTTGAATTCATATCAAATTCATTCTAGAAAATGAAATTAGAAAAAGAAAAGGATTTCTCAAATGAAAAAGGCCGAGCGCCAGGATTCTGGCCCAGCAGCGGATCGAGCCCAGCAAGCCCACCCGGGGACCTTCCTTTTGCCTTCTCCACGCCAGTGCCTCCGCCGACCAGTTCATCCCAAATCAACGCGCGCTTGTGTTTAATTCGCGGCGTTAATTCGATTCAATGGCCGAGTTATTCTCGCGCTTGTCCATGCTATTATAACCCCCTCTGCCCCCTCTCTCTTCTCCCTCAAACCCCAAACCCAGTGAGTTCTGAGCTCTCCGCCTCGCTCTTTGCTATCCGGTTCAGCGAGCCGCTTTCTTTTAACACCCTTCAATTTTCCTCGCATGAACCGTAGCTCGCAATATCATCGCCGATCACACCCGCCACCGACGCGCTTATCGAACTCCGCGAACTCTAGTCCTCGCCTTCCGTTCATGCACACGACTTTGCCTTGACCTCGTGAACCTAACCGCGTCGTTGTTTTGCCTTGGGGTGATCTACAGCTTCATTCTCGACAGCAACCAGAGCCAACCGCCGCCCACAGCAACTCCGGCGAGCAATCTAGGACAGCCCCGAGCGCCCCTTGACCAACCGCGAGTACCACGAGCATCACCGTGACCCCCTGAGCCCGGTGAGCATCTCCTCTCTCTTCCTCGCCCCATCGCATCGGCAACGCCATCGATCGATGCTTCGCCGCCGTAGCCACCGCCCGCCGAGCTTTTGGCTAGGGGCAAATAAGAACCGTTAGATCTGCATCCGATGGCTTGGATAGAATGACTAATCGAAGTACGCGATGATCTGAGCCGCACCTGCCCCTTTAAATCAAGTGGCCTGTATACCTCGATCCGTTAAAGCGACGCTGCGGCGTGGCACTAGATCTGTTTAAAAGAAATTTGAAAACAGATTTATTTGCAAACTTCAAACCCTTGTAACTTTGGATCCACGTCCAAAATTTACAAATTTTATACCATTGATTCAGAAAACAAGACCTTTCTGCCTATCCTTTTGTTTAGCAAATAGTAACCATTAGTTTGGCTTAAATTGTATAAACTTGTTTGAGGCCTTTTTGAGAATAGTTTAATAACTTGTTTTAGGGTTAATTAAGTTTGTCTTGGTTACTTTATGACTTGTTTAGTTTCAGATTCTGCACTTGATTGGTAGAATTTTCAAAAATCACCACTTAGTAGATTCATAATGTTTTTGTTTGTATATATTTGTGTGTAATAACTTTGTGTGTAGATTTTGCTAGTGATTGTGATTGTGACGAGTGCTACTCTCCACACTACCAAGGCAAGTGATATCTTCATGAATATTCCATTCCTATATTTTATATATGCATTAGTATTATTTTTCTAAGTATAGGACTTGCATGGATTTTTGCTAGGTATAAACTATGCTATGGGAAAACCTATTAGGTGAAACCTTAGTGAAAATTACCTAAGTCAAGGTTCCTAATACTATCATGCTTAGCCTAGCTACTAGAAAACAAGGGTGGTTTATATATATTCACACTATGGAAAAATATTCTAAGTCTAAGGACTTGTTTTTATTTAACAAAACAACTAAGTAATGAATCACCTGGGTGGAATGGAAGAAATGGTTATGTTGAGTGGTTCACAAGGCCATGACATGGCTTGTGTATCTCACTTGTGGATGGCCACACAGGAAACAAAGAGATTTGAGATGTCAAATGTTGAGAAGCTTCAAGTGCAACCACTTGGCAATATGGGCTCGCCATGATCTTAGGATGCTAGAACTTAGTCTCTTGGACAGAGGGTAGATGGGATGATAGGTTGGAGCGCCATTTGACTAAGGAAAGGCTACTGAAGGATCTTGTCTTGGGAAACCAAGTCTTGTGGGGAAAGTGCACCACCTGCAGAGTGTAAAACCTAAGTACTTAGCCATGTCCCCGTAAAGGACAATTTGAGCATCAAGACATGGAAACTTCAAGAATCTCATCACTCCAATTTCTAAATAAAACTTGTGGGTGAACAAGGGTTAAAAGGATCTTCAGTCATTGATTGGTAGATGCCCTGAGTGGATCTGGAGTCTTGATTGATAGATGCCTTGGGTGTTTTGCCAAAAAAACTTAGTGTTTTCAAAAGTTAAGGAAAAATCTATTTTGAGCAAAGCAAGCCTCAACTCCACTTGCCAAATGCATATAGTATTATAGTCCACTTAAAATATACTAAAGTATCACTTGCCAATACTATTCCAATGTATTGACCCTTGTGGCTGTAACTTATGATGTTGCAGGTTTGATTGATTTAGTGAAGATTGATTGATTAGGATTACAAAGTCTACAACTAACATCGTGGCACTTTGAAGATGAAGGACCCATGACTATAGTTATTCCGCTGCAATGTAATGTAATAGCCTAATGAGCTATGTATTGATGTAATAAAATTATTTTATTCCTGGTTATAAAGTTGTATATGACCTTTGTTTCTTGATATTACATCTAAACTGTGGATGCTAGCTATTGATCCAGGGACTAGCATTGTAAACACACAGGGGCTCAATCTTATTAAAGGTTGGGGACCCCAGATGGTATCAGAGCATTGTGTTTCCTATAGGATTTGTAACCCTAGGATTGGACAAAAACCCTTAGAAAATAGGAGTTGTCTTATTCCAAAACTTATTTACAAAACAATCTTGTAAACTCTTTCCTCAATCATTTTGGTTTCAACTCTACATCTTCTACTTCAAAACTTGATGGAAAAGCCTACCCCATGACCAAAGACTTCATCATGTGCAAAGGACTTCATAAACTCTAATGACTTCAACTTCATCAACTCTAGTGACTTCAACATCTTCATCATGTTCACCAAGACTTCCAACTTGGATATCACTAAAGACTACAAGTGAGACAAGAAATGTTACTCAAGACTTGAAGACTAAGGAAACACAACTTAGAAGAACCATCATCACCTTTGAAGATTTGTGACCAAGACACAAGAATTCTCCAAGGATACAAAGATCTCAATCAAGAAGAATCAACCAAGAAGGATGGAAAGATCACAAGTGAATCATATAGATGGACCACCATATTTAGTTAAGTCAACACCAACTTATGTGGTGTAACAAAATATTTTGTTGCCTAAGTATGTGCTTGAAACTTGTTGTTTGAGTGGAGTGTTTGTTTGTGATTGCTTGCACATTGCTTGTGTGAATTGTGATGTGTGAATAGAATTGATCCTTAGAAAATCTTTTGCCTATTCTAATCCCTATCCAACCCAAACAGATGACTTCTCCAAGAAACTCCAACATCAAGGATGGTGACATCAACAACAACCAAGTCGACAGCATGAGAGAACTCATAGCAACCCAACACCAGTTGAGCCAAGAGACAACTCAGCTTTTAGCCAACAACAATGGACTAGACCCAGCCATACAAAGGATTTTGAAACTTCAATCCCAACTGTTGCATGGATTGGTTACTCAAATGATCAACATGAGAGGAAACTCTTCCAAAGAAGCTAATGACCACAAGGATGACAAAGATGTTATTCTAGAAGGAACCCAAGTTAGCAATACTTGTGTAGTCAAGGATCATGCAACCAAGGAGCATGAAGATCAATGCCCCAAGAAGAGAGAAAGATCTCCCACTCATGAAGAGCATGAACTAGAAGAACTCCTAGCTTTGGAGAGACCCAAAAAGAAGAAGAAGAAATGCCCCAACACTAGCAAGAAGGATATTACACAAGTGCAATGTTTCAAATGCAAAGAGATGGGTCATTATGCCAATGAATGCCCAGAAAAGAAAAAGAGCCAAGAAGACAAACAAAAGCTAGTGAAACCCAAGATGAGGAAGGATATTAGCCAAGTGATGCAAACACTGCAAGGAGTTAGGACATTATGCATCATATTGTCCAGAGAAGCCACCTCAAGACCTCAAACTTATAACCTGTTTCAAATGCAAGGAACTAGGCCATTATGCAAACAATTGTCCAGAAAAGTTGAACAAGCCTATGGAGAAGCTCAACCTTGGCCCATGAGTCAAGTGAGAAAATAAAGGACACGATGCAGAAGTTTTCCAAGATTCCAAGCAAGCCAAGATGTAGTTTAGTTTGAAAATTTTTAAGGGTGGTAGACTAGTTGTTTTGAACCTGCTTGTAACCCTAGCCTCCCCAAATCTCGTGACGAGATTTATTTTAAGGGTGGTAGCCTGTCACATCCCAAGATTTTCCAAATCTTGTAATGTGAAAAATAAAATAACAAAATAAATTTTTGTTGAAAATCAGGGTGAAAAGAAACTTTTGTTTCTAAAAGGAGACTTAAAATCCCATCTTGAACAAACTTTGGTAGAAGTTTGAATTCAACAAAAATCCAAATCAAGGGAAATGCATTCCTCAATGAATGTATCTGGAAATTTGAACATTTGGAAAGTAATCCAAATCCCTAAACCCTAATGGAGGGAAATCATTTTCCAAAGTATCTCCAAATCTATGGATTTGATCCATACCAAATTTGATCAACAAATTTCCACAAAGGATCAAGAAAGACCTTAGAGATTGGTTTCACTTAGTTTGGAACCATAGACAAAATCTTGTGAATAATATAAGATAAGGAAATTGAATTTCCAAAGCCAATAAAGCCCTTACCAAAGCCAATACCAATTGGTGATCAAATAATCCTAAAGGGATTTATAAAGATAAACATTTATCAAAGGAAAATAAATTGTTTTGGAAATACTATTTTGGATCTTTTAATAAAAGACTTTGTTTTCAAATGAAAAGGTGAGCCAAATTAATTTTGGCCAAACTTTTGTAATAAAATATTTTGTTTTGATAAAATGAGTAAAAGTTTATTTAAATAAAATAATAAGGATTTAAATATCCAATTTTATTTAAGTAAAAGCTTTTCCCATTTTAAATGAACACCAAGTATTTTATTACTACTTTGAAATCTTTTATTAAAAGGTTTTGCTTTCATTAAAATGAGTAAAGGATTATTTAAATACAATAATAAGGATTTAAATATCCAATTTTATTTAAGTAAAGGCTTTCCCATTTTAATTAAACACCAAAACTTATTTATTTATTTAAATAAGTTTCCAAGTATTCTTTTATTTTTCAAATAAAACCTTCTGGTTTGGTTTTGAAAATAATTGATTTCAAATGGAAATTTTATTAAATAAATCAAACCCTAATAACTAAAGATCCATTTATTTAAATAATAAATGGATCCTAAAATAATAAAATATTATTTCATTTTGAGATTTGATTATGTTAAAAATGTAACCAAATTCAAATGAAAATTTGTTGTTTGTTTGAATTGTGTTGTTTGAATTGTTTGATTAATGGATTGAAATTCAAAACAGAAAAGAATTAGAAAAGAAAAAGATTTAGATGAAAAAAAATAGAGCAACCCACTAAAAGCCCAATCCAGCCCAACCTTTCACTACCCAAGAAAACGATTGCACAAATACACCCACCGAGTCAATGACAACCAGGACCCACTCAACTGCTTCCTTTCTTTCCAGAGGCCCATCTCCTCCTTCCCCACCTCATGACCAGTTCTTCCTCCTCTCTGTCAGTGTGCTTTGATTTCTCATAACGCCGAGCCTTTACCTCGCTTGATCACGCAGATTGAAACGCCTGGTTCTCTATAATTCCCTCTCGACACCCGACCGGCATGCCTTAGACCGCCTCAATTTCTCCTCGAGCCACTGCTCCACGAACTCCTCCACGATTCCGGCAGCCCTCGCCGCTTTGCCTCCTCGACCATGCTCTCGTGAACCCCACCTCCGGGCGATCATCCCCGTAGCGCCAGCTTACCCCCGAGCGACCCAGAGCGTCGACAACCACCTCGACCACCGTCGCCACCGTCGCTTCGCTCCGAACTCCTGTAGCTTCCAAACCCTCTCTTCTTTTCAATGATGCCTAAGACCAGTGACTTCTTCCACAACTAATGCCATCGCCTCGTCCTAGCTCACACCGTAGCATCGCCGCACACGTGAGCAACCGCCGCCGCTTCTCTCCGAATATTCCCCGGTAAGTTTCATCGCCTCAGCCTCTCGCTCACGCCCATAGCTGTTTTGATCTCCCGTGATCTAACCCAGCCTCGCTTGTCCTCTCGTGGTCCAGACGCCTTTCGATCGATGAGCAACCGACGACGTTTCAACTCCGGCGAGGAATCCGACCTCGAGCGCCTCGACAACCGCAGCGAAGTTGAGCATCGCTGGATCCTCGAGCCCGTGAGCAACCCCTTCTCACCGCCTGTATCACCGCACTGCATTAACCGATCGCTCCGCCAGCCATGCACAGGGCTTGCCTATGACCAGCACAGCTCGATCTAGATCGACGATGCAGATAACCGCTTGATAAATGACTAAAGGGTAAGGATGAACTCAGCCGCATAATCCACTTTAGATCTAACGCTCCACGATGCCGATCCGGCCGAACCGCGACTAAGAAGAACACGCGTGTCGCCTATTTAGGTTTAAAACAGAAATTGAAAATGTAAACTTTTGACATTTCAACCCTTGTCTTTGGATTACCGTCCGAAATTTCAAATTTTGATGTACGTTGGAATTAGCAGAACCAAACCCTAGCCAACCCTGCCCTTAGTTTGTAAAAATAGTATCCTGTTAACTTGTTTGCTTTTGTAGATTCTTTTTGTGTTATTTTAACATTAGAAAATTGTTTAAAAATGTTTTAGGGTTAGAACCTTTGCAAATTGGTTTGTTGTGACCCTTAAAGCCCTAGAGACCAACCCATAGTTTGAAAATGATTTTTGAAAGGTTTAGAATGGATTAATTGAGTTTAGTCCATTTCTAGCAAATTAAAAACCATTGTTTGTTTTGTAAAATGCTTTCATAAAGAAAACTTTGAGAAAATGTTTTGGACCAAACCTCATTAAACTTTAGTTTGCAATAGCAACTCATTTGGTGAACCCTATAGGTTAGTGCCTTGGTAATAATGTTTCTACCATGAGACAGCCCTTTGTTTGGAAAATGGTTTTTATGGCTGAAAGCCTTTTATGACTTTACCACTTTAGTAAATGACCAATTTGGATCTTACAAGTTTGAGAATCTAATAGAGACCCTCTTTTGCAAAATGACTCCATTTTTGGTAAATGACCAATTTGGAACTTACAAAGTTAGAAGCCTAGTGAGAGACCATCCTTACAATAGAATAACCTTTTGCCTTATGCATGACTTGAATCCCATTACTTTGTGTGTGAAAAATTGTTGTTTGACTTTGTTTATTTTATGTGTGTAGTTTTTGTGATTGGTAGATTAAGTTTGTGTACTTGATTGAATTGTAGTGACTTGAAGAGGTGGTGTTGCAAGGACAAGGTGAACTTACCCTCTGCAAAGGCAAGTGATATGAATATTCCATTCCCTATATTTTATACTTGCATTAGTTATGTTTGTTAAGACTTGCATTATACACTTGTCAAATGATGTTGGGAAATCCTATAGATTAGAATGCCTAGAGTTGCTAGGAAAATTCCCCAGGATAGTTTTTCCATGCCGTCTTAGCCCTAGCTATTCAAAACAAGAATTGGTTTATATATTCTTTATGGAAAAATGTTTAAGTCTAAGGACTTGTTTTTATTTGCTTCAAAACTAAAGTTAATAGATCACTGGGTAGAATGGAAAAAATGGTATATGTTGAGTGGTTCATGAGCCCATGGACTTAAAACATGTGTCTCACTTGTGGATAGCCGCGAACAAAGAGATTTTGAGATGTCATATGTTGAAGCTTCAAGTCTGACCACTTGGCATTATGGGCTCTGCCGCCGTCTTGGGATACTAGAACTTAGTCTCTTGGACAGTGGGTGGTAGATGGGTTGATGGGTTGGGCGCGTCCATTTGACTAAGGAAAGGCTCTGAAGGATCATGTCTTGGGAAACCAAGGCTTCATGGGGAAAAGTCACGCCACCTCTGCAGAGTGTAAAACCTGATGCCAGCCATGTCCACAGTAAAGACAGTTTTGAGCATCAAACTTGAAACTTCAAGAATCATCACTCAATTTCTAAATAAAACTTGTGGGTGAACAAGGGTTAAAGGATCTTGGTCATTTGGTTGGTAGATGCCTGGTGGATGGGTCTTTGATTGATGAATGCCTTGAATTGTTTTGCCAAACAAAACTTAGTATTTTTTCAAAGTTGAAAAATCTTTTTTGAGCAAAGCAAGCCTAAAGCTCCACCAGCCAAATGCATGTAGTATTTATGGTCACTTAAAATATGCAAGAGTGTCACTTAATACTGTTCAATGTGGCCCTTGTAACATGATGTTGCAGGTTTGATTGATTTAGTGAATTGATTG
This sequence comes from Avena insularis, assembly GCA_023614405.1. Lineage (NCBI taxonomy): Eukaryota > Viridiplantae > Streptophyta > Magnoliopsida > Poales > Poaceae > Avena > Avena insularis. The sequence continues at coordinate 426,863,592 of CM042696.1, forward strand.
ATTAGGATTACAAAGTCTCTGACCTTTCTGCTGTGGCACTTACGAGATGAAGGACCCCATGACTCTGATTATTCCATTTTGCATTGTAATACTTAATAGCCTAATGAGCCTTATTGATCTAATAAAATTATGTTATTCCTAGTTTATAAAGTTGTATGACCTTTGTTTCCGATATTACATCCTAAACTGTGGATACTGGCTTTTGATCCGAGGACTAGCATTGTAAACACAGAGCTCCAATCTCTTATTAAGGTTAGAGCCTTACATCATTGCATGTTCTTCCACATATGGATGCTTCTCGGAGTCATTGCATGTAGCAATGCTTTCCCTGAAACTCACACATGGATCAACCACAGGATCATTGCATATGTGTTCTTATACTGGTGAGGATCCAGCACTAGAGTCATTGCATGTACATGTTCTTTTCCCCAAACCACATATGGATCCACCAATGTCATTGCATGTGTGTTCTTTGACAAACCACATATGGATCAACAGTCATTGCATGTGTTCTTTCCATAAACCACATATGGATCCACCAATGCCATTGCATGTGTGTTCTTTTCACAAACCACATATGGATCAACCAATGTCATTGCATGTGTGTTCTTTTCACAAACCACACATGGATCCACCAGAGTCATTTTATGTATGTTCTTTCCACAAACCACAAATGGATCCACCAGAGTCATTGCATGTGTGTTGTTCTCACAAACCACATGGATCCACCAATGTCATTGCATGTGTGTTCTTTCCACAACCCACATATGGATCAACTAGTGTCATTGCATGTGTGTTCTTTCCACAAACCACATATGGATCCACCAAAGTCATTGCATGTGTGGTCTTGTAATGATAAACCACATATGGATCCACTAGTGTCATTTCATGTGTGTTCTTTTCACAAACCACACATGGATCCACTGGAGTCATTGCATGTTTGTTCTTTCCACAAACCACATATGGATCCACGAGAGTCATTGCATGTGTGTTCTTGTAATGACAAACCACATATGGATCCACCAGTGTCATTGCATGTGTGTTCTTTCCACAAACCACGTATGGATCAACCTTTGTCATTGCATGTGTGTTCTTTTCATGAACCACATATGGATCCACCAGAGTCATTGCATGTTTATTCTTTTCACAAACCACATATGGATCCACCAGATTCATTGCATGTGTGTCCTTGTAATGATAAACCACATATGGATCCACCAGTGTCATTGCATGTGTGTTCTATCCGCAAACCACACATGGATCCACCAGAGTCATTGCATGTTTGTTCTTTCCACAAACCACATATGAATCCACGAGAGTCATTGCATGTGTATTTTTGTAATGACAAACCACATATGGATCCACCAATGCCATTGCATGTGTGTTCTTTTCATGAATCACATATGTATCAACCAGAGTCATTGCATGTTTGTTCTTTTCACAAACCACATATGGATCCACTAGATTCATTGCATGTATGTTCTTCTCACAAACCACACATGGATCCACCAGAGTCATTGCATGTGTGTTATTTTCATGAACCACATATGGATGCACCAGAGTCATTGCATGTGTGTCCTTTAGACAACCCACATATGGATCAACCAATGTCATTGCATGTGTGTTCTTTCCATAAACCACATATGGATCCACCAGTGTCATTTCCTGTGTGTTCTTGTAATGATAAACCACATATGGATCCACCTGTGTCATTGCATGTGTGTTTTTTCCACAAACCACATATGGATCCACAAGAGTCATTGCATGTGTGTTCTTGAAATGACAAACCACATATGGATCCACCGGTGTCATTGCATGTGTGTTCTTTTCCTAAAGTGCATATGGATCCACCAGTGTCATTGCATGTGTGTTCTTTTCACAAACCACATATAGACCCACTAGAGTCATTGCATGTGTGTTCTTTCCACAAACCACATATGGATCCACCAGAGTCATTGCATGTGTCTTCCTTTAATGACAAACCGCATATGGATCAACCAGAGTCATTGCATGTTTGTTCTTTTCAGAAACCACATATGGCTCCACCATTGTCATTGCATGTGTGTTATTTCCACAAACCACACATGGATCCACCAGAGTCATTGCAAGTGTGTTCTTCTCACAAACTACATATGGATCCACCAATCTCATTGCATGTGTATTCTTGTAATGACAAACCACATATGGATCAACAAATGATATTTCATGTGTGTTCTTTCCACAAACCACATATGGATGCACCAGAGTCATTACATGTGTGTTCTTTCCACAAACCACACATGGATCCACCAGAGTCATTCATGTGTGTTCTTCTCACAAACCAGATGGATCCACCAATGTCATTGCATGCGTGTTCTATCCATAATCCTCATATGGATCAACCAATGTTATTGCTCGTGTGTTCTTGCCACAAACCACACATGGATCCACCGGAGTCATTGCATGTGTTTTCTTGTAATAGCAAACCACATATGGATCCACTAGAGTCATTGCATGTGTGTTCTTTTCCACAACCCACATATGAATGAACCAATGTCATTGCATGTGTGTTCTTTCCACAAACCACATATGGATCCACCATAGTCATTTCATGTGTGTTCTTGTAATGACAAACCACATATGGATCCACCAGTGTCATTGCACGTGTGTTCTTTCCACAAACCACATATGGATCCACCAGAGTCATTGGATGTGTTCTTTCCTAATGACAAACCACATGGATCCACCGTCATTGCATGTGTGTTCTTTTGACAAACCACATATGGATCAACCAATGTCATTGCATGTGTGTTCTTTCCACAAACCACATATGGATCCACCAATGCCATTGCATGTGTGTTCTTTTCACAAACCACATATGGATCAACCAATGTCATTGCATGTGTGTTCTTTTCACAAACCACACATGGATCCACCAGAGTCATTTTATGTATGTTCTTTCCACAAACCACAAATGGATCGACCAGAGTCATTGCATGTGTGTTGTTCTCACAAACCACATGGATCCACCAATGTCATTGCATGTGTGTTCTTTCCACAACCCACATATGGATCAACTAGTGTCATTGCATGTGTGTTCTTTCCACAAACCACATATGGATCCACCAAAGTCATTGCATGTGTGGTCTTGTAATGATAAACCACATATGGATCCACTAGTGTCATTTCATGTGTGTTCTTTTCACAAACCACACATGGATCCACTAGAGTCATTGCATGTTTGTTCTTTCCACAAACCACATATGGATCCACGAGAGTCATTGCATGTGTGTTCTTGTAATGACAAACCACATATGGATCCACCAGTGTCATTGCATGTGTGTTCTTTCCACAAACCACATATGGATCAACCTTTGTCATTGCATGTGTGTTCTTTTCATGAACCACATATGGATCCACCAGAGTCATTGCATGTTTATTCTTTTCACAAACCACATATGGATCCACTAGATTCATTGCATGTGTGTCCTTGTAATGATAAACCACATATGGATCCACCAGTGTCATTGCATGTGTGTTCTATCCGCAAACCACACATGGATCCACCAGAGTCATTGCATGTTTGTTCTTTCCACAAACCACATATGAATCCACGAGAGTCATTGCATGTGTATTTTTGTAATGACAAACCACATATGGATCCACCAATGCCATTGCATGTGTGTTCTTTTCATGAATCACATATGTATCAACCAGAGTCATTGCATGTTTGTTCTTTTCACAAACCACATATGGATCCACTAGATTCATTGCATGTATGTTCTTCTCACAAACCACACATGGATCCACCAGAGTCATTGCATGTGTGTTATTTTCATGAACCACATATGGATCCACCAGAGTCATTGCATGTGTGTCCTTTAGACAACCCACATATGGATCAACCAATGTCATTGCATGTGTGTTCTTTCCATAAACCACATATGGATCCACTAGTGTCATTTCCTGTGTGTTCTTGTAATGACAAACCACATATGGATCCACCTGTGTCATTGCATGTGTGTTCTTTCCACAAACCACATATGGATCCACCAAAGTCATTGCATGTGTGTTCTTGAAATGACAAACCACATATGGATCCACCGGTGTCATTGCATGTGTGTTCTTTTCCTAAAGTGCATATGGATCCACCAGTGTCATTGCATGTGTGTTCTTTTCACAAACCACATATAGACCCACTAGAGTCATTGCATGTGTGTTCTTTCCACAAACCACATATGGATCCACCAGAGTCATTGCATGTGTCTTCCTTTAATGACAAACCGCATATGGATCAACCAGAGTCATTGCATGTTTGTTCTTTTCAGAAACCACATATGGCTCCACCATTGTCATTGCATGTGTGTTATTTCCACAAACCACACATGGATCCACCAGAGTCATTGCATGTGGGTTCTTCTCACAAACTACATATGGATCCACCAATCTCATTGCATGTGTATTCTTCTAATGACAAACCACATATGGATCAACAAATGATATTGCATGTGTGTTCTTTCCACAAACCACATATGGATGCACCAGAGTCATTACATGTGTGTTCTTTCCACAAACCACACATGGATCCACTAGAGTCATTCATGAGTGTTCTTCTCACAAACCACATGGATCCACCAATGTCATTGCATGTGTGTTCTATCCATAATCCACATATGGATCAACCAATGTCATTGCTTGTGTGTTCTTGCCACAAACCACATATGGATCCACCGGAGTCATTGCATGTGTGTTCTTGTAATGGCAAACCACATATGGATCCACTAGAGTCATTGCATGTGTGTTCTTTTCCACAACCCACATATGAATGAACCAGTGTCATTGCATGTGTGTTCTTTCCACAAACCACATATGGATCCACCATAGTCATTGCATGTGTGTTCTTGTAATGACAAACCACATATCGATCCACCAGTGTCATTGCATGTGTGTTCTTCCACAAACCACATGATCCACCAGAGTCATTGGATGTGTGTTCTGTAATGACAAACCACATATGGATCCACCAGTGTCATTGCATGTGTGTCTTTTTGACAAACCACATATGGATCAACCAATGTCATTGCATGTGTGTTCTTTCCACAAACCACATATGGATCCACCAATGCCATTGCATGTGTGTTCTTTTCACAAACCACATATGGATCAACCAATGTCATTGCATGTGTGTTCTTTTCACAAACCACACATGGATCCACCAGAGTCATTTTATGTATGTTCTTTCCACAAACCACAAATGGATCCACCAGAGTCATTGCATATGTGTTTCTCACAAACCACATGGATCCACCAATGTCATTGCATGTGTGTTCTTTCCATAACCCACATATGGATCAACTAGTGTCATTGCATGTGTTCTTTCCACAAACCACATATGGATCCAGAGTCATTGCATGTGTGGTCTTGTAATGATAAACCACATATGGATCCAAAGTGTCATTGCATGTGTGTTCTTTCCACAAACCACATGGATCCACCAGTCATTCCATGTATGTTCTTTTCACAAACCACACATGGATCCACCAGAGTCATTGCATGTGTGTTCTTTTCAGAAACCACATATGGCTCCACCAATGTCATTGCATGTGTGTTCTTGTAATGAAAAACCACATATGGATTAACCAATGACATTGCATGTGTGTTCTTTCCATAAACCACATCTGGATCGACCAGAGTCATTGCATGCGTGTTCTTTACACAAACCACACATGGATCCACCAGAGTCATTGCATGTGTGTTCTTCTCACAAACCACATGGATCCACCAATGTTATTGCATGTGCATTCTTTGCACAACACACTATGGATCAACCAATGTCATTGCATGTGTGTTCTTTCCACAAACCACATATGGATCCACCGGAGTCATTGCATGTGTGTTCTTGTAGTGACAAACCACATATGGATCCACTAGTCATTGCATGTGTGTTCGTTTCCACAACCCACTTATGGATGAACCAACGTCATTGCATGTGTGTTCTTTCCACAAACCACATATGGATCCACTAGTCTTTGCATGTGTGTTCTTGTAATGACAAACCACATATGGATCAACCAATGACATTGCATGAGAGTTCTTTCGACAAACCACATATGGATCCACCAGAGTCATTGCATTGTGTTCTTTCCACAAACCACACATGGATCCACCAGAGTCATTGCATGTTTGTTCTTTCCACAAACCACAGATGGATGCACCAGAGTCATTACATGTGTGTTCTTTCCACAAACCACACATGGATCCACCAGAGTCATTCATGTGTGTTCTTCTCACAAACCACATGGATCCACCAATGTCATTGCATGTGTGTTCTATCCATAATCCACATATGGATCAACCAATGTCATTGCTTGTGTGTTCTTGCCACAAACCACATATGGATCCACCGGAGTCATTGCATGTGTGTTCTTGTAATGGCAAACTACATATGGATCCACCAATCTCATTGCATGTGTATTCTTCTAATGACAAACCACATATGGATCAACAAATGATATTGCATGTGTGTTCTTTCCACAAACCACATATGGATGCACCAGAGTCATTACATGTGTGTTCTTTCCACAAACCACACATGGATCCACCAGAGTCATTCATGAGTGTTCTTCTCACAAACCACATGGATCCACCAATGTCATTGCATGTGTGTTCTATCCATAATCCACATATGGATCAACCAATGTCATTGCTTGTGTGTTCTTGCCACAAACCACATATGGATCCACCGGAGTCATTGCATGTGTGTTCTTGTAATGGCAAACCACATATGGATCCACTAGAGTCATTGCATGTGTGTTCTTTTCCACAACCCACATATGAATGAACCAATGTCATTGCATGTGTGTTCTTTCCACAAACCACATATGGATCCACCATAGTCATTGCATGTGTGTTCTTGTAATGACAAACCACATATCGATCCACCAGTGTCATTGCATGTGTGTTCTTTCCACAAACCACATATGGATCCACCAGAGTCATTGGATGTGTGTTCCTGTAATGACAAACCACATATGGATCCACCAGTGTCATTGCATGTGTGTTCTTTTGACAAACCACATATGGATCAACCAATGTCATTGCATGTGTGTTCTTTCCACAAACCACATATGGATCCACCAATGCCATTGCATGTGTGTTCTTTTCAAGAACCACATATGGATCAACCAATGTCATTGCATGTGTGTTCTTTTCACAAACCACACATGGATCCACCAGAGTCATTTTATGTATGTTCTTTCCACAAACAACAGATGGATCCACCAGAGTCATTGCATATGTGTTGTTCTCACAAACCACATGGATCCACCAATGTCATTGCATGCGTGTTCTTTCCATAACCCACATATGGATCAACTAGTGTCATTGCATGTGTGTTCTTTCCACAAACCACATATGGATCCACCAGAGTCATTGCATGTGTGGTCTTGTAATGATAAACCACATATGGATCCACCAGTGTCATTGCATGTGTGTTCTTTCCACAAACCACACATGGATCCACCAGAGTCATTCCATGTATGTTCTTTCCACAAACCACACATGGATCCACCAGAGTTATTGCATGTGTGTTCTTTTCAGAAACCACATATGGCTCCACCAATGTCATTGCATGTGTGTTCTTGTAATGAAAAACCACATATGGATTAACCAATGACATTGCATGTGTGTTCCACAAACCACATCTGGATCACCGAGTCATCGTGTGCAGCGTGTTCTTACACAAACCACACATGGATCCACCAGAGTCATTGCATGTGTGTTCTTCTCACTAAAACCACATGGATCCACCAATGTTATTGCATGTATGCTTTGCACAACACACTATGGATCAACCAATGTCATTGCATGTGTGTTCTTTCCACAAACCACATACGGATCCACCGGAGTCATTGCATGTGTGTTCTTGTAGTGACAAACCACATATGGATCCACTAGTCATTGCATGTGTGTTCGTTTCCACAACCCACTTATGGATGAACCAACGTCATTGCATGTGTGTTCTTTCCACAAACCACATATGGATCCACTAGTCATTGCATGTGTGTTCTTGTAATGACAAACCACATATGGATCAACCAATGACATTGCATGAGAGTTCTTTCGACAAACCACATATGGATCCACCAGAGTCATTGCATTGTGTTCTTTCCACAAACCACACATGGATCCACCAGAGTCATTGCATGTTTGTTCTTTCCACAAACCACATATGGATGCACCAGAGTCATTGCATGTGGGTTCTTGTAATGAAAAACCACATATGGATTCACCAGTGTCATTGCATGTGTGTCCTTTCCACAAACCACATATGGATCAACCATTGTCATTGCATGTGTGTTCTTTTCATGAACCACATATGGATCCACTAGAGTCATTGCATGTTTATTCTTTTCACAAACCACATATGGATCCACCAGATTCATTGCATGTGTGTCCTTGTAATGATAATCCACATATGGATCCACCAGTGTCATTGCATGTGTGTTCTATCCACAAACCACACATGGATCCACCAGCGTCATTGCATGTTTGTTCTTTCCACAAACCACATATGAATCCACGAGAGTCATTGCATGTGTGTTTTTGTAATGACAAACCACATATGGATCCACCAATGCCATTGCATGTTGATTCTTTTCATGAATCACATATGTATCAACCAGAGTCATTGCATGTTTGTTCTTTTCACAAACCACATATGGATCCACTAGATTCATTGCATGTATGTTCTTCTCACAAACCACACATGGATCCACCAGAGTCATTGCATGTGTGTTATTTTCATGAACCACATATGGATCCACCAGAGTCATTGCATGTGTGTCCTTTAGACAACCCACATATGGATCAACCAATGTCATTGCATGTGTGTTCTTTCCATAAACCACATATGGATCCACCAGTGTCATTTCCTGTGTGTTCTTGTAATGACAAACCACATATGGATCCACCTGTGTCATTGCATGTGTGTTCTTTCCACAAACCACATATGGATCCACCAGAGTCATTGCATGTGTGTTCTTGTAATGGCAAACCACATATGGATCCACCGGTGTCATTGCATGTGTGTTCTTTCCTAAAGTGCATATGGATCCACCAGTGTCATTGCATGTGTGTTCTTTTCACAAACCACATATAGACCCACTAGAGTCATTGCATGTGTGTTCTTTCCACAAACCACATATGGATCCACCAGAGTCATTGCATGTGTCTTCTTTTAATGACAAACCGCATATGGATCAACCAGAGTCATTGCATGTTTGTTCTTTTCAGAAACCACATATGGCTCCACCATTGTCATTGCATGTGTGTTATTTCCACAAACCACACATGGATCCACCAGAGTCATTGCATGTGTGTTCTTCTCACAAACTACATATGGATCCACCAATGTCATTGCATGTGTATTCTTCTAATGACAAACCACATATGGATCAACAAATAATATTGCATGTGTGTTCTTTCCACAAACCACATATGGATGCACCAGAGTCATTACATGTGTGTTCTTTCCACAAACCACACATGGATCCACCAGAGTCATTCATGTGTGTTCTTCTCACAAACCACATGGATCCACCAATGTCATTGCATGTGTGTTCTATCCATAATCCACATATGGATCAACCAATGTCATTGCTTGTGTGTTCTTGCCACAAACCACATATGGATCCACTGAGTCATTGCATGTGTGTTCTTGTAATGGCAAACCACATATGGATCCACTAGAATCATTGCATGTGTGTTCTTTTCCACAACCCACATATGAATGAACTAATGTCATTGCATGTGTGTTCTTTCCACAAACCACATATGGATCCACCATAGTCATTGCATGTGTGTTCTTGTAATGACAAACCACATATCGATCCACCAGTGTCATTGCATGTGTGTTCTTTCCACAAACCACATATGGATCCACCAGAGTCATTGGATGTCTGTTCCTGTAATGACAAACCACATATGGATCCACCAGTGTCATTGCATGTGTGTTCTTTTGACAAACCACATATGGATCAACCAATGTCATTGCATGTGTGTTCTTTCCACAAACCACATATGGATCCACCAATGCCATTGCATGTGTGTTCTTTTCACAAACCACATATGGATCAACCAATGTCATTGCATGTGTGTTCTTTTCACAAACCACACATGGATCCACCAGAGTCATTTTATGTATGTTCTTTCCACAAACCACAAATGGATCCACCAGAGTCATTGCATATGTGTTGTTCTCACAAACCACATGGATCCACCAATGTCATTGCATGTGTGTTCTTTCCATAACCCACATATGGATCAACTAGTGTCATTGCATGTGTGTTCTTTCCACAAACCACATATGGATCCACCAGAGTCATTGCATGTGTGGTCTTGTAATGATAAACCACATATGGATCCACCAGTGTCATTGCATGTGTGTTCTTTCCACAAACCACACATGGATCCACCAGAGTCATTCCATGTATGTTCTTTCCACAAACCACACATGGATCCACCAGAGTCATTGCATGTGTGTTCTTTTCAGAAACCACATATGGCTCCACCAATGTCATTGCATGTGTGTTCTTGTAATGAAAAACCACATATGGATTAACCAATGACATTGCATGTGTGTTCTTTCCACAAACCACATCTGGATCGACCAGAGTCATTGCATGCGTGTTCTTTACACAAACCACACATGGATCCACCAGAGTCATTGCATGTGTGTTCTTCTCACAAACCACATGGATCCACCAATGTTATTGCATGTGCGTTCTTTGCACAACACACTATGGATCAACCAATGTCATTGCATGTGTGTTCTTTCCACAAACCACATACGGATCCACCGGAGTCATTGCATGTGTGTTCTTGTAGTGACAAACCACATATGGATCCACTAGTCATTGCATGTGTGTTCGTTTCCACAACCCACTTATGGATGAACCAACGTCATTGCATGTGTGTTCTTTCCACAAACCACATATGGATCCACTAGTCATTGCATGTGTGTTCTTGTAATGACAAACCACATATGGATCAACCAATGACACTGCATGAGAGTTCTTTCGACAAACCACATATGGATCCACCAGAGTCATTGCATTGTGTTCTTTCCACAAACCACACATGGATCCACCAGAGTCATTGCATGTTTGTTCTTTACACAAACCACATATGGATCCACGAGAGTCATTGCATGTGGGTTCTTGTAATGAAAAACCACATATGGATTCACCAGTGTCATTGCATGTGTGTCCTTTCCACAAACCACATATGGATCAACCATTGTCATTGCATGTGTGTTCTTTTCATGAACCACATATGGATCCACCAGAGTCATTGCATGTTTATTCTTTTCACAAACCACATATGGATCCACCAGATTCATTGCATGTGTGTCCTTGTAATGATAAACCACATATGGATCCACCAGTGTCATTGCATGTGTGTTCTATCCACAAACCACACATGGATCCACCAGCGTCATTGCATGTTTGTTCTTTCCACAAACCACATATGAATCACCGAGTCATTGCATGTGTGTTTTTGTAATGACAAACCACATATGGATCCACCAATGCCATTGCATGTGTGTTCTTTTCATGAATCACATATGTATCAACCAGAGTCATTGCATGTTTGTTCTTTTCACAAACCACATATGGATCCACTAGATTCATTGCATGTATGTTCTTCTCACAAACCACACATGGATCCACCAGAGTCATTGCATGTGTGTTATTTTCATGAACCACATATGGATCCACCAGAGTCATTGCATGTGTGTCCTTTAGACAACCCACATATGGATCAACCAATGTCATTGCATGTGTGTTCTTTCCATAAACCACATATGGATCCACCAGTGTCATTTCCTGTGTGTTCTTGTAATGACAAACCACATATGGATCCACCTGTGTCATTGCATGTGTGTTCTTTCCACAAACCACATATGGATCCACTAGTCATTGCATGTGTGTTCTTGTAATGACAAACCACATATGGATCAACCAATGACACTGCATGAGAGTTCTTTCGACAAACCACATATGGATCCACCAGAGTCATTGCATTGTGTTCTTTCCACAAACCACACATGGATCCACCAGAGTCATTGCATGTTTGTTCTTTACACAAACCACATATGGATCCACGAGAGTCATTGCATGTGGGTTCTTGTAATGAAAAACCACATATGGATTCACCAGTGTCATTGCATGTGTGTCCTTTCCACAAACCACATATGGATCAACCATTGTCATTGCATGTGTGTTCTTTTCATGAACCACATATGGATCCACCAGAGTCATTGCATGTTTATTCTTTTCACAAACCACATATGGATCCACCAGATTCATTGCATGTGTGTCCTTGTAATGATAAACCACATATGGATCCACCAGTGTCATTGCATGTGTGTTCTTTCCACAAACCACACATGGATCCACCAGAGTCATTGCATGTTTGTTCTTTCCACAAACCACATATGAATCCACGAGAGTCATTGCATGTGTGTTTTTGTAATGACAAACCACATATGGATCCACCAATGCCATTGCATGTGTGTTCTTTTCATGAATCACATATGTATCAACCAGAGTCATTGCATGTTTGTTCTTTTCACAAACCACATATGGATCCACTAGATTCATTGCATGTATGTTCTTCTCACAAACCACACATGGATCCACCAGAGTCATTGCATGTGTGTTATTTTCATGAACCACATATGGATCCACCAGAGTCATTGCATGTGTGTCCTTTAGACAACCCACATATGGATCAACCAATGTCATTGCATGTGTGTTCTTTCCATAAACCACATATGGATCCACCAGTGTCATTTCCTGTGTGTTCTTGTAATGACAAACCACATATGGATCCACCTGTGTCATTGCATGTGTGTTCTTTCCACAAACCACATATGGATCCACCAGAGTCATTGCATGTGTGTTCTTGTAATGACAAACCACATATGGATCCACCGGTGTCATTGCATGTGTGTTCTTTTCCTAAAGTGCATATGGATCCACCAGTGTCATTGCATGTGTGTTCTTTTCACAAACCACATATAGACCCACTAGAGTCATTGCATGTGTGTTCTTTCCACAAACCACATATGGATCCACCAGAGTCATTGCATGTGTCTTCCTTTAATGACAAACCGCATATGGATCAACCAGAGTCATTGCATGTTTGTTCTTTTCAGAAACCACATATGGCTCCACCATTGTCATTGCATGTGTGTTATTTCCACAAACCACACATGGATCCACCAGAGTCATTGCAAGTGTGTTCTTCTCACAAACTACATATGGATCCACCAATCTCATTGCATGTGTATTCTTGTAATGACAAACCACATATGGATCAACAAATGATATTGCATGTGTGTTCTTTCCACAAACCACATATGGATGCACCAGAGTCATTACATGTGTGTTCTTTCCACAAACCACACATGGATCCACCAGAGTCATTCATGTGTGTTCTTCTCACAAACCACATGGATCCACCAATGTCATTGCATGTGTGTTCTATCCATAATCCACATATGGATCAACCAATGTCATTGCTTGTGTGTTCTTGCCACAAACCACATATGGATCCACCGGAGTCATTGCATGTGTGTTCTTGTAATGGCAAACCACATATGGATCCACTAGAGTCATTGCATGTGTGTTCTTTTCCACAACCCACATATGAATGAACCAATGTCATTGCATGTGTGTTCTTTCCACAAACCACATATGGATCCACCATATTCATTGCATGTGTGTTCTTGTAATGACAAAGCACATATCGATCCACCAGTGTCATTGCATGTGTGTTCTTTCCACAAACCACATATGGATCCACCAGAGTCATTGGATGTGTGTTCCTGTAATGACAAACCACATATGGATCCACCAGTGTCATTGCATGTGTGTTCTTTTGACAAACCACATATGGATCAACCAATGTCATTGCATGTGTGTTCTTTCCACAAACCACATATGGATCCACCAATGCCATTGCATGTGTGTTCTTTTCACAAACCACATATGGATCAACCAATGTCATTGCATGTGTGTTCTTTTCACAAACCACACATGGATCCACCAGAGTCATTTTATGTATGTTCTTTCCACAAACCACAAATGGATCCACCAGAGTCATTGCATATGTGTTGTTCTCACAAACCACATGGATCCACCAATGTCATTGCATGTGTGTTCTTTCCATAACCCACATATGGATCAACTAGTGTCATTGCATGTGTGTTCTTTCCACAAACCACATATGGATCCACCAGAGTCATTGCATGTGTGGTCTTGTAATGATAAACCACATATGGATCCACCAGTGTCATTGCATGTGTGTTCTTTCCACAAACCACACATGGATCCACCAGAGTCATTCCATGTATGTTCTTTCCACAAACCACACATGGATCCACCAGAGTCATTGCATGTGTGTTCTTTTCAGAAACCACATATGGCTCCACCAATGTCATTGCATGTGTGTTCTTGTAATGAAAAACCACATATGGATTAACCAATGACATTGCATGTGTGTTCTTTCCACAAACCACATCTGGATCGACCAGAGTCATTGCATGCGTGTTCTTTACACAAACCACACATGGATCCACCAGAGTCATTGCATGTGTGTTCTTCTCACAAACCACATGGATCCACCAATGTTATTGCATGTGCGTTCTTTGCACAACACACTATGGATCAACCAATGTCATTGCATGTGTGTTCTTTCCACAAACCACATATGGATCCACCGGAGTCATTGCATGTGTGTTCTTGTAGTGACAAACCACATATGGATCCACTAGTCATTGCATGTGTGTTCGTTTCCACAACCCACTTATGGATGAACCAACGTCATTGCATGTGTGTTCTTTCCACAAACCACATATGGATCCATTAGTCATTGCATGTGTGTTCTTGTAATGACAAACCACATATGGATCAACCAATGACATTGCATGAGAGTTCTTTCGACAAACCACATATGGATCCACCAGAGTCATTGCATTGTGTTCTTTCCACAAACCACACATGGATCCACCAGAGTCATTGCATGTTTGTTCTTTCCACAAACCACATATGGATCCACGAGAGTCATTGCATGTGGGTTCTTGTAATGAAAAACCACATATGGATTCACCAGTGTCATTGCATGTGTGTCCTTTCCACAAACCACATATGGATCAACCATTGTCATTGCATGTGTGTTCTTTTCATGAACCACATATGGATCCACCAGAGTCATTGCATGTTTATTCTTTTCACAAACCACATATGGATCCACAAGATTCATTGCATGTGTGTCCTTGTAATGATAATCCACATATGGATCCACCAGTGTCATTGCATGTGTGTTCTATCCACAAACCACACATGGATCCACCAGCGTCATTGCATGTTTGTTCTTTCCACAAACCACATATGAATCCACGAGAGTCATTGCATGTGTGTTTTTGTAATGACAAACCACATATGGATCCACCAATGCCATTGCATGTGTGTTCTTTTCATGAATCACATATGTATCAACCAGAGTCATTGCATGTTTGTTCTTTTCACAAACCACATATGGATCCACTAGATTCATTGCATGTATGTTCTTCTCACAAACCACACATGGATCCACCAGAGTCATTGCATGTGTGTTATTTTCATGAACCACATATGGATCCACCAGAGTCATTGCATGTGTGTCCTTTAGACAACCCACATATGGATCAACCAATGTCATTGCATGTGTGTTCTTTCCATAAACCACATATGGATCCACCAGTGTCATTTCCTGTGTGTTCTTGTAATGACAAACCACATATGGATCCACCTGTGTCATTGCATGTGTGTTCTTTCCACAAACCACATATGGATCCACCAGAGTCATTGCATGTGTGTTCTTGTAATGGCAAACCACATATGGATCCACCGGTGTCATTGCATGTGTGTTCTTTCCTAAAGTGCATATGGATCCACCAGTGTCATTGCATGTGTGTTCTTTTCACAAACCACATATAGACCCACTAGAGTCATTGCATGTGTGTTCTTTCCACAAACCACATATGGATCCACCAGAGTCATTGCATGTGTCTTCTTTTAATGACAAACTGCATATGGATCAACCAGAGTCATTGCATGTTTGTTATTTTCAGAAACCACATATGGCTCCACCATTGTCATTGCATGTGTGTTATTTCCAAAAACCACACATGGATCCACCAGAGTCATTGCATGTGTGTTCTTCTCACAAACTACATATGGATCCACCAATCTCATTGCATGTGTATTCTTCTAATGACAAACCACATATGGATCAACAAATAATATTGCATGTGTGTTCTTTCCACAAACCACATATGGATGCACCAGAGTCATTACATGTGTGTTCTTTCCACAAACCACACATGGATCCACCAGAGTCATTCATGTGTGTTCTTCTCACAAACCACATGGATCCACCAATGTCATTGCATGTGTGTTCTATCCATAATCCACATATGGATCAACCAATGTCATTGCTTGTGTGTTCTTGCCACAAACCACATATGGATCCACCGGAGTCATTGCATGTGTGTTCTTGTAATGGCAAACCACATATGGATCCACTAGAGTCATTGCATGTGTGTTCTTTTCCACAACCCACATATGAATGAACCAATGTCATTGCATGTGTGTTCTTTCCACAAACCACATATGGATCCACCATAGTCATTGCATGTGTGTTCTTGTAATGACAAACCACATATCGATCCACCAGTGTCATTGCATGTGTGTTCTTTCCACAAACCACATATGGATCCACCAGAGTCATGGATGTGTGTTCCTGTAATGACAAACCACATATGGATCCACCAGTGTCATTGCATGTGTGTTCTTTTGACAAACCACATATGGATCAACCAATGTCATTGCATGTGTGTTCTTTCCACAAACCACATATGGATCCACCAATGCCATTGCATGTGTGTTCTTTTCACAAACCACATATGGATCAACCAATGTCATTGCATGTGTGTTCTTTTCACAAACCACACATGGATCCACCAGAGTCATTTTATGTATGTTCTTTCCACAAACCACAAATGGATCCACCAGAGTCATTGCATATGTGTTGTTCTCACAAACCACATGGATCCACCAATGTCATTGCATGTGTGTTCTTTCCATAACCCACATATGGATCAACTAGTGTCATTGCATGTGTGTTCTTTCCACAAACCACATATGGATCCACCAGAGTCATTGCATGTGTGGTCTTGTAATGATAAACCACATATGGATCCACCAGTGTCATTGCATGTGTGTTCTTTCCACAAACCACACATGGATCCACCAGAGTCATTCCATGTATGTTCTTTCCACAAACCACACATGGATCCACCAGAGTCATTGCATGTGTGTTCTTTTCAGAAACCACATATGGCTCCACCAATGTCATTGCATGTGTGTTCTTGTAATGAAAAACCACATATGGATTAACCAATGACATTGCATGTGTGTTCTTTCCACAAACCACATCTGGATCGACCAGAGTCATTGCGTGCGTGTTCTTTCCACAAACCACACATGGATCCACCAGAGTCATTGCATGTGTGTTCTTCTCACAAACCACATGGATCCACCAATGTTATTGCATGTGCGTTCTTTGCACAACACACTATGGATCAACCAATGTCATTGCATGTGTGTTCTTTCCACAAACCACATATGGATCCACCGGAGTCATTGCATGTGTGTTCTTGTAGTGACAAACCACATATGGATCCACTAGTCATTGCATGTGTGTTCGTTTCCACAACCCACTTATGGATGAACCAACGTCATTGCATGTGTGTTCTTTCCACAAACCACATATGGATCCACTAGAGTCATTGCATGTGTGTTCTTGTAATGACAAACCACATATGGATCAACCAATAACATTGCATGAGAGTTCTTTCGACAAACCACATATGGATCCACCAGAGTCATTGCATTGTGTTCTTTCCACAAACCACACATGGATCCACCAGAGTCATTGCATGTTTGTTCTTTCCACAAACCACATATGGATCCACGAGAGTCATTGCATGTGGGTTCTTGTAATGAAAAACCACATATGGATTCACCAGTGTCATTGCATGTGTGTTCTTTCCACAAACCACATATGGATCAACCATTGTCATTGCATGTGTGTTCTTTTCATGAACCACATATGGATCCACCAGAGTCATTGCATGTTTATTCTTTTCACAAACCACGTATGGATCCACCAGATTCATTGCATGTGTGTCCTTGTAATGATAAACCACATATGGATCCACCAGTGTCATTGCATGTGTGTTCTTTCCACAAACCACACATGGATCCACCAGAGTCATTGCATGTTTGTTCTTTCCACAAACCACATATGAATCCACGAGAGTCATTGCATGTGTGTTTTTGTAATGACAAACCACATATGGATCAACCAATATCATTGCATGTGTGTTCTTTTCATGAATCACATATGTATCAACCAGAATCATTGCATGTTTGTTATTTTCACAAACCACATATGGATCCAATAGATTCATTGCATGTATGTTCTTCTCACAAACCACACATGGATCCACCAGAGTCATTGCATGTGTGTTCTTTCACAAACCACACATGGATCCACCAGAGTCATTGCATGTGTGTTCTTTAGACAAACCACATGGATCCACCAATGTCATTGCATGTGTGTTCTTTCCACAAACCACATATGGATCCCAATGTCATTGCATGTGTGTTCTTTAATGACAAACCACATATGGATCCACTGTGTCATTGCATGTTTGTTCTTTTCTAAAACCACATATGGATCCACCAGAGTCATTGCATGTGTGTTCTTTTCACAAACCACATATGGATCCACTAGTGTCATTGCATGTGTGTTCTTTCCACAAACCACATATGGATCCACCAGTGTCATTGCATGTGTGTTCTTTTCACAGACCAGGTATGGATCAACTAGAGTCATTGCATGTGTGTTCTTTCCACAAACCACATATGGATCCACTAGAGTCATTGCATGTGTGTTCTTTTCCACAACCCACATGGATCCACTAGAGTCATTGCATGTGTGTTCTTTCCACAAACCACACATGGATCCACCACTGTCATTGCATGTGTGTTCTTTCCAAAAACCACATATGGATCCACCAGAGTCATTGCATGTGTGTTCTTTTCACAAACCACATATGGATCCACCAAGTCATTGCATGTGTGTTCTTTCCACAAACCACATATGGATCCACAAATGTCATTGCATGTGTGTGTTCTTTCCACAAACCACATGGATATGTGTGTTCTTTCCACAAACCACATATGGATCCACCAGAGTCATTACATCTGTGTTCTTTCCACAAACCACACATGGATCCACCAGAGTCATTCATGTGTGTTCTTCTCACAAACCACATGGATCCACCCGAGTCATCGCATGTGTGTTCTATACACAACCCACATATGGATCAACCAATGTCATTTCATGTGTGTTCATTCCACAAACCACATATGGATCCACCGGAGTCATTGCATGTGTGTTCTTGTAATGACAAACCACATATGGATCCACTAGAGTCATTGCATGTGTGTTATTTTCCACAATCCACATATGAATGAACCAATGTCATTGCATGTCTGTTCTTGTAATGACAAACCACATATGGATCCACTGTTGTCATTGCATGTGTGTTCTTGTAATGACAAACCACATATGGATCCACCAGTGTCATTGCATGTGTGTTCTTTCCACAAACCACATATGGATCCACCAGAGTCATGGCATGTGTGTTCTTTTCACAAACCACATATGGATCCACCAGAGTCATTGCATGTGTGTTCTTTGACAAACCACATATGGATCAACCAATGTCATTGCATGTGTGTTTTTCCACAAACCACATATGGATCCACAATGCCATTGCATGTGTGTTCTTTTCACAAACCACATATGGATCCAATGAGTCATTGCATGTGTGTTCTTCTCACAAACCACACATGGATCCACCAGAGTCATTGCATGTGTGTTCTTACCACAAACCACATATGGATCCACCAGAGTCATTGCATGTGTGTTCTTCTCACAAACCACATATGGATCCACCAATGTCATTGCATGTGTGTTCTTTCCCAAAACCACATATGGATCCACTAGAGTCATTGCATGTGTGTTCTTTCCACAAACCACATATGGATCCACTAGTCATTGCATGTGTGTTCTTTCACAAACCACATATGGATCCACCAGTGTCATTCCATGTGTTCTTTAATGACAAACCACATATGGATCCACCAATGTCATTGCATGTGTGTTCTTTTCACAAACCACATATGGATCCACCAATGTCATTGCGTGTGTGTTCTTTTGACAAACCACATATGGATCAACCAGAGTCATTGCATGTTTGTTCTTTTCACAAACCACATATGGATCCACTAGAGTCATTGCATGTGTGTTGTTTCCACAAACCACACATGGATCCACCAGAGTCATTGCATGTGTGTTTTTCTCACAAACCACATATGGATCCACCAATGTCATTGCACGTGTGTTCTTGTAATGACAAACCACATATGGATAAACCAATGACATTGCATGTGTGTTCTTTCCACAAACCACATATGGATCCACCAGAGTCATTACATCTGTGTTCTTTCCACAAACCACACATGGATCCACCAGAGTCATTCATGTGTGTTCTTCTCACAAACCACATATGAATGAACCAATGTCATTGCATGTGTGTTCTTTCCACAAACCACATATGGATCCACTAGAGTCATAGCATGTGTGTTCTTGTAATGAAAAACCACAGATGGATCCACCAGTGTCATTGCATGTGTTCTTTTCCCCAAACCACATATGCATCAACCAATGTCATTGCATGTTTGTTCTTTCCACAAATCACATATGAATCCACCATAGTCATTCCATGTGTGTTCTTGTAATGACAAACCACATATGGATTCACCAGTGTCATTGCATGTGTGTTCTTTCCACAAACCACATATGGATCAACCATTGTCATTGCATGTGTGTTCTTTTCATGAACCACATATGGATCCACCAGACTCATTGCATGTGTGTTCTTTTCACAAACCATATGGATCCACCAGTCATTGCATGTGTGTTCTTGTAATGATAAACCACATATGGATCCACCAATGTCATTGCATGTGTGTTCTTTCAACAAACCACATTTGGATCCACCCGAGTCATTGCATGTGTGTACTTTCCACAAACCACATATGAATCCACGAGAGTCATTGCATGTGTGTTTTTGTAATGACAAACCACATATGGATCAACCAATATCATTGCATGTGTGTTCTTTTCATGAATCACATATGTATCAACCAGAGTCATTGCATGTTTGTTATTTTCACAAACCACATATGGATCAACCAATATTGCATGTGTGTGTTCTTTCACAAACCACATATGGATACACCAGAGAGTCATTGCATGTGTGTTATTTTGAAAAACCACATATGGATCCACCAATGTCATTGCATGTGTGTTCTTTCCACAAACCACATGGATCCACCAATGTCAATGCATGTGTGTTCTTTAATGACAACCACATATGGATCCACCGTGAGTCATTGCATGTGTGTTCTTTCACAAACCACATATGGATCCACCAATGTCATTGCATGTGTGTTCTTGTAATGACAAACCACACATATGGATCCACTAGT
Source organism: Avena insularis (assembly GCA_023614405.1). Classification (NCBI taxonomy): domain Eukaryota; kingdom Viridiplantae; phylum Streptophyta; class Magnoliopsida; order Poales; family Poaceae; genus Avena; species Avena insularis. Next base: position 426,885,308 of record CM042696.1, read on the forward strand.
GTCACTGCATGTGTGTTCTTTCCACAAACCACATATGGATCCACCAGAGGTCATTGCATGTGTGTTCTTTCCACAAACCACATATGGATCCACTAGAGTGTCATTGCATGTGTGTTCTTTTCCACAACCACACATATGGATCAACTAGATGTCATTGCATGTGTGTTCTTTCCACAAACCACATATGGATCAACCAGTCATTGCATGTGTGTTCTTTTCATGAACCACATATGGATCCACTAGAGTCATTGCATGTGTGTTCTTTCCACAACCCACATATGGATCAACCAATGTCATTGCATGTGTGTTCTTTCCACAAACCACATATGGATCCACTAGAGTCATTGCATGTGTGTTCTTTTAATGACAAACCCCATATGGATCAACCAGAGTCATTGCATGTTTGTTCTTTTCACAAACCACATATGGATCCACTAGAGTCATTGCATGTGTGTTCTTTCCACAAACCACACATGGATCCACCAGAGTCATTGCATGTGTGTTTTTCTCACAAACCACATATGGATCCAGCAATGTCATTGCACGTTTGTTCTTGTAATGACAAACCACATATGGATAAACCAATGACATTGCATGTGTGTTCTTTCCACAAACCACATATGGATCCACCAATGTCATTGCATGTGTGTTCTTTCATAAACCACATATGGATCCACCATTTCATGTGTGTTCTTGTACAAACCACATATGGATCCACCGTGTCATTGCATGTGTGTTCTTTCTTTCCACAAACCACATATGGATCCACCAGAGTCATTGCATGTGTGTTCTTGTAATGACAAACCACATATGGATCCACTCATCATGCATGTGTTCTTTTCACAAACCACATATGGATCCACTAGAGTTCATTGCATGTGTGTTCTTTCCACAAACCACATATGGATCCAACAGAGTCATTGCATGTGTGTTCTTGACAAACCACATATGGATCCACCAGAGTCATTGCATGTGTGTTTCTTCCACAAACCACATATGGATCCACTTGTGTCATTGCATGTGTGTTCTTTCCACAAACCACATATGGATCCACCAGAGTCATCATTGCATGTGTGTTCTTTACAAAACCACATATGGATCCACCAATGTCATTGCATGTGTATTCTTGTAATGACAAACCACATATGGATCAACCAATGATATTGCATCTGTGTTCTTTCCACAAACGACATATGGATGCACTAGAGTCATTACATGTGTGTTCTTTCCACAAACCACACATGGATCCACTAGAGTCATTCATGTGTGTTCTTCTCACAAACCATCCACCAATGACATTGCATGTGTGTTCTATCCATAATCCACATATGGATCGACCAATGTCATTGCTTGTGTGTTCTTGCCACAAACCACATATGGATCCACCGGAGTCATTGCATGTGTGTTCTTGTAATGGCAAACCACAAATGGATCCACTAGAGTCATTGCATGTGTGTTCTTTTCCACAACCCACATATGAATGAACCAATGTCATTGCATGTGTGTTCTTCCCACAAACCACACATGGATCCACCAGAGTCATTGCATGTGTATTCTTTCCACAAACCACATATGGATCCACGACAGTCATTGCATGTGTGTTCTTGTAATGACAGACCACATATGGATCAAACAATGTCATTGCATGTGTGTTCTTTTCATTAACCACATATGTATCAACTAGAGTCATTGCATGTTTGTTCTTTTCACAAACCACATATGGATCCACTAGAGTCATTTCATGTATGTTCTTCTAAAAAAACACACATTTATCAACTAGAATAATTTCATGTGTGTTATTTTAATGAACAACATATTGATCAACAAGAGTCATTCCATGTGTGTTCTTTCCACAAACCACACATGGATCAACCAGTGTCATTACTTGTGTGTTCTTTCCACAAACCACATATGGATCCACCAGAGTCATTGCATGTCTGTTCTTTCCACAAACCACTTATGGATCCACCAATGTTCATTGCATGTGTGTTTGTAATGACAAACCACATATGGATCCACCAATGTCATTGCATGTGTGTTCTCTTTTCCTAAAACCACATATGGATCCACCGGTGTCATCGCATGTGTGTTCTTTTCACAAACCACATATAGACCCACTAGAGTCATTGCATGTGTGTACTTTCCACAAACCACATATGGATCCACCAGAGCCATTGCATGTGTGTTCTTTTAATGACAAGCAACATATGGATCAACCAGACTCATTGCATGTTTGTTCTTTTCAGAAACCATATATGGATCCACCATTGTCATTGCATGTGTGTTATTTCCACAAATCACACATGGATCCACCAGACTCATTGCATGTGTGTTCTTCTCACAAACTACATATGGATCCACCAATGTCATTGCATGTGTATTCTTGTAATGACAAACCACATATGGATCAACCAATGATATTGCATGTGTGTTCTTTCCACAAACGACATATGGATGCACTAGAGTCATTACATGTGTGTTCTTTCCACAAACCACACATGGATCCACGAGAGTCATTCATGTGTGTTCTTCTCATAAACCACATGGATCCACCAATGACATTGCATGTGTGTTCTATCCATAATCCACATATGTATCAACCAATGTCATTGCATGAGTTTTCTTGCGACAACCACATATGGATCCAACCGATTCATTGCATGTGTGTTCTTGTAATGACAAACCACATATGGATCCACTAGAGTCATTGCATGTGTGTTATTTTCCACAATCCACATATGAATGAACCAATGTCATTGCATGTTTGTTCTTTCCACAAATCACATATGGATCCACCATAGTCATTCCATGTGTGTTCTTGTAATGACAAACCACATATGGATTCACCAGTGTCATTGCATGTGTGTTCTGTCAACGAACCACATATCAATCCACGAGAGTCATTGCATGTCTGTTCTTGTAATGACAAACCACATATGGATCCACTGTTGTCATTGCATGTGTGTTCTTTTCACAAATCACATGTGGATCAACCAATGTCATTGCATGTGTGTTCTTTCCGCAAACCACATATGGATCCACCAATGCCATTGCATGTGTGTTCTTTCCACAAACCACATATGTATCCACCAGAGTCATTGTATGTGTGATCTTTCCACAGACCACACATGGATCCACCAGAGTCATTGCATGTGTGTTCTTCTCACAAACCACATGGATCCACCAATGTCATTGCATGTGTGTTCTTTCCATAACCCACATATGGATCAACCAATGTCATTGCATGTGTGTTCATTTCCACAAACCACATATGGATCAACCAATGCCATTGCATGTGTGTTCTTTCCACAAACCACATATGGATCCACCAGAGTCATTGCATGTGTGTTCTTTTGACAAACCACATATCGATCAACCAATGTCATTGCGTGTGTGTTCTTTCCACAAATATCATGTAGATCCACCAATGCCATTGCATGTGTGTTCTTTCGACAAACCACATATGTATCCACCAGAGTAATTGCACGTGTTCTTTTCACAAAGCACATATGGATCAACCAATGTCATTGCATGTGTGTTCTTTCCACAAACAACACATGGATCCACCAGAGTCATTGCATGTATGTTCTTTCCACAAACCACACATGGATCCACTAGAGTTATTGCATGTGTGTTCTTCTCACAAACCACATCGATCCACCAATGTCATTGCATGTCTGCTCTTTCCACAACCCACATATGGATCAACTAGTGTCATTGCATGTGTGATCTTTCCACAGACCACATATGCATCCACCAGAGTCATTGCATGTGTGTTCTTGTAATGATAAACAACATATGGATCCACCAGTGTCATTGCATGTGTGTTCTTCCCACAAACCACACATGGATCCACCAGAGTCATTGCATGTGTGTTCTTTCCACAAACCACATATGGATCCACGAGAGTCATTGCATCTGTGTTCTTATAATGACAAATCACATATGGATCAACCAATGTCATTGCATGTGTGTTCTTTTCATTAACCACATATGTATCAACTAGAGTCATTGCATGTTTGTTATTTTCACAAACCACATATGGATCCACTAGAGTCATTTCATGTATGTTCTTCTCACAAACCACACATGGATCCTACAGAGTCATTGCATGTGTGTTATTTTCATGAACAACATATGGATCCACCAGAGTCTTTGCATGTGTGTTCTTTCCACAACCCACATATGGATCAACCAATGTCATTGCATGTGTGTTCTTTCCATAAACCACATATGGATCCACCAGAGGAATTGCATGTGTGTTCTTGTAATGACAAACCACATATGGATCCACCGGTGTCATTGCATGTGTGTTCTTTTCCTAAACTGCATATGGATCCACTAGTGTCATCACATGTGTGTTCTTTTCATAAACCACATATAGACCCACTAGAGTCATTGCATGTGTGTTCTTTCCACAAACCACATATGGATCCACCAGAGTCATTGCATGTGTGTTCTTTTAATGACAAACCACATATGGATCAACCAGAGTCATTGCATGTTTGTTCTTTTCAGAAACCACATATGGATCCACCATTGTCATTGCATGTGTGTTATTTCCACAAATCACACATGGATCCACCAGAGTCCTTGCATGTATGTTCTTCTCACAAACCACATATGGATCCACCAATGTCATTGCATGTGTATTCTTGTAATGACAAACCACATATGGATCAACCAATGATATTGCATGTGTGTTCTTTCCACAAACGACATATGGATGCACTAGAGTCATTACATGTGTGTTCTTTCCACAAACCACACATGGATCCACGAGAGTCATTCATGTGTGTTCTTCTCACAAACCACATGGATCCACCAATGTCATTGCATGTGTGTTCTATCCATAATCCACATATGGATCAACCAATGTCATTGCTTGTGTGTTCTTGCCACAACCACATATGGATCCACCGGAGTCATTGCATGTGTGTTCTTGTAATGGCAAACCACAAATGGAACCACTAGAGTCATTGCATGTGTGTTCTTTTCCACAACCCACATATGAATGAACCAATGTCATTGCATGTGTGTTCTTTCCACAAACCACATATGGATCCACCATAGTCATTGCATGTGTGTTCTTGTAATGACAAACCACATATGGATCCACCAGTGTCATTGCATGTGTTTACTTTCTACAAACCACATATGGATCCACTAGAGTCATAGCATGTGTGTTCTTGTAATGACAAACCACAGATGCATCCACCAGTGTCATTGCATGTGTGTTCTTTTCACAAACCACATATGGATCAACCAATGTCATTGCATGTGTGTTCTTTCCACAAACCACATATGGATCCACCAATGCCATTACATGTGTGTTCTTTCCACAAACCGCATATGTATCCACTAGAGTAATTGCATGTGCGTTCTTTTCACAAACCACATATGGATCAACCAATGATATTCCATGTGTGTTCTTTTCACAAACCACTCATGGATCTACCAGAGTCATTGCATGTATGTTCTTTCCACAAACCACACATGGATCCACCAGTCATTACATGTGTGTTATTCTCCTGAACTAGCACTAGAGTCATTATTTGTGTGTTATTTCGACAAAACCACATATGGATCCACCAGAGTCATTGCATGTGTGTTCTTGTAATGACAAACCACATATGGATCCACCAGTGTCATTGCATGTGTGTTCTTTTCACAAACCACATATGGACCCAATAGAGTCATTGCATGTGTGTTCTTTCCACAAACCACATATGGATCTACTAGAGTCATTGCATGTGTGTTCTTGTAATGACAAACCACATATGGATCAACGAATTTCATAACATGTGTGTTCTTTCCACAAACGACATATGGATGCACTAGAGTCATTACATGTGTGTTCTTTCCACAAACCACACATGGATCCACGAGAGTCATTCATGTGTGTTCTTCTCACAAACCACATGGATCCACCAATGACATTGCATGTGTGTTCTATCCATAATCCACATATGGATCGACCAATGTCATCGCTTGTGTGTTCTTGCCACAAACCACATATGGATCCACCGGAGTCATTGCATGTGTGTTCTTGTAATGGCAAACCACAAATGGATCCACTAGAGTCATTGCATGTGTGTTCTTTTCCACAACCCACATATGAATGAACCAATGTCATTGCATGTGTGTTCTTTCCACAAATCACATATGGATCCACCATAGTCATTCCATGTGTGTTCTTGTAATGACAAACCACATATGGATTCACCAGTGTCATTGCATGTGTGTTCTTTCCACAAACCACGTATCGATCCACGAGAGTCATTGCATGTCTGTTCTTGTAATGACAAACCACATATGGATCCACCGTTGTCATTGCATGTGTGTTCTTTTCACAAATCACATATGGATCAACCAATGTCATTGCATGTGTGTTCTTTCCACAAACCACATATGGATCCACCAATGCCATTGCATGTGTGTTCTTTCCACAAACCACATATGTATCCACCAGAGTCATTGTATGTGTGATCTTTCCACAGACCACACATGGATCCACCAGAGTCATTGCATGTGTGTTCTTCTCACAAACCACATGGATCCACCAATGTCATTGCATGTGTGTTCTTTCCACAACCGACATATGTATCAACCAATGTCATTGCATGTGTGTTCATTTCCACAAACCACATATGGATCAACCAATGTCATTGCATGTGTGTTCTTTCCACAAACCACATATGGATCCACTAGAGTCATGGCCTGTGTGTTCTTTTGAAAAACCACATATGGATCAACCAATGTCATTGCGTGTGTGTTCTTTCCACAAATCACATATAGATCCACCAATGCCATTGCATGTGTGTTCTTTCGACAAACCACATATGTATCCACCAGAGTAATTGCACGTGTGTTCTTTTCACAAACCACATATGGATCAACCAATGTCATTGCATGTGTGTTCTTTCCACAAACAACACATGGATCCACCAGAGTCATTGCATGTATGTTCTTTCCACAAACCACACATGGATCCACCAGAGTTATTGCATGTGTGTTCTTCTCACAAACCACATGGATCCACCAATGTCATTGCATGTCTGTTCTTTCCACAACCCACATATGGATCAACTAGTGTCATTGCATGTGTGTTCTTTCCACAAACCACATATGGATCCACCAGTGTCATTTCCTGTGTTCTTGTAATGATAAACAACATATGGATCCACCAGTGTCATTGCATGTGTGTTCTTCCCACAAACCACACATGGATCCACCAGAGTCATTGCATGTGTGTTCTTTCCACAAACCACATATGGATCCACCAGAGTCATTGCATCTGTGTTCTTGTAATGACAAATCACATATGGATCAACCAATGTCATTGCATGTGTGTTCTTTTCATTAACCACATATGTATCAACTAGAGTCATTGCATGTTTGTTCTTTTCACAAACCACATATGGATCCACTAGAGTCATTTCATGTATGTTCTTCTCACAAACCACACATGGATCCTACAGAGTCATTGCATGTGTGTTATTTTCATGAACAACATATGGATCCACCAGAGTCTTTGCATGTGTGTTCTTTCCACAACCCACATATGGATCAACCAATGTCATTGCATGTGTGTTCTTTCCATAAACCACATATGGATCCACCAGTGTCATTTCCTGTGTGTTCTTGTAATGACAAACCACATATGGATCCACCGGTGTCATTGCATGTCTGTTCTTTCCACAAACCACATATGGATCCACCAGAGGCATTGCATGTGTGTTCTTGTAATGACAAACCACATATGGATCCACCGGTGTCATCGCATGTGTGTTCTTTTCACAAACCACATATAGACCCACTAGAGTCATTGCATGTGTGTTCTTTTCCTAAACTGCATATGGATCCACCAGTGTCATCACATGTGTGTTCTTTTCACAAACCACATATAGACCCACTAGAGTCATTGCATGTGTGTTCTTTTAATGACAAACCACATATGGATCAACTAGAGTTATTGCATGTTTTTTTTTTCAGAAACCACATATGGATCCACCATTTTCATTGCATGTGTGTTATTTCCCACATGGACACATAGAGTCCTTGCATGTGTGTTTCTCACAAACCACATATGGAACCACCAATGTTCTTGCTTGTTTATTCTTGTAATGACAAACCACATATGGATCAACCAATGATATTGCATGTGTGTTCTTTCCACAAACGACATATGGATGCACTAGAGTCATTACATGTGTGTTCTTTCCACAAACCACACATGGATCCACGAGAGTCATTCATGTGTGTTCTTCTCACAAACCACATGGATCCACCAATGTCATTGCATGTGTGTTCTATCCATAATCCACATATGGATCAACCAATGTCATTGCTTGTGTGTTCTTGCGACAACCACATATGGATCCACCGGAGTCATTGCATGTGTGTTCTTGTAATGGCAAACCACAAATGGATCCACTAGAGTCATTGCATGTGTGTTCTTTTCCACAACCCACATATGAATGAACCAATGTCATTGCATGTGTGTTCTTTCCACAAACCACATATGGATCCACCATAGTCATTGCATGTGTGTTCTTGTAATGACAAACCACATATGGATCCACCAGAGTCATTGCATGTGTGTTCTTAATGACAAACCACATATGGATCCACTAGAGTCATAGCATGTGTGTTCTTGTAATGACAAACCACAGATGGATCCACCAGTGTCATTGCATGTGTGTTCTTTTCACAAACCACATATGGATCAACCAATGTCATTGCATGTGTGTTCTTTCCACAAACCACATATGGATCCACCAATGCCATTACATGTGTGTTCTTTCCACAAACCGCATATGTATCCACTAGAGTAATTGCATGTGCGTTCTTTTCACAAAGCACATATGGATCCACTAGAGTCATTGCATGTGTGTTCTTTTCACAAACCACATATGGATCAACCAATGTCATTGCATGTGTGTTCTTTCCACAAACCACACATGGATCCACCAGAGTCATTGCATGTGTGTTCTTTCCACAAACCACACATGGATCCACCAGAGTCATTGCATGTGTGTTCTTTCCACAACCCACATATGGATCAACCAATGTCATTGCATGTGTGTTCTTTCCACAAACCACATATGGATCCACCAGAGTCATTGCATGTGTGTTCTTGTAATGACACACCACATAAGGCACTACTAGAGTCATTGCATGTGTGTTCTTTCCACAACCCACATATGGATCCACCAATGTCATTGCATGTGTGTTCTTTCCACAAACCACATATGGATCCACTAGAGTCATTGCATGTGTGTTCTTTCCACAAACCACATATGGATCCACCAGAGTCATTGCATGTGTGTTGTTCCCCAAACCACAAATGGATCCACCAGAGTCATTGCATGTGTGTTCTTCTCACAAACCACATATGGATCCACCAATGTCGTTGCATGTGTGTTCTTGTCCACAAACCACATATGGATCAACCAATGTCATTGCATGTGTGTTCTTTTCCACAAACAAACAAGGGATCCACCAAGGTCATTGCAGGTGTGTACTTTGCACAAACCAGATGGATCCACTAGAGTCATTGCATGTGTGTTCTTTCCAGAAACCACATATGGATCCACCAATGTCATTGCATGTGTGTTCTTTCCACAAACCACATATGGATCCATCAGAGTCATTGCATGTGTGTTCTTGTAATGACAAACCACATATGGATCCACTAGAGTCATTGCATGTGTGTTCTTTCCACAAACCACATATGGATCCACCAGAGTCATTGCATGTGTGTTCTTCTCACAAACCACATATGGATCCACCAGTCATTGCATGTGTGTTCTTTCACAAACCACATATGGATCCACTAATGTCATTGCATGTGTGTTCTTCTTTCCACAAACCACATATGGATCCACCAATGTCATTGCATGTGTGTTCTTTCACAAACCACATATGGATCCACCAATGTCATTGCATGTGTGTTCTTTCCAGAAACCACATATGGATCCACCAATGTCATTGCATGTGTGTTCTTTCCACAAACCACATATGGATCCACTAGAGTCATTGCATGGGTGTTCTTCACAAACCAAATATGGATCAACCAATGTCATTGCATGTGTGTTCTTTTCACAAACCACATATGGATCCACCAGAGTCATTGCATGTGTGTTCTTTCCACAAACAACACATGGATCCAATGGAGTCATTGCATGTGTTCTTTCACAAACCACATATGGATCCACTAGAGTCATTGCATGTGTTCTTTAATGACAAACCACATATGGATCCACCAGAGTCATTGCATGTGTGTTCTTTTCCACAAACCACATATGGATCCACCAGTCATTGCATGTGTTCTTTTCACAAACCATATGGATCCACTAGAGTCATTGCATGTGTGTTCTTTCCACAAACCACATATGGATCCACAGTCATTGCATGTGTGTTCTTGTAATGACAAACCACATATGGATCAACTCATTGTCATGTGTGTTCTTTCCACAAACCACATATGGATCCACCATAGTCATTGCATGTGTGTTCTTTCCACAAACCACATATGGATCCACCTGTCATTGCATGTGTGTTCTTTCCATCAACCACATATGGATCCACTAATGTCATTGCATGTGTGTTCTTTCCACACACCACATATGGATCCACCAATGTCATTGCATGTGTGTTCTTTCCACAAACCACATATGGATCCACCAGAGTAATTGCATGTGTGTTCTTTCCACAAACCACATATGGATCCACCACTGTCATTGCATGTGTGTTCTTTCCACAAACCACACATGGATCCACCAGAGTCATTGCATGTGTGTTCTTCCACAAACCACATATGGATCCACCAATGTCATTGCATGTGTGTTCTTTCCACAAACCACATATGGATCCACAGGTCAATGCATGTGTTCTTCCACAAACCACCTATGGATCCACCATAGTCATTGCATGTGTGTTCTTTCCACTAACCACATATGGATCCACTAGAGTCATTGCATGTGTGTCTTTTCAACAAACCACATATGAATCCATTAGAATCATTGCATGTGTGTTCTTAATGACAAACCACATATGGATCCACCAATGTCATTGCATGTGTTCTTTTCCACAAACCACATATGGATCCACCAATGTCATTGCATGTGTGTTCTTTCGACAAACCACATATGGATCCACGATAGTCATTGCATGTGTGTTCTTTACACAAACCACATATGGAACCACTAGAGTCATTGCATGTGTGTTCTTTCCACAAACCACACATGGATCATGTGTGTTCTTGTAATGACAAACCACATATGGATCGCATGTGTGTTCTTCACAAACCACACATGGATCCACTTGAGTCATTGCATGTGTGTTCTTTCATGAACATATGGATCCACCAAGTCATTGCATGTGTGTTCTTTCCACAAACCACATATGGATCCACCAGTCATTGCATGTGTGTTTTTCCACAAACCACATATGGATCCAGAGAGTCATTGCATGTGTGTTCTTTCCACAACCCACATATGGATCAACCAATGTCATTGCATGTGTGTTCTTGCCACAAACAACATATGGATCCACCTTAGTCTTTGCTTGTGTGTTCTTTTCATGAACCACATATGGATCCACCAGAGTCATTGCATGTGTGTTCTTTCCACAAACCACATATGGATCCACCAATGTCATTGCATGTGTGTTCTTTCCACAAACCACATATGGATCCACCAGAGTCATTGCATGTGTGTTCTTTGACAAACCACATATGGATCCACCAATGTCATTGCATGTGTGTTCTTTCACAAACCACATATGGATCCACCAATGTCATTGCATGTGTGTTCTTTTGACAAACCACATATGGATCCACCAGTCATTGCATGTGTGTTTTTCCACAAACCACATATGGATCCACTAGAGTCATTGCATGTGTGTTCTTTCCACAAACCACATGGATCCACCAGAGTCATTGCATGTGTTCTTTTCACAAACCACATATGGATCCACCAATGTCATTGCATGTGTTCTTTGTAATGACAAACCACATATGGACAAACCAATGACATTGCATGTGTGTTCTTTCCACAAACCACATGGATCCATCAGAGTCATTACATGTGTGTTCTTTCCACCAACCACACATGGATCCACCAATGTCATTGCATGTGTGTTCTTTCCACAACCCACATATGGATCAACCAATGTCATTGCATGTGTGTTCTTTCCACAAACCACATATGGATCCACCAGAGTCATTGCATGTGTGTTCTTGTAATGACAAACCACACATGGATCCACTAGACTCATTGCATATGTGTTCTTTTCCACAAACCACATATGGATGAACCATAGTCATTGCATGTGTGTTCTTTCCACAACCACATATGGATCCACCAAGTCATTGCATGTGTGTTCTTTTCACAAACCACATATGGACCCACTGAGTCATTGCATGTGTGTTCTTTCCACAAACCACATATGGATCCAACTAGTCATTGCATGTGTGTTCTTGTAATGACAAACCACATATGGAATAACCAGAGTCATTGCATGTGTGTTCTTTCACAAACCACACATGGATCCACCACAGTCATTGCATGTGTGTTCTTCTCATGAACCACATATGGATCCACCAATTCATTGTGTGTTCTTTCCACAAACCACATATGGATACACCAATGTCATTGCATGTGTGTTCTTTCCACAAACCACATATGGATCCACCAGAGTCATTGCATGTGTGTTCTTGTAATGACAAACCACATATGGATCAACCAATGTCATTGCATGTGTGTTCTTTCCACAAACCACATATGGATCCACCAATGTCATTGCATGTGTGTTCTTTGACAAACCACATATGGATCCACCAGAGTCATTGCATGTGTGTTTTCCACAAACCACATATGGATCCACCAATTCATTGCATGTGTGTTCTTTCCACAAACCACACATGGATCCACCAGTCATTGCATGTGTGTTCTTCTCACAAACCATATGGATCCACCAGGTCATTGCATGTGTGTTCTTTCCAATGACAAACCACATATGGATCAACCAATGTCATTGCATGTGTGTTCTTTCCACAAAACCACATATGGATCCACCAGAGTCATTGCATGTGTGTTCTTTCCACAAACCACATGGATCCACCAATGTCATTGCATGTGTGTTCTTTCCACAACCCACTATGGATCAACCAGTGTCATTGCATGTGTGTTCTTTCCACAAACCACATATGGATCCAACAGAGTCATTGCATGTGTGTTCTTGTAATGACAAACCACATATGGATCCACCAGAGTCATTGCATGTGTTCTTTTCCACAAACCACATATGGATGAACCAGAGTCATTGCATGTGTGTTCTTTCCACAAACCACATATGGATCCACCAGAGTCATTGCATGTGTGTTCTTAATGACAAACCACATATGGATCAACCAATGTCATTGCATGTGTGTTCTTTCCACAAACCACATATGGATCAACCAATGTCATTGCATGTGTGTTCTTTCACAAACCACATATGGATCCACTAGAGTCATTGCATGTGTGTTCTTTCCACAAACCACATATGGATCCACCAGAGTCATTGCATGTGTGTTCTTTAATGACAACCACATATGGATCAACACTCATTGCATGTGTCTTCTTTCACAAACCACATATGGATCCACTGAGTCATTGCATGTGTGTTCTTTCATGAACCACATATGGATCCACAGTCATTGCATGTGTTCTTTCCACAAACCACATATGGATCAACCAATGTCATTGCATGTGTGTTTTTCCACAAACCACATATGGATCCACCAGCATGTTCTTGTAATGACAAACCACATATGGATCCACTAAAGTCATTGCATGTGTGTTCTTATCACAACCCACATATGGATCCACCAATGTCATTGCATATGTGTTCTTTTGACAAACCACATATGGATCCACCAGAGTCATTGCATGTGTGTTTTCCACAAACCACATGGATCCACCAATGTCATTGCATGTGTGTTTTCCACAAACCACATATGGATCCACTAGAGTCATTGCATGTGTGTTCTTTCACAAACCACATATGGATCCACCAATGTCATTGCATGTGTGTTCTTTGAAAAACCACATATGGATCACCCAGTGTCATTGCATATGTGTTCTTTCCACAAACCACATATGGATCCACTAGAGTCATTGCATGTGTGTTCTTTCCACAAACCACATATGGATCCACCAATGTCATTGCATGTGTGTTCTTTCCAGAAACCACATATGGATACACCAATGTCATTGCATGTGTGTTCTTTCCACAAACCACATATGGATCCCCAATGTCATTGCATGTGTGTTCTTGTAATGACAAACCACATATGGATCCACCAATGTCATTGCATGTGTGTTCTTTCCACAAACCACATATGGATCCACCAGAGTCATTGCATGTGTTCTTTCCACAAACCACATGGATCCACCAATGTCATTGCATGTGTTCTTTCCACAAACCACATATGGATCCACCAATGTCATTGCATGTGTGTTCTTTCCACAACCCACATATGGATCAACCAATGTCATTGCATGTGTGTTCTTTTAATGACAAACCACATATGGATCAACTAGAGTCATTGCATGTGTGTTCTTTCCACAAACCACATATGGATGAACCAGTCATTGCATGTGTGTTCTTCCACAAACCACATATGGATCCACTAGAGTCATTGCATGTGTGTTCTTTCACAAACCACATATGGATCCACCGAGTCATTGCATGTGTGTTCTTTCCACAAACCACATATGGATCCACCAGAGTCATTGCATGTGTGTTCTTTGACAAACCACATATGGATCCACCAGTCATTGCATGTGTTCTTCCACAAACCACATATGGATCAACCAATGTCATTGCATGTGTGTTCTTTCACAAACCACATATGGATCCACCAGAGTCATTGCATGTGTGTTCTTTGACAAACCACATATGGATCAACCAATGTCATTGCATGTGTGTTTTCCACAAACCACATATGGATCCACCAGAGTCATTGCATGTGTGTTCTTAATAACAAACCACATATGGATCAACCAGTCATTGCATGTGTGTTCTTTTCACAAACCACATATGGATCCACCAATGTCATTGCATGTGTGTTCTTTTGACAAACCACCTATGGATCCACCAGAGTCATTGCATGTGTGTTTTTCCACAAACCACATATGGATCCACCAGAGTCATTGCATGTGTGTTCTTTCCACAAACCACACATGGAACCAGAGACATTGCATGTGTCTTCTTCTCACAATCCACATATTGATCCACAAATGACATTGCATGTGTGTTCTTGTAATGACAAACAACATATGGATCAAACATTGCATGTGTGTTCTTTTCACAAACCACATATGGATCCACCAATGTCATTGCATATGTGTTCTTTCCACAACCCACTATGGATCAACCAATGTCATTTCATGTGTGTTCTTTCCACAAACCACATATGGATCCACCGAAGTCATTGCATGTGTGTTCTTGTAATGACAAACCACATATGGATCCACTAGAGTCATTGCATGTGTGTTCTTTTCCACAACCCACATATGTTTGAACCAACATCATTTCATGTTTTTTTCCACAAACCACATATGGATCCACGAGAGTCATTGCATGTGTGTTCTTGTAATGACAAACCCCATATGGATCAACCAATGACATTGCATGTGTGTTTTTTCCATAACCCACATATGGATCAACCACTGTCATTGCATGTGTGTTCTTTTCACAAACCACATATAGACACTAGAGTCATTGCATGTGTGTTCTTTCCACAAACCACATATGGATCCACCAGAATAATTGCATGTGTGTTCTTGTAATGACAAATCACATATGGATCAACCAGAGTCATTGCATGTATGTTCTTCTCACAAACCACATGGATCCACCAGAGTCATTACATGTGTGTTCTTTATGAACCACATATGGATCCACCAGAGTCATTGCATGTGTGTTCTTATCACAAACCACATATGGATCCACCAATGTCATTGCATGTGTGTTCTTTCCAAGAACCACATATGGATCCACCAGAGCATTGGCAGGTGTGTTCTTGTAATGACAAACCACATATGGATCAACCAGTGTCATTGCATGTGTGTTCTTTCCACAAAACACATATGGATCCACCAATGTCATTGCATGTGTGTTCTTTGACAAACCACATAGGATCAACCAATGTCATTGCATGTGTTCTTTCCACAAACCACATATGGATCACCTGAGTCATTGCATGTGTGTTCTTGTAATGACAAACCACATATGGATCCACTAGAGTCATTGCATGTGTGTTCTTTCCACAAACCACATATGGATGAACCAACATCATTGCATGTGTTTTTCCACAAACCACATATGGATCCACCAGAGTCTTTGCATGTGTGTTCTTGTAATGACAAACCACATATGGATCAACCATTGACATTGCATGTGTGTTCTTTCCACAACCCATATGGATCCACCAGTGTCATTGCATGTGTGTTCTTTTCACAAACCACATATAGATCCACCAGAGTCATTGCATGTGTGTTCTTTCCACAAACCACATATGGATCCACCAGAGTCATTGCATGTGTGTTCTCGTAATGACAAACCAAATATGGATCAACCAATGTCATTGCATGTGTGTTCTTTTGACAAACCACATATGGATCCACCAGAGTCATTGCATGTGTGTTTTCCACAAACCATATGGATCCACCAGAGTCATTGCATGTGTGTTCGTTCCACAAACCACACATGGATCCACCAGAGTCATTGCATGTGTGTTCTTGCCACAAACCACACATGCAACCACCATAGTCATGGCTAGTGTCTTCTTCTACTCACAAACCACATATGGATCCACCACTGTCATTGCATGTGTGTTCTTGTAATGACAAACCACATATGGATCAGCCTTTGACATTGCCTGCGTTTTCTTTCCACAAACCACATGGATCCACCACGGTCATTGCATTTGTGTTCTTTCCACAACCCACGATGGATCAACCAATGTCATTTCTTGTGTGTTCTTTCCACAAACCACATATGGATCCACAGTCATTGCATGTGTGTTCTTGTAACAAACCACATATGGATCCACTAGAGTCATTGCATGTGTGTTCTTTCACAAACCACATATGGATGAACCAACATCATTGCATGTGTGTTTTCCACAAACCACATATGGATCCACCAGAGTCATTGCATGTGTGTTATTGTAATGACAAACCACATATGGATCAACCAATGACATTGCATGTGTGTTCTTTCCATAAACCACATATGGATCAACCAATGTCATTGCATGTGTGTTCTTTTCACAAACCACATATGGATCCACTAGAGTTATGGCATGTGTGTTCTTTCCACAAACCACATGTGGATCCACCAGAATAATTGCATGTGTGTTCTTGTAAGGACAAACCACATATGGATCAATCAGTCATTGCATGTATGTTCTTCTCACAAACCACACATGGATCCACCAGAGTCATTACATGTGTGTTCTTTACATGAACCACATATGGATCCACCAGAGTCATTGCATGTGTGTTCTTTCCACAACCCACATATGGATAAACCAATGTCATTGCATGTGTGTTCTTTCCATAAACCACAGATGGATCCACGAGTCATTGCATGTGTGTTATTGTAATGTCAAACCACATATGGATCAACCACTGTCATTGCATGTGTGTTCTTTTCACAAACCACATATGGATCCACCAATGTCATTGCATGTGTGTTCTTTTGACAAACCACATATGGATCAACCAATGTCATTTCATGTGTGTTCTTTCCACAAACCACATATGGATCCCCCGGAGTCATTTCATGTGTTTTCTTGTAATGACAAAACACCTATGGATCCACTAGAGTCATTGCATGTTTTTTCTTTTCCACAACCCACATATGGATGAACCAACATCATTGCATGTGTGTTCTTTCCACAAACCACATATGGATCCACGTAGTCATTGAATGTGTGTTCTTGTAATGACAAACCACATATGGATCAACCAATGACATTGCATGTGTGTTCTTTCCACAACCCACATATGGATGAACCAATGTCATTGCATGTGTGTTCTTTTCACAAACCACATATAGACCCACTGGAGTCATTGCATGTGTGTTCTTTCCACAAACCACATATGGATCCACCAGAGTAATTGCATGAGTGTTCTCGTAATGACAAACCACATATGGATCAACCAGAGTCATTGCATGTATGTTCTTCTCACAAACTACACATGGATCCACCAGAGTCATTGCATGTGTGTTCTTTTCATGAACCACATATGGATCCACAAGAGACATTGCATGTGTGTTCTTTCCACAACCCACATATGGATCAACCAATGTCAGTGCATGTGTGTTATTTCCACAAACCACATATGGATCCACGAGAGTCATTGCATGTGTGTTCTTCTAATAACAAACCACATATGGATCAACCAGTGTCATTGCATGTGTGTTCTTTTCACAAACCACATATGGATCAACCAGTGCCATTGCATGTGTGTTCTTTTGACAAACCACATATGGATCCACCAGAGTCATTGCATGTGTGTTTTTCCACAAACCACATATGGATCCACCAGAGTCATTGCATGTGTGTTCTTTCCACAAACCACACATGGATCCCGAGTCATTGCATGTGTGTTCTTTCCACAAACCACACATGGATCCACCAGAGTCATTGCAAGTGTCTTCTTCTTCTCACAAACCACATATGAATCCACCAATGTCATTGCATGTGTGTTCTTGTAATGACAAACCACATATGGATCAACCTTTGACATTGCATGCGTGTTCTTTCCACAAACCACATGGATCCACCAATGTCATTGCATATGTGTTCTTTCCACAACCCACTATGGATCAACCAATGTCATTTCATGTGTGTTCTTTCCACAAACCACATATGGATCCACCGGAGTCATTGCATGTGTGTTCTTGTAATGGCAAACCACATATGGATCCACTAGAGTCATTGCATGTGTGTTCTTTTCCACAACCCACATATGGATGAACCAACATCATTGCATGTGTGTTTTTTCCACAAACCACATATGGATCCACCAGAGTCATTGCATGTGTTCTTGTAATGACAAACCACATATGGATCAACCAATGACATTGCATGTGTGTTCTTTCCATAACCCACATATGGATCAACCAATGTCATTGCATGTGTGTTCTTTTCACAAACCACATATAGACCCACTAGAGTTATGGCATGTGTGTTCTTTCCACAAACCACATGTGGATCCACCAGAATAATTGCATGTGTGTTCTTGTAATGACAAACCACATATGGATCAACCAGAGTCATTGCATGTATGTTCTTCTCACAAACCACACATGGATCCACGAGTCATTACATGTGTGTTCTTTACATGAACCACATATGGATCCACCAGAGTCATTGCATGTGTGTTCTTTCCACAACCCACATATGGATCAACCAATGTCATTGCATCTGTGTTCTTTCCATAAACCACATATGGATCCACCAGAGTCATTGCATGTGTGTTCTTGTAATGACAAACCACATATGGATCAACCAGTGTCATTGCATGTGTGTTCTTTTCACAAACCACATATGGATCCACCAATGTCATTGCATGTGTGTTCTTTTGACAAACCACATATGGATCAACCAATGTCATTTCATGTGTGTTCTTTCCACAAACCACATATGGATCCACCAGGAGTCATTGCATGTATTCTTGTAATGACAAACCACATATGGATCCACTAGAGTCATTGCATGTGTGTTCTTTCACAACCCACATATGGATGAACCAACATCATTGCATGTGTGTTCTTTCCACAAACCATATGGATCCACCAGAGTCATTGAATGTGTGTTCTTGTAATGACAAACCACATATGGATCAACCAATGACATTGCATGTGTGTTCTTTCCACAAACCACATATGGATGAACCAATGTCATTGCATGTGTGTTCTTTTCACAAACCACATATTGATCAACTTGAGTCATTTCATGTGTGTTCTTTCCACAAACCACATATGGATCCACCAGAGTAATTGCATGAGTGTTCTCGTAATGACAAACCACATATGGATCAACCAGAGTCATTGCATGTATGTTCTTCTCACAAACTACACATGGATCCACCAGAGTCATTGCATGTGTGTTCTTTTCATGAACCACATATGGATCCACAAGAGTCATTGCATGTGTGTTCTTTCACAACCACATATGGATCAACCAATGTCATTGCATGTGTGTTTCCACAAACCACATATGGATCCACTAGAGTCATTGCATGTGTGTTCTTCTAATAACAAACCACATATGGATCAACCAGTGTCATTGCATGTGTGTTCTTTTCACAAACCACATATGGATCAACCAGTGCCATTGCATGTGTGTTCTTTGACAAACCACATATGGATCCACGAGTCATTGCATGTGTGTTTTCCACAAACCACATATGGATCCACCAGAGTCATTGCATGTGTGTTCTTTACACAAACCACACATGGATCCACCAGAGTCATTGCATGTGTGTTCTTTACACAAACCACATGGATCCACCAGTCATTGCAAGTGTCTTCTTCTTCTCACAAACCACATATGAATCCACCAATGTCATTGCATGTGTGTTCTTGTAATGACAAACCACATATGGATCAACCTTTGACATTGCATGCGTGTTCTTTCCACAAACCACATGGATCCACCAATGTCATTGCATATGTGTTCTTTCCACAACCCACTATGGATCAACCAATGTCATTTCATGTGTGTTCTTTCCACAAACCACAAATTGATCCACGAGTCATTGCATGTGTGTTCTTGTTATGGCAAACCACATATGGATCCACTAGAGTCATTGCATGTGTGTTCTTTTCCACAACCCACATATGGATGAACCAACATCATTGCATGTGTGTTTTTTCCACAAACCACATATGGATCCACCAGAGTCATTGCATGTGTGTTCTTGTAATGACAAACCACATATGGATCAACCAATGACATTGCATGTGTGTTCTTTCCATAACCCACATATGGATCAACCAATGTCATTGCATGTGTGTTCTTTTCACAAACCACATATAGACCCACTAGAGTTATGGCATGTGTGTTCTTTCCACAAACCACATGTGGATCCACCAGAATAATTGCATGTGTGTTCTTGTAATGACAAACCACATATGGATCAACAAGAGTCATTGCATGTATGTTCTTCTCACAAACCACATATGGATCCACAGAGTCATTACATGTTTGTTCTATACATCAACCACATATGGATCAACCACTGTCATTGCATGTGTGTTCTTTCCACAACCCACATATGGATCAACCAATGTCATTGCATGTGTGTTCTTTCCACAAACAACATATGGATCCACAAGTGTCATAGCATGTGTGTTCTAGTAATGAAAAACAACATATGGATAAAACAGAGACATTGCATGTGTGTTCTTTTCACAAACCACATATGGATCCACCAATGTCATTGCATGTGTGTTCTTTTGACAAACCACATATGGATCAACCAATGTCATTTCATGTGTGTTCTTTCCACAAACCACATATGGATCGACCGGAGTCATTGCATGTGTATTCTTGTAATGACAAACCACATATGGATCCACTCGAGTCATTGCATGTGTGTTCTTTTCCACAACCCACATATGGATCAACCAACATCATTGCATGTGTGTTCTTTCCAAACCACATATGGATCCACCAGATTCATTTAATGTGTGTTCTTGTAATGACAAACCACATATGGATCAACCAATGACATTGCATGTGTGTTCTTTCCACAACCCACATATGGATGAACCAATGTCATTGCATGTGTGTTCTTTTCACAAACCACATATAGACCCACTGGAGTCATTGCATGTGTGTTCTTTCCACAAACCACATATGGATCCACGGAGTAATTGCATGAGTGTTCTCGTGACAAACCACATATGGATCAACCAGTCATTGCATGTATGTTCTTCTCACAAACTACACATGGATCCACCAGAGTCATTGCATGTGTGTTCTTTTCATGAACCACATATGGATCCACAAGAGACATTGCATGTGTGTTCTTTCCACAACCCACATATGGATCAACCAATGTCAGTGCATGTGTGTTATTTCCGCAAACCACATATGGATCCACGAGAGTCATTGCATGTGTGTTCTTCTAATAACAAACCACATATGGATCAACCAGTGTCATTGCATGTGTGTTCTTTTCACAAACCACATATGGATCAACCAGTGCCATTGCATGTGTGTTCTTTTGACAAACCACATATGGATCCACCAGAGTCATTGCATGTGTGTTTTTCCACAAACCACATATGGATCCACCAGAGTCATTGCATGTGTGTTCTTTCCACAAACCACACATGGATCCACCAGAGTCATTGCATGTGTGTTCTTTCCACAAACCACACATGGATCCACCAGAGTCATTGCAAGTGTCTTCTTCTTCTCACAAACCACATATGAATCCACCAATGTCATTGCATGTGTGTTCTTGTAATGACAAACCACATATGGATCAACCAATGACATTTCATGTGTTCTTTCCACAAACCACATGGATCCACCACTGTCATTGCCTATGTGTTCTTTCCACAACCCACTATGGATCAACCAATGTCATTTCATGTGTGTTCTTTCCACAAACCACATATGGATCCACCGGAGTCATTGCATGTGTGTTCTTGTAATGGCAAACCACATATGGATCCACTAGAGTCATTGCATGTGTGTTCTTTTCCACAACCCACATATGGATGAACCAACATCATTGCATGTGTGTTTTTTCCACAAACCACATATGGATCCACCAGAGTCATTGCATGTGTGTTCTTGTAATGACAAACCACATATGGATCAACCAACGACATTTCATGTGTGTTCGTTCCATAATCCACATATGGATCAACCAATGTCATTGCATGTGTGTTCTTTCCACAACCCACATATGGATCAACCAATGTTATTGCATGTGTGTTCTTTCCATAAACCACATATGGATCCACCAGAGTCATTGCATGAGTGTTCTCGTAATGACAAACCACATATGGATCAACCAGAGTCATTGCATGTATGTTCTTCTCACAAACCACATATGGATCCACCAATGTAATTGCATTGTGTTCTTTTGACAAACCACATATGGATCCACCAGTCATTGCATGTGTGTTTTTCCACAAGCCACATATGGATCCACCAGAGTCATTGCATGTGTGTTCTTTCCACAAACCACACATGGATCCACCAGAGTCATTGCATGTGTGTTCTTTACATGAACCACATATGGATCCACCAGAGTCATTGCATGTGTGTTCTTCCCACAACCCACATATGGATCAACCAATGTCATTGCATGTGTGTTCTTTCCGCAAACCACATATGGATCCACAGTCATTGCATGTGTGTTCTTGGAATGACAAACCACATATGGATCAACCAAGTGTCATTGCATGTGTGTTCTTTCACAAACCACATATGGATCCACCAATGTCATTGCATGTGTGTTCTTTGACAAACCACATATGGATCTACCAGAGTCATTGCATGTGTGTTTTTCCACAAACCACATGGATCCACCAGAGTCATTGCATGTGTGTTCTTTCCACAAACCACACATGGATCCACCAGAGTCGTTGCATGTGCCTTCTTCTCACAAACCACATATGGATCTACCAATGTCATTGCATGTGTGTTCTTGTAATGACAAACCACATATGGATCAACCAATGACATTGCATGTGTGTTATTTCCACAAACCACATATGGATCCACTAGAGTCATTGCATGCGTGTTCTTTCCACAAACCACGTGGATCCACCAATGTCATTGCATATGTGTTCTTTCCATAACCCACTATGGATCAACCAATGTTATTTCATGTGTGTTCTTTCCACAAACCACATATGGATCGACGGAGTCATTGCATGTGTTTTTCCACAAACCACATATGGATCCACCAGAGTCATTGCATGTGTGTTCTTTCCACAAACCACACATGGATCCACCAGAGTCATTGCATGTGTGTTCTTTCCACAAACCATACATGGATCCACCAGAGTCATTGCAAGTGTCTTCTTCTTCTCACAAACCACATATGAATCCACCAATGTCATTGCATGTGTGTTCTTGTAATGACAAACCACATATGGATCAACCTTTGACATTGCATGCGTGTTCTTTCCACAAACCACATAGATCCACCAATGTCATTGCATATGTGTTCTTTCCACAACCCACTATGGATCAACCAATGTCATTTCATGTGTGTTCTTTCCACAAACCACATATGGATCCACCGGAGTCATTGCATGTGTGTTCTTGTAATGGCAAACCACATATGGATCCACTAGAGTCATTGCATGTGTGTTCTTTTCCACAACCCACATATGGATGAACCAACATCATTGCATGTGTGTTTTTTCCACAAACCACATATGGATCCACTAGAGTCATTGCATGTGTGTTCTTGTAATGACAAACCACATATGGATCAACCAATGACATTTCATGTGTGTTCGTTCCATAATCCACATATGGAGCAACCAATGTCAGTGCATGTGTTCTTTCCACAACCCACATATGGATCAACCAATGTTATTGCATGTGTGTTCTTTCCATAAACCACATATGGATCCACCAGAGTCATTGCATGTGTGTTCTTGTAATGACAAACCACATATGGATCAACCAGTGTCATTGCACGTGTGTTCTTTTCACAAACCACATATGGATCCACCAATGTAATTGCATTGTGTTCTTTTGACAAACCACATATGGATCCACCAGTCATTGCATGTGTGTTTTTCCACAAGCCACATATGGATCCACCAGAGTCATTGCATGTGTGTTCTTTCCACAAACCACACATGGATCCACCAGAGTCATTGCATGTGTGTTCTTTACATGAACCACATATGGATCCACCAGAGTCATTGCATGTGTGTTCTTCTGTAAGATCCCTCCTTATTAAAGGAAAAGATCCCTGTGATTGCAATGCTAGTCCCTGGATCATTGCTAGCATCCACAGTTTAAGATGAAGTACACAGATACAAAGGTCGTTTATTACAGTCATTCCAGAGATAAAACATAGTCTTTACAACTCATGGCCAAAGGCCTAGTACAAGAGTTTATGGAATAAGTAAATAAACATAAGTCTTCATCTTCATGTGCCACAGGCAAGCATGTTGAGTGTAGACTCATGACTCCTAATCATCATCAGAGTAACCTGCAACATCATAAGTTACAGCCACAAGGGTCAATACTTTGGAATAGTATTGGCAAGTGATACCTTAGTATAATATAAGTGGACTATAATACTATATGCTTTTGGCTGGTGGAGCTTAGGCTTGCATTGCTCAAAATAGATTTTTCCTTAACTTTTGAAAATACTAAGTTTTTGTTTGGCAAAAACTTTCCAAGACATCTTCCAATCCAAGACTGAAGATCCACTCAAGGCATCTACTAATCAAGGACTGAAGATATACTTGGCAAAAACACCCAAGGCATCTATCAAACAAAGACTCTAGATCCACTCAGGGCATCTAGCAATCAATGACTGAAGATCCTTTTATCCCTTTGTTCACCCACAAGTTTTATTTAGAAATTGGAGTGATGAGATTCTTGAAGTTTCCATGTCTTAATGCTCAAATTGTCCTTTACCAGGGACATGGCTAAGTACTTAGGTTTTACACTCTGCAGAGGTGGTGCACTTTCCCCACAAGCCTTGGTTTCCCAAGGATGATCCTTCAGTAGCCTTTCCTTAGTAAATTGGACTTGTTCCAACCTATCATCCCATCTACCACCCACTGTCCAAAGACTAAGTTCCAGCATCCTAAGATCATGGCAGAGCCCATAATGCCAAGTGGTTGCACTTGAAGCTTCTCAACATTAGACATCTCAAATCTCTTTGTTTCCTGGGTGGCCATCCACAAGTGAGATACACAAGCCAAGTCCCATGGCCTTGTGAACCACTCAACATAAGCCATTCCTTCCATTCCACCCAGGTGGTTCATTAACTTAGTTGTTTTATTTTACAAAAACATAAGTCCTTAGACTTAGAAATTTTTCCATAGTGAATATATAAACCTCCCTTGTTTTCTAGTAGCTAGGCTAAGCATGATAGTAATAGGAATCTGGACTTAGGAAATTTTCACTAAGGCTTCACCTAATAGGTTTTCCCAAAGCATAGCTTGTTCTTGGCAAATAACCATGCAAGTCCTATACTTAGAAAAATATTACTAATGCATAAATAAAATATAGGAATGGAATATTCATGATGATATCACTTGCCTTGGTAGTGTGAGAGTAGCACTCGTCACAATCACAATCACTAGCAAAATCTACACACAAAGTTGTAGCACACAATTACACACAAATATATACAAACAAGAAATAGTATGAATGCATGCATGCATGAATCTACCAAGTGATGATTTTTTTGAAACTCCACCAAGCAAGTGCATGAATACTGAAACTAAACAAGTCACAAAATAGCCAAGACAACTTAAATAACCTAAAACAAAATACTAAACTAAATCTATACTCAACAAGGCCTCAAACCAGTCTCTGCAATTTTAGCACATCTAATGGCTACTATTTGCTAAACAAAAAGGATAGGCAGAAAGGTCTTGTTTTTCTGAATCCAACGGTATAAAGTTTGCAAAATTCTAACGTGGGATTCAAAAGATATAGGCATTTGAAATCTGGATCAAAATCTGTTTTAAATTCTATTTTCAGATCAGCCTAGCCACGTCATGTTTTTATTCGCCCGTGCGGTTAAATGCGGATCGAGCGATACAGACCGCTGGATCTAAAGGGCAGGTGCGGATCGCTGACCGCTTGGGTTAAGTGGATCTATCTTAGTGCTACGATGCGAATCTAACGGCTACTTTTGACCCACAGATGGGCTATTGTGATGGCTACCGGGCCGTGAACTGTCGACGGCGTTGCCGGCGATGCAGGAGGTAAGTGAGATCGAGGAGTAGCTCACCGTCTCAGGAGGTCACGCAAGCTCGTCGTTCTTCTGCGGTTGGTCAAGGCGCTCGGACAAGTTGCGATTGCTCGCGGAGTTCTTTGTGGCGGCGGTTCTGCGTCGGGTGGTCGTCGGGGACGCCACCAGAATCACCCAAGGCAAGATAATGACACGGTTAGGTTCACAGGTCAAGTTAGTAGTGAGCATGAGCAGGAAGGCGGCGATGCAGACCTACCGGAAAACTCGTCGGAGTTGATGTCGCCGTCGGTGCTCGCGGTGTCAGGTGGAACCGGCGACCTGGGGCAGTACAGGACAGACTAGTGAGGTCAGGAGATGCGCAAAAACATGTTGAGTCAGATTGTAAGAACGAGAGGCAGAGGGGGTCACTAGGCTCACGGAATCGATCGCGGAGAGGCTCTGTCATGGCGGTGCAAAGTGGATTGAGGACAGACTTGGCGAGCGGCGAGCAGGTGTTTGGGGAAAATGATCGCGATGCGAGAGGGGTCTTATAGCGGATGCTCGACAGGAAACGCCGTCGATTAATGCCCAATTACTCCGGCATCACTGCGGCAACGGTGTGGCGGAGATCGTGGCGGAGACAGGGAAGACGATCTTGGCGTGGAGAAGGCCGCTTTGCCAGCGAGGCCTTGGTCGGTGGGGTCGGCTGTCAGCGTCATGTGCTGCAGCGTGTGAGAAGGAAAAGGAGGTCCCCGGGTGGGCTTGCTGGGCTTCATCCGCTGCTGGGCCAGATTCTGGCCGCGCGGCCTTTTTCTTTTCTTTAAGCTTTTTCTTTTTCTAATTCTATTTTCTGGATAGAATTTGATATGAATTCAAATCCTTTTGAATTCAAACTTCTTTGGGGATTTTTTGCAGGGTTACGTGGGTTCAAGAACAATCAATTAACCTAGTGGTTACCTTGCAAAGGCTTGGTCAAGCTTGGGTTTCAAAATAAGTAGATTTGCTCTAGTTGCAAATATTTGGAATAGGGTTTATAAAATATTTCTAAATTTGGAATCTTGAGTTTAAATGCTACTTCTAATCTTTCCAACCATGGAGGCAAGCAAACAAGATCATGGACAATCAAATCCCAAAGGGTGTTGGCCAATTGAGATAAAATGCCCACATGAAATCATAGCCAAAGTTTGTGTTTCTAAATGATTTTGAGATAAACCCTAAATGGATGAATGATGCAAAGAATGAAATGAATGAGTTTTTGAAACATGATTTTTGGGATGTTACAAATCTAACCCCCTTAAAATGAATCTCGCCCTCGAGATCCGGATTGGCTAGCAAATAGGTGAGGGTGGTCTTCAAGATCATCTTCTCTTTCCCATGTTGCTTCTTCTTGAATGATGATTCCATTGTACTTTGCAAAACTTGATAGTCTTTGTTCTTGTGACTCTTTCTGTGGTCTCAAGAATCTTGATGCTTTTCTTCATAGGTGAGATCACTTTCTAGTTGAACTTCTTCCAAAGATATGGTATCTTTCAAAGATGTTTCTTCCATTTCGGGTGACATTTCTTGGTGGCTCACATGAAAAACATTATGGACTGCTAGTAAAGATGCTGGCAGTTCGATTTCATATGCAGCTTCTCCCTTGCGACTTAAAATGTTGAATGGTCCCACATATCTTGGTGCTAACTTTCCTTTGACTCCAAATCTTTTTACTCCACGAAGTGGTGATACTCTAAGATAAGCTCTATCCCCAACTTCGTAAGTGACTTCTCTACGCTTAGCATCTACGTAGCTTTTACATCGAGACTGTGCTATCTTCAATCTGTCTCTAACCAATTTGACCTTTTCTTGGCGTCTTTGATAAAGTCTGGTCCAAACAAACTTCTTTCTCCCACACCATTCCATAGCAATGGGTGGTACACTTTCTTCCGTATAGTAACTCAAATGGTGCCATCCCAATACTAGATTGGTGATCGTTGTTGTAAGAGAACTCTGCGTAAGGGACTTTCATCCCAACTTGCTCCATAGTCTAGGGCACATGCCTCAACATGTCTTCAAGAATTTGGTTAGTCCTTCTGTTTGTCCATCGGTTTGAGGATGAAAAGCAGTGCTGAATTCCAACCTCGTTCCTAGAGATTCATGAAGTTTGTCTCCAAAAGTGAGAAGTGAACTGAGTTCCTCTATCGGACACAATACTCTTAGGTACACCGTGAAGGCATACAATTCTGCTCATGTAGATTTTGGCTAACTTTGCCGGGTATAAGTTGTCTTTACGGGTATAAAATGAGCCACTTTAGTTAGGCGATCTACTATTACCCATATGGAATCATACCCTGACCTGGTCCTTGGTAATCCGGTAATGAAATCCATACCAATATTTTCCCACTTCCATTCAGGAATAGGCATTGGTTGAAGCAAACCTGCTGGTTTCTGATGCTCCGCTTTCACTCTACTACACACATCACACAAAGCAATATGTTCGGCGATGTCCCTTTTAAGATTGTTCCACCAAAATCTTTCTTTCATATCCATGTACATTTTGGTGTTTCCCGGGTGAATAGAATATGGAGAGTTATGGGCTTCCTGTAAAATCAGTTTCCGCATTTCCGGATCTTGTGGAACACAAATACGTTTCCCGTGCCATAAAGTACCTTGTTCGTCCATATGGAAACTTTTAGCCTTCCCTTGGCTAATCCTTTCCTTGATCTCTTCGATCTCTTTATCCGTCTTTTGGGCTTCTTTAATCTTTTCCAACAGAGTGGGTTGAACATCCAAAGACATGAGATGTCCTTCTGGCACAATCTCCAACCTGAGTTCCTTGAATTGCCTACACAAGTCATCTGGCAATTCACCTTTGGTAAGACCATTTACAAACGCTTTACGACTTAGAGCATCTGCTACTACATTTGCTTTACCGGGGTGGTATTGCAAACTCAAGTCGTAATCCTTGATAAGTTCTAGCCATCTTCTTTGTCTCATATTGATCTCCTTCTGGGTGAAGATATATTTCAAGCTCTTATGGTCGGTGAACACTTCACAACGTTTCCCCAAAAGGTAGTGTCTCCACGTTTTGAGTGCATGGACAACAGCGGCTAACTCTAAATCATGAGTAGGATAATTTACTTCATGAGTTTTGAGTTGTCTCGAGGCATAAGCCACAACTTTTCCGCCTTGCATAAGTACGGCACCTAATCCTTGATGAGAAGCATCACAATATACTTGGAAATCCTTTTCCAAATCTGGTAGGCACAGAACTGGTGCTGACACAAGTCTCTTCTTTAGTTCTTGAAAGCTGAGTTCACAACCTTCAGACCAAGCAAATTTCTTATCTTTCTTTAACAATTCCGTCATTGGTTTAGCAACCTTAGAAAAAATTTCAATGAATCTTCTGTAGTAACCTGCTAAACCAAGGAAACTACGAACCTCTTTTACATTCTTAGGAGATTCCCATTCTGTTACGGCTGAAACCTTAGCAGGATCAACTGCTACACCATCCTTTGTCATAACATGACCAAGAAATCCAACTTCCTCTAACCAAAACTCACACTTGCTGAATTTGGCATAAAGCTTATGTTCCCTTAGTTTCTCAAGTATCAAGCGTAGATGTCTTTCATGTTCATCCTTGCTCTTGGAGTAGACTAAGATGTCATCGATGAAAGCGACAGAACTTGTCGAGAAATTCCATGAACACTTTATTCATCATATTCATGAAGTATCTTTGGGCGTTGGTTAAACCAAAAGGCATCACCGTGTACTCATACAATCCATACCTTGTGGTGAAGGCTGTTTTAGGTATGTCCTGCTCTCTTATTTTGAGTTGAAAATAGCCTGACCGAAGATCAATCTTTGAGAACACACAAGCTCCTTCTAGCTGATCAAACAAGTCATTGATTCTTGGCAAAGGATATTTGTTCTTGATGGTTACCTCGTTGAGAGAACGGTAATCTATGCATAGTCTTTGAGTTCTATCTCTCTTTTCTACGAACAAAACTGGAGCTCCCCAAGATGAATAACTTGTCTGGATGAATCCTTTTCGCAATTGTTCTCCAAGTTGTTTCTTGAGTTCTTTAAGTTCACAACTGACATTTTATAAGGCCTCTTTGCCCTTGGTCGAACCTGGTACCAAATCTATTATAAACTCCACATCTCTCTGGTGGCATTCTGGTAATTCTTGGGAACACATCCGGATACTCACACACAATTGGCACCGTGTCCATGCTAACCCCCTTAAGAGAATTTAGCTTACTCCCTTTTGATTTAAAGTTGGACTTGAATATTATCCTCTTACCTTCAGGGGTTGTGAGTGAAACTGTATGATTTGCACAATCTAGTACTCCCTCATATTTAGTCATCCAATCCATTCCCAAAATCACATCCAATCCTTGGGAATTTAGGATTATTAGGTTCACTGGAAACTTATGTTTTCCAAACTCTATGACTAGGTCATGGCATCCTGAGTTTACTATCATTTCTCCACCAGGAGAACTTACTCTTATAGGACACCCAATGGTTTCTACTGGTAGTTCATTTCTTTCGACAAATGCTTTAGATATGAAGGAATGAGATGCACCAGTGTCAAAGAGTACAAATGCTGAGATGGAATTGAGTCTGAACTTACCAGCAACAGCATCAGGCTCTTCAAAGACCTCCTCCACATTGATGTGGTTAACCTGTCCTTTCTGGAAAGGATTTGGCTTGTTAGGTCCTTCAACTTTCTTTTCAGGGCACTTATTAGCATAATGCCCCAGTTTCTTGCATTTGTAGCATTCGACCTGGCTGATGTCCGTCTTAGGCTGACTTCCACTTCCACTGTGGTGGCTCTTATATCCACTCTTGTGGTTCTTGTACTTATCATTTTCATGACTGCGATGATGCTTGTTGTCATGACGGTTGTGATTGTGGTGTTTGTTAAACTTCTCATGCTTGTGGGATCCTGAGCTGACACTATCATCATGGTGAGATCGTTTATGAGATGATCCCGAGCTGTGCTTGTCGGAGTGTTTCCTCTTCCTACTCTCGACTTGCTTCATTTTATTCTCCACAATAACAGCCTTGTCACACAGTGACTGATAAGTTGGAACATACGCCACAGACAGCTGCAGATTTAGCTCATCATTCAAGCCTTCTAGAAACTTTTCCTTCCTTTTGGCATCAGTGTCAACCTCATCCGGTGCATAGCGCGCCAGATTGTTGAACTCTTCGATGTATTCAGCCATTACGTGGTGGCGCCGCTTGCAAAGTTGTGAAATTCCTTCTTTTTCAGGCTCATCATACCGTGAGATATGAGTAATCGAAAGCCATCTTCAAATATAGCCCAAGTCACCTCATCAATAGGTGTGGTAACTGAAGTTGTCCCACCATCTGCGGCTGGTCCTTCCAGCAGATGTCTTGTAAACTGACCTTTTCAGATCTCATGCATCCCACGGTCACTAAGTCTTTGTTCACAGAGCGTAGCCAATCATTGGCCACCATGGGATCAGTCGTTCCTGAAAACTTTGCTGGCCTCAGACGCAGAAATCTGGTAAGCATATCAAAACCTGGAGGATTGTTGTTGTTATTGTTGTTATTGTTGTTGTTGTTGGGGTTGTTGTTGTTGTTCTGGTTCTGGATGAACGTCGTCATCATTTGCATAAGCTGTGTCTGCGCATTCATCATTTGTTGCATTTCCGGGGTAATGTTGGGGTTGGGGTTGGTGTTTGCTGACGGGGAGGCATCATGGTTTATTCATATAGAGATAAGAATGAGATACCCTTACATGATTTATGCACAATACATTACACAAGCAAACACATAGCAAGCAACACAAGGATAAAACTAAACAACAAGATAACAAAATCTCAAAGTACAAACATACAAGTGGCAAGCCATCCACATGTCGGATGGTCCAACAATAAGTTCATAGATAACAAGTGCGGTAAATAAAGATAACTGAGTAGTCAAATCTACTCGTCAGCATCAATCTCCTCCTCGACAAAGGTAAGACCTGCGTTCTCCATTGCGGTCTTGTTCTCCTCGATGGTAGTGGTCAAAGAGTCGATCTTGGCCTTGAGAGCCCTCTTCTGGGAACGAAGCCTCTCAATCACTGTCTGCTGCTGCTCTAACTCGAAGTCCTTGGACTGTAGTTCCTCGGTCATATCACGAATCCTCTTGTTCCTATCCTGGACACGCTTCTCTTGACTCTTGAACTTACGGTCTTGGGTCTCGAACTTTGCCTCCATCTCCTTGACTATCTTGTCCTGCTGCGCGAAGAGCTTATCCTTCTCGCTGGTTGCACTCGAGCTCGTCATTACTAAGCATGACGTTGGTCCTATCGGTATCCACGTGCCTAATAAGAGTCTCTAGGTCCTGGAGGTATAGGCGTATCGGCTCTGCTGTGACCCTCGAGTCGTCCTCAAAGTCAATGGACTCTCCGTCATCATCACGCCTTCCGAAAGCGTGGAAGTGAGTGCCTCTAACCTGTCGGGAGTGACGTCCTAACAGTCGTCCTATCAGATCCTGCATGACAACCTCCATGCCTCTCTCCCTGTCATCATGCATAAGCTTGAAGACGATGGCCTCCGTAGTAGGCTCAGTCTGGCGTCCTGGCTGGTTCACCTTGAAGCCCCAAAGGTCCTTCCTCTCAAACTTGGTGAGTGGGTGCACCGTAATGATAGGAAGAGGGAGATCGAGTAAAGTAGTAAGCTCTACGATACGAGGACCAAAACGGGTAGCCTGGAACTCCTCAACAGTGCTGATGGCAATAGGCATCTATTTATAAGATTGAAAAGTTAGAACAACACAAATTTAAATTAAACAAGACAAACATTCAAGCATAACCATGGAACACATAAATCACACAAGTCATGCATACATAAATCCATTACATCAACCAAGGTTCAAACTTATTTAAGGTCTTATTTTGGAAAATAAGGTGATAGGTGGTGGTCAACTAACGAAGTGCGCTTACAATCCTATCTCATTGGATCTGGTGGCTAACACAATGTTCCTAGTGGCAATCACCCTATCTTGTTCACATGCTTCTATCACTAAGTCTATAATATCTCCTCTTAAGGATTGGTTGGTGACTTCCAACTCTTGGGTATGTTCCTTCTCTTTCTCTAAGTCTTTTTGGAGGGTGAGCATCTTGCACTTGACTCTAGCACTTAGTTCCTTGATAGTCTTCAAGCTGCTTCTTTTCTGACTCAAAGAATGTGGTGTGCATGAAAGTGTTGGTGTACATGCGAAGCCTTTTTCTCTGTGGTTGTCTTCCTTATTCTTGTACAAGTGAAGTTGCACCCACCAATACTCCACTTCATCCTCCATCACTGGAAAGCCTTTGTACACTGCTGCACCATGTATTCCCATGGTTTCCATGAGGTCCTTGAGAATCTTGGGAAACTCAGTCTCACACTCCAAGGTCATGGTCATGAGTGGTCCTTTCTTCACGGCTTTGTTGACGGAGTTCATCTACAAATAGAGATGAGAATGAGAAGATTAGAAAAGTTCTGAGAAGAATAGACAAGTGTAGAAGAAGTTAAAATTTTCCTTAGTGGTTTCCAATCCTAGGGTCATAATCCCACAGGCAACACAGTGCTCGATACCATCTGTAAGATCCTCCTTATTAAAGGAAAAGATCCTGTGATTGCAATGCTAGTCCACGGATCATTGCTAGCATCCACAGTTTAAGATGAAGTACAGATACAAAGGTCGTTTATTACAGTCATTCCAGAGATAAAACATAGTCTTTACAACTCATGGCCAAAGGCCTAGTACAAGAGTTTATGGAATAAGTAAATAAACATAAGTCTTCATCTTCATGTGCCACAGGCAAGCATGTTGAGTGTAGACTCATGACTCCTAATCATCATCAGAGTAACCTGCAACATCATAAGTTACAGCCACAAGGGTCAATACTTTGGAATAGTATTGGCAAGTGATATCTTAGTATAATATAAGTGGACTATAATACTATATGCTTTTGGCTGGTGGAGCTTAGGCTTGCATTGCTCAAAATAGATTTTTCCTTAACTTTTGAAAATACTAAGTTTTTGTTTGGCAAAAACTTTCCAAGACATCTTCCAATCCAAGACTGAAGATCCACTCAAGGCATCTACTAATCAAGGACTGAAGATATACTTGGCAAAAACACCCAAGGCATCTATCAAACAAAGACTCTAGATCCACTCAGGGCATCTAGCAATCAATGACTGAAGATCCTTTTATCCCTTTGTTCACCCACAAGTTTTATTTAGAAATTGGAGTGATGAGATTCTTGAAGTTTCCATGTCTTAATGCTCAAATTGTCCTTTACCAGGGACATGGCTAAGTACTTAGGTTTTACACTCTGCAGAGGTGGTGCACTTTCCCCACAAGCCTTGGTTTCCCAAGGATGATCCTTCAGTAGCCTTTCCTTAGTCAAATGGACGCGTTCCAACCTATCATCCCATCTACCACCCACTGTCCAAAAGACTAAGTTCCAGCATCCTAAGATCATGGCAGAGCCCATAATGCCAAGTGGTTGCACTTGAAGCTTCTCAACATTAGACATCTCAAATCTCTTTGTTTCCTGGGTGGCCATCCACAAGTGAGATACACAAGCCAAGTCCCATGGCCTTGTGAACCACTCAACATAAGCCATTCCTTCCATTCCACCCAGGTGGTTCATTAACTTAGTTGTTTTATTTTACAAAAACATAAGTCCTTAGACTTAGAAATTTTTCCATAGTGAATATATAAACCTCCCTTGTTTTCTAGTAGCTAGGCTAAGCATGATAGTAATAGGAATCTGGACTTAGGAAATTTTCACTAAGGCTTCACCTAATAGGTTTTCCCAAAGCATAGCTTGTTCTTGGCAAATAACCATGCAAGTCCTATACTTAGAAAAATATTACTAATGCATAAATAAAATATAGGAATGGAATATTCATGATGATATCACTTGCCTTGGTAGTGTGGAGAGTAGCACTCGTCACAATCACAATCACTAGCAAAATCTACACACAAAGTTGTAGCACACAATTACACACAAATATATACAAACAAGAAATAGTATGAATGCATGCATGCATGAATCTACCAAGTGATGATTTTTTTGAAACTCCACCAAGCAAGTGCATGAATACAGAAACTAAACAAGTCACAAAATAGCCAAGACAACTTAAATAACCCTAAAACAAAATACTAAACTAAATCTATACTCAAAAAGGCCTCAAACAAGTCTCTGCAATTTTAGCACATCTAATGGCTACTATTTGCTAAACAAAAAGGATAGGCAGAAAGGTCTTGTTTTTCTGAATCCAACGGTATAAAGTTTGCAAAATTCTAACGTGGGATTCAAAAGATATAGGCATTTGAAATCTGGATCAAAATCTGTTTTAAATTCTATTTTCAGATCAGCTCCTAGCCACGCGTCATGTTTTTATTCGCCCGTACCGGTTCGTCTGGATCGAGCGATACAGACCGCTGGATCTAAAGGGGCAGGTGCGGCTCAGATCGCGTACCGCTTCGGGTTAAGTGGATCTATCTTAGCGCTACGATGCAGATCTAACGGCTACTACTGCCTGGCCACAGATGGGCGGCTGCTACGAAGCGTGGCTACGACGCTGCGACGATGCGCAGGTAAGTGAGATCGAGTAGCTCACCGGCTCAGGAGGTCACGCGGCTTCGTCGTTCTTGCGGTTGGTCAAGGCGCCGGACAAGGTTGCGATTGCTCGCGGAGTTCTTTGTGGCGGCGGTTGCGTCGGGTGGTCGTCGGGGGCGTCCGTGAATCACCCAAGGCAAGATAATGACACGGTTAGGTTCACGTGGTCAAGCGAGTAGTGAGCATGAACGGGAAGGCGGTGATGCAGACCTACCGGGAAAACTTCGTCGGAGTTGATGTCGCCGTCGGTGCTCGCGGTGTCGGTGGAACCGGCGACACAGGGCGTCTGAGACAGACTAGTGAGGTCGGAGATGCGCAAAACATGCTGAGTCGATTGTAAGAACGAGAGGGGTCACTAGGCTCACGGAATCGATCGCCGGAGAGGCTCTGTCATGGCGGTGCAAAGTGGATTGAGGACAGCCTGGTGGCGGAGCGAGCGAGGTGTTTGGGGGAAAATGATCGCGATGCAGAGGGGGTCTTATAGCCAGATGCTCGACAGGAAACGCCCGTCGATTAATGCCCAATTACTCCCGGCATCACTGCGGCAACGGTCAGCGGCGGAGATCATGCGCGGAGACAGGGGAAGACGATCTTGGCGTGGAAGGCCCGCTTTGTCGGCGAGGCCTGGAGTGCGAGGTGGGGGTCAACTGTCGGCGTCTGGCGTGTGCTCGCGTGTGAGAAGGAAAAGGAGGTCCCCGGGTGGGCTTGCTGGGCTTCATCCGCTGCTGGGCCAGATTCTGGCCGCGCGGCCTTTTTCTTTTCTTTAAGCTTTTTCTTTTTCTAATTCTATTTTCTGGATAGAATTTGATATGAATTCAAATCCTTTTGATTTCAAACTTCTTTGGGGATTTTTTGCAGGGTTCTGTAGGTTCAAGAACAATCAATTAACCTAGTGGTTACCTTGCAAAGGCTTGGTCAAGCTTGGGTTTCAAAATAAACAGAGATTTGCTCTAGTTGCAAATATTTGGAATAGGGTTTATAAAATATTTCTAAATTTGGAATCTTGAGATTAAATGCTACTTCTAATCTTTCCAACCATGGAGGCAAGCAAATAAGATCATGGACAATCAAATCCCAAAGGGTGTTGGCCAATTGAGATAAAATGCCCACATGAAATCATAGCCAAAGTTTGTGTTTCTAAATGATTTTGAGATAAACCCTAAATGGATGAATGATGCAAAGAATGAAATGAATGAGTTTTTGAAACATGATTTTTGGGATGTTACATCTTCCCACAACCCACATATGGATCAACCAATGTCATTGCATGTGTGTTCTTTCCGCAAACCACATATGGATCCACCAGAGTCATTGCATGTGTGTTCTTGGAATGACAAACCACATATGGATCAACCAGTGTCATTGCATGTGTGTTCTTTTCACAAACCACATATGGATCCACCAATGTCATTGCATGTGTGTTCTTTTGACAAACCACATATGGATCTACCAGAGTCATTGCATGTGTGTTTTTCCACAAACCACAGATGGATCCACCAGAGTCATTGCATGTGTGTTCTTTCCACAAACCACACATGGATCCACCAGAGTCGTTGCATGTGCCTTCTTCTCACAAACCACATATGGATCTACCAATGTCATTGCATGTGTGTTCTTGTAATGACAAACCACATATGGATCAACCAATGACATTGCATGTGTGTTATTTCCACAAACCACATATGGATCCACTAGAGTCATTGCATGCGTGTTCTTTCCACAAACCACATGGATCCACCAATGTCATTGCATATGTGTTCTTTCCATAACCCACTATGGATCAACCAATGTTATTTCATGTGTGTTCTTTCCACAAACCACATATGGATCGACCGGAGTCATTGCATGTGTGTTCTTGTAATGACAAACCACATATGGATCCACTAGAGTCATTGCATGTGTGTTCTTTTCCACAATACACATATGGATGAACCAACATCAATGCATGTGTGTTTTCCACAAACCACATATGGATCCACCAGAGTCATTGCATGTGTGTTATTGTAATGACAAACCACATATGGATCAACCAATGACATTGCATGTGTGTTCTTTCCACAAACCACATATGGATCGACCGGAGTCATTGCATGTGTGTTTTTCCACAAACCACATATGGATCCACCAGAGTCATTGCATGTGTGTTCTTTCCACAAACCACACATGGATCCACCAGAGTCATTGCATGTGTGTTCTTTCCACAAACCACACATGGATCCACCAGAGTCATTGCAAGTGTCTTCTTCTTCTCACAAACCACATATGAATCCACCAATGTCATTGCATGTGTGTTCTTGTAATGACAAACCACATATGGATCAACCTTTGACATTGCATGCGTGTTCTTTCCACAAACCACATGGATCCACCAATGTCATTGCATATGTGTTCTTTCCACAACCCACTATGGATCAACCAATGTCATTTCATGTGTGTTCTTTCCACAAACCACATATGGATCCACCGGAGTCATTGCATGTGTGTTCTTGTAATGGCAAACCACATATGGATCCACTAGAGTCATTGCTTGTGTGTTCTTTTCCACAACCCACATATGGATGAACCAACATCATTGCATGTGTGTTTTTTCCACAAACCACATATGGATCCACCAGAGTCATTGCATGTGTGTTCTTGTAATGACAAACCACATATGGATCAACCAATGACATTTCATGTGTGTTCGTTCCATAATCCACATATGGATCAACCAATGTCATTGCATGTGTGTTCTTTCCACAACCCACATATGGATCAACCAATGTTATTGCATGTGTGTTCTTTCCATAAACCACATATGGATCCACCAGAGTCATTGCATGTGTGTTCTTGTAATGACAAACCACATATGGATCAACCAGTGTCATTGCACGTGTGTTCTTTTCACAAACCACATATGGATCCACCAATGTAATTGCATTGTGTTCTTTTGACAAACCACATATGGATCCACCAGTCATTGCATGTGTGTTTTTCAACAAGCCACAAATGGATCCACCAGAGTCATTGCATGTGTGTTCTTTCCACAAACCACACATGGATCCACCAGAGTCATTGCATGTGTGTTCTTTACATGAACCACATATGGATCCACAAGAGTCATTGCATGTGTGTTCTTCCCACAACCCACATATGGATCAACCAATGTCATTGCATGTGTGTTCTTTCCGCAAACCACATATGGATCCACCAGAGTCATTGCATGTGTGTTCTTGGAATGACAAACCACATATGGATCAACCAGTGTCATTGCATGTGTGTTCTTTTCACAAACCACATATGGATCCACCAATGTCATTGCATGTGTGTTCTTTTGACAAACCACATATGGATCTACCAGAGTCATTGCATGTGTGTTTTTCCACAAACCACAGATGGATCCACCAGAGTCATTGCATGTGTGTTCTTTCCACAAACCACACATGGATCCACCAGAGTCGTTGCATGTGCCTTCTTCTCACAAACCACATATGGATCTACCAATGTCATTGCATGTGTGTTCTTGTAATGACAAACCACATATGGATCAACCAATGACATTGCATGTGTGTTATTTCCACAAACCACATATGGATCCACTAGAGTCATTGCATGCGTGTTCTTTCCACAAACCACATGGATCCACCAAT
This sequence comes from Avena insularis, assembly GCA_023614405.1. Lineage (NCBI taxonomy): Eukaryota > Viridiplantae > Streptophyta > Magnoliopsida > Poales > Poaceae > Avena > Avena insularis. The sequence goes on from CM042696.1 coordinate 426,925,528, forward strand.
GTCATTGCATATGTGTTCTTTCCATAACCCACTATGGATCAACCAATGTTATTTCATGTGTGTTCTTTCCACAAACCACATATGGATCGACCGGAGTCATTGCATGTGTGTTCTTGTAATGACAAAACACATATGGATCCACTAGAGTCATTGCATGTGTGTTCTTTTCCACAATACACATATGGATGAACCAACATCATTGCATGTGTGTTTTTTCCACAAACCACATATGGATCCACCAGAGTCATTGCATGTGTGTTATTGTAATGACAAACCACATATGGATCAACCAATGACATTGCATGTGTGTTCTTTCCACAAACCACATATGGATCGACCGGAGTCATTGCATGTGTGTTTTTCCACAAACCACATATGGATCCACCAGAGTCATTGCATGTGTGTTCTTTCCACAAACCACACATGGATCCACCAGAGTCATTGCATGTGTGTTCTTTCCACAAACCACACATGGATCCACCAGAGTCATTGCAAGTGTCTTCTTCTTCTCACAAACCACATATGAATCCACCAATGTCATTGCATGTGTGTTCTTGTAATGACAAACCACATATGGATCAACCTTTGACATTGCATGCGTGTTCTTTCCACAAACCACATGGATCCACCAATGTCATTGCATATGTGTTCTTTCCACAACCCACTATGGATCAACCAATGTCATTTCATGTGTGTTCTTTCCACAAACCACATATGGATCCACCGGAGTCATTGCATGTGTGTTCTTGTAATGGCAAACCACATATGGATCCACTAGAGTCATTGCATGTGTGTTCTTTTCCACAACCCACATATGGATGAACCAACATCATTGCATGTGTGTTTTTTCCACAAACCACATATGGATCCACCAGAGTCATTGCATGTGTGTTCTTGTAATGACAAACCACATATGGATCAACCAATGACATTTCATGTGTGTTCGTTCCATAATCCACATATGGATCAACCAATGTCATTGCATGTGTGTTCTTTCCACAACCCACATATGGATCAACCAATGTTATTGCATGTGTGTTCTTTCCATAAACCACATATGGATCCACCAGAGTCATTGCATGTGTGTTCTTGTAATGACAAACCACATATGGATCAACCAGTGTCATTGCACGTGTGTTCTTTTCACAAACCACATATGGATCCACCAATGTAATTGCATTGTGTTCTTTTGACAAACCACATATGGATCCACCAGTCATTGCATGTGTGTTTTTCCACAAGCCACATATGGATCCACCAGAGTCATTGCATGTGTGTTCTTTCCACAAACCACACATGGATCCACCAGAGTCATTGCATGTGTGTTCTTTACATGAACCACATATGGATCCACCAGAGTCATTGCATGTGTGTTCTTCCCACAACCCACATATGGATCAACCAATGTCATTGCATGTGTGTTCTTTCCGCAAACCACATATGGATCCACCAGAGTCATTGCATGTGTTCTTGGAATGACAAACCACATATGGATCAACCAGTGTCATTGCATGTGTGTTCTTTTCACAAACCACATATGGATCCACCAATGTCATTGCATGTGTGTTCTTTTGACAAACCACATATGGATCTACCAGAGTCATTGCATGTGTGTTTTTCCACAAACCACAGATGGATCCACCAGAGTCATTGCATGTGTGTTCTTTCCACAAACCACACATGGATCCACCAGAGTCGTTGCATGTGCCTTCTTCTCACAAACCACATATGGATCTACCAATGTCATTGCATGTGTGTTCTTGTAATGACAAACCACATATGGATCAACCAATGACATTGCATGTGTGTTATTTCCACAAACCACATATGGATCCACTAGAGTCATTGCATGCGTGTTCTTTCCACAAACCACATGGATCCACCAATGTCATTGCATATGTGTTCTTTCCATAACCCACTATGGATCAACCAATGTTATTTCATGTGTGTTCTTTCCACAAACCACATATGGATCGACCGGAGTCATTGCATGTGTGTTCTTGTAATGACAAAACACATATGGATCCACTAGAGTCATTGCATGTGTGTTCTTTTCCACAATACACATATGGATGAACCAACATCATTGCATGTGTGTTTTTTCCACAAACCACATATGGATCCACCAGAGTCATTGCATGTGTGTTATTGTAATGAAAAACCACATATGGATCAACCAATGACATTGCATGTGTGTTCTTTCCACAAACCACATATGGATCGACCGGAGTCATTGCATGTGTGTTTTTCCACAAACCACATATGGATCCACCAGAGTCATTGCATGTGTGTTCTTTCCACAAACCACACATGGATCCACCAGAGTCATTGCATGTGTGTTCTTTCCACAAACCACACATGGATCCACCAGAGTCATTGCAAGTGTCTTCTTCTTCTCACAAACCACATATGAATCCACCAATGTCATTGCATGTGTGTTCTTGTAATGACAAACCACATATGGATCAACCTTTGACATTGCATGCGTGTTCTTTCCACAAACCACATGGATCCACCAATGTCATTGCATATGTGTTCTTTCCACAACCCACTATGGATCAACCAATGTCATTTCATGTGTGTTCTTTCCACAAACCACATATGGATCCACCGGAGTCATTGCATGTGTGTTCTTGTAATGGCAAACCACATATGGATCCACTAGAGTCATTGCATGTGTGTTCTTTTCCACAACCCACATATGGATGAACCAACATCATTGCATGTGTGTTTTTTCCACAAACCACATATGGATCCACCAGAGTCATTGCATGTGTGTTCTTGTAATGACAAACCACATATGGATCAACCAATGACATTTCATGTGTGTTCGTTCCATAATCCACATATGGATCAACCAATGTCATTGCATGTGTGTTCTTTCCACAACCCACATATGGATCAACCAATGTTATTGCATGTGTGTTCTTTCCATAAACCACATATGGATCCACCAGAGTCATTGCATGTGTGTTCTTGTAATGACAAACCACATATGGATCAACCAGTGTCATTGCACGTGTGTTCTTTTCACAAACCACATATGGATCCACCAATGTAATTGCATTGTGTTCTTTTGACAAACCACATATGGATCCACCAGTCATTGCATGTGTGTTTTTCCACAAGCCACATATGGATCCACCAGAGTCATTGCATGTGTGTTCTTTCCACAAACCACACATGGATCCACCAGAGTCATTGCATGTGTGTTCTTTACATGAACCACATATGGATCCACCAGAGTCATTGCATGTGTGTTCTTCCCACAACCCACATATGGATCAACCAATGTCATTGCATGTGTGTTCTTTCCGCAAACCACATATGGATCCACCAGAGTCATTGCATGTGTGTTCTTGGAATGACAAACCACATATGGATCAACCAGTGTCATTGCATGTGTGTTCTTTTCACAAACCACATATGGATCCACCAATGTCATTGCATGTGTGTTCTTTTGACAAACCACATATGGATCTACCAGAGTCATTGCATGTGTGTTTTTCCACAAACCACAGATGGATCCACCAGAGTCATTGCATGTGTGTTCTTTCCACAAACCACACATGGATCCACCAGAGTCGTTGCATGTGCCTTCTTCTCACAAACCACATATGGATCTACCAATGTCATTGCATGTGTGTTCTTGTAATGACAAACCACATATGGATCAACCAATGACATTGCATGTGTGTTATTTCCACAAACCACATATGGATCCACTAGAGTCATTGCATGCGTGTTCTTTCCACAAACCACATGGATCCACCAATGTCATTGCATATGTGTTCTTTCCATAACCCACTATGGATCAACCAATGTTATTTCATGTGTGTTCTTTCCACAAACCACATATGGATCGACCGGAGTCATTGCATGTGTGTTCTTGTAATGACAAAACACATATGGATCCACTAGAGTCATTGCATGTGTGTTCTTTTCCACAATACACATATGGATGAACCAACATCATTGCATGTGTGTTTTTTCCACAAACCACATATGGATCCACCAGAGTCATTGCATGTGTGTTATTGTAATGAAAAACCACATATGGATCAACCAATGACATTGCATGTGTGTTCTTTCCACAAACCACATATGGATCGACCGGAGTCATTGCATGTGTGTTTTTCCACAAACCACATATGGATCCACCTGAGTCATTGCATGTGTGTTCTTTCCACAAACCACACATGGATCCACCAGAGTCATTGCATGTGTGTTCTTTCCACAAACCACACATGGATCCGCCAGAGTCATTGCAAGTGTCTTCTTCTTCTCACAAACCACATATGAATCCACCAATGTCATTGCATGTGTGTTCTTGTAATGACAAACCACATATGGATCAACCTTTGACATTGCATGCGTGTTCTTTCCACAAACCACATGGATCCACCAATGTCATTGCATATGTGTTCTTTCCACAACCCACTATGGATCAACCAATGTCATTTCATGTGTGTTCTTTCCACAAACCACATATGGATCCACCGGAGTCATTGCATGTGTGTTCTTGTAATGGCAAACCACATATGGATCCACTAGAGTCATTGCATGTGTGTTCTTTTCCACAACCCACATATGGATGAACCAACATCATTGCATGTGTGTTTTTTCCACAAACCACATATGGATCCACCAGAGTCATTGCATGTGTGTTCTTGTAATGACAAACCACATATGGATCAACCAATGACATTTCATGTGTGTTCGTTCCATAATCCACATATGGATCAACCAATGTCATTGCATGTGTGTTCTTTCCACAACCCACATATGGATCAACCAATGTTATTGCATGTGTGTTCTTTCCATAAACCACATATGGATCCACCAGAGTCATTGCATGTGTGTTCTTGTAATGACAAACCACATATGGATCAACCAGTGTCATTGCACGTGTGTTCTTTTCACAAACCACATATGGATCCACCAATGTAATTGCATTGTGTTCTTTTGACAAACCACATATGGATCCACCAGTCATTGCATGTGTGTTTTTCCACAAGCCACATATGGATCCACCAGAGTCATTGCATGTGTGTTCTTTCCACAAACCACACATGGATCCACCAGAGTCATTGCATGTGTGTTCTTTACATGAACCACATATGGATCCACCAGAGTCATTGCATGTGTGTTCTTCCCACAACCCACATATGGATCAACCAATGTCATTGCATGTGTGTTCTTTCCGCAAACCACATATGGATCCACCAGAGTCATTGCATGTGTGTTCTTGGAATGACAAACCACATATGGATCAACCAGTGTCATTGCATGTGTGTTCTTTTCACAAACCACATATGGATCCACCAATGTCATTGCATGTGTGTTCTTTCCACAAACCACATATGGATCGACCGGAGTCATTGCATGTGTGTTCTTGTAATGACAAAACACATATGGATCCACTAGAGTCATTGCATGTGTGTTCTTTTCCACAATACACATATGGATGAACCAACATCATTGCATGTGTGTTTTTTCCACAAACCACATATGGATCCACCAGAGTCATTGCATGTGTGTTATTGTAATGACAAACCACATATGGATCAACCAATGACATTGCATGTGTGTTCTTTCCACAACCCACATATGGATCAACCAATGTCATTTCATGTGTGTTCTTTTCACAAACCACATATAGACCCACTGGAGTCATTGCATGCGTGTTCTTTCCACAAACCACATATGGATCCACCAGAGTAATTGCATGAGTGTTCTCGTAATGACAAACCACATATGGATCAACCAGAGTCATTGCATGTATGTTCTTCTCACAAACCACACATGGATCCACCAGAGTCATTGCATGTGTGTTCTTTTAATGAACCACATATGGATCCACCAGAGTCATTGCATGTGTGTTCTTTCCACAACCCACATATGGATCAACCAATGTCATTGCATGTGTGTTATTTCCACAAAGCACATATGGATCCACCAGAGTCATTGCATGTGTGTTATTTTCACAAACCACATATGGATCCACCAATGTCATTGCATGTGTGTTCTTTTGACAAACCACATATGGTTCCACCAGAGTGATTGCATGTGTGTTTTTCCACAAACCACATATGGATCCACCAGAGTCATTGCATGTGTGTTCTTTCCACAAACCACACATGGATCCACCAGAGTCATTGCATGTGTCTTCTTCTCACAAACCACATATGGATCCACCAATGTCATTGCATGTGTGTTCTTGTAATGACAAACCACATATGGATCAACCTTTGACATTGCATGTGTGTTCTTTCCACAAACCACATGGATCCACCAATGTCATTGCATATGTGTTCTTTCCACAACCCACTATGGATTAACCAATGTCATTTCATGTGTGTTCTTTCCACAAACCACATATGGATCCACCGGAGTCATTGCATGTGTGTTCTTGTAATGACAAACCACATATGGATCCACTAGAGTCATTGCATGTGTGTTCTTTTCCACAACCCACATATGGATGAACCAACATCATTGCATGAGTTTTTTTCCACAAACCACATATGGATCCATCAGAGTCATTGCATGTGTGTTCTTGTAATGACAAACCACATATGGATCCACTAGAGTCATTGCATGTGTGTTCTTTTCCACAATACACATTTGGATCAACCAATGTCATTGCATGTGTGTTCTTTTCACAAACCACATATAGACCCACTAGAGTTATGGCATGTGTGTTCTTTCCACAAACCACATATGGATCCACCAATGTCATTGCATGTGTGTTCTTGTAATGACAAACCACATATGGATCAATCAATGACATTGCATGTGTGTTCTTTCCGCAAGCCACATATGGATCCACCAGAGTCATTGCATGTGTGTTCTTTCCACAAACCACACATGGAGCCACCAGAGTCATTGCATGTGTGTTCTTCTCACAAACCACATGGATCCACCAGTGTCATTACATGTGTGTTATTTCCACAACCCACATATGGATCAACCAATGTCATTGCATGTGTGTTCTTTTCATGAACCACATATGGATCAACCAGAGTCATTGCATGTTTGTTCTTTTCACAAACCACAGATGGATCAACCAGAGTAATTGCATGTATGTTATTTCCGCAAACCACATATGGATCTACTAGAGTGATTGCATGTGTGTTCTTGTAAGGACAAACCACATATGGATCAACCAATGACATTGCTTGTGTGTGGTTTCCACAAACCACATATAGAGCCACTGTAGTCATTGCATGTGTGTTCTTTCCATAAACCACATATGGATCCACTAGAGTTATTGCATGTGTGTTCATGTAATGACAAACCACATATGGATCAACCAATATCATTGCATGTGTGTTCTTTTCATGAACCACATATGGATCTAATAGAGTCATTGCATGTTTGTTCTTTTCACAAACCACATATGTATCCAAGATTCATTGCATTTATGTTCTTCTCACAAACCTCACATGGATCCACCAGAGTCATTCCATGTGTGTTCTTTTCATGAACCACATATGGATCCACCAGAGTCGTTGCATGTGTGTTCTTTCCATAACCCACATATCGATCAACCAATGTCATTGCATGTGTGTTATTTCCACAAACCACATATGGATCCACCAGAGTCATTGCATGTGTGTTCTTGTAATGACAAATCACATATGGATCAACCAGTGTCATTGCATGTGTGTTCTTTTCACAAACCACATATGGATCCACCAATGTCATTGCATGTGTGCTCTTTTCACAAACCACATATGGATCCACCAGAGTCATTGCATGTGTGTTTTTCCACAAACCACATATGGATCCATGAGAGTCATTGCATGTGTGTTCTTTCCACAAACCACACATGGCTCCACCAGAGTCATTGCATGTGTCTTGTTCTCACAAACCACATATAGATCCACCAATGTCATTGCATGTGTGTTCTTGTAATGACAAACCACATATGGATCAACCAACATCATTGCATGTGTGTTATTTCCAGAAACCACATATGGATCCACCAGAGTCAGTGCATGTGTGTTCTTGTAATGACAAACCACATATGGATCAACCAATGACATTGCATATGTGTTCTTTCTACAAACCACATATGGATCCACCAGGGTCATTGCATTGTGTTCTTTCCACAAAACACACATGGATCCACCAGAGTCATTGCATGTGTGTTCTTCTCACAAACCACATATGGATCCTCCAATGTCATTGCATGTGTGTTCTTGTAATGACAATCCACATATGGATCAACCAATGACATTGCATGTGTGTTCTTTCCACAAACCACATATGGATCCACCAGTGTCATTGCATGTGTGTTCTTTCCACAAACCACACATGGATCCACTAGAGTCATTGCATATGTGTTCTTCTCAAAAACCAAATGGATCCACCAATGTTGTTGCATGTGTTCTTTCTACAACCCACATATGGATCAACCAATGTCATTGCATGTGTTCTTTTCATGAACCACATATGGATCAACCAGAGTGATTGCATGTTTGTTCTTTTCACAAACCACATATGGATCAACCAGAGTCATTGCATGTATGTTCTTTCCCCAAACCACATATGGATCCACCCATGTCATTGCATGTGTGTTCTTGTAATGACAAACCATATATGGATCAACCAATGACATTGCATGTGTGTTCTTTCCACAAACCACATATGGATCCACTAGAGTCATTGCATGTGTGTTCTTTCCACAAACCACACATTGATCCACCAGAGTCACTTCATGTGTCTTCTTCTCACAAACCACATGGATCCACTAGTGTCATTGCATGTGTGTTATTTCCACAATCCACATATGGTTCAACCAATCTCATTGCATGTGTGTTCTTTTTTTGAACCACATATGGATCAACCAGAGTCATTGCATGTTTGTTGTTTTCACAAACCACATATGGATCAACCAGAGTCATTGCATGTAAGTTCTTTCTGCAAACCACATATGGATCCACTAGAGTCATTGCATGTGTGTTCTTTCCACAAACCACACATGGATCCACCAGAGTCATTGCATGTGTCTTCTTCTCACAAACCACATATGGATCCACCAATGTCATTGCATGTGTGTTCTTGTAATGACAAACCACATATGGATCAACCTTTGACATTGCATGTGTGTTCTTTCCACAAACCACATGGATCCACCAATGTGATTGCATATGTGTTCTTTCCACAACCCACTATGGATTAACCAATGTCATTTCATGTGTGTTCTTTCCACAAACCACATATGGATCCACCGGAGTCATTGCATGTGTGTTCTTGTAATGACAAACCACATATGGATCCACTAGAGTCATTGCATGTGTGTTCTTTTCCACAACCCACATATGGATGAACCAACATCATTGCATGAGTTTTTTTCCACAAACCACATATGGATCCATCAGAGTCATTGCATGTGTGTTCTTGTAATGACAAACCACATATGGATCCACTAGAGTCATTGCATGTGTGTTCTTTTCCACAATACACATTTGGATCAACCAATGTCATTGCATGTGTGTTCTTTTCACAAACCACATATAGACCCACTAGAGTTATGGCATGTGTGTTCTTTCCACAAACCACATATGGATCCACCAATGTCATTGCATGTGTGTTCTTGTAATGACAAACCACATATGGATCAATCAATGACATTGCATGTGTGTTCTTTCCGCAAGCCACATATGGATCCACCAGAGTCATTGCATGTGTGTTCTTTCCACAAACCACACATGGAGCCACCAGAGTCATTGCATGTGTGTTCTTCTCACAAACCACATGGATCCACCAGTGTCATTACATGTGTGTTATTTCCACAACCCACATATGGATCAACCAATGTCATTGCATGTGTGTTCTTTTCATGAACCACATATGGATCAACCAGAGTCATTGCATGTTTGTTCTTTTCACAAACCACAGATGGATCAACCAGAGTAATTGCATGTATGTTATTTCCGCAAACCACATATGGATCTACTAGAGTGATTGCATGTGTGTTCTTGTAAGGACAAACCACATATGGATCAACCAATGACATTGCTTGTGTGTGGTTTCCACAAACCACATATAGAGCCACTGTAGTCATTGCATGTGTGTTCTTTCCATAAACCACATATGGATCCACTAGAGTTATTGCATGTGTGTTCATGTAATGACAAACCACATATGGATCAACCAATATCATTGCATGTGTGTTCTTTTCATGAACCACATATGGATCTAATAGAGTCATTGCATGTTTGTTCTTTTCACAAACCACATATGTATCCAAGATTCATTGCATTTATGTTCTTCTCACAAACCTCACATGGATCCACCAGAGTCATTCCATGTGTGTTCTTTTCATGAACCACATATGGATCCACCAGAGTCGTTGCATGTGTGTTCTTTCCATAACCCACATATCGATCAACCAATGTCATTGCATGTGTGTTCTTTCCATAAACCACATATGGATCCACTAGAGTGATTGCATGTGTGTTCTTGTAATGACAAATCACATATGGATCAACCAGTGTCATTGCATGTGTGTTCTTTTCACAAACCACATATGGATCCACCAATGTCATTGCATGTGTGCTCTTTTCACAAACCACATATGGATCCACCAGAGTCATTGCATGTGTGTTTTTCCACAAACCACATATGGATCCATGAGAGTCATTGCATGTGTGTTCTTTCCACAAACCACACATGGCTCCACCAGAGTCATTGCATGTGTCTTGTTCTCACAAACCACATATAGATCCACCAATGTCATTGCATGTGTGTTCTTGTAATGACAAACCACATATGGATCAACCAACATCATTGCATGTGTGTTATTTCCAGAAACCACATATGGATCCACCAGAGTCAGTGCATGTGTGTTCTTGTAATGACAAACCACATATGGATCAACCAATGACATTGCATATGTGTTCTTTCTACAAACCACATATGGATCCACCAGGGTCATTGCATTGTGTTCTTTCCACAAAACACACATGGATCCACCAGAGTCATTGCATGTGTGTTCTTCTCACAAACCACATATGGATCCTCCAATGTCATTGCATGTGTGTTCTTGTAATGACAATCCACATATGGATCAACCAATGACATTGCATGTGTGTTCTTTCCACAAACCACATATGGATCCACCAGTGTCATTGCATGTGTGTTCTTTCCACAAACCACACATGGATCCACTAGAGTCATTGCATATGTGTTCTTCTCAAAAACCAAATGGATCCACCAATGTTGTTGCATGTGTTCTTTCTACAACCCACATATGGATCAACCAATGTCATTGCATGTGTTCTTTTCATGAACCACATATGGATCAACCAGAGTGATTGCATGTTTGTTCTTTTCACAAACCACATATGGATCAACCAGAGTCATTGCATGTATGTTCTTTCCCCAAACCACATATGGATCCACCCATGTCATTGCATGTGTGTTCTTGTAATGACAAACCATATATGGATCAACCAATGACATTGCATGTGTGTTCTTTCCACAAACCACATATGGATCCACTAGAGTCATTGCATGTGTGTTCTTTCCACAAACCACACATTGATCCACCAGAGTCACTGCATGTGTCTTCTTCTCACAAACCACATGGATCCACTAGTGTCATTGCATGTGTGTTATTTCCACAATCCACATATGGTTCAACCAATCTCATTGCATGTGTGTTCTTTTTTTGAACCACATATGGATCAACCAGAGTCATTGCATGTTTGTTGTTTTCACAAACCACATATGGATCAACCAGAATCATTGCATGTAAGTTCTTTCTGCAAACCACATATGGATCCACTAGAGTCATTGCATGTATGTTCTTGTAATGTTAAACCACATATGGATCAACCAATGACACTGCATGTGTCTTGTTTCCACAAACATCATATGGATCCACCAGAGTCATTGCATGTGTGTTCTTTCCACAAACCAGACATAGACCCACTGGATTCATTGCATGTGTGTTCTTTCCACACACCACATATGGATACACCAGAGTAGTTGCATGTGTGTTATTGTAATGACAAAGCACATATGGATCAACCAGAGTCATTGCATGTATGTTCTTCTCACAAACCACACATGGATCCACCAGAGTCATTGCATGTGTGTTCTTTTCATGAACCACATATGGATCCACCAGAGTCGTTGCATATGTGTTCTTTCCACAACCCACATATGGATCAACCAATGTCATTGCATGTGTATTATTTCCACAAACCACATATGGATCCACCAGAGTCATTGCATGTGTGTTCTTGTAATGACAAACCACATATGGATTAACCAGTGTCATTGCATGTGTGTTCTTTTCACAAACCACATATGGATCCACCAGAGTCATTGCATGTGTGTTTTCCACAAACCACATATGGATCCACCAGAGTCATTGCATGTGTGTTCTTTCCTCAAACCACACATGGATCCACCAGAGTCATTGCATGTGTCTTCTTCTCACAAACCACATATGGATCCACCAATGTCATTGCATATGTGTTCTTGTAATGACAAACCACATATGGATCAACCAATGACATTGCATGTGTGTTATTTCCAGAAACCACATATGGATCCACTAGAGTCATTGCATGCATGTTCTTTCCACAAACCACATGGATCCACCAATGTCATTGCATGTGTGTTCTTTCCACGACCCACTATGGATCAACCAATGTCATTGGCTGTGTGTTCTTTCCACAAACCACATATGGATCCACCAGAGTCATTGCATGTGTGTTCTTGTACTGACAAACCACATATGGATCCACTAGAGTCATTGCATGTGTGTTCTCTTCCACAACCCACATATGGATGAACCAACATCATTGCATGTGTGTTTTTTCCACAAACGACATATGGATCCACCAGAGTCAGTGCATGTTTGTTCTTGTAATGACAAACCACATATGGATCAACCAATGACATTGCATATGTGTTCTTTCTACAAACCACATATGGATCCACCAGGGTCATTGCATTGTGTTCTTTCCACAAAACACACATGGATCCACCAGAGTCATTGCATGTGTGTTCTTGTCACAAACCACATATGGATCCTCCAATGTCATTGCATGTGTGTTCTTGTAATGACAATCCATATAAGGATCAACCAATGACATTGCATGTGTGTTCTTTCCACAAACCACATATGGATCCACCAGAGTCATTGCATGTGTGTTCTTTCCACAAAACCACACATGGATCTACCAGAGTCATTGCATATGTGTTCTTCTCACAAAACAAGTCGATCCACCAATGTCCTTGCATGTGTGTTCTTTCCAGAACCCACATATGGATCAACCAATGTCATTGCATGTGTTCTTTTCATGAACCACATATGGATCAACCAGAGTCATTGCATGTGTGTTCTTTTCCACAACCCACATATGGATGAACCAACGTCATTGCATGTGTGTTTTCTCCACAAACCACATATGGATCCACTAGAGTCATTGCATGTGTGTTCTTGTAATGACAAACCACATATGGATCCACTAGAGTCATTGCATGTGTGTTTTCCACAAACCACATATGGATCCACCAGAGTCATTGCATGTGTGTTCTTTCCTCAAATCACACATGGATCCACCAGAGTCATTGCATGTGTGTTATTCTCACAAACCACATATGGATCCACCAATGTCATTGCATGTGTGTTCTTGTAATGACAAACCACATATGGATCAACATATGACATTGCATGTGTGTTCTTTCCACAAACCACATATGGATCCACCAGAGTCATTGCATGTGAGTTATTTCCACAAACCACACATGGATCCACTAGAGTCATTGCATATGTGTTCTTCTCAAAAACCAAATGGATCCACCAATGTTGTTGCATGTGTTCTTTCTACAACCCACATATGGATCAACCAATGTCATTGCATGTGTTCTTTTCATGAACCACATATGGATCAACCAGAGTGATTGCATGTTTGTTCTTTTCACAAACCACATATGGATCAACCAGAGTCATTGCATGTATGTTCTTTCCACAAACCACATATGGATCCACCCATGTCATTGCATGTGTGTTCTTGTAATGATAAACCATATATGGATCAACCAATGTCATTGCATGTGTGTTCTTTCCACAAACCACATATGGATCCACTAGAGTCATTGCATGTGTGTTCTTTCCACAAACCACACATTGATCCACCAGAGTCACTGCACGTGTCTTCTTCTCACAAACCACATGGATCCACTAGTGTCATTGCATGTGTGTTATTTCCACAATCCACATATGGTTCAACCAATGTCATTGCATGTGTGTTCTTTTCTTGAACCACATATGGATCAACCAGAGTCATTGCATGTTTGTTGTTTTCACAAACCACATATGGATCAACCAGAGTCATTGCATGTAAGTTCTTTCCGCAAACCACATATGGATCCACTAGAGTCATTGCATGTATGTTCTTGTAATGTCAAACCACATATGGATCAACCAATGACACTGCATGTGTCTTGTTTCCACAAACATCATATGGATCCACCAGAGTCATTGCATGTGTCTTCTTTCCACAAACCAGACATAGACCCACTGGAGTCATTGCATGTGTGTTCTTTCCACAAACCACATATGGATACACCAGAGTAGTTGCATGTGTGTTATTGTAATGACAAAGCACATATGGATCAACCAGAGTCATTGCATGTATGTTCTTCTCACAAACCACACATGGATCCACCAGAGTCATTGCATGTGTGTTCTTTTCATGAACCACATATGGATCCACCAGAGTCGTTGCATATGTGTTCTTTCCACAACCCACATATGGATCAACCAATGTCATTGCATGTGTATTATTTCCACAAACCACATATGGATCCACCAGAGTCATTGCATGTGTGTTCTTGTAATGACAAACCACATATGGATCAACCAGTGTCATTGCATGTGTGTTCTTTTCACAAACCACATATGGATCCACCAGAGTCATTGCATGTGTGTTTTCCACAAACCACGTATGGATCCACCAGAGTCATTGCATGTGTGTTCTTTCCTCAAACCACACATGGATCCACTAGAGTCATTGCATGTGTCTTCTTCTCACAAACCACATATGGATCCACCAATGTCATTGCATATGTGTTCTTGTAATGACAAACCACATATGGATCAACATATGACATTGCATGTGTGTTCTTTCCACAACCACATATGGATCCACCAGAGTCATTGCATGCGTGTTCTTTCCACAAACCACATGGATCCACCAATGTCATTGCATGTGTGTTCTTTCCACAACCCACTATGGATCAACCAATGTCATTGCATGTGTGTTCTTTCCACAAACCACATATGGATCCACCGGAGTCATTGCATGTGTGTTCTTGTAATGACAAACCACATATGGATCCACTAGAGTCATTGCATGTGTGTTCTTTTCCATAACCCACATATGGATGAACCAACGTTATTGCATGTGTGTTTTTTCCACAAACCACATATGGATCCACTAGAGTCATTGCATGTGTGTTCTTGTAATGACAAACCACATATGGATCCACCAGAGTCATTGCATGTGTGTTTTCCACAAACCACATATGGATCCACCAGAGTCATTGCATGTGTGTTCTTTCCTCAAACCACACATGGATCCACCTTCTCACAAACCACATATGGATCCACCAATGTCATTGCATGTGTGTTCTTGTAATGACAAACCACATATGGATCAACCAATGACATTGCATGTGTGTTCTTTCCACAAACCACATATGGATCCACCAGAGTCATTGCATGTGTGTTCTTTCCACAAACCACACATGGATCCACTAGAGTCATTGCATATGTGTTCTTCTCACAAACTAAATGGATCCACCAATGTTGTTGCATGTGTTCTTTCCACAACCCACATATGGATCAACCAATGTCATTGCATGTGTTCTTTTCATGAACCACATATGGATCAACCAGAGTGATTGCATGTTTGTTCTTTTCACAACCCACATATGGATCCACCGGAGTCATTGCATGTGTGTTCTTGTAATGACAAACCACATATGGATCAACCAATGACATTGCATGTGTGTTCTTTCCACAAACCACATATGGATCCACCAGAGTCATTGCATGTGTGTTTGATGGCTCGGTGTTGATGTAGAGGTAGTTGGGAACCCCAAGAGGAAGGTATGATGAGCACATCAGCAAGTTTTCATCAGTTATGAAACCAAGGTTTAATCGAACCAGTAGGAGCAAGGAAACACCCCAGAGGTGTTTCTAGCTGAGCCTTGGCAGGGCGCACTACCGGTGCTAGTAGCAATGTGGAGACCTGCACAACACAACCATAGAACTCTGTCCCCAACTTGCGATGAGGTTGTCAATCTCACCGTGTTTTTCTGAAAACAAAGGATTAAACGTATCGAATGGAAAGAAGTAATAGTTTGCAGAAAGTAAACACAAAGCAGTAAACAGTTTGTAGATTGTATGTAAAAGACAAGGACCGGGATCCATAGTTCACTAAAGGTGGCTCTCCTTAAGATAGATAACATGCTGGGTGAAAAAATTACAGCAGGGAAATTGACAAGTATCAAGAAAGCATACAAGCATATACTAATCATCTTGACTCCTTTGAGACTTGATTGGGCATTACAGCATTATACATAGACCGCCATCCAAATGCATCTATGACTAATAATGCACCTTCAGGTTATCATCCGAACCCCCTCCAATATTAAGTTGCAAGCAACAGATTATTGCTTTATGAATTGCGTGTAAAGTAAACAATACGATTGTTTTATGAACAAAGGATTGTTGTTTTCTCCCTAGTAGCAACAACACATCTAGTACCTTAGAGATTTCTGTCACTTCCCCAGATTACCAGAGGCATGAACCCATTATCGAGCATAAATACTAACTCTTGGAGTTGCTAGCATCTACTTAGCCAAGATAGCTACTAACAACGGAAAGCATGCAAGATCACAAATAAAAAAGACATGATAGAATCAATAATCAATCTGAAATAGCATCTCAATATCCATCAGATCCCCGCAAACACAACATGTATGATTACAAATAGATGATCTTGATCATGAACAGAGCTCACAAGATCTAAACATGAAAGCACAAAGGAGGAGAACCAGCCATCTAGCTACTACATGGATCCGTAGTCCAAAGATGAACTACTCACGCATCACACCAGAGACTTGCATGGTGATGAAGAAGGCCTCCAGGGTGAATTCCCCTCTCCGGCAGGGTGCCGGGAAGAGCTTCAGATCCCTCCCGATCTAGGGATGGAGATGACAGTGGATTTTTTGATTGGGTACTTAGGGTTTTCGTCCCGAGGGCATCTTATAGGTGGAAGGAGAGGCCGAGGGGGTGCTGGGCTGGCCACACCACCCCCTGGCGTGGCCAGGCCTGGCCCGCGCGGCCAGGTGGTGTGGTGGCCCCTGGCTCCGCCCCGTCTCGTATTCTGGCATCTGATGACTTCCGGAAAAATAGGCAATTTGGCTTTTGTCCCGTCCAATTCCGAGAATATTCATTTTCTGACTTTCCTGGAACCAAAAACAGCAGAAAACAGGCTGCTGGCACTGTGGCTCTTATTAATAGGTTAGTCCAAGAAATCATATGAAGTACTCCAAAGTGTGGACAAATAACAAGAAAGTGGATAAGACCAAGCATGGAACATCAAAAATTATAGATAAATTTCCAATGTATCAACATCCCCAAGCTTAACTCCTGCTCGTCCTCGAGTAAGTAAGTGATAAAAAGAAAGAATAATTTTTGAGGTGATATGCACCATCAAAGACTTGATCAAAGTATTTGTAAAACATTCAAAGCTGGGATCATAGTACTTCAATCATAACATGAAAGACAAAGTTCTAGAAATAAGACAAAGAAACTATGACGCAACATGAAAAGGCACAAACAAAAGATTCATGAATAACAATGCTTTGCAAGACGTTTGTTTGCTTCACATAAAGAAAACATAGCATAATAGTATTCAGCTTGTCCCTCATAGAGTAGCAGATATAAATGCATAGGACACCTTCTTAGTTCATAAGAGTGAGTAGATACAAATAGTTTAAAACAAGCAATATCAGGTTATGCATCAATCAACTAGTCTTGGGACAATGCACATAGAACTAAGAATGGCCACTATGCTCTCAAAGTAGGTGCATAAAGGTAGAAGGTGGAGACTCAATATAATGGTGGAAGAAAGGCCTTCATAGAAGGAAGTAGGGATTCAAGTCTCATAAAGAGCTTCCAAAAATTATGGTACTTATAGCTTTCAGCTCTCATTGCCCCTATCATAAGCATCTTGAAGTGATTAAGGTTAAAGTGAACAAACTATGGTGTACATGCTTGACGAAGTATAAGTTAGAAATCTCATGTCCCTTGTATACAAGGGCCGCTCCTCATGCTACTCAAGTTTAGTCACCAGTAAGTTCTTGTCATTGTAAGTACATGTGTATCATAGAGAATCGCCAACGGGGTACCCCTTGCCCGATGATACGGAAGAATCCCCATATCAAAATGACAAGGCAAGCAGACAACGAGCATCTCAGCAATCTTCTTAATTACCATGGGAATATGGTGCTTTTCTCTCTTTCCTCTTTTCATAATCTTTTTTTCTTTTTCTCTTTTTTCTCAATATAGGACTCTTTTTTATAAGAAGAATGCTTCATAGACGACTCATTATGGTTACGTTGCAAGTTTCCACCATGTCAGCATGGATTAGACCAGCGGCCCAGGCGTTTCTCTAACACATATACATAACTCCATGGACTTACAAGCTCCCTTTTCATTTCACACCGATGACATCCATATACAAAAGAGCATGATATCAACTAGGTACAAGTACCAAGTGCAATGTTGAAAGAGTTCCCCATGAAAGCATGGTTCTGCTAATTCCCAACAAATAAGTGCAAGCATATACAACATAGACAACACAATTGTGCCATCAAGTTTATTAAGGGCAAGAAAAGTAAAGTGTGCCATCAAGTTCGTGAGAGCTTTAATCACTAGTTTTATCATAACAAGTTTAATTTGGAAGGTAAACAAAAGCATGAATATGCTTGGAATAGCATATGCTAGTAGGTAGGTATGGTGGACTCTTTGGAATAACTTGGTTTAAGGAGTTGGATGCATGAGTGGAACTCATACTTGGTTGTGGAGGCTAGCAAAAGACTGGGAGCGACAAACTAAGAGAGCAATAATGGCCATAATCATGTAGAGCGACAAAACATCATTGAACAAAGCATAAAGTGATACTAAAAGTTGAAAACTAAAGGATCATAAAGTCTATGGTGACTTGAGATAGTCATAACATGGTGTGAGCATGCACCAAGTCAACCCAAATAAACCATCAAAGGAGAATACCACTATATTATGCTTTAATATGCTAAAACAACGCATGATTCATCCAAGGCACATTATGCAATCTCAATTGTTTATAACAAGTCATAATACAACAAAGAATACTAAGCATAAAGCCAAAACAATATCAAGCATGGCATGACAAAGCATAGACCACAGTCAAAAACAAGCTCTTTTTACCACATAAGCATGAACTTTCCTACTCTTTTCCAAACCGAACCAAAATATTTGCAAACCAAAGTATGAAAGAGGGGGTACAACCAATTTATTAAGAAAACTAAGCAAACAAAAGCAAACGAAAAACCAAAACAAAAACGAAAAAGAAGACGCTCCAAGAACAACACATCTGTGCATGAAATAATAAAAATGAAGCGTTTGGAAGGAACCTGGGATTTTTATTGATGAAGAAGGGGGATGCCTTGGGCATCCCCAAGCTTTGACGCTTGTACTTCTTGGATATTTCTTGGGTTGACATGCGTGGAATCCCCAATCTTGAGCTTTAGTCCATCCTTCATCTCATTACTCATTCCTTCCATACACCTGAAATTTTTGCTTCATACAAAACTTCACACAATCTTTATTAGCAACATTAGTGCACTCAAGATAAATAAGTCTTAAGGTTCAGTTATAACACCAAATAAACTTCCATTAGAACACTAGATACTTTAGTACTTCCCTCAAAAAGCTCAATTACCCAAAAGAACTCAAAAAGGAACCAACAAGAAGCAAATGCAGAAAATGGCAGAAATATGTCAAAACAGACCAGCAGGTAAAGACGAATTTTTTAGAAGATCTTATGTTGCTCAAATCAAAAAGTGTTGAACTAACAAAAGTTAGATAACAACTTGGGGAAGAAGCACAAAAATTCACGCCTCAAAAAGACGTTCAGAGATTTTACACGAATATTTACGGTTAAGCACAGAAATCTATTTCGGGACAGCAACTTTCCCAATCATTACTTCTCTCTCATTAGAGGTTACTCTTGGCACAAAAAGCAAATAAAAAGGATAAGGAGCGGTTATTACAGAGGTAATAATTTCCAAGACTCA
The DNA here is from genome assembly GCA_023614405.1 of Avena insularis. Taxonomy (NCBI): domain Eukaryota; kingdom Viridiplantae; phylum Streptophyta; class Magnoliopsida; order Poales; family Poaceae; genus Avena; species Avena insularis. The sequence continues at coordinate 426,945,910 of CM042696.1, forward strand.
TCTAAAATTTTTGGTTATCTCCCAATAAGTACTTTTCTTTAACGCCTTTAAGTTAGGCATAAGAAGCAAGAAAAAGGATCAAATGTTCTCAAATGAAGAAGCATTAAGATCAAATTTTGTTTTCATAGGAGAAGCAAAATAAATCTTCTCTCTCTTCTTAGGAAAGTGTTCTATACCTTTATTGAGTGGGAGTTGATATTTAATGGTGCCTTCTTTCATATCAATAATGGCACCAACAGTTCTAAGAAAAGGTCTTCCTAAAGTAATAGGACAAGAAGCATTGCATTCAACATCCAAAACATAGAAATCAACGGGGACATAGGCATTGTTAACAATAATAAGAACATCATTAAGACTCCCCATGAGTTTCATTTTAGCATTATCATCAAGTGGGACATTTAAATAACAATCTTCGAGTGGAGGCAAATCAAGCATATCATAAATCCTTCTAGGCATAATAGAAACACTACTATCAACATCACATAAAGCTTTGAAATCAAAGTCATTCACTTTCACATTAATGATGGGTTCCCAACCATCTTCTTGTTTTATAGGAATAGAAGCTTTATGTTTCATCTTTTCTTCTTTAATCTTTATGAGAGCATCAGTAATGTGTTTTGTAAAGGCCATGTTCATAGCACTAGAATTAGGACTTTTAGCAAGCTTTTGTAGGAACTTAATAACTTTAGAGATGTTGCAACCATCAAGATCAAAATCAAAATTATCATCTAAAGTAGTAGAACTATTACTAGCCTCAACACTAGTGGTAGTGATAGTAGAAACACTAATGTTTCTAGCAATTTCATGTTCTCTTTCCCACTTAGCATGTAATTCAGCTAATAGTCTAATGTTTTCATCAATTCTTACTTGTATAGCATTAGTAGCTGCAAAGGGATTATCATTAGTTTCAGGTTTAGCAGCCATTTTATTCAAAGAAGATTGAGCTTCAGCCAAAGATGCTATATTTCTTTCAGCATTAGAGAGTTTTTCCTCAATAGTTTTATTGAAAGCAGTTTGTTTACTAATAAACTCTTTAAGCATAACTTCAAGTTCAGAGGGAGCACTCCTATTATTGTTGTAGGAACTTCCATAAGCATTACCATTGTTGGGAGGATATGGCTTATAATTTTTGTTACCAAAATTACTCCTATAAGCATTATTGCCAAAATTATTATTTCTTATGAAGTTCATATCAACTTGCTCTTCTTGAGCAACCAAAGAAGCTAAAGGGACATTATTTGGATCAATATGGGATTTCCCATTAACAAGCATAGACATAATAATATCAATCTTATCACTCAAGGAGGAAGTTTCCTCAACAGAATTTACCTTCCTACCTTGTGGAGCTCTCTCAGTATGCCATTCAGAATAATTAACCATCATATTGTCCAGAAGTTTTGTTGAAGCACCCAAAGTAATGGTCATAAAGGTACCTCCAGCAGCAGAATCCAATAGGTTCCTCGAAGAATAGTTCAATCCTGCATAAAAAGTTTGGATGATCATCCAAGCAGTTAGTCCATGAGTGGGATAATTCTTTACCAAAGATTTCATTCTTTCCCAAGCTTGAGCAACATGCTCATTATCAGATTGTTTAAAATTCATTATTTCACTTCTCATAGATATAATCTTAGCAGGAGGATAGTACTTTCCAATGAAAGCATCTTTGCACTTAGTCCAAGAATCAATATTATTCCTAGTTAAGGAATTCAACCATTCTTTAGCTTTTGCTCTCAAAGAGAAAGGAAACAATTTTAGCTTAATAATATCACCATCTACATCCCTATGCTTTTGCATCTCACAAAGTTCAACAAAGTTATTTAGATGGGCAGCAACATCTTCATTACCAATACCAGAAAATTGTTCTCTCATAACAAGATTGAGGAAAGCAGGTTTTATCTCAAAGAAAGTGTCTTCAGGCACAGGTGGAGGAATAGGTGTGCTCATAAAATCATTGTTGTTGGTGCTAGTGAAGTCACACAACTTAGTGTTTTCAAGAGTAGTCATTTTTTTGTGTTTTTGATAAAGAAAGCAAACTAAGCAAAAAGAAACTAAGCAAAACAAAAATAAAAAATTAAAGAGATTGGTTATGAGGGACTCCCCTTGTGAAGATGTCCTTGACTCCCCGACAACGGCGCCACAAAAATGCTTGATGGCTCAGTGTTGATGTAGAGCTCGTTGGGAACCCCAAGAGGAAGGTATGAGGAGCATAGCAACAAGTTTCCCTCAGTTATGAAACCAAGGTTTAATCGAACCAGTAGGAGCAAGGAAACACCCCAAAGGTGTTGCTAGCTGAGCCTTGGCAGGGCGCACTACCGGTGCTAGTAGCAACGTGGAGACCTGCACAACACAACCACAGAACTCTATCCCCAACTTGCGATGAGGTTGTCAATCTCACCGTGTTTTGCTGAAATCAAAGGATTAAACGTATAGAATGGAAATAAGTAATAGTTTGCAGAAAGTAAACATAAAGCAATAAACAGTTTGTAGATTGTATGTAAAAGACAAGGACCGGGATCCATAGTTCACTAGAGGTGGCTCTCCTTAAGATAGATTACATGTTGGGTGAACAAATTACAGCAGGGCAATTGACAAACATCCTGAAAGCATACAAGCATATACTAATCATCTTGACTCCTTTGAGACTTGATTGGGCATTACAACATTATACATAGACGGCCATCCAACTGCATCTATGACTAATAATCCACCTTCAGGTTATCATCCGAACCCCCTCCAGTATTAAGTTGCAAGCAACAGATTATTGCTTTTAATTAATTGCGTAAAGTAAACAATACGATTGTTCTATGAACAAAGGATTGTTGTTTTCTCCCTAGTAGCAACAACACATCTAGTACCTTAGAGATTTCTGTCACTTCCCCAGATTACCAGAGGCATGAACCCACTATCAAGCATAAATACTAACTCTTGGAGTTGCTAGCATCTACTTGGCCAAGATAGCTACTAACAACGGAAAGCATGCAAGATCACAAATAACAAAGACATGATAGAATCAATAATCAATCTGAAATAGCATCTCAATATCCATCGGATCCCCACAAACACAACATGTATGATTACAAATAGATGATCTTGATCATGAACGGAGCTCACAAGATCTAGACATGAAAGCACAAAGGAGGAGAACCATCCATCTAGCTACTACATGGATCCGTAGTCCAAAGATGAACTACTCACGCATCACACCAAAGTCTTGCATGATGATAAAGAAGGCCTCCAGGGTGAATTCCCCTCTCCGGCAGGGTGCAGGGAAGAGCTTCAGATCCCTCCCGATCTAGGCATGGAGAGGATGGCGGCTATAGACTTTTTCGTGGATTTTTTGATCGGGTACTTGGGGTTTTCGTCCCGAGGGCATATTATTGGCGGAAGGAGAGGCCGAGGGGGTGCCTGGGCTGGCCACACCACCCCCTGGCGCGGCCAGGCCTGCCCCGCGCGGCCAGGTGGTATGGTGGCCCCCTAGCTCCTCTCCGTCTCGTATTCTGGCATCTGATGACTTCCGAAAAAATAGGCACTTTGGCTTTTGTCCCGTCCAATTCCGAGAATATTCATTTTATGACTTTCCTGGAACCAAAAACAGCAGAAAACAGGCAGCTGGCACTATGGCTCTTGTTAATAGGTTAGTCCAAGAAATCATATGAAAAGTACTCCAAAGTGTGGACAAAACACTAGAAAGTGGATAAAACCAAGCATGGAACATAAAAAATTATAGATACATTTGCAATGTATCAGTGTTCTTTCCACAAACCACACATGGATCCACCAGAGTCATTGCATATGTGTTCTTCTCACAAACCACATATGGATCCACCAATGTCATTGCATGTGTGTTCTTGTAATGACAAACCACATATGGATCAACCAATGACATTGCATGTGTTTTCTTTCCACAAACCACATATGGATCCACAAGAGTCATTGCATGTGTGTTCTTTCCACAAACCACACATGGATACACTAGAGTCATTGCATGTATGTTCTTCTCACAAACCATAAGGATCCACCAATGTCATTGCATGTGTGTTCTTTCCACAACCCACATATGGATCCACCAAAGTCATTGCCTGTGTGTTCTTGTGTAACATCCCAAAAATCATATTTCAAAACTCATTCCTATCATCCTTGCATCCTTCATTCATTTAGGGTTTTTCTCAAAATCATTTAGAGACAGAAGATTGAGCTATGATTTCATGTGTGCAAATTCAACTCAATTGGCCATCACCCTTTGAGTTTGGATTGTTTAGGAACTTGTTTGCTTGCCTCCATTGTTGGAAAGATTAGGTGTAGCATTTTAACCCAAGTATCCAACTTAGAATTAATTTCAAAACCCTATTTCAAACATTTTCAAACTAGAGACAAAGTCTCTGTTTATTTCAAAGCCCAAGCTTAACCAGGCCTTGCAAGGTAACCACATGGTTAAATGACTGTATTTGAAACCACAGAACCCTGCAAAGATCCCCAATTTTGTTTGAATTCAAAAGGATTTGAATTCATATCAAAAATCATTCCAGAAAATAGAATTAGAAAAGAAAAAGAGTTAAACAAAAGAAAAGGGTCAAGGCTGAATTCTCCCAGAAAGGATCAAGCCCAACTAGCCCACCCGAATTTTATTTTCCCTCTCTCACGCCATGAGAGCACACACCCAGTGGCCGACAGACCCCACCTTCACCTCGTCACGCCGTCTCGTCTTCCCCAAACCGCGCTGCGACCACGTCATTGCTGCGATCACCGGTAATGGCGCGGCGTAATTGGGCTTTAAACCGCGAGCGTTTCCTGTCGAGCCTCTGGCTATAAGACCCTCTCTGCCTCGCGAGCATTTCCCCAAAACACCTCGCTCACTCCGCCACCAGGCTGCTCTCAATCATCCTCGCACCGCCGCAGACAGAGCCCTCTCCGGCGATCGATTCCGGTGAGCCTCGTGTTCCCCTCTGCCTCTCGTTCTTGCTATCTTGCTCAGTGAGTCTTTGCGCACCTCCTGACCTCACTAGTTCATCCTGTACTGCCCCAGGTCGCCGGTTCCACTCAACACCGCAAGCACCGACGGAAACATCAACTCCGGCGAGCTCTAGTGGTAAGTCCAGACCGCCCCGAACCTTGTCGTTCACGCTCGCATGTTCTCCATGATCTTCTGCATCTGACCATGCCCTTTGTTTGCATCCTAGTGATCTACAACGTCGCCTCTGACCTCGAACAGGACCACCGTTTCCAGATCCAACTCCGGCTAGAAATCTACCGCAACCCTGAGCGCCCCTTGCCGAGCTGACCACACGTCGAGCATCCCCACGTCCTTGCGGTCTCGGTGAGTATCTTCCCCATCCTACTAGCGATCTGTATCGCCGGCGCCGCCATCGTCCGACCTTCGCCGCCGCGCACAGCCGATAAGCGCCGCCAGATTTTGGCTTGTTGTTTTAGATCGTTGGATCTGTATCGTAGCGCTAGGATAGATCCACTTAACCCCGAAGCGGTACGCGATCTGGAGCGTACGATCTGTTTAGATCCTGCGGCTGCAGAGCGCGATCCAACCGAAGCGGTACGCGCCAATCACAGCGCGTCGCGTGGCTAGGGTTAGTTCTAAAAACAGGTTTAAAACCAGAAATTTGATCCAAATTCAAATGCTTATAACTTTTGATTGCCACGTTAGAATTTTGCAAACTTTATACCGTTGGATTCAGTAAAACAAGACCTTTCTGCCTATCCAATGTGTTTAGCAAATAGTAACCATTAGAATGACTTTATTTGTAGAAACTTGTTTAAGGCTATTTTGAGTATAGATTTAGTTTAGTATTTTGTTTTAGGGTTAAATATGTTTAGTGGGCAAACTTGTGATTTGTTAAGTTTCTGTAAACTTACACTTGCTTGGTAGAGTTTTCAAAAAAATCACCACTTAGTAAATTCATGCATGCATGCATTCATATTATTTTTGTTTGTATATATTTGTGTGTAATTGTGTGCTACAACTTTGTGTGTAGATTTTGCTAGTGATTGTGATTGTGACGAGTGCTACTCTCCACATTACCAAGGCAAGTGATATCTTCATGAATATTCCATTCCTATATTTTTTACTGCATTAGATATATATATTGCTAAGACTTGCATGCTACTTTTGTCAAATGATGTTGGGAAATCCTATGTAGATTAGAATGGTAGAGTTGCTAGGAAAATTCCCTAAGGATAAGTTACCATGCCATGCTTAGCCTAGCTACTAGAAAACAAGGGTGGTTTATATATTCACACTATGGAAAAAAAATGTTCTAAGTCTGAGGACTTGTTTTTTATTTAACAAAACAACTAAGTTAATGAATCTCCTGGGTGGAATGGGACTTGCTTGGTGGTTTTTGGTTGAGTGGTTCACAAGGCCCATGTTTATGGTTTACCTTAGTGTATATCACTTGTGGATGGCCACCCAGGAAACAAAGAGATTTAAGATGTCAAATGTTGAGAAGCTTCAAGTGCAACCACATGGCATTATGGGCTCTGCCATGATCTTAGGTTGCTAGAACTTAGTCTCTTGGACAGTTGGTGGTAGTGGGAATGATAGGTTGGAGCGCGTCCATTTGACTAAGGAAAGGCTTCTGAAGGATCTTGTCTTGGGAAACCAAGTCTTGTGGGGAAAGTGCACCACCTCTGCAGAGTGTAAAACCTAAGTACTTAGCCATGTCCCTGGTAAAGGACAATTTGAGCATCAAGACATGGAAGCTTCAAGAATCTCATCACTCCAATTTCTAAATAAAACTTGTGGGTGAACAAGGGTTAAAGGATCTTCAGTCCTTGATTGGTAGATGCCTTGGAAAGGATCTCCAGTCTTTGATTGGTAGATGCCTTGGGAAGGTTTTTGTCAAGCAAAAATTTAGTGTTTTCAAATGTTAAGGAAAAATCTATTTTGAGCAAAGCCAGCCTAAACTCCACTTAGCCAAATGCATATAGTATTATAGTCCACTTAATATATACTAAGGTATCACTTGCCAATACTATTCCAAAGTATTGACCCTCTATGGCTGTAACTTGTAATGTTGCAGGTTACTCCGATGATGAATAGGAGTCATGAGTCTACACTCAACATGCTTGCCTGTGGCACATGAAGATGAAGACTTATGTTTATTTACTTATTCCATAAACTCTTGTATTAGGCCTTTGGCCCTGAGTTGCAAAAAGACTATGTTTTATCTCTGGAATGACTGTAATAAACGACCTTTGTATCTGTGTACTTCATCTTAAACTGTGGATGCTAGTATTGATCCAGGGACTAGCATTGCAATCACAGGGATCTTTTCCTTTAATAAGGAGGGATCTTACAGATGGTATCAGAGCACTGTGTTGCCTGTAGGATTATGACCCTAGGATTGGAAACCACTAAGGAATTTTTTTTAACTACTTCTACACTTGTCTATTCTTCTCGTAAACTTTTCTAATCTTCTCATTCTCATCTCTATTTGTAGATGAACTCCATCAACGAAGCTGTGAAGAAAGGACCACTCATGACCATGACCTTGGAGTGTGAGACTGAGTTTCCCAAGATTCTCAAAGACCTCATGGAGACAATGGAAGTACATGGTGCAGCTGTGTACAAGGGCTTTCCAGTGATGGAGGAAGGAGTGGAGTATTGGTGGGTACAGCTTCACTTGTACAAAAACAAGGAAGACAACCACGAAGAAAAAGGCTTCTGCATGTACACCAACACTTTTATGCACACCACATTCTTTGAGTCAGCAAAAGAAGCAGCTTGGAAGACTATCAAAGAACTAAGTGCTAGAGTCAAATGCAGGATGCTCAACCTCCAACAAGACTTAGAGAAAGAGAAGGAACATAACCAAGAGTTGGAAGTCACCAACCAAACCTTAAGAGGAGATATTATAGACTTAGTGATAGAAGCATGTGAACAAGATAGGGTGATTGCCACTAGGAACATTGTGTAAGCCACCAGATCCAGTGAGATAGGTTTGTGAACGCACTTCATTAGTTGGACCTCCACCTATCACCTTATTTTCCAAATGATACCTTAAATAAGTTTGAACCTTGGTTGATGTAATGGATTCCTGTATGCATGACTGTGTTTTTGTGTTCCATGGATATGTATGAAAGTTGTCTTGTTTATTTTAAATTGTGTTGTTCTAACTTTTTCAATCTTATAAATAGATGCCTATTGCCATCAGCACCGTTGAGGAGTTCCAGGTTACCCGTTTTGTTCCTCGTATCGTAGAGCTTACTACCTTGCTCGATCTCCCTCTTCCTATCATTATGGTACACCCACTCACCAAGTTTGAGAGGAAGGACCTTTGGGGCTTCAAGGTGAACCAGCCAGGACGCCAGACCGAGCCTACTACGGAGGCCATCGTCTTCAAGCTTATGCACGATGACAGGGAGAGAGGCATGGAGGTTGTCATGCAAGATCTGATAGGACGTCTGTTAGGCCGTCACTCTCGACAGGTTAGAGGCACTCACTTCCACGCCTTCGGAAGGCGTGATGATGACGGAGAGTCCATCGAGGACGACACGAGGGCCACAGCAGAGCCGATACGCCTGTACCTCCAGGACTTAGAGACTCTTATTAGGCACGTGGATACTGACAGGACCAACGTCATGCTTAGCAATGACGAGCTCCAGGTGCAGCTTCGCGAGAAGGACAAGCTCTTCGCGCAGCAGGACGAGATAGTCAAGGATATGGAGGCGAAGTTCGAGACACAAGACCGTAAGTTCAAGAGTCAAGAGAAGCGTGTCCAGGATAGGAACAAGAGGATCCGGGATATGACCGAGGAACTACAGTCCAAGGACTTCGAGTTAGAGCAGCAGCAGACAGTGATTGAGAGGCTTCGTTCCCAGAAGAGGGCTCTCAAGGCTAAGATCGACTCTTTGACCACTACCATCGAGGAGAAAAAGACCGCAATGGAGAACGCGGGTCTTACCTTTGTCGAGGAGGAGATTGATGCTGACGAGTAGACTTGACTACTCAGTTATCTTTATTTACCGTACTTGTTATATGTGAACTTATTATTGGACCATCCGACATGTGGATGGCTTGCCACTTGTGTGTTTTACTTTGAGACTTTTTGTTATCTTGTTGTTGAGCTTTTATCCTTGAGTTGCATGCTATGTGATTGCTTGTGTAATGTATTGTGCATAAATCATGTAAGGGTATCTCATTCTTATCCCTATATGAATAAACCACAGATGCCTCCCCGTCGCGCAAACCCCAACCCCAACCCCAACATTACCCCAGAAATGCAACAGATGATGAATGCGCAGACACAGCTTATGCAAATGATGACGACATTCATCCAAAACCAGAACAACAACAACCCCAATAACAACAACAACCCCAACAACAACAACAACAACCCTCCGGGTTTTGATATGCTCACCAGATTTCTGCGTCTGAGGCCAGCTAAGTTCTCAGGAATGACTGATCCCATGGTGGCCAATGATTGGCTACGTTCTGTGAACAAAGATTTAGTGACCGTGGGCTGCACGGATGCTGAAAAGTCAGGTTCGCGGCACATTTGTTGGAAGGACCAGCCGCAGCATGGTGGGACAACTTCCAGATCACCACTCCTATCGATGAGGTGACTTGGGCTATCTTTGAAGATGGCTTTCGTACTACTCATATCTCACCAGGGATGATGAGCCTGAAAAAGAAGGAGTTTCACAACCTGAAATAAATACGCCACCACAAGTGGCTGAATATATTGAAGAGTTCAACAATCTGTCGTGCTATGCACCGGATGAGGTTGACACAGATGCCAAAAGAAAGGAAAAGTTTCTGGAAGGCTTGAATGATGAGTTAAATCTGCAGCTGTCTGTGGCATATGTTCCAACTTATCAGTCACTGTGTGACAAGGCTGTTATTGTGGAGAATAAAATGAAGCAAGTCGAGAGTAGAAAGAGGAAACACTCCGACAAGCACAGCTCGGGATCGTCTCTTAAACGATCTCACTATGATGAAAATGTCAGCTCAGGATCCCACAAGCATGGGAAATTTAACAAGCACCACAACCACAACCGCCATGACAACAAACATCATCGCAGTCATGACAATGATAAGTACAAGAATCACAAGAGTGGACATAAGAGCCACCACAGTGGAAGTGGAAGTGGAAGTCAGCCTAAAAGGGACATCAGTCAAGTTGAATGCTTCAAATGCAAGAAGATGGGGCATTATACTAATGAGTGCCCTGAAAAGAAGGTTGAAGGACCTAACAAGCCGAATCCTTTTCAGAAAGGACAGGTTAACCACATCAATGTGGAGGAGGTTTATGAAGAGCCTGATGCCGTTGCTGGTAAGTTCAGACTCAATTCCATCTCAGCATTTGTACTCTTTGACACTGGTGCATCTCATTCATTCATATCAAAAGCATTTGTTGATAGAAATGGGTTTGCATCTGAAAACATTGGGTGTCCAATAAAAGTTAGCTCTCCGGGTGGAGATATGATAGTGAGTCTTGGATGTCATGATCTAGTCATAGAGATCGGAAAACATAAGTTCCCAGTAAACCTAATAATCCTGAATTCCCAAGGATTGGATGTGATTTTGGGAATGGATTGGATGGATAAATATGAGGGAGTACTAGATTGTGCCAATCGCTCAGTTACACTCACAACCCCTGAAGGTAAGAGGATAAAATTCAAATCCAGTTTTAGATCTAAAGGAAGTAAGCTGAATTCTCTTAAGGGGGTTAGCATGGACACTGTGCAAATTGTATGTGAGTATCCGGATGTGTTTCCGGAAGAGTTACCGGGAATGCCACCAGATAGAGATGTAGAGTTTATAATAGATTTGGTACCAGGTTCTGGACCAAGAGCAAAGAGGCCTTATAAAATGTCGGTGATCTAACTTAAGGAACTCAAGAAACAACTTGGAGAACAATTGCGTAAAGGATTCATCCAGCCAAGTTCTTCATCTTGGGGAGCTCCAGCTTTGTTCAGAGAAAAGAGAGATGTAACTCAAAGATTATGCATAGATTACTGCCTCAACAAGGTAACCATCAAGAACAAATATCCTTTGCCAAGAATCAATGACTTGTTTGATCAGCTAGAAGGAGCATGTGTATTCTCAAGATTGATCTTCTCGGGCTATTTTCAACTCAAGATAAGAGAGCAAGACATACCTAAAACAGCATTCACCACAAGGTATGGATTGTATGAGTACACGGTGATGCCTTTTGGTTTAACCAACGCTCCAGCATACTTCATGAATATGATGAACAAAGTGTTCATGGAATTTCTCGACAAGTTCGTTGTCGTTTTCATCGATGACATCTTGGTCTACTCCAAGAGCAAGGAAGAGCATGAAAGACATCTACGCTTGATACTTGAGAAACTAAGGGAACATAAGCTTTATGCCAAATTCAGCAAGTTTGAGTTTTGGTTAGAGGAAGTTGGATTTCTTGGTCACGTTATGACAAAGGATGGTGTAGCGATTGATCCCGCTAAAGTTTCAGCTGTGATGTAATGGGAATCTCCTAAGAACGTAAAAGAAGTTCGTAGTTTTCTTGGTTTAGCAGGTTACTACGTAAGATTCATTGAAATTTTTCAAAGGTGGCTAAACCAATGACAGAATTGTTGAAGAAAGATAAGAAATTTGCTTGGTCTCAAGGTTGTGAACTCAGCTTTCAAGAATTAAAGAAGAGACTTGTGTCAAGACACAGCCAGGTTCACCAGATTTGGAAAAGGATTTAAGTATATTGTGATGCTTCAGATCAAGGATTAGGTGCCGATTTATGCAAGGCGGAAAAGTTGTGGCTTATGCCTCGAGACAACTCAAAACTCATGAAGTAAATTATCCTACTCATGACTTAGAGTTAGCCGTTGTTGTCCATGCACTCAAAACATGGAGACATTACCTTTTGGGAAAACGTTGTGAAGTATTCACCGATCATAAGAGTTTGAAGTATATCTTCACCCGTAAGAAATCAATATGAGACAAAGGAGATGGCTAGAACTTATCAAGGATTACGACTTGAGTTTGCAATACCATCCTGGTAAAGCAAATGTAGTAGCAGATGCCCTATGTCGTAAGGCGTTTGTAAATGGCCTTGCCAAAGGTGAATTGCCAGATGAATTGTGTAAGCAATTCAAGGAACTCAAAGTTGAGATTGTGCGGAAGGACATCTTATGTCTTTGGATGTTCAACCCACTCTGTTGGATAAGATTAAAGAAGCCCAAAAGACGGATAAAGAAATCGAAGAGATTAAGGAAAGGATTAGCCAAGGGAAAGCTAAAATTTTCCATATGGATGAACAAGGTACTTTATGGCACGGGAAACGTATTTGTGTTCCACAAGATCCGGAAATGCGGAAACTGATTTTACAAGAAGCCCATAACTCTCCATATTCTATTCACCCGGGAAACACCAAAATGTACATGGATATGAAAGAAAGATTTTGGTGGAACAATCTCAAAAGGGACATCGCGAACACATTGCTTTGTGTGATGTGTGTAGAGTGAAAGCGAGCATCGAAACCAGCAGGTTTGCTTCAACCAATGCCTATTCCTGAATGGAAGTGGGAAAATATTGGTATGGATTTCATTACCGGATTACCAAGGACCAGGTCGGGGTATGATTCCATATGGGTAGTAGTGGATCGCCTAACTAAAGTGGCTCATTTTATACCCGTAAAGACAACTTATACCAGTGCCAAGTTAGCCAAAATCTACATGAGTAGAATTGTATGCCTTCATGGTGTACCTAAGAGTATTGTGTCTGATAGAGGAACTCAGTTCACTTCTCACTTTTGGAGACAGCTTCATGAATCTTTAGGAACAGATTGGAATTCAGCAATCGCTTTCATCCCTAAACTGATGGACAAACAGAAAGGACTAATCAAATTCTTGAAGACATGTTGAGGGCATGTGCCCTAGACTATGGAGCAAGTTGGGATGAAAGTGCGCTTTACGCAGAGTTCTCTTACAACAACAAATACCAATCTAGTATTGGGATGGCTCCATTTGAGTTTCTCTACGAAGAGTGTACCACCCCATTGCTATGGAATGGTGTGGAGAAAGAAGTTTGTTTGGACCAGATCTTATCAAAGACGCCAAGAAAAGTCAAATTGGTTAGGGACAGGTTGAAGATAGCATACGACAGAAAAGCTACGATACGCTAAGCGTAGAGAAGTCACCTACGGGTTGGGGATAGAGCTTATCTTAGAGTATCACTACGTGGAGTGAAAAGATTTGGAGTCAAAGGAAAGTTAGCACCAAGATATGTTGGACCATTCAACATTCTAAGTCGCAAGGAGAAGTCGCATATGAAATCGAATCGCCAAAGATCTTTATTAGCGATCCATAATGTTTTTCATGTGAGTCACTTAAGAAATGTCACCCGGAGATGGAAGGATCTTCTTTGAAGGATACCATATCCTTGGAAGAAGTTCAACTAGAAAGTGATCTCACCTATGAAGAAAAGCCTGTCAAGACTCTTGAGACCGCAGAAAGAGTCACAAGGACAAAGACTATCAAGTTTTGCAAAGTACAATGGAATCATCATTCCGAAGAGGAAGCAACATGGGAAAGAGAAGATGATCTTCGGAAAGACCACCCTCACCTATTTGCTAGCCAATCCGAATCTCGAGGGCGAGATTCATCTTAAGTGGGTTAGATTTGTAACATCCCAAAAATCATATTTCAAAACTCATTCCTAACATCCTTGCATCCTTCATTCATTTAGGGTTTTTCTCAAAATCATTTAAAGACAGAAGATTGAGCTATGATTTCATGTGTGCAAATTCAACTCAATTGGCCATCACCCTTTGAGTTTGGATTGTTTAGGAACTTGTTTGCTTGCCTCCATTGTTGGAAAGATTAGGTGTAGCATTTTAACCCAAGTATCCAACTTAGAATTAATTTCAAAACCCTATTTCAAACATTTTCAAACTAGAGACAAAGTCTCTGTTTATTTCAAAGCCCAAGCTTGACCAGGCCTTGCAAGGTAACCACATGGTTAAATGACTGTATTTGAAATCACAGAACCCTGCAAAGATCCCCAATTTTGTTTGAATTCAAAAGGATTTGAATTCATATCAAAAATCATTCCAGAAAATAGAATTAGAAAAGAAAAAGAGTTAAACAAAAGAAAAGGGCCACGCGGCTGAATTCTGGCCCAAAGATGGATCAAGCCCAACTAGCCCACCCGAATTTTCTTTTCCTCTCTCACGCCGAGCACCCCACCTTCACCAAGACACTACCGACGAAGCGAGCCCGGTCCACGCCGTCTCGTCTTCCCCAAACCGCTACCGCGACCACGTCCGCTGCAAATCGCCGGTAATGGCGGCGTAATTGGGCTTTAAACCGCGAAGCTTCTGTCGAGCCTCGCTATAAGACCCTCTCGCCATGAGCATTTCCCCAAACACCTCGCCACTCCGCCACCAGGCTGCTCTCAATCATCCTCGCACCGCATGACAGAGCCCTCTCCGCGATCGATTCCGTGAGCCTCGTGTTCCTCTCGCCTCTCGTTCTTGCTATCTTGCTCGTGAGTCTTTGCGCACTCCCGACCTCACTAGTTCGTCCCAGACGCCTGTGTCGCGGTTCCACTCAACACCGCAAGCACCGACGGAAACATCAACTCCGCGAGCTCTAGTGGTAAGTCCAGACCGCCCGAACCTTGTCGCTCACGCCGCATGTTCTCCATGATCTTCTGCATCCGACCACGCCTTTGTTTGCATCCTAGTGATCTACAACGCCGCCCGACCTCGAACAGACCACCGCTTCCAGATCCAACTCGCTAGAAATCTACCGCAACCCCGAGCGCCTTTGCCGAAATGACCAATCGCCGAGCATCCCCACGCCCTGCGGTCTCGGTGAGTATCTTCCCATCCTACTAGCAATCCAGACGCCGCGCCGCCATCGTCCGACCTTCGCCGCCGCGCACAGCCGATAAGCGCCGCCAGATTTTGGCTTGTTGTTTTAGATCGTTGGATCTGTATCGTAGCGCTAGGATAGATCCACTTAACTCGAGCGATACGCGATCTGGAGCGACGATCTGTTTAGATCCCGCTGCAGAGCGCGATCCAACCGAAGCGGCACGCCAAATCACAGCGCGTCGCGTGGCTAGGGTTAGTTCTAAAAACAGGTTTAAAACCAGAAATTTGATCCAAATTCAAATGCTTATAACTTTTGATTGCCACGTTAGAATTTTGCAAACTTTATACCGTTGGATTCAGTAAAACAAGACCTTTCTGCCTATCCAATGTGTTTAGCAAATAGTAACCATTAGAATGACTTTATTTGTAGAAACTTGTTTAAGGCTATTTTGAGTATAGATTTAGTTTAGTATTTTGTTTTAGGGTTAAATATGTTTAGTGGGAAAACTTGTGATTTGTTAAGTTTCTGTAAACTTACACTTGCTTGGTAGAGTTTTCAAAAAAATCACCACTTAGTAAATTCATGCATGCATGCATTCATATTATTTTTGTTTGTATATATTTGTGTGTAATTGTGTGCTACAACTTTGTGTGTAGATTTTGCTAGTGATTGTGATTGTGACGAGTGCTACTCTCCACATTACCAAGGCAAGTGATATCTTCATGAATATTCCATTCCTATATTTTTTACTGCATTAGATATATATATTGCTAAGACTTGCATGCTACTTTTGTCAAATGATGTTGGGAAATCCTATGTAGATTAGAATGGTAGAGTTGCTAGGAAAATTCCCTAAGGATAAGTTACCATGCCATGCTTATCCTAGCTACTAGAAAACAAGGGTGGTTTATATATTCACACTATGGAAAAAAATGTTCTAAGTCTGAGGACTTGTGTTTTATTTAACAAAACAACTAAGTTAATGAATCTCCTGGGTGGAATGGGACTTGCTTGGTGGTTTTTGGTTGAGTGGTTCACAAGGCCCATGTTTATGGTTTACGTTAGTGTATCTCACTTGTGGATGGCCACCCAGGAAACAAAGAGATTTAAGATGTCAAATGTTGAGAAGCTTCAAGTGCAACCACATGGCATTATGGGCTCTGCCATGATTTTAGGTTGCTAGAACTTAGTCTCTTGGACAGTTGGTGGTAGTGGGAATGATAGGTTGGAGCGCGTCCATTTGACTAAGGAAAGGCTTCTGAAGGATCTTGTCTTGGGAAACCAAGTCTTGTGGGGAAAGTGCACCACCTCTGCAGAGTGTAAAACCTAAGTACTTAGCCATGTCCCTGGTAAAGGACAATTGGAGCATCAAGACATGGAAGCTTCAAGAATCTCATCACTCCAATTTCTAAATAAAACTTGTGGGTGAACAAGGGTTAAAGGATCTTTAGTCCTTGATTGGTAGATGCCTTGGAAAGGATCTTCAGTCTTTGATTGGTAGATGCCTTGGGAAGGTTTTTGTCAAGCAAAAATTTAGTGTTTTCAAATGTTAAGGAAAAATCTATTTTGAGCAAAGCCAGCCTAAACTCCACTTAGCCAAATGCATATAGTATTATAGTCCACTTAATATATACTAAGGTATCACTTGCCAATACTATTCCAAAGTATTGACCCTCTATGGCTGTAACTTGTAATGTTGCAGGTTACTCCGATGATGAATAGGAGTCATGAGTCTACACTCAACATGCTTGCCTGTGGCACATGAAGATGAAGACTTATCTTTATTTACTTATTCCATAAACTCTTGTATTAGGCCTTTGGCCCTGAGTTGCAAAAAGACTATGTTTTATCTCTGGAATGACTGTAATAAACGACCTTTGTATCTGTGTACTTCATCTTAAACTGTGGATGCTAGTATTGATCCAGGGACTAGCATTGCAATCACAGGGATCTTTTCCTTTAATAAGGAGGGATCTTACATCTTGTAATGACAAACCACATATGGATCAACCAATGACATTGCATGTGTGTTCTTTCACAAACCACATATGGATCCACCAGAGTCATTGCATGTGTTTTGTTTCCACAAACCACACATGGATCCACCAGAGTCATTGCATGTATGTTCTTCTCACAAACCACATGGATCCACCAATATCATTACATGTGTGTTCTTTCCACAAACCACATATGGATCCACCAGAGTCATTGCATGTGTGTTATTGTAATGACAAACCACATATGGCTCAACCAATGTCATTGCATGTGCGTTCTTTTCATGAACCACATATGGATCAACCAGAGTCAATGCATGTTTGTTCTTTTCACAAACCACATATGGATCCAAGAGTCATTGCAAGTATGTTCTTCTCACAAACCACAAATGGATCCACCAGAGTCATTGCATGTGTGTTCTTTTCATGAACCACATATGGATCCACCAGAGTCATTGCATGTGTGTTCTTTCCACAAACCACATATGGATCAACCAATGTCAGGGCATGTGTGTTCTTTCCACAAACCACATATGGATCCACCAGAGTCATTGCAGGTGTGTTCTTGTAATGAAAAACCACACATGGATCCACCAATGTTATTGCATATGTGTTCTTTTCACAAACCACATATGGACCCACTAGAGTCATTGCATGTGTGTTCTTTCCACAAACCACATATGGATCAACCAGAGTCATTGCATGTATGTTCTTTTCACAAGCCACATATGGATCCACCAGAGTTGTTGCATTTGTGTTCTTGTAATGACAAACCACATATCGATCAACCAATGTCATTGCATGTGTGTTCTTTTCATGAACCACATATGGATCAACCAGAGTCATTATATGTTCGTTCTTTTCACAAACCGCATATGGATAAACCAGAGTGATTGCATGTATGTTCTTTCCACAAACCGCATATGGATCCACCAGAGTCATTGCATGTGTGTTCTTGTAATGACAAACCACATATGGATCAACCAATGGCATTGCATATGTGTTCTTTCCACAAACCACACATGGATCGACCAGAGTCATTGCATGTGTGTTCTTTTCACAAACCACATATGGATCCACCAATGTCATTGCATGTGTGTTCTTTTCACAAACCCATTATGGATCCACTAGAGTCATTGCATGTGTGTTTTCCACAAACCACATATGGATCCACCAGAGTCATTGCATGTGTGTTCTTTCCAGAAACCACACATGGATCCACCAGATTCATTGCATGTGTCTTCTTCTCACAAACCACATGTGGATCCACCAATGTTATTGCATGTGTGTTCTTGTAATATAAAACCACATATGGATCAACCAATAACATTGCATGTGTGTTATTTCTACAAACCACATATGGATCCACCAGAGTCATTCATGCGTGTTCTTTCCACAAACCACATGGATCCACCAATGTGATTGTATGTGTGTTTTTTCCACAACCCACTATGTATCAACCAATGTCATTGCATGTGTGTTCTTTCCACAAACCACATATGGATCCACCGGAGTCATTGCATGTGTGTTCTTGTAATGACAAACCACATATGGATCCACTAGAGTCATTGCATGTGTTTTATTTTCCACAACCCCATATGGATGAACCAACGTCATTGCATGTGTATTTTTTCCACAAACCACATATGGATCCACCAGAGTCATTGCATGTGTGTTCTTGTAATGACAAACCACATATGGATCAACCAGTGTCATTGCATGTGTGTTATTTTCACAAACCACATATGGATCCACCAATGGCATTGCATGTGTGTTCTTTTGACAAACCACATATGGATCCACTAGAGTCATTGCATGTGTGTTTTTCCACAAGCCACATATGGATCCACCAGAGTCATTGCATGTGTGTTCTTTCCACAAACCACACATGGATCCACCAGAGTCATTGCATGTGTGTTCATCTCACGAACCGCATATGGATCCACCAATGTCATTGCATGTGTGTTCTTGTAATGACAAACCACATATGTATCAACCAATGACATTGCATGTGTGTTCTTTCCACAAACCACATATGGATCCACCAGAGTAATTGCATGGGTGTTCTTTCCACAAACCACACATGGATCCACCAAAGTCATTGCATATGTGTTCTTCTCACAAACCAAATGGATCCACCAATGTCATTGCATGTATGTTCTTTCCACAACCCACATATGGATCAAGCAATGTCATTGCATGTGTTCTTTTCATGAACCACATATGGACCAACCATAGTCATTGCATGTTTGTTCTTTTCACAAATCACATATGGATCAACCAGAGTCATTGCGTGTATGTTCTTTCCACAAACCACATAGGGATCCACTAGAGTCATTGCATGCGTGTTCTTGTAATGACAAACCACATATGGATCAACCGATGACATTGGATGTGTGTTCTTTCCACAAACCACATATGGATCCACCAGAGTCATTGCATGTGTGTTCTTTCCACAAACCACACATGGATCCACCAGAGTCATTGCATGTGTGTTCTTCTCAAAAACCACATATGGATCCACCAATGTAATTGCATGTGTGTTCTTGTAATGACAAACCACATATGGATCCACCAATGACATTTCATGTGTGTTCTTTTCACAAACCAGATATGGATCCACCAGAGTCATTGCATGTGTGTTCTTTCCACCAACAACACAGGGATCCACTAGAGTCATTGCATGTTTATTCTGCTCACAAACCACAAGGATCCACCAATGTCATTGCATGTGTGTTCTTTCCACAAACCACATATGGATCCACCAGAGTCATTGCAAGTGTGTTCTTGTAATGACAAATCACATATGGATTAACCAATGATATTGTATGTGTGTTCTTTCCACAAACCACATATGGATCCATCAGAGGCATTGCATGTGTGTTCTTTCCACAAACCACACATGGATCCACCAGAGTTATTGTGACGAGGGTTTAACTCATCAATGCCCATTGTTATGGACTTGGGTTTTGGAGAAGGAGGGAGCGCTGGAGACATCTATCGGCTAGTAAACAAGCACACAGGGGACTCGAAGATTTACCCAGGTTCAGGCCTTGTAGAGGTCCCTACTCCTGCTTGTCAGCTCGTGGAATTATCAAAGGAATCGAGGATTACAATGGTGCGCACATGCAATCTGGCGAGGGTTGTGGAAACTAGGGTTGCATGTGTCCTCCTCGCTACCCCCTCCTAGCCTTTATAGAGATAGGCTAGGTCTCAGGTGGCAGATCGAGTCAGTTACATGTTAGGGTTTTTCTCTTTGAACTTTCTATCTTTAGCTTCTTTTTGTTCTTCAAGCAATCGAGAGTCTGTAGGCTACTCAAATTCTTCATTTGGGCCTTGGCGACACCGTGGGCCTCTATGTATTCAGGCCGTATATACCAAGATCGAGTACCTATAGGGTATACCCATGTCAGTAGCCCCCCAGTGTCCAGTGGAATCGCAGATTCGACTGGAGACTTATGAATCCCTTCGAGTGCATGGTTGAGTATGTTTTTTGACTGTTCTGTTTGTGTCATAGGGATTGTTGATGTGCGTGCCTGATTTAACCGATGTATCGGTATCAGTTAACTACCTTAGGGTAAAACAACGCCATCTACTCGAACTCGAGTCCCCGGACTCGAATCAAAAAAAGTGCTGGTGTAATTCGACTCAATCCACGGAGGTCTTACAGGAGTCGAATTCCAGTGTGAGCACTTGACGCGTCCGTCAAGGCATGTTCATCGTGCCTGTATGCACGGTTATATTTCTGGTAGTGTGCAACAAGTGTGTTTCCAGGCCTTATTCAGGTCTTATCTTCATGCCGTAAGCGCGGCATACGAATTTTGTCATCGCGGAGACGATTCGGGTGACCCAGGAGACGCAGTCTCTTTGTAGGGAAAAGTCATGAGGCGGTGTCGCCATAAGCTTCTAGTGTGGATATTATCAACACACAGTACTTTGTACAAATAATCATAGGGTGCGCGACCAGCGCTCCCTATGGGAGTAGCCCCCGAGTGCCTGGTTGAGTCGAAGACTCAGGCAGGGACTAAAGAATTTTTGGCATCGCCGTCTTTTGTTTGCTTGTTTCAGTCGAATTTGCTTCCGGCGCTCCCTATGGGAGTAACCCATGTCCATAGTCGAACCGTGTTTCGAGTGGTTGGGTTTGCTGTGATTGTCCATGTTCCTGCAAAAAGAAGAAGAAAAAATCATAGGGTGCGCGACCAGCGCTCCCTATGGGAGTAACCCCCGAGTGCTTGGTGGAGTCGAAGACTCGAGTAAGGACTAGAGTAGTCGAAATCTACTGCTGCGTAATTTTGGATGACGTCAGTGCTGACGATTCCATGACATCCGTTGCCCGCGTGAGCGAGTTTGACGGGACGTGACGAGTGGTGGGTCCCATTTCCTGACTCTGATTTGACCAGGTGTGCGTAATCTTTATTTTAACTGCGCCTCCTTGATTTCCGCATGTAATGGGAGTAGTGGGGGACGGTTCGCGTTTCAGGTCCTCCACGTGTCGAGTTCGATGAACGCCATGCGTCTGATAGGGTTTTTTTGAGCCGTTGGATTGCATCTTCTAGGGGGTTAAGTAGCGATGCGACGATGGTAAACTTCACATCTACTATTTCCTGCCTTTGCCTTCATCGCCACTGACACTGCTCCTCTGCTTCTTTGCGCTCCTTACCTTCACGGTGCTGGACCAGCTCCGCGTATTTCCCAGCTACTTCCTCCAGTCACATCGCTGCCGCAGAATGGGGAAGAAAAAGAGAGGTGCTGCGGCCGATTCCACTGCGGCTGCGGCTGCGACGAAGAAGAAGGGCAGCTCCGCCACTACGGGCACCAGCACCATCGCCGGTGCAAAGAAGAAGGGCACGGGCACTCGCATCACGAATGGCGCGTGGCATCCATCTGTGATCAATTCCTCAGAGCTTCGTCTTCTTCGCCAAGACGGAGTTTTGTCATCCGCAGTCGCTCACGCGCGCGTCCCTGGCAGCGAGGTAATGCCCTCTCCTCCTGCCGGCTTTCGGGTGATGTTCCTAAAGGAAATATGCCCTAAGAGGCAATAATAAAGTTGTTATTATGTATTCCTTGTATATGATAGATGTTTATTTTGCATGCTATAATTGTATTGATAGGAAACATCAATAAATGTGTGTTTAATAATCAAAAGGGTTCCTAGTTATGCCTCTCTTATAGACTAGCTTGTTGATTAACAAGATGATCAAGGTTTCCTGATCATGGACATTGGATGTTGTTAATAACAAGGTCACAGAATTTGTGAAATGATGTGATGAACATTCATCCAAAGTATAGCATTACGATCAAGTCATTATGTTTATATTGCTATAACATCATACAAAGTAGTCTTAGTCCTTAGACCATGCGATCATGTTAATTGCTAACACCAGAAGAGTATCTTGATAACATCAAACGTCACACCGTAACATGGTGACCATAAAGGTGGGTTCAGTGCTATGAAGGTGTTATGTTGAGGCTCATGGATCAAGAGTGGAATTTGTCAATCCCGATGACGGATAGATATACTGGGCCTCTCGTGATATCACATTAAGATAGCTTGCAAGCAAGTGATGTGATCACTAGAATGTTATATCATGGGAACGAGAAAAGAGTGCATGTCAGTAACAAGATCAAACTAGGTATTTGGATACCGATGATCGAATCTCGGACATGTATTATATCATGAGACAAAGGGATTAAATTGCTGACGTTAAAGGTTCTCACGATCATAGAAGTCATCGTTGAATATGCAGGAGTCAGTATGGATCTCCAGGCCCCGCTTCTTATTATTGATCTGAGAGGAGTCTCAATCATGTCTGCATTATTCGCGAACCGTAGGGTGACACACTTAAGGGTTGTCGGACACCATTTAGGATCACATATGTTCTAGACAAAAGGTTTGCAAAGCACAGGAAATGTTTCGATAGAAACAGGAATTGTTTCGATAGAAACTGGAATTGTTTCGGGTGAAATTGCAGAAAGTGGTTCTGCATGTGATATTGAAATGTTGCAAGGGGTTTTATGTGAATGTTTGTTAATTAAAGTAATTAAAAAAATTCTGAATAAAATAAATAAAAGAGTTTTATTAATTGAGAGTTACATTTAATTTGGTGGAAATTAAATACCTGTGAGTGGGATTTTGGGTGGAGGCCATGTTTATTTGAGTGGAGGTTCACCACATGAATGAAGGAGGGGAGGAGTCCCCCGCTCATGCGCTGGATATGGGAGGGGAGGGGTCTCCCTCCCTCCTATATAAAGCCCCCCTCTCCCCTCTCACAAAACACACCTCCTCGTGAAGGATCTCTCTCCCCCTCTAGATATTCCCCCATGGTCTCGGATTAGCGAGATACATGTTCCCGGTGGCCTTGCGTCTGGAAGGAGTTGCTACTTCCGCTGATTCGCTGGAGCGAGGAGGTGGAGGTTGTCCGGTGGCTTGAACGTGTATGCGAGATGCGCTGCTGAGTTGCGGCGCTCGGACTTCCTCACGATCTTGAGATCGGCAAGTGTACAACTACATCAACCATGAGTTCCTACTCGTTAACAAAGCTCGTTGTCTACGAGGGTAAGTTCTCGTTGGATGTATGTCCACCCGTTGCTCTGTATCTAGTAGATAGATCTTGGCGTATAGTTCTCATCGTAGGAAATTTTTTGTTTTCTATGCTGCGGACCCAACAGTGGTATCAGAGCCTGATCTATGCATAGGTGCTTTGCACGGGTAGTACACATATGTTTATATGTGGGCGATAATGATCATGTTATTGCATCTTCTATGTACTTTGGATATTGGTGACATAGTGGGATGAAGCGGCCCGGACCAACCTTACATGTCATCGTACATGAGACCGGTTCGACGACTGACATGCAACTAGTTTTGCATAAGTGGCTAGCGGGTGTCTGTCTCTCCTACTATAGTCAATATCTGATTTACAATGAGTTGCTAATAACTTGGTTATCCTCGTTGTGGTTAATGTTCGTAGGTATGACCGGTTCTATCTCCGAAAGCCCTGAGCCACGTATGCAATTGATAAATTAGAGGCGTCTAGTTTAGATCGTTGCTGGGCTAGTGTCTTCATATGGTATTGTTGTAAGTAGATGTATGATAGATACTCTTACAACTCACTTAACGTGTAAGTTCCATAGACCTTGGCCTTACACACAAAGGAATGATAGAGATCATACCACGATGCAAATGATAGAGATCAAATGCATGGACCATATCACCTCACTTCACACATTAGATGTTAGCATCTTATATTGCTAGTTTGGCGCTTTTGGTAGCATTATAGGATGATCCCTCATTTAGATATCAAGATAAAATGTGTTCTTCCTTAAGTATGCACCATTTTGTGGATCGTGTTTTGAGGCATCACGTGATGATCAGGTGTTCTCGACTCTACGGTTTCATACAACGGGTGTAAGACAGTTTTACACATGCAAATACTAAGGTTCTTACTTGACGAGCCTAGCATGTACAGACATGGCCTCGGAACACGGACCGAAAGGTTAAGCATGAGTCATATAGTTGATATGATGCCCATATAGATGCTCGCCTTTGAAGCTACACCGACTCACATGATGATCGGACTTGGTGTAGTGGATTTGGTTCATGTAATCACCAAAAGGACGCGAGGGATGTCATTTTTGAGTGGGAGTTCATTAGTAATTTGGATTAGTTGAACTCAATCTATCATAAACTTAGTCTAAATATATTTTACAAATTCTGTTGTAGATGGCACCACCTGCTTTTAATTTCAATGTGTTCATGGAGAAAGAGAAGCTTGCTGCGAATGGTAGCAACTTCACCAACTGGGCTATGAATTTGAGGATTCTCCTCATCTTTGCACAAAAGCAATATGTGCTAGAGGCACCGCTAGGCCCCCACCAGCTCCTCGATGCCCCGACGAGGAAAAGAATGTCTATATAACTCGTCAGAGGACCACAACTTAGTTCATTGCGACATCGTATGGGCTAGAGCTAGAACTTCAAAATGTTTCAAAATGGCAATGCCTTTGATACCATGGGAGAATTGAAAAGATTTTCGATACCCATGTCCGTAGAGAGTTATAATGCTTCTGAAAAGTTCTTTAGCTGCATGATGGAAGAGAACAGCTCCGTTAGTGAGCACGTACTCAAAATGTCTGGGTACGCCGATAAGCTTGTGTCCTTGGGAATAACGATTCCCATTGACTTAGGCATACATCGTGTTCTCTAATCTCTGCCACCTAGCTACAAGAGCTTCGTGATGAACTATAATATGTAGGGCATGAAGAAGTCTCTTCCCGAGCTTCTGTCAATGCTTAAGACTGCAGAAGTGGAGATTAGGAAAGAACATCAAGTGTTGATGATCAATAAGACCACCGGTTTCAAGAAGGACAAGAAAGGCAAGCAGAAGGGAAAGAAGGGCGGCAAATCTGTCGCTACCAAAAGAAACCCCGAGCTAGCCCTAAGTCTGACACCGAGTGCTATTATTGCAAGGGAACTGGCCATTGGAAGCGCAACTGCCCCAAGTATTTGGCGGACAAGAAGGCCGACAAGGCAAACAAATGTATATGTGATATACATGTTATTGATGTGTAGATGACTAGTACTCGCAGTAGCACCTGGGTATTGGATACGGGATTAGTTGCTAATATATGTAACTCGGTTTAGGGGTTGTGGAACAAGCAACAACTAGCAAGGGATGAGGTCACGATGCGGGTCGGCAATGCATCAAGAGTTGATGTGATCGCCGTCGAAACGCTGCCTCTCCATATGCCGTCGGGATTAGTTATAAACCTGAATAATTTTTATTTGGTGCCTGCACTAAGCATGAACATTGTATCCGGATCGTGTTTGATGCAAAGTGGTTATTCGTTTAAGTCTGAAAACAATGGTTGTTCGATTTATATGAATAATATCTTTTATGGTCATGCACCTGTGTTGAATGGTTTATTTCTGTTGGATCTCGATAGTAGTATTACGCATATTCATAATGTTGATGCTAAAAGGATTAAACTTGATAATGATATATCTGCATATATGTGGCACTTCCGTCTAGGTCATATTGGCGTTAAACGCATGAAGAAACGCCATTCTGATGGACTTTTGGAATCACTTGATTTTGAATCATTTGATACATGTGAGCCATGCCTTATGGGCAAGATGACTAGAACACCGTTTTCCGGTTCAATGGAACGGGCGACAGATTTATTGGAAATCATACATACTAATGTGTGTGGACCAATGAGTGTGTCGGTGCGAGGTGGATATGGTTATTTTGTTACTTTCACGGATGATTTGAGTAGATACGGGTATATCTATTTGATGAAACATAAGTCTGAAACCTTTGAAAAGTTCAAAGAATTTCAGAATGAAGTGGAAAATCATCGTAACAGAAAGATCAAATTTCTGCGGTCCGACCATGGAGGAGAGTAGCTTAGTGACGAGTTTAGCACACATATGGAAGACTGTGGAATAGTTTCACAACTCACGCCTGCCGGAACACCACAACGTAATGGTGTGTCAGAACGTCGTAATCGTACTTTATTGGATATTGTTCAATCTATGATGTCTCTGACTGACTTGCCACTGTCATTTTGGGGTTATGCATTGGAAACCGCTGCATTCACTTTAAATAGGGCACCATCTAAATCCGTTGAAAAGACACCGTATGAATTATGGTTTGGAAACAAACCTAAGCTATCATTTCTTAAAGTTTGGGGATGCAATGTTTATGTGAAGAAACTTCAACCGGATAAACTCGAACCCAAAGCGGAAAAATGCGTCTTCATAGAATACCCTAAGGAAACGATTGGGTATACCTTCTATCACATATCCGAGGGAAAGGTCTTTGTTGCCAAGAATGGATCCTTTCTTGAGAAGGAGTTTCTCGCGAATGGTGTGAGTAGTCGGAAGGTAGAACTCAAAGAGGTTATTGAACCTTCTCTTCACGAAATGGCGAGTAGCGCAGCACCAGAAGTTGTTTCGGAGTTGACTTCACCTAATGAAGAGAGAGCTAATGATATTGATCATGAAACTCCGAAAGAGGACACTACTGAACCTCGTAGGTCAAGCAGGACACGTACAGCTCCTGAACTGTATGGCAATCCTGTTATGAATTTCATGATTGATGAAATAGATGACCCTGCGACGTATGAAGAAGCGATGATGAGCCCTGATTCCAACAAATGGCTAGAAGCCATGAAATCCGAGATGGAATCCATGTACGAAAACCAGGTTTGGACCTTGGTGGACTTACCTCACGATCGAAAGGCCGTTGAGAATAAATGGATTTTCAAAAGAAAAACTGATGCTGATGGTAATGTAACCATCTATAAGGCTCGACTTGTCGCAAAGGGGTTTCAACAAATTCAAGGAGTTGACTACGATGAGACATTCTCTCCCGTAGCGATGCTTAAGTCGGTTAGGATTATGCTAGCAATTGCTGCATATTTCGATTATGAAATATGGCAGATGGATGTCAAAACTGCGTTCCTCAATGGTAATATTGAAGAAGAGTTGTATATGATACAACCTAAGGGTTTTGTCGATCCTAAGGATGCTGATAAGGTGTGCAAACTTCAGCGATCCATCTATGGATCAAGCAAGCATCCGGAGTTTGAATCTCCGCTTTGATGAGGTGATCAAAGAGTTTGGATTTGTCCAAACTTATGGAGAGGCTTTTATTTACAAGAAAGTGAGTGGGAGCAATGTGGCATTTCTGATATTATATGTGGATGACATATTATTGATTGGAAATTATATAGATCTTTTAAACAGAGTTAAAAGTTATCTAAACAGCAAATTTTCGATGAAGGACCTTGGTGAAGCTTCATATATATTAGGCATTAAAATCTATAGAGATAGATCAAGACGCCTAATTGGGCTATCGCAGAGTACATACCTTGATAAGATATTAAAGAAGTTTAATATGGACGAAGTAAGAAGGGTACTTACCTATGTTGCAAGGCAAGACATTGAGTAAGACTCAAAGTCCCAACCACGGGATGAAAGAGAGATAATGGATAAGATCCCCTATGCCTCAACCATAGGCTCTATAATGTATGCCATGCTATGTACAAGACCGGATGTAGCACATGCTATTAGTTTGACTAGTAGGTGCCAATCTGATCCAGGTTCGGAACACTGGATAGCGGTCAAAAATATCCTTAAGTACTTGAGAAGAACTAAGGATATGTTTCTTGTATACGGAGGTGAAGAAGAGCTAGTCGCTAAGTGTTATGTTGATGCTAGCTTTGACACTGATCCGGATGACTCTAAGTCTCAATCTGGATACGTATTTCTCTTGAACGGAGCAGCAGTTAGTTGGAGGAGCTCCAAACAACCTGTGGTGGCTGGATCAACGACAGAGGCGGAATATGTTGCTGCTTCAGAAGCGGCGCAGGAAGCGGTTGGATGAAGGAGTTCATAACGGAACTAGGTGTGGTTCCTAGTGCGTTGGACCCAATTGTGATATATTGTGACAATAATGGAGCCATAGCCAACGCCAAGGAACCAAGGTCTCACAAGAATTCCAAGCATATTAAGCGCCGGTTTCACTCCATCCGCGAGCATGTCAAGGATGGAGATATAAAGATTTGTAAAGTGCACACGGACCTGAATGTGGCAGATCCGTTGACTAAAGTACTCCCTAGGGCAAAACATGATCAACACCAGAACTCCATGGGTGTTAGTTTTATCACTATATAAACTAGATTATTGTCTCTAGTGCAAGTGGGAGACTGAAGGAAATATGCCCCGAGAGGCAATAATAAAGTTGTTATTATGTATTCCTTGTATATGATAGATTTTTATTTGGCATGCTATAATTGTATTGATAGGAAACATCAATACATGTGTGTTTAATAAACAAAAGGGTTCCTAGTTATGCCTCTCTTATAGACTAGCTTGTTGATTAACAAGATGATCAAGGTTTCCTGATCATGGACATTGGAGTATGTTAATAACAAGGTCACAACATTTGTGAAATGATGTGATGAACATTCATCCGAAGTATAGCATTACGATCAAGTCATTATGTTTATATTGCTATAACATCATACAAAGTAGTCTTAGTCCTTAGACCATGAGATCATGTTAATTGCTAACACCGGAAGAGTATCTTGATAACATCAAACGTCACACCGTAACAGGGTGACCATAAAGGTGGGTTCAGTGCTATGAAGGTGTTATGTTGAGGCTCATGGATCAAGAGTGGAATTTGTCAATCCCGATGACGGATAGATATACTCTGGGCCCTCTCGGTGATATCACATTAAGATAGCTTGCAAGCAAGTGATGTGATCACTAGAATGTTATATCAGGACGAGAAAAGAGTGCATGTCGGTAACAAGATCAAACTAGGTATTTGGATACCGATGATGAATCTCGGACATGTATTATATCATGAGACAAAGGGATTAAATTGCTGACGTTAAAGGTTCTCACGATCACGAAGTCATCGTTGAATATGCAGAGTCGATGGATCTCGTGTCCCGCTTACGATTATTGAACCGAGAGGAGTCTCAATCATGTGCGCATTATTCGCGAACCGTAGGGTGACACACTTAAGGGTTGCGGACACCATTTAGGAGCACATATGTTCCGGAGAAAAGGTTTGCAAAGCGCAGAAATGTTTCGATAGAAACAGGAATTGTTCGATAGAAATCGGAATTGTTTGGGTGAAATTGCGTAAAGTGGTTCTGCATGTGATATTGAAATGTTGCAAGGGTTTTATGTGAATGTTTGTTAATTAAAGTAATTAACAAAATTCTGAATAAAATAAATAAAAGAGTTTTATTAATTGAGAGTTGCATTTAATTTGGTGGAAATTAAATACATGTGAGTGGGATTTTGGGTGGAGGCCATGTTTATGTGAGTGGAGGTTCACCACATGAATGAAGGAGGGGAGGAGTCCCCCCCTCATGCGCTGGCTATGGGAGGGGAGGGGTCTCCCTCCCTCCTATATAAAGCCCCCCTCTCACAAAACACACCTCGTGAAGGATCTCTCTCCCTCTAGATATTCCCCATGGTCTCGGATTAGGGAGATACATGTTCTGGTGGCCTGCGTGCGGAAGGAGTTCTTGCTGGCTGATTCGCTGGAGCGAGGAGGTGGAGGTTGTCCGGTGGCTTGAACTTGTGTGCTTGGATGCGCTGTTGCTGAGTTGCGGCGCTCGGACTTCCTCACGATCTTGAGATCGGCAAGTGTACAACTACATCAACCACGAGTTCCTACTCGTTAACAAAGCTCGTTGTCTATGAGGGTAAGTTCTCATTGGATGTATGTCCACCCGTTGCTCTGTATCTAGTAGATAGATCTTGGCGTATAGTTCTCATCGTAGGAAATTTTTTGTTTTCTATGCTGCAGACCCAACAGTTCCTAGTGTTCATCATCCGCGGCCTCTCGTTTCCCCTGCATCCTTTCTTCAGGGGCCTTCTCTGTTTTTACGGGCTCCAGCTCCATCAGCTGTCCCCCAATTCCATCCTCCACGTAGCTTGCTACATTACCCTTTGCGAGTGCTGGCTCGGAATCAAGCCGCACTTTGGCCTCTTTAAGTGCCTCTTCAAGTTGAAGCACCAATCGGCGTCTGGCTCCATAGTCTACAATGTAGGCGGCTGCGGTATCCATGTCGATCCATCGGCCACATACTTCGACATCAAGCTGATGATGTCCGTCCAAGGGTGGAGGGACAAGTGGTTCTACGTTAGCAACCAGAAGGCCGATAGAGACCATTACGGGCTCGTGCCCTTTGACCCCGCGACGCCGTGCCAGAGGAGGCATTCCTGGAAGAACGTAATTATGCCTGGCGAGTCCGCGGAGACAGATGTGCTGTACGAGCGCATCTGCGACCTCGAGAGTCGCATGGGCAAAGAGGAGGGAGGCCGCGCCCTCATTCGCACGTGGCTGTGCCGTCGCGTCCAGCCCCTGCAGGCCAGAGTCCATTCGATGTTCTAGTGGGCTGGCGCGGACGATGTGATTCACATGTCTGCCGATGGCATGCCCGCGAGTGAGGTGGATAAAAGGGTTCGACTGGTCACCATGTACACCGTCAAGGATGTGCTCCCCAGTGAACCAGTCGTTCCTCCATTCGATGCTTGTAACCCTCCTCCCGAGGTATGGTTGTGCTACATAGTAGCTTTGTTTGTCGATTGCTTCTTTGCCGTTTCTTGACTTTGTGTTAAATTTGTTTTCTGCATGCAGGATTGGGTAGTGTCGCCCTGTATGCCCCCACTTCCCGAGGGGGTTATTCCTCGTGAAGCCTTGGAAGAGGACGAGTCGGAGTCGACCGTCCTATCTGATGTGGAGGAGGAAGCCCCCGAGTCGGGTAGTCTAGGTACTCGCAAGCGTTTGCGCAGTGAGGTTTCGGATGCGTCATCCCCTTCGACTCCGAAAGGTGCAGGTGTTGGTGCAGAGTCGCCGATCCCTACCATTCCTGTGAGTGCCGTGGCGGCGTCCTCTCGCAAGAAGTTGCGGCTACCGAAGGAATCGTCGTCAGAGTCGGGGAATCAAACCTTCGACTTCGACAAGTTTGATTGGTAAGTTTGATTGCCCTTTTTTTTGATGTTGGTTTTGTCTTGCAGTCAGCAGGCGTCGTCATCTTCTAGCGACGTCCAATTTTTGAAAGAATCTGGAGTCGCAACTTCGAGGGCCAAGAAAGAGGTTGAGTGTGCTCCTTCCCCTCCATTGGCGGCCTACTCCGGGCATAACTCATCCAGCTCTCCGCATGATGGGGAACATCAGATGGTTGCTCGGATGACTACTCATCAATCGACTTCGGAGTCATTAGAGGATCATGTAAGTGTAGTATCTCTTCTTCTGATGTTATAGTCGATTTTTATCTATGGCATCTGCTGATCCTTTGTTGTTTTCCTTTTGCGATAGCTCCTTGTGAAGGAAGCCACTCACCTGGCGGAGCAGGTGCTTGCGATGGGTCGCCAGCATGCAATGCTGGATACGCGCTATCACATGGTGGAAAGTAAGTGCCCTTTACTTCTTCTTCTTCTGCATCGTTGTTATGTAGTCGACTGATAGTCTATCCCTTTTGTTTTGTTTTGCAGCTGAACATAATGCCCTTCTTCGCGACGCCGCCTCGATGGAAAAGACGCTCGCCGCGGCTATGAAGAGTCGCGATGAGGCAATCGCGGCGCGTGACGAGGCGCAAAAGCACGAAGAGGATCTGCGTGCCTCCATCGCAGCTAGGGAGAAGTTGTTCGAAGAACAGCTTTTTTCGATTGCCAAGGCTCTCTCAGGTATTTGTTGGCTTGCATTTTTACCAACTGCCTCTTTTTCGATTGCCTTCGATGTTGCTATTTGCTGCTGACGTTGTGCCAATGCTTGGTTCTTCTGCAGATGCCAGCGGTCTGAGGTTCGACGCACAGGCGCTCCGCCGTGATGATGCATTGGCGGGTGCTATCTCGGCAGTCGAAGACCGCAGCGCTGTCGTGCAGGGTACGCTCGCCAAGGCTAAAGGCGTGCTTAGCCGTCTTCGGGAGGAGATGACACCCAAGGATGAATTGATAGAAAATCTGGATGAGCTAGTGGAATCTCTTACCAGAGGCATTCCTGCGAGCTTCAAGAACTCGCTCCGCTCGGCTGGTGTGTCAATGTCACTCGCGATGGTGCAAGCCCACGGAGTCGAAGTTGATCCTGCAGCAGTCTCAAGGCCGATGCCCGTTAGCGCGGATGGCCAGCAGGTAGTGTTTGCCCCTTTCGCGACTGCTTGTGGGAAGTATGGGCCACAGATAATCAACACAGTGGCAAAGTACTCTGAGGAGATGATGCGAGCCAAGAAGGCGGCGTCAGGGGCCGGTGGAAAGTCAGTGGCATCTGATACCACCACGGACTCGATGAGGCCCCCAAAGCCAAAGTCCAAGTCGAAGAAACCAGTTGCTCCTTAGTAGTTGTGTAATAGTTAGATAACTTATGTCTTCTATCGAAAAACATGCCTTTTGGCGAGTGTGTCTGCTGATACTTTTGCTAATTTGAAATGCACTCGAGTCTTTTGTCTGTGCATCGCTTTAGTCTTCTTATTACTTCTTGCTTGACTTGTGATAGGGCACATCAGGTGAACCGTTGAGGGAACCTCAGGATTCGCCACCCCTTGATGACACTTTGACGCCGTCGCGTTCAAGGGTGGATGAGCTGTCTCTGCTCTCGCGGCTCCGTGATCGCATGAAGCAGTTGGAGCGTGAATTGCCCGTACTCCGCGGTAATGCGGATGTATGGAAATCGAAGGCAGAGAAGGCCACTGCCCGAGAACAATATCTGTTGGGGGAGGTGACGCAGCTGGGCGACCAATTTAAATGTTAGCTTTCTTACGCTTATCTTTTCCTTGTAGTCACTCGCAGTGGTTTGCTTCCTTCATACTTCCGTTTTTGCTTTGTATAGTTGTTAGAGCGCGCCATCCGCAGGATGAGAAGGATCAAATTTCCATTCGCATGAATGACCTGACCCAAGAGCAGCTTCAGAGAGTGGTTACTTCTGGGTGGATCATGATCGTGGAATCACACTGGCGACCCTGCAGGATCGTGCGTCACGAGTACTGCACTTTCTGAAGAAGTCGCAATCATGCTTGAAGAACATTTATCGGACGATGTTTCCGCTGGATGTTGCTCCATCGAGCCTGCTTGCCCTCCTTGCAAAATTCCAAGACTTGACTGTGGTATGCGAGTGTGTAAGACAGCAGTTGGTGGCTGGTGCCAAGGCCGCTCTATTGCTGGTGCGACTGCATAGGCCCGATGTAGACGTTGCGGCAATTGCGGCTGGACCACCTGCGCCACCAGCGGGTTCTACTTGGAATATCGTGCCGCACTATCTGGCGGTGGATCGCCCAGCAGAGGAGATCGTCAACTTCTTCGAGGAGCAAACCAACATTCTCTTGTTGCAGTAGTTTAGTTTGTATCCTGCACATAAGTGTACCAATGTTGTAAAGTTCGTATGTATGCTGTGTATAATTGATTGTCGATGATGTATAAAAGAACTTGTTAGCATGTATGTTTTGTGAGTGCGTTGCACTATGCGACTCCTTTTCGTTAGCCTGGCCATGTATTTATCTCAATCCCTTGTCAACCTGTCAGGTGCGTTCTGGGTTGATGTTTGTCAAGGGTTTCGATTGGTGTGCCAGCTACTCAGGATATCGCGTTTTAGTTCGTAGAATAGATGTGTATAGGGTGGCGCAGCCCTCGAGTGGATGAGTTGCGAAAAATAAAGGAAAACATAGAGTTTTGGGGAACTTAGCTTTATTTATTCACGGGATAGTACGAAGTACAGTGTGTGGCTAAGTAGCCTTGGCTGAGTAGCCTTATTTGCAATGTAAAAGTAAAAGCGACTAAGGGTAGAAGCGTCGCAACTGCGCGACGTTCTAGGGGTTGGAGTAAGCGACTCCTGTCTCTAAATCTTGAAGGCGATAGGCGCCACCTGGGATTACTTATGTAATCACGTATGGTCCCTCCCAGGGGGACTCGAGCTTGAGATGCCCTTGCTGCTTCAGTCGCAGGACCAGGTTGCCTTCGACGAAGGATCTGGGGCGTAGCCTCCTACTGTGGTAGTTGCGTAGGTTCTGCCGGTAGATCGTTGATCTTTCCACGGCGATTTCCCTTGCCTCGTCTAGGAGGTCGACAGAGTCTTCAAGTGCCAGGGTTGACTCCTGCTCGCTGTAAGCGACCACGCGCGGTGCTTTGTATCGTACTTCGGTGGGTAGCACCGCTTCAGCCCCGTGCACCATGAAGAACGGGGTGTACCCTGTAGCACCGTTTTGATTTGTGCGTAGGCTCTAGAGTACTGATTGTAGTTCGTCTGGCCAGCAACCCGCGGCTTGTTCGAGTGGCCGAAGGAGTCGCTTCTTGATGCCGCCGTAGACGAGCCCGTTCGTTTTTTTGACCTGACCATTGGTCTGTGGATGTGTTACCGAGGCGTAGCTGATGTTGATTCCCAGATTCTCGCAGAATTCTTGGAACTCTTTGGATGTGAAGTTCGTCCCATTGTCGGTGATGATGTTGTGCGGCACTCCGAAGCGGTAGAAGATGGACTCGAAGAACTTGACTGCGCTGTGCCCTGATTGATTGGTCACTAGCATGGCCTCTATCCACTTGGTGAATTTGTCGACTGCGACCAGGAGGTAGACGTATCATCCTCGTGAGGACTTGGGGAGTTTGCCGACCATGTCGAGTCCCCATTGCGCGAAGGGCCAGGCCAATGGAATTGGCCGGAGCTCTGCGCCAGGTGCGTGCGGCTTGTCCGCGAATCGCTGGCACGTGTTGCATTTCTAGACGATGTCCTTGGCGTCACGCATGGCCGTAGGCTAGTAGAATCCAGCTCGTAGAGCTTTGGCAACGAGGGCGCGACTGCCGGCGTGGTGCCCGCAGGTCCCTTCATGGATGTCGAGGAGACGCATCGTTGGAGTACTCCTGTGATGCTGCGCTTGTACAGTTTGCCGTTGATAACAGCAAATGCCTTGTATCGTCGCGCGATGTGCCGTGCATCAGTCGATCATCTGGTAGCCTCTTGCTGAGAAGGTACGTGATGTACGGTTGAGTCCAGGACTGCTCGATCATCATGATGCTCATTGGTCCTTCGATTCCTGTGTCCAGCTCCAAGTCGTCGAGTGCCATTGCCTCATTGGTTGGCGTAGCCCCCGAGTCCGTTGCTGCGCTTGTTTTCTTCTCTGCAGCCTTTGGCTTGATGGAGCGTTCACAGATGCGCTCGAGAAATACCCCAGGTGGTATGGGGGTGCAAGTGGAGCCTATGTTGGCGAGTGCGTACGCCTCTTCATTGCTTTCGTGACCTATGTGCCACAGCTCGCATCCGTCGAAATCCCCTTCGAGTGTGTCATAGAGGTCATGGTAGGAGATCATGTTGTCGTTCAGTGCGTCGCACTCGTGCATTGTCTGGTTGACGACCAGCTTGGAGTCACCATATATTATGAGCCTTTTGCCGCCGCAGGCCTTTGCCATCCTCATCCCGTGTAGCAAGGCCTCGTATTCAGCTTCATTGTTGGAGGCAGTGAACTGCATTCGCAGGATATATTTCAGCTTCTCTCCCTGGGCGATGTCAGTATGACACCTGCGCCAGCTCCGTCCTTCCGCTTGGATCCATCGAAGTGCATTGTCCAGAGGTAGGACATATCTGGTTTTTCGGGGAGCTGGTTCTCCATCCAGTGTACCAGGAAGCAAGGGAGAACTTGCGACTTGATTGCGTCGCGTTTTTTGTATGTGATGTCTCGTGGAGACAGTTCGATTCCCCAAAGTGCGACTCATCCAGTGGCGTCGGGATGGTTGAGGATGTGCCCAAGCGGGGCATCGTTGACTACCACGGTTGAGTGTTCTTGGAAGTAGTGGCGCAGTCGCCGGGCCGTCATGAAGACGTCGTACGCCAGTTTCTGGTAGTGCGGGTACCGTTGTTTTGTTGGCGTAAGTACCTCGCTGAGGTAGTAGACTGGGCGTTGTACCCCGTTGACCTTGTTTTCCTCAGCTCGTTCGACTACGAGCACTGTGCTGACCACCTGGTTGGTGGCGGAGATGTATAACAACAATGGTTCCCTTTCTCGTGGGGTCACCAGTACTGGCGAGGTGGATAGTAGACGCTTGAGGTCTTCGAATGCTTCCTGTGCCTCATTGGTCCACTCGAACTTGTCAGCTTTGCGGAGGAGTTGGTAGAAGGGTAGTGCCTTTTCACCCATCCGACTTATAAATCGACTGAGAGCCGCGATTCGCCTAGCCAGCTGCTGGACGCCCCTTATGTTTTTCGGCTTCTCCATGGCCAGTATGGCTTTTATTTTCTTCGGGTTTGCTTCGATCCCCCTCGCGGAGATAAGGTACCCGAGTAATTGCCCAGATGGTACACCGAAGGCGCATTTGTCCGGATTGAGCTTGATCCAGTAGCGATCGAGGTTGGCAAAGGTTTCGCGCAAATCGTCGATTAGTGAGGCTTCCTCCTTGGTCTTGATTACTATGTCGTCGACATAGACTTGAATGTTGCGACCGAGTTGGTTCTTGAGGCAAGCCTGCATGCACCGCTGGTAGGTGGCTCCTGCGTTTTTTAGCCCGAAGGGCATTGTGTTGTAGCAGAACACACCAAAAGGCGTTATAAACGTTTTTTTTCTTGATCTTCCTCCTTCATTCGAATCTGGTTATAGCCTGAGTAGGCATCGAGGAAGCAGAGGCGCTCGCATATCGCGGTGGAGTTGATGATCTGGTCGATTCGTGGTAACGGGAAGTGGTCCTTTGGGCAGTGCTTATTCAAAGAGGTGAAGTCCACGCACATCCGCAGGATATCCGTGTCCTTTTTTGGTACTAGCACCGTGTTGGCGAGCGAAGTGCTTTCCTTGATCTCGCGTATGAATTTGGCATAGAGGAGTCTATTGATCTCCATTCTGACTTCCTTTGCTCGTGGCTCAGATAATCGCCGGATTGTTTGCTTGACTGGCCTTGCGTCTGGGTTGACGTTGAGTGCGTGCTCGGCGAATTCCCTAGGAACCCCTGGCATGTCCGCTGGACACCAGGCGAAAATTTCCCACTGCTCACGGAGGAATTCGACGAGCGCGAGTTCCTATGCGGGACTCAAGTTGTTGGCGACCAGGGCCGTCTTGGCGGGATCCAATGGGTGGACCTGAACTTTCTTTGTATGCACCGATGATTCGAAAGATAGATCGGGCGAACTTGGCCAGCTTAGGGGAGGCAGACCGTTGTCTGTCGACTCCTTTAGTCTCGCAAGTTCTTCCTGCATGCCAAAGTACTGGGAGATTCTGTTGAATTCCCTATCGCAACTGTCGGATCTCTCGAAGCTTCCGTTGATTGTGATGACGCCATTAGGGCCTAGCATCTTCATCTGCAGATAGGCGTAGTGTGGCACTACCATGAACCCAGCGAACACGACACGTCCGAGGATGAAGTGGTACTGCGAGGGCCAATCGACGACCTCAAAGTCGATGCGCTCGCGCCGAAAGTTTTTTGGTGTGCCGAAGATGACGTCGAGGTTGATTTTGCCAAGGGGATACACGCCCTTGCCTGGGATGATGTCGTGTAATGTTGTGTCTGAGGCCTCTAGGCAGGTTAGAAGGATCCTCATTGCTCGCAAGGTACTCGCGAACATAAGGTTGATGCCGCTTCCGCCGTCCATAAAGACGCGACTCATGTCGAAGCCTCTGATTTGTGCCTCGAGGACGAGGGGACAATGGCCTAGGCAAGGCACTTGTCGTGGGTGGTCACGCTTGTCGAAGGTGATGCAGGACTCCCTTCTGCTGAGGTACTCAGTGGTAGATGGTGGCGAGTTTGTGGCCAAGTTGACTTGGCGAGTGATGGCCTTCTACACCCTATTCGAGGGGCGTCCCTTCTGAATCATCATGGTACCACTACTGCAGAATAGGCTATCAGTGACATGCTCAAAAGACCCATTAGTGACAGGCAAAACGCCTGTCACTAATAACTAGTCACTGGTACTTGCCTGTCACTAGTATATATAATAGTGACAAGCATTTACACGTGCCCGTCACTACTATGGGTATAGTAGTGACAGGCAAAATAGATGCACGTCACTAGTTGTGATCAAAGGTGACAGTCCTATGGAGTTTTGTGGTGACAGACCCATTATTCTACCTGTCACTGGTTTAAATTTCAGTAATAAAAAAATTAAATGGGTTTTTCACGAATATTCTAGATAGCACAATAAGATGGCATGAAAATTAAATGCATTTTCCATAAATATTTCAAATAGAAAAATAAGATATTATATATTCACATACCCAAATATGACATAATATTTACATGGGTAACAGAGTGGCATAAGAACTTGCAATCTATCGTCGACAAAAAATTGGTATAATATTTTGTTCCTCGCCTGAAGAGGACACAATCACGCCATTGATCTTCTTCTCCTGATTTTTGCACCCATGTTCCAAAGCTACGGTAGGTGCTTATCTTGATGCTACAAGCCGCAAGAAAAGTTATAGTCGGTACTCAAAGACAGATTCTCTATTGTATTGTGCTAGTACAGTATAATTCATTTTATCTTGATTATAAGAGCAGCATACTCAAAGCGAGTACTGATATCTAAGTAAGGATATTGATTACCTCGATTAAAGTAAGTATTGAACTGAACTTTCGGAAAATATTTCATTTCCATCTCTTAATTTATCAATTATAAGCCATAATATTTATCTATGCTTCTATACAATACTAAGTAGATAGTCAGGCTTGCAAATTGCATCTCTAGGTCCTTGTTAACCTCACACAATGTGCAATGGCCCAATTATGTTGACTATGAACATAACATCTAATTTTAGTTCTAGGTATTATAAACTGAACGCAAATGACTACATTTAAGTATAGGTTAGATGACTAGTTGTCAAAACTTTATATCCTATACACAAATTAATTAAATATGGCAATATCCGTTATCTAGGAAACTACATCTATACAAAGGCAATTTGTAATCTTAGAGAGAAAAATATTAATACATACCAAATTCACTTTTATAGAATTTTGGGGATGTTAGAAATCTTAGAAGCATACTTTCAGTTTCTGCACGCCAGCAGGTTGATTTCCCGCATGTCCAGTCGGCACTGTGCCATCATATATATCGCATGGCAATTACTTCCCTTAACCACAAACTATCAGACCCAATGACTAGATAATTTTGTTTTGCCTACAATGAAATAACCTATTAGCCTATGGGTAAACAAACTAAAACAGTAATAAATATCTTAAGTAAGATAACTTCATAACTTTATTTCTTGGCTCTAAGTGGTAGAGTTAGTACTTTCGAGCGCAGATTCTGCAAGGATTGGTCCCAAGTTTAGAGCATACATCTACTTGTGACCTTTCCCTCAAGTAGTTCTCCATCTCAAGTTTTTTTTTGCCAGGACTCTCCATCTCAAGTTCATATCCACATAAAGAGAGATGAGTACTATCGTTTATTATTTTTGCATCTTGAACCTAATATATGCAAATAAAAGAATCACCTAACTTGGATACAGTACGAATTTCCTATCAATTTTACACATCTAAGCAAATATACCCAGACACAAACACAAGTTACGCTCTTCTTCTCAAAAGGAGATGCAGTCCAAAAACGCAAGTTACGCTCTTCTTTTCAAAAGGAGATGCAGTCCAATATAAATAATCTAGCTTTTCAACTCTCTCTGTCCATAAATAAGTGACTTAGATTTGTCTAGATTCGTATATATCTAGACCTGTTTTAGTGTATAGATACATGTAAATCTAGACAAATTGAAGTGACTTATTTTAAAACGGAGGGTGTATCAATTTTGTCACCAAATTGAATATTGTTTGTTTCATTTGCGAGCTAGCATAACCACGTGTAGTTGAAACGACATGCATCAGGACAAAACAACTCAAAAACAGGGCCAATGATGGGTGCGAATGAGAGCGAGGGGAAAAAATCTTACCATGCCCAGTGTTGCTTGGAGCAGAGACGGGGTTCGATTAGCTTGAGCTTGTCGAGGATGGGGACAACTACGTCGAGCAGCACAACGTCCAGCTTGGCATCTTGGATCGGGATAAGCAGCAGACTGTCATCAAGGGAAAATAAGAGGACAATAACAGCTATATGGGTCAAGATACAAACGCCAAACTCACCAAACATGGAGCATAACAACAACTATTCCGTTGGTCATTACCAAGTTGCAATGGCCGGTCACCGGTGATGATTTTCTGGACAATAGGGCACCAAAATTCATGGTTAGCATATAGAGAAGATGGCAAGAAGGATGTAAAAAATTGGAGAAAAGCAGTTTGGAGAATTGAAGGAAGGTGGATGCGCCTGAGCGGACGCCGTTGTGCCGCCGCTACAACACCACACTCTGACATGATTGAAGGAGGTAAAACACCTGTTCCAGAGCAGAGTGACCAGGGAGCCAGCAATGTGAGGTACTCGGGAGGGAGTTCAGCTACAGAGAGGGAGCTTGAGGCGGCGATCGGTGGTATATATCGGTCATGTGAGTTTCCGTGGACGGCGGCGTCGGACACGGGAGGCGCGGCCGCCGCCATGGGAAGCATCGTGGTGCGTGGGAAATTTTGATGATTGAGTTTTAGGGTTTCGGGTTGGTGAGAATGCTTTTTCAAACGGACCTGCGTGGCAGGCCTTTTTCACTTCGCGCACGTCAATTTTCAGCCAAAACACATCGGCACCGCCTTTTTCACTCAGCCCCGTGCGCTGTGGTTCTAATTTTCAGCCCGGGTCCACAACATGCTGACGGACGATGTATCGTGATTTATTAGAACTGATATAAACATTATAATGACTTTATTAGCTTGACATACCGTGCGTCATCAGACATAGTATATCTTGTCAATAGACAGGTTTGATATAAAACGTCGGGAGTGGTGTAGCGTAGGGCTGGACTATATACGAGGCTGCCATGCGCGTCACACAGAGCTCATCATGATTCTTTCTCAACATAGATGTCGCGGGTTTATTAAAATTTTGTGCTATATACAAAACAATAACTTGACTCATTCAAATTTTAATAAATTCGAAACATGTATTTTGAGACGGAGGGAGTACAAGAAAATGAGCGGTAATTTATAATTTAAATCTCTCAATAAAGTCCTTGTTACTGGTGATAGGTCTTCCTCTTAATGGTAGACCTTTATTTATAGACATTCATCACTAAGAAATTTTTCCTTAGTCGGTCTCCACGAAAAATACTAGTGACATGCATATTTTAAGGCAGTCACTAATTATAACAATACCAGTGACAGATATTTATAGATGTCCGTCACTAAGTAATTTTCCCATTCAACCAGTCTTCACCAAGAATACTAGTGACATTCAATTTTTTACGCCTATCACTAGCATGTTGTACTAGTGACAGGCTTATCTTTTGCCTGTCGCTGGTAATACTTACTAGTGACGGGCATAGTTTTGCCTGTCACTAACCACGTGGTGGCTATAAGCCTTACCCATGGCCCGTGGGTATGGTTTTCCTCCATGGTGCTGGTCCGGTGCAGCTGCATTTGGCGGTAGTCCAGGTGGTGGTGGCGGAGCGCCATGTGCCACGGCGCCTGGGGCGGCTCTGTAGCCCCTTTCGACTGCGTTGCGATTCATCCGAACCAATCCCTCATGTAGTTTGAGGAACCCGCGACAGTCTTTGAGGAGGTGGCTGGACTTCTTCTTTCCGTCATGCTTGTCGATGTAGAAGTGCACAGTGCATGACCCGAACAGTTTGTCATCAATGGATGTTGTGGGTGCCTCATCACGATTGCGGCGCTGCCACACTTGCGTGGTTTTTCCAGAGTCGCGGTATCCACCGCTGTGGTAGCCGCTATTGCAGTTGTCGTCGCGTCTGTCGGCGTAGCCGGCTGCGACCATGTTGACGTCGTCTCGGTCATCGTAGATGCGCATGCGGCGTTGATGGCTCAGTGTACGGCGCCCGAAAAGTGCTGGTGCGGTGTTGATGTAGAGCTCGTTGGGAACCCCAAGAGGAAGGTATTTTGAGCACAACAGCAAGTTTCCCTCAGTTATGAAACCAAGGTTTAATCGAACCAGTAGAAGCAAGGAACACCCCAAAGGTGTTGCTAGCTAAGCCTTGGCAGGGCGCACTACCGGTGCTAGTAGCAACATGGAGACCTGCACAACACAACCACATAACTTTGTCCCCAACTTGCGATGAGGTTGTCAATCTCACCGTGTTTTGCGGAAAACAAAGGATTAAACGTATCGAACGGAACGAAGTAATAGTTTACAGAAAGTAAACACAAAGCAGTAAACAGTTTATAGATTGTATGTAAAAGAAAAGGACCGGGATCCATAGTTCACTAGAGGTAGCTCTCCTTAGATATATAACATGCTGGGTGAACAAATTACAGCGGGGCAATTGACAAACATCAAGAACACAATACATGCATATACAAATCATCTTGACTCCTTTGAGACTTGATTGGGCATTACAACATTATACATAGACCGCCATCCAACTGCATCTATGACTATTAATCCATCTTCAGGTTATCATCCGAACCCCCTCCAGTATTAAGTTGCAAGCAACAGATTATTGCTTTACGAATTGCGTGTAAAGTAAACAATACGATTGTTTTATGAACAAAGGTTTGTTGTTTTCTCCCTAGTAGAAACAACACATCTAGTACCTTAGAGATTTCTGTCACTTCCCCAGATTACTAGAGGCATGAACCCACTATCGAGCATAAATACTAACCCTTGGAGTTGCTAGCATCTACTCGGCCAAGATAGCTACTAACAACGGAAAGAATGCAAGATCACAAATAACAAAGACATGATAGAATCAATAATCAATCTGAAATAGCATCTCAATATCCATCGGATCCCCGCAAACACAACATGCAGAATTACAAATAGATGATCTTGATCATGAACGGAGCTCACAAGATCTAGACATGAAAGCACAAAGGAGGAGAACCAGCCATCTAGCTACTACATGGATCCATAGTCCAAGGATGAACTACTCACGCATCACACCGGAGGCTTGCATGATGATGAAGAAGGCCTCCAGGGTGAATTCCCCTCTCGGACAGGGTGCCGAGAAGAGCTTCAGATCCCTCCCGATCTAGGGATGGAGATGACGTCGGCTACAGACTCTTTCGTGGATTTTTGATCGTGCACTTAAGGTTTTCGTCCCGAGGGCATCTTATAGGCAGAAGGAGAGGCCGAGGGGGTGATGGGTCGCCAGACCACCTCGGGCGCAGGCTGCCGGCCATGTGCCGGTGGTGTGGCTGCCCTAGCCGTTCTCCGTCTCGTATTCGGCATCCGATGACTTCGGAAAATAGGCACTTTGGCTTTTGTCCCATCCAATTCGAGAATATTCATTTCGACTTTCTGGAACCAAAAACAGCAGAAAACAGGCAGTTGGCACTATGGCTCTTGTTAATAGGTTAGTCCAAGAAATCATATGACAAGTACTCCAAAGTGTGGACAAAACACAAGAAAGTGGATAAAACCAAGCATGGAACATCAAAAATTATAGATACATTTGCAATGTATCAACATCCCCAAGCTTAACTCCTGCTCCTCCTCGAGTAGGTAAGTGATAAGAAGAAAGAATAATTTTTGAGGTGACATGCACCATCAAAGACTTGATCAAAGTATTTGTAAAACATTCAAAGCTGGGATCATAGTACTTCAATCATAACATGAAAGACAAAGTTCTAGCAATAAGACAAAGAAACTAAGATGCAACATAAAAAGGCACAAACAAAAGATTCATTAATAACAATGCTTTGCAAGACGTTTGTTTGTTTCACATAAAGAAAACATAGCATAATAGTATTCAGCTTGTCCCTCAAAGAGTAGCAAATATAAATGCATAGGACACCTTCAAAGTTCATAAGAGTGACTAGATACAAATAGTTTAAAACAAGCAATATCAAGTTATGCATCAATCAACTAGTCTTGGGACAATGCACATAGAACTAAGAATGGCCACTATGCTCTCAAAGTAGGTGCATAAAGGTAGAAGGTGGAGACTCAATATAATGGTGGAAGAAAGGCCTTCATAGAAGGAAGTAGGGATTCAAGTCTCATAAAGAGCTTCCAAAAATTATGGTACTTATAGCTTTCATCTCTCATTGCCCCTATCATAAGCATCTTGAAGGTGATTAAGAT
This sequence comes from Avena insularis, assembly GCA_023614405.1. NCBI lineage: Eukaryota > Viridiplantae > Streptophyta > Magnoliopsida > Poales > Poaceae > Avena > Avena insularis. The sequence continues at coordinate 426,990,280 of CM042696.1, forward strand.
TAAAGTGACACAACTAAGAGGATATGCTTGACAAGTTATAAACCGAAATCTCATGCCCCTTACTTACGAAGACCGAACCTCATGCTACTCAACTTTAGTCACGAGTAAGCTCTTGTCATTGTAAGTACATGTGTATCATAAAGAACCGCCAACGGGGGGCTTGTTCGTCTGCGGTACCAAAGTTGGCAGGCTAGCGCATGGCGGTACCTAAGTTGCCTGAAATTACCGCGTTTCAAAAAGTTGGGCCGCCAACTACCGAGAGGGGCCATTTCGATGCAAACTCCTCTCACCCCTACCAAATCCAAACATGCCGTGAAACTGCCCCGTGAAGTAGACGGTCGGGACCCTCATGTTAGTAATATTTCCGTGACACGAGCGCCAACGTGGCAACCACGTAGGCGAAACGAGATGCTAAAGGAGCATCGTGCGTTGACCAAATTCACAAATCCACTCCCTCCCCCTTTCGCATGAACCCTAGCACCGGCGGCGTCGAAATCCCCTCTCCAACCAGAATGATCTCTTCGGGCATTTGACTTCTGGCTCCAAGTTGCTGCGCCTACTCGCTGCTACCAAGCTCTAATGCCAAATGTCGTGCCAGCCATTGCGACGATCTAGCCCGCCTCTACCGCCGACGAGCTGAGCAGCGTGAAGGATGTCAGATCCATTTGTCGAGGAAGAAGTACTTCTCGATAATTTCAGGTGAGCTACTCTTCTCTTTTCTATTCGCACTACCTATAACTGCTAGCTGGCTATTGGCATTACAGAGATATATTGAACATAGAATTATTTGCTAGCACAACGCTGACAAACAATTCTTATCTTTTGTCTCCAATTTTCTATCAACTAGGATCTCTGCTGAACCCAAATACACGGTTCTGGTGAGCATCTGCGGCTACCTCGTTAAATTAGCACATGGGAAGAGCATGTGGAAACAGGCTCAGAGTCTGAAGATGGAAGTAGCGCATGTGCAGTTATGCATTGTCCCTGGTTTGGTTGCTGCTGTGCGTGAACTTGCTGAAATGAGGCCAGAGCAGACTGCACGGTTCAGCATCATTGATGAACGAGGCTTCAGGGTTCCTATAGCGTGTGACAGTCAGCTAATTAGGTTGATGAAACAACATGTTAGGCTTCGCGTGGTTACGCTGGTGTGTAACATAGTGGATGAGGAAGCTCCTGCTACTAGGAGTCGCCCAGCTATTATTGGACAGGGAGGTCTAACTCGAACCCCTGCTATTATTGAGCAAAATGTGGTTCCTCATCCGCGACATGCTTCTGTCAGGCAACCTCCTCGTAGGAGTTCCCGTATTGCCATTGTGGAAAACTCTGCTCTGGAATCTGCTGGTACTGGTCGTCCCCGTCCCCATGCCCATGTTTCTGCGGCTGCTGCTAACCCAATCCATGCTGATGTTGAGCAAACTAAGGCGTCCGGAGGCTGCCCTGCTATTGTTGCCAAGACCGCCGCCTTGTGTGCTGCTCCTCCTCGAAACCGTCCTCAAGTTGTGCGAAACCTGCGTTCGAATCTGGTACTGGTCGTCCTCGTGTTGCTGTTGATCTGGACGCTGTTGACCCAATCCCTGCCGCTGTTGAGCAAACTAAGGCTTCCGGAGGCTGCCCCACTATTGTTGCAAAGCCTGATGCCTTGTCTCCTCCTCAAACCCGTGCTCGGGTTCAGCAAGCTGCTGGTCTGAAGCCAGCTCATGGTCTGGACTCTGCTAGCACCCGAAACACTGCTGTTGTGGGAACTTCTCCTGATCGTCGAGGTGGCATGGCAGCAGCTGATCCTATAGTGGATGCCGTTAGAAGGGGCCCTGCCTGTCCACCATGTAATGTAGCTCCCGCTGCTAAGGGGCCTCGCATTACTCCTAGTCCTGGTACTTCCACCGAGGTTGATCCAGCTAACGATGATGCTGGTGATGGCAGCGGTCGCATTGGGGATGGGTCTGATGGTGCCGCTCCATCTCTCGAACCTCTCGGAGGTTTCTATCCTGAAGAACCTAACGATGGCAAAGTAATCATTCGTATTAGTGTCGCGGATTATACTGCAAAATTAGATGATGGCATAGAAAAATCGTATGACGAGTTTGATGTAATCCTTGGCAGATACGACCCTGAAGTGGTAGAGTTATCTGACCTGATGGCATCGTTACGTGTGAAGGTGCTGTGGGGGTCCTCCCAGGAAGCACGTTTGTTATATTATGGTTACAGGAGCAAAAAGGCTATCGAAGTGAAAGATACCAGGGATTTAGTCGTACCGTTTACAAGGAAACATTATAGACGTGAAGTTTACTTCCACTTGGTAGTGCTCACGGTTGGAGAGGAATTGGAACTCGACAATAGAGATGATGTACTTTTAGAAGGCATGCGTGACCTGATCCATGGCATCACTGGGGCTGGTGCGACTGAGGGTGGCTTCGAACAGAGGAGAGTCTTACAGAGGAGCGTCATAAAGAGGAGCAGGAAGAGCATCCCCAGAAAGGGCACCCCGAAGAAGAACGTCACCAAGGAGACCACACCAGAGAAGAGGACGCCCAAGAGTCGCATGACAAAGGGCACCACGCCGTAGAGTACACCCCTGAGATCCAGTCAAAATGCCACACCAAATGGTAGCAGCAAAAATGCTAAGAGGGCTAGCACGGTGGTAAACACTCCCAGGAGTGGTAGCAAAGAGGCGAAGATGGCCAACACGGAGGCTACCACACCCAGTGGGAGCAGAAAAAACACTAATTTGGAGCGGAACACGCCGCTGTCAGGGAATTATGCCAGCACGAAGGAGAACATGCCCAATAGTAGAAGCAAAAGGGCTAATTTGGAGTGGAACACGCCGCTGAGGTCAGGCAATAATTCCAGCACGAAGGAGAAGGCGCCCAATAGTAGCAGCAAAAGGGCTAATTTGGAGCGAAACACGCCGCTGGGGTTAGGCAAAAATGCTAGCACGAAGGAGAACATGCCCAATAGTAGCAGCAAAAGGGCTAATTCGAAGAAGAACACGCTGCAGAGGTCAGGCAATAATGCCAGCGCCCTAGAGCCAACATCCGTGAGGGGAGGCAGTAAGGAGGTCACACTCAAGAGCGGCAGCAAAAGTCCTAGTTCGATGGGGAATGGAACGCGGATGTCAAGCCCTACTGATACCATCAGTAAAAGATTACATCAGGAAGGAGGATGTACACAAGAAGAGCAAGAGGGTCCTGTACACTCAAGATGAAATTGATTCTGACTGCTATTTGTCCACTGAAGTACCTGGGATGTGTGCAAACGTAAGACCACCCCATGTGGTTGCAGCAGAACCAACCTAGTGTCTTGGAGAAAACAGAGTTACCGGTGAGGTGGACTGGGGCAATGTTCCTGTCCATCCGGGTGGAGACGATGGTGCAACCCCACCCATGGGAGTCAATATGATGTGTGCAGTACTAGGCATTAGAGACGATGGCGAAGATTCCGAATCAGATGAAGAAGAAGGCACTGTAGAGGATCAAGAATCTGGTGATGATGAAATAGACGAGGAATTTAATGATGAGGCTGGTATTCCAGTCGATGATTTGGGTGTTGAAGTAGAAGAAATGAAACATGACCACGAGTATCCTATAATTTCGGTCGGCACCGAGTTCAGGAGCATGCATGAGTTCAGGATGTCATTCCGGCATTTTTGTATCAAGGGGGAGTTCGACGTTTATCGACTGAAGAACTCTGCCGAGAGGTATGAGGCCGTTTTCAAGTTAACGTGGATGAATGGACGGGCTGAGGTACATTATCCATGGAGGATCACAGCAAGATCCTTACCTGCGTCGACTGCAATTAGGGTATTGGGGCAATGAATGCAGCAAACCATTAGAACTCTCTCTCTCTTTTCACTCTATAACTACAATTGATGTGCGATATCTTTCTCGCAACTAGTCGACTCTGCTTATCTTTTAAATGAATCTGTGTTGCAGGTGAACAAAATGGGCCCTCCACACATGTGTCCAACAGGCAGCAAACTGGAATCCTCAATGGCTGGTACGGAGTGGGTGGCTATGCAATCTATGTCCATACTAAAGGATAACCCTAAGGAGACCGCGAAGAATATTCAGACTAGCCTCGATTCTAAATACAACATTGTCCTTTCGTATTACACGGTTTGGAAAGGTAAAGAGAAAGCTCTGGGGGTCTTGCACGGGGATTGGACCAATAGCTTCAGGATGCTGTACAACTTCAAGGCGGAGGTACAAGCTAGGTGTCCGGGGAGTGTTGTGGAGATTGACACCGAATCAGAAGGTGGTAAAATATATTTCAAAAGATTTTTCATGGCGCTTAAACCTTGCATCGAGGGATTCAAGGACGGTTGTAGGTTGTATCTGAGTGTAGACAGCACTGTCCTCACTGGCAAATGGAAAGGCTACCTGCCATCTGCCACAACACTTAATGGTCACAACTGGATGTTCCCAGTGGCATTCGGGCTGTTTGAAACAGAAACAGAGGAAAACTGGGTCTAGTTTATGAGGCAGCTCAGGAGATCAATAGGCCACATGGATCCATTGGCTATATCCACGGATGCATGCAAAGGGCTGAAGAATGCAGTGAAGGAGGTGTTCCCGGAAGCTGAAGGTAGAGAATGCCATGCCCATATGATGCTCAACTTGTACTCACACTACGCAGGCAGCGTATTTCGTTACATGTTTCCTGCTGCTAGAGTTTACAAACCTAGTAGCAGCGATTATTTCATGAGCAAGATTTTTGCCGAAGCCCCTGAACTTCCAGAGTACTTAGCCATCCATCATTCGCAGCTATGGAAGAGGAGTCAATTCAACCCTGACATCAAAGTTGATTACATAAACAACAACCTTGCAGAATGCCTGAATAACTGGGTGAAGGACATAAAAGTGTGTCCTGTTCATATCTTGATGGACAGCATACGTGGTATGATCATGAAGCTGTTAAATATAAGGAGAAAGATCGGTAGGAGACTTAGAGGACATATGCTACCGCCAGTTGTACAACAACTGCACAAGAGAAGCCGAGGACTTGCTCATCTTAAGGTTCTCCCATCAACCAGCAGAAGTTGTGAGGAGGTCGATATGTCCAAGAGTGGCAAAAGGGATGTTGTGAACATCCAGCTGCGAGAATGCACCTGCTTAGAGTGGCAGCATACCGGGAAACCTTGCGACCACTCCTTGACCTTCTTGGTGAAGAAAAGAACTCTACCACATCTAGATCCGTATTTTTCAGACTACTACTCTATGGAAAAGTTCAGAGCTGCGTATGCTGGATCCGTCGAGCCATGTACAGACCCATCTCACTATTTGCCAGCCAGTTACAAAAAGGGGCAGAGGAAGACCCCAGGTGAATAGGTTTAAGAATTTTCTCGAGAAGAAGGGTTCGGCTTTCTGTGCTACTAAGAAGGGCAAAAACAGATGCAAGACCGTCCATCGTATAGGCCATAGAGCAGCTGGATGTCCCCTTAGTGCTCCCAAACCTAGGTATGAGATGGTACATTCACACAAAAAAATTGTTTATAGTTTGTAGATATAAGGTAGTAATCCACGTATTGTTTTTTTACAGGAAGCGCAAGGTAAGAAACAAGACGGCCGACCCAGTGATTTTGCTGCGGGAAGAAAACCAAAACGAGTGGAGTGATGATGTCGGACAAGATTCTGGTGCTGATTATCCTGACTTCCCTCGGCCCGGAGATGCAGGGTACATGAAGGTAAGAAAATTGGCACCCAGGAAGAGGAAGAAGGCAGGAGATGAAGAAGCCAGTGGACGTGAAGGAAAGAGGAAGAAAGTTGGCACCCAAGCAGAGGAAGAGGGCTAGCAGTGTAGCAGCCTAATGATGTATTGAACTTGAACCTATATATGTAGTTCGGTTAAACTCTGGAGCTGTATGCATGGAACTTGTTAGGCGAAACAATCTGCCTCCCGTACTCGGAGTAAAATGTATCACGACTTTAAGATTTTATACGGCCGAGGCCACTAGTTGAATCCAAAACCGTGGCTGTGCCACTACTATCTGAACAATCGTGATAGCTGAGCGGTTAAATGCTCTCCAAAATCGATGGGTGTTAGTGGCACAGACATGATTTATTTATAAGCACTTAATAAGTCCCTGTTGTTGGCATTACACTTATGATAAGTTTCTGGGCTGGAAAACAATTTCTTAAGCTGGCCGCTACACTCCACGAAGCAGCAACTTATTTAAGATGCTGGACAACGACATGGCAACATAAACTGCAAATGTAACAGATAATGCCCAGATAATGAGGAAATTGTGTCCACTATCTGGCCTAATCTTGAGCCCATCCGTCTCACCACCTCCCTTCCCCTGCCTCCCCTGCACCCGGTGAAGCTCCCGAATCTCTCGCTCCATCGCACGAATCTCCTCTTTCTTGTCCCACACAGCATCACGCAGATCCTGAACAAGCTCTCTGTGAAAACCTGTCAGTGGCTTTTCGATCCCCACAAACTTGTCACACCTAGTCCCCCTCCCTTCTCGCATAGTAGATCGAAGGAAACAAAAAAAATAATTACATTACGCTTTCCGGATCCGGGTTACCATTGTACCTACAGTAGGAACTTACCTCTCTGATGCTGCAGTTGCTGAATTTTCCTGCAGTATTTTCGTCGGTCCACGAAATCCATCTCGTCATCTTCTCACCGCACAAACACAGCATATCAGGGTAGTAATCATAGGGCGCCCTCTAGTACCTGATGGGGGCACCCGACTGACGGCGTTGAGCCGACCCTGATTCCGCCCGAGACGAACTGCAAGAGCTGCGAGCCATGAGCGAGGGGAGCGAGGGCAGAGGAAAGAGGAGCCTTTGGATGTCAGGGTAGTGGTGAAGCGTGATTTATCCCTACTTAATAACTCGGGCAGAATCCTACCGTCCACATTCGGCTGACAGGTCGGGGACCTAGCGTGTGGACTTGTCAAAAAAAATCGCGCCTTCATGGTTCAAAAGCCCTGTTGCGCGCATTGGACGAAATTTTTTGGTACCTTGCCCGCGTACATATCACTGGGAGGTCTTGCTCAGGAACCAGACACGCCTGGCCCACAATCTTACTCCCTCCTAGGAACTTGTCATGGATCGCGCTGGCAGATCCATCCGCTCCACTGCTTCCGGTAGGGCTTGCCACGGCGGATCCACCCCAAGATCCTACCGTCGCAGTATCAAATGGCCATGGTTTCTTGAGAGGAGCGACGACACTACGTATGTGAGCTCGGCCCCTCCTACCTGTAGAAGGACTGATGCGGCGTCGAGCTCGAGCAGGAGCCACCAGGCGCGACGACGCTTGGTCCACACCAACCCCGTCACTTTCATCATTGTCGATTCCGATGTGGAGGATGACGGGGACGAAGCTGTGCAGAACGACATTGTTGCCTCCTTGGCGAAGGGCAAGCCATGGGTGGGAGTGGATATCACCGGGAAGGGCACGGCGGTGTCACCAATCGAGGTGGACTCTGACGACAGCGGTGTGCTGTGGGTTTAGATGTTGTTTAGGATGGTTGCAATTTCGGTTGTGTTTAATGCGAGTACAATTATTGTAATGTGTTTGTCGAGCTATATTGAGAAATATGTGCAATAGCAGCGTGTGAGTGCTTCCACTTTAGAAATTGTGTCTGTGCCATTTGCATGTTGCATTATCAACGTAGATTACTTGTAAACAATCCAACAAAAATCATCAGATTACAACCATCGGATGGGAGTGGCAGGATGGAAGAGAAGTTGGGATAGTGGCTTCAAGGGGAAGGAAGAGGGGGGTTGTGACACTGGCAGGTGGGCCCTCGGAACACGTGACACTGACATGCGGGAGCGGGAGCACACGGTATTGTCGGTCTGTCCAGAGCAAGCGGACTTTGCAACATGACAACAACAAGCTGATTGGACCAATATAATAACTCGTCGAAGTATTAAGGAGTACTGAAAACTACAACTGGGGTACATTCGCCCAACACGTTTGCTCTAAGCACCTGAGAAGCATCGCTTAAGTCTGTCAGTAACAACAACACAAGTACTACATTTGCCTGTCGGTATTCTCGATACAAATGTAGAAATGCATATGCCTGTTTGGTCCAGCACCGACAAGGTACTGAGATGGAACGCCTAGGATCGACCTTAGGTCCATATACTCCACCTCCCGCGGCGTCGGGCAGCTCGGCGCCTCGGCTAGCACAAGAATGCTATCTGACGATGGCATTGGCTGGTGTTCGCCACATTACGCGCACTGTATACGGGCCAGGCGCACGAGACCGACCTGACGCATATGGCACCCACGACGGTGGGCCCGGCTCTGGTTCCTGGAACACCGGCGGTGATGGTCAGGACGAAAACAGAGTCGTCCCTCCCTGGAAAATTAGCAGGCGGCGTGCCAAGTCAGTGAACGGCACCTGCTCTTGGAGAAGTTGGTCTTGCCCGTACGAGATCCTAATCACATTGATCAAGTGCCCATCTGCAAGGTGGACGACAAGCTCTGCCGGCGGGCCGGTGTAGTTGCAGCCCGGCTCCGTGCAGGAGCATGCGTCGTGCGGGCACGCGAGCTCGTGGAGCGGGAGCTCGTGGTAAGAGTAACGACGAAAGCATCCTGGGTGGGAGCACACGAGCGGGAACGCCGCTGCAAAGTTGCGCGCGAGGATCTCTAGATTCTTGGGCTGCAACATCTGCCACATCTGAAGTTCGTCGAGAAATCGGAAAAAAGATTAGCAGTTAGATTGGCGAATAGCAGGAATATTTAGGATAAGTTCAAAAGCGTGTAAAATGATTTCTTACCATGAAGGTAGCGACCGGAGAACTGGCGGATGTCGTCGGCTTGCGGCTACAGCAGGATGGAAGGGAAGTGGGGAAAGTGGCTTCGAGGGGAAGGAAGAGAAGTAACGGGGACGTGACACTGGGATATGGCCCACTGAACTCATGAGTTGTAACACTCGCAACATGCTAGTTTATCCAGAGCAAGCGTGGCCAATCATGCCGCAGAACAGCTACTCGAGAATCGCTCTCGCGAAGACCATCCCAATCGTCCAAGCACCCCAATCAAACGGTATGTAACAATCGTCAAGCAGAACAACTATGTTATGGCGTGCCTTCGAGAAGACTCGGTTTAACGGTGGATCCATTTGGAGGTAGTGCTAGTTTTAGTATAAGAACAAACATGAAATGACTCAAATGGATCCATATGTGGTTTGTGGAAATAACACACACGCAATGACACTGGTTGATCCATGTGTGGTTTGTGGAAAGAACACACATGCAATGACTCTAGTGGTTGATCCATGTGTGGTTTGTGGAAATAACACACATGCAATGACTCTAGTGTTGGTTTTAGTATAAGAACAAACATGCAATGACTCAAATGGATCCATATGTGGTTTGTGGAAAGAACACACATGCAATGACACTGGTTGATCCATATGTGGTTTGTGGAAAGAACACACATGCAATGACCACTGGTTGATCCATATGTGGTTTGTGGAAAAGAACACACATGCAATGACCATTGGTTGATCCATGTGTGGTTTGTGGAAAGAACACACATGCAATGACCACTGGTTGATCCATATGTGGTTTGTGGAAAAGAACACACATGCAAATACCACTGGTTGATCCATAAGTTGTTTGTGGAAAAGAACACACATGCAATGAGTCTAGTGGATCCATGTGTGGTTTGTGGAAAAGAACACACATGCAATGACTCTAGTGCTGGTTTGTGGTTTTAGTATAAGAACAAACATGCAATGACTCAAATGGATCCATATGTGGTTCGTGGAAAGAACACATATGCAGTGACACAGGTTGATCCATATGTGGTTTGTGGAAAGAACACACATGCAATGACCACTGGTTGATCCATATGTGGTTTGTGGAAAAGAACGCACATGCAATGACCACTGGTAGATCCGTGTGTGGTTTGTGGAAAGAACACACATGCAATGACCACTGGTTGATCCATAAGTGGTTTGTGGAGAGAACACACATGCAATGGCCACTGGTTGATCCATAAGTTGTTTGTGGAAAAGAACACACGTGCAATGAGTCTAGTGGATCCATGTGTGGTTTGTGGAAAAGAACACACATGCAATGAGTCTAGTGATGGTTTGTGGTTTTAGTATAAGAACAAACATGCAATGACTCAAATGGATCCATATGTGGTTTGTGGAAAGAATACACATCCAATGACACTGGTTGATCCATAAGTGGTTTGTGGAAAGAACACACATGCAATGACCACTGGTTGATCCATATGTGGTTTGTGGAAAATAACACACATGCAATGACCACTGGTTGATCCATGTGTGGTTTCTGGAAAGAACACACATGCAATGACCACTAGTTGATCGATAAGTGGTTTGTGGAAAGAACACACATGCAATGACCACTGGTTGATCCATATGTGGTTTGTGGAAAGAACATACATGCAATGACCACTGGTTGATCCATATGTGGTTTGTGAAAAGAACACACATGCAATGACTCTAGTGGGTTCACATGTGGTTTGTGGAAAAGAACACACATGCAATGACCACTTGTTGATCCATATGTGGTTTGTGAAACGTACACACATGGAATGACCACTGGTTGATCCATATGCGGTTTGTGGAAAGAACACACATGCAATGACACTGCTTGATCCATGTGTAGTTTGTGGAAAAGAACACACATGCAATGAGTCTAGTGTATCCATGTGTGGTTTGTGGAAAAGAACACACATGCAATGAGTCTAGTGGTCGTTTGTGGTTTTAGTATAAGAAAAAACATGCAATGACTCAAATGGATCCATATGTGGTTTGTGGAAAGAACACACATGCAATGACACTGGTTGATCCATATGTGGTTTGTGCAAAGAACACACGTGCAATGACCAATGGTTGATCCATATGTGGTTTGTGGAAAAGAACACACATGCAATGACCACTAGGTTATCCATATGTGGTTTGTGAAAAGAACACACATGCAATGACCACTGGTTGATCCATGTGTGGTTTGTGGAAAGAACACACATGCAATGACCACGGGTTGATCCATATGTGGTTTGTGAAAAGAACACACATGCAATGACTCTAGTGGGTTCACATGTGGTTTGTGGAAAATAACACACATGCAATGACCACTAGTTGATCCATATGTGGTTTGTGAAAAGAACACACATGGAATGACCACTGATTGATCCATATGTGGTTTGTGGAAAGAACACACATGCAATGACACTGCTTGATCCATATGTGGTTTGTGGAAAAGAACACACATGCAATGAGTCTAGTGGATCCATGTGTGGTTTGTGGAAAAGAACACACATGCAATGACTCTAGTGCTGGTTTGTGGTTTTAGTATAAGAACAAACATGCAATGACTCAAATGGATCCATATGTGGTTTGTGGAAAGAACACACATGCAATGACACTGGTTGATCCATATGTGGTTTGTGGAAAGAACACACATGCAATGACCACTGGTTGATCCATATGTGGTTTGTGGAAAAGAACACACATGCAATGACCACTGGTAGATCCATGTGTGGTTTGTGGAAAGAACACACATGCAATGACCACTGGTTGATCCATAAGTGGTTTGTGGAAAGAACACACATGCAATGGCCACTGGTTGATCCATAAGTGGTTTGTGGAAAGAACACACATGCAATGGCCAGTAGTTGATCCATAAGTGGTTTGTGGAAAGAACACACATGCAGTGACCACTGGTGGATCCATATGTTGTTTGCGAAAATAACACACATGAAATGAAAACTAGTGGATCCATAAGTGGTCTGTGGAAAGAACACACATGCAATGACTCTAGTGCTAGTTTTAATATAAGAACACACATGCAATGACTCTAAAGGATCCATATGTGGTTTGTGAAAATAACACACATGCAATGACCACTTGTTGATCCATGTGTGGTTTGTGGGAAGAACTACATGCAATGATAGTGGTGGATCCATGTGTGGTTTGTGGAAAGAACACACATGCAATGACTCTAGTGGTTGATCCATGTGTGGTTTGTGGAAATAACACACATGCAATGACTCTAGTGTTGGTTTTAGTATAAGAACACACATGCAATGACTCTAGTGGGTTCACATGTGGTTTATGGAAAAGAACACACATGCAATGACCACTGGTTGATCCATATGTGGTTTGTGGAAAGAACACACATGCAATGACACCTCTTGATCCATGTGTGGTTTGTGGAAACAACACACATGCAATGACTCTAGTGGTTGATCCATGTGTGATTTGTGGAAATAACACACATGCAATGACTCTATTGGTTGATCCATGTGTGGTTTGTGGAAATAACACACATGCAATGACTCTAATGGACCCATAAGTGGTTTATGGAAAAGAACACACATGCAATGACTCTAGTGCTAGTTTTAGTATAAGAACACACATACAATGACTCTAGTGGGTCCACATGTAGTTTGTGAAAAGAACACACATGTAATGACCACTGGTTGATCCATAAGTTGTTTGTGGAAAAGAACACACATGCAATGAGTCTACTGGATCCAAGTGTGGTTTGTGGAAAAGAACACACATGCAATGACTCTAGTGCCGGTTTGTGGTTTTAGTATAAGAACAAACATGCAATGACTCAAATGGATCCATATGTGGTTTGTGGAAAGAATACACATGCAATGAAACTGGTTGATCCATATCTGGTTTGTGGAAAGAACACACATGCAATGACCACTAGTTGATCCATATGTGGTTTGTGGAAAAGAATACACATGCAAAGACCACTGGTTGATCCATAAGTTGTTTGTGGAAAAGAACACACATGCATTGAGTCTAGTGGATCCATGTGTGGTTTGAGGAAAAGAACACACATGCAATGACTCTAGTGCCGGTTTGTGGTTTTAGTATAAGAACAAACATGCAATGACTCAAATGGATCCATATGTGGTTTGTGGAAAGAACACACATGCAATGACACTAGTTGACCCATATGTGGTTTGTGGAAAGAACACACATGCAATGACCACTGGTTGATCCATATGTGGTTTGTGGAAAAGAACACACATGCAATGACACTGCTTGATCCATGTGTGGTTTGTGGACAAAACACACATGCAATGACTCTAGTGGTTGATCCATGTGTGGTTTGTGGAAATAACACACATGCAATGACTCTAGTGGTTGATCCATGTGTGGTGTGTCGAAATAACACACATGCAATGACTAATGGATCCATAAGTGGTTTATGGAAAAGAACACACATGCAATGACAACTAGTTGATCCATATGTGGTTTGTGGAAAGAACACACATGCAATGACCACTTGTTGATCCATATGTGGTTTGTGGAACGAACACACATGCAATGATAGTGGTGGATCCATGTGTGGTTTGTGGATAGAACACACATGCAATGACTCTAGTGCTAGTTTTAGTATAAGAACACACATGCAGTGTAGGGTTCCCAACCTTTAATAAGGTAGAGCCCCCTGTGTTTACAATGCTAGTCCCTGAATCAATAGCTAGCTTCCACAGTTTAGATGTAATATCAAGAAACAAAGGTCATAATATAACTTTATAACCAGGAATAACATAAGTTTATTACATCAAGCATAGCTCATTTGGCTATTACGTTACATTGCAGCGGAATAACTATAAGCATGGGGTCCTTCATCTTCAAAGTGCCACAGGCAGATGTTGGTTGTAGACTTTGTAATCCTAATCAATCAATCTTCACTAAAATCAAACAAACCTGCAACATTACAAGTTACAGCCACAAGGGTCAATACATTTGAATTGTATTGGCAAGTGATACTATGGTAATATAGTGGAGTCTAACATCTATATGCATTTGGCTAAGTGGAGTTGAGGCTTGCATTGCTCAAAATAGATTTTTCCTTAACTTTTGAAAATACTAAGTTTTGCTTGGCAAAATCATTTTCCTCAATCAAAGATTGAAGATCCTTTACAAGGCATCTCTCAATCAAAGATTGAAGATTTCAAACAACCCTTGTTCAACCCACAAGTTTTACTTAGAAATTTGAATGATGAGATTCTTGATTGCTTCCATGTCTTGATGCTCAAATTGTCCTTTACCAGGGACATGGCTAAGTACTTAGATTTTACACTCTGCAGAGGTGGTGCACTTTCCCCACAAGACTTGGTTTCCCAAGACAAGATCTTTCAGAAGCTTTCCCTTAGACCAAAATGGACGCGCTCCATCCTATCAAACACTACCACCCTCTGTCCATATGGCTAAGTTCTTGCAACCTATATGATCATGGCAGAGCCCATATTGCCAAGTGGTTGCACTTGAAGCTTCTCAACATTTGACATCTCAAATCTCTTTGTTCCTGGGTGGCCATCCACAAGTGAGATACACAAGGTTCACCAGTCCCCTGGCCTTGTGTAACCACTCAACCAAAAACCACCAAGCAAGTCCCATTCCACCCAGGTGATTCATTAACTTAGTTGTTTTATTAAACAAAACACAAGTCCTCAGACTTAGAATATTTTTCCATAGTATGAATATATATTCCACCCATGTTTTCTATTAGCTAGGCTAAGCATGATAGTAATAGGATTCTTAACTTAGAAAAATCCTACTAAGGATTCATCTACTAGGTTTTCCTATAGCAAGGTTTATACTTAGCAAAAATCCATGCAAGTTTTACTTAGCAAAATCACTAATGCATAGAGAAAGTAATGGGACAAAAGATATGAAGCATCACTTGCCTTTTTGGTAGAGGGTATAAGTTCACTCCTTGTCCTTGCAACAATCACACTCTTCAAGTCACTACAATTCAATCAAGCAAGGCACAAACTCAATCTACCAATCAAGCAAAACAACACATAAAATAACAAAGTCAAAGTAATGCATGCAAGCATGCCAAGCTTTGTTTTGTTTGAAACAGTGGTTCCTAGTGGGTCATAGACATTTGGGTACACCTAATGGTCATTTTGTAAAGTGGCAAAAGTCACTTGCAAGAGGTTTCACTTCCTAAACCATTTTCAAAACAAAGTATCATTTTATGTGGTGTAGAAATATTTTTACTAAGGCATTAATCTATAGGGTTCACCAAATATGTTTTTAAACCATAAAACTTGGTGTTTAGGGTCAGAGAGTTTAAAACAAAACATTTTCCAAAGGTTTTCTTCCAAAACTCTTTTTAATAAATAAACCACATTTCTATTTGACTAGAAATGGTTTTAAATTAAAGAATCATTATTTTGTTTCACCAAATACAATTTTGAAACCACAAAGTGTTTCCTATGGTCAGTAGGTTTGATCTAAAACATTTTACCAAAGTTTTATTTACAAAAACATTTTCATAACCAAAATCTTTATTTTCATTTGGCTAGAAATGGGCTAAATCAAGTTTTCCATCCTAAACTTTACCAAATACATTTTCCAAACTATGGGTTGGTTCCTAGGGTCAGTGAGTTTACAACAAACCATTTTGCAAAGTTTTAACCCTAAAAATCATTTTTAAACAATTTTTCTAATCTAAATAAGCACACAAAT
This sequence comes from Avena insularis, assembly GCA_023614405.1. NCBI lineage: Eukaryota > Viridiplantae > Streptophyta > Magnoliopsida > Poales > Poaceae > Avena > Avena insularis. Next base: position 427,005,728 of record CM042696.1, read on the forward strand.
GATTCTGCAAAAACAAGCAAATTAACAGATACTATTTTCTAAACCAAGGGTATGGTTGGCTAGGGCTTGCTCTTCTGAATCCAACGACATAAAATTTGTAATTTTTGGACGTGTGGATCCAAAGTTATAAGGGTTTGAAGTTTGCAAATAATTATGTTTTCAAATCTGTTTTAAACAAAGGATCGCTTGCGCCGCTATTCGCTGGCGGGTACCGTTCGCCGGATCGGCAACGCAGTCGTTGGATCTAACTAGATCGTGTGGTCCAGAGGCACCTCTTCACGACTAAGTGATTCTATCTCGCCGCCCGATCTAGATCGAGCGGTCAAGCATGCGGTTTGACCGGCTGGCGGCGAGGTCGACGGCGGCGGTGGCGCTGGTGAAAACAGGAAGCGTGAGGAGTAGGGGAGATGCTCACAGTGATCCCCGTGGAATGCTGGTGCTCAACGTGGTCGTGATAGTCCAAGGGGCGCACGGTGCTGTCAGGGATTGTTCGCCGGAGCTGCGTCTGATGACGGTTGGCTCTGGTCGAGGTTGAAGACAAAGCTGTCGATCACCAGGAGGCAAACAAAGGACGTGTTCAGATGCAGGAGACCTCGGAGATGATGTGTGCATGAACAAGAGGGGTCGGGGTGGTCTGGTCTTACCAGGATTGCTCGCCGGAGTGGAGGATAACGTCGGGTGGTCTCAGTCGTGGTCGGAGACGTCGCTACAGGTCACGAGGAGATCAACCGAGGGTAGGGTTAGACGCAGGAGATCATGGAGGTGCTGTGTGCGTGAACGAGGAGAAGAGGGGCGACCGGAATCTACCTGTGGGGCTCGTCGGAGTTGGAGCGGACGGCGGCGTCGTTCAAAGCTCGTTGCAGACGTTGCTCTAGGGCGCCCGCAGTCGAACTAAAAGTGCTGGGAGATGCGTCTGGGAGTGGGGAAGCTGCTAGGTTCCTTAGGGAGGCAAGGGGCGGTGAGTCTTGGCCGGAATCGACACCGGACCTCGTCGGAACAGAGGATGGTTTCTGGCAAAATACGGCAGCCTGAGGGCGAGATGAGGTGTGGTGACAGAGGGGAAAGGAGGAGGGAACGCTGGCATTTTATCGAGCGTGGTCACTGCGAGGAATTACTCAGGCATTATGGCGAATTGATCGCGAGAAATTAGCGACAGAAACAGTCGCGGGGTGAGGGGAAGAAGGAGTCGCGGGGAGGATGATGAGCAGTAGAGGTAGGGTCGTCTTGTCAGCGATAGAAAAGGAAAGGGGGTTGGGTCCACCAGTCACTCTCTGTGCGGGTAAGTTTCTGAGTGAGAAAAGAATGCTTCGGGGAAGAGAACAGGTGGGCTAGGTGGGTTTCTGTTGGGCTAGTTGGGCCAGAGGGTGGGCTGTTCTATTTTTTTCTGTCTGAAACATTTTTCTTTTTCTAAATCTAATTTCTGTTTTGAATTTCAAACTATCAATTCAAACAACCAAACAACCCTCAAACAAATAAACTTCCACTAAACTTTAAATTGAGTTTAGCTCTGTTTAACAACACAATTTAAAGTCCAAACAAAATAATAATTTTAAACTTTTTAGGATCCATTTATTAATTAAATAAAATGGATCTTTAGTTTATTAATAAAATAGGGTTTGATTTAATTAATAAAATCTTCATTTGAAATCAAAATATTTTCAAAACCAAATCAGTAGGTTTTATTTGAAAATAAGGAATATTTGAAAACTTGTTTAAAACAAAATAACCTTTTTGCTATAGGGTCCATTAATAATTAAATAAAATGGACCTTAGTTAATAAATCAAATAGGATTTGTTTATTTAAAAACTTTATTTTGAAATTTAAAATAAAACCAAAACACTTCAGTAGGTTTTATTTGAGAAAACAAAATACTTGGAAAACTTATTTTAAAAGAATAAATAAGTTTTGATGTTTTGAAAATAGTAAAACCTTTATTAATAAAACTTGGATATTTAAATCCTTTATATTTTATTTAAATAAACCTCTACCATTTTAATCAAAGCAAAACCTTTTGTTTCAAAGTCTTGGCCAAGGTTTAATTTGGCTTTATAAAATAATCTTTATTTATAATATTTCTTTTCATTTTGAAAACCAAAACCTTTTATAAAAAGATTTCAAAGTAGTAATAAAATACTTGGAAAACTTATTTAAAATAAATAAATAAGTTTTAGTGTTCATTTAAAATGGGAAAAGCCTTTACTTAAAAAAATTTTGGATATTACATCCTTATTATTTTATTTAAATAAACCTTTACTCATTTTATCAAAACAAAATATTTTATTATAAAAGCTTGGCCAAAATTAATTTGGCTTTTTAAAATATAATCTTTATTTATAATTCTATCTTTGCTTTTGAAAACCAACTCTTTTTATTTTAAAGATTCAAAATAGTGACTCCAAAACATTTTATTTGTCTTTATTAAATGTTTATCTTTATAAATCCCTTTAGGATTTAATTGTTCAAAATAGGTTTTAAGATTCCCAATTGGACTCAAATGTTTCTTCTGGCTCTGAAAAACAACAAAGTTTTATTTTATTCACTTATTTTTCACATTACAAGATTTGGAAAATCTTGGGATGTGACAGGCTACCAATCTTAAAGTAAATCTCGCCCCGAGATTTGGGAAGGTTAGGGTTACAAGCAGGTTCAAAACAACTAGGGTACTACCACCCTTAAAAAATTTCAAACAAAAATTACACATTGTCCTTCTTGGGATCCTGGGGAAACTTCTCTGGGCAACCATCTGCCTAGTGTCCTTTATTTCCATACTTGACTCATGGGCCAAGGTTGAGATCCTTCATAGGCTTGTTCAACTTGTTCTTCATCTTTTCTGGACAATTGCTTGCATAATGTCCATGGTTACCACAATTGTAACATGTGATAAGATTGAGTTCATCACGTATCTTCAGTGGACAAGTTGCTACATAGTGGCCTAGCTCTTCGCAATTGTTGCACATCAGTTGGTCAATCCCCTTATTTTTCTTGTTCTCTAGACACTCACTGGAATAGTGTTCCATTTCCTTACATTTACGACATTGCACAAGGTGCATGTTTGGTCTTGGTTTCTTGGGTTTCTTTGATCCTTTGAATTGGGTTGTCTTGTTTAGAGGTATAAGTGGTCCTTTTCCTTTGGTAGACTTGGACCCTTCTTGTTTCCTTTGTTCAATAATGGAATAGATGGGGCATTGGATAGGGACATGATTATTTCCTTCACATAGGAAACAAGTAGCTTGAGATGTGGGGCATTGATTTGTTGGATGTTTCTCTTCACAATTGGGGCATTGATCTTCATGCTCCTTGGAAGTATGATCCTTGTCTCCACAAATAATGCAAGCTGGGGCTCCATCTAGAATAACATTTCTGTCATCCTTGTTGTCATACACTCTTTTTGGATAGTTTTCTTCTATGCTGATCATTTGATTAGCCACCTTAAGCATCAGTTGGGATTGTTCTTCCAAAAACCTTTGCAGTGTTGGATCTTTATCTCTAGTGCTGGCTATGAACTGAGCTGTTAGTTGGTTCAGCTGGTATTGGGTTGCTATGAGCTCTTTCATGCTGTCAACTTGGTTGTTGTTGATGTCATCAACCTTGATATTGGAGTCTCTTGGCGTAGTCATCTGTTTGGGTTGGGTTGGGGTTAGAATAGGCAAGATATTTCTAAGGAAATAATTCTATTCACACACATCACAATTCACACAAGCAATGTGCAAGCAATCACAAACGAACATCCCACTCAAACAACAAAGTTCAATCACAAATTTAGGCAACAAAATATTTTTGCTACACCACATAAGTTGGTGGGTTTGACTTAACTAATATATGGTGGTCCATCTATATGGTTCACTGGAGATCTTTCCTTCCTTCTTGGTTGATTCATGAGATCATGGTTTCCTTGGGAAAAAAAAACTCTTGGTCACAAAACATCAAAGGTGATGATGGCTTCTTCTAAGTTGTGTTTCCTTAGTCTTCAAGTCTTGAGTAACATTTCTTGTCTCACTTGTAGTCTTTAGTGATATCCAAGTTGGAAGTCTTTGGTGAATATGCTGAAGATGTTGAAGTCATTGGAGTTGAAGAAGTTGAAGTCATTAGAGTTGAAGAAGTTGAAGTCATTAGAGTTGATGAAGTCCTTTGCACATGGTGAAGTCTTTGGTCATAGGGTAGGTTTTTCCATCAAGTTGAAGTAGAAAAGATGTAGAGTTGAAACCAAAATGATTGAGGAAAGAGTTTACAAGATTGTTTGTAAATAAGTTTTGGAACAAATACAACTCCTATTTTTCTAAGGGGTTTTGTCCAATCCTAGGTTTACAAATCCTACAGGCGACACAATGCTCTGATACCATCTTGTAGGGTTCCCATCCTTTAATAAGGTAGAGCCCCCTGTGTTTACAATGCTAGTCCCTGGATCAATAGCTAGCATCCACAGTTTAGATGTAATATCAAGAAACAAAGGTCATAATATAACTTTATAACCAAGAATAACATAAGTTTATTACATCAAGCATAGCTCATTTGGCTATTACGTTACATTGCAGCGGAATAACTATAAGCATGGGGTCCTTCATCTTCAAAGTGCCACAGGCAGATGTTGGCTGTAGACTTTGTAATCCTAATCAATCAATCTTCACTAAAATCAAACAAACCTGCAACATTACAAGTTACAGCCACAAGGGTCAATACATTTGAATTGTATTGGCAAGTGATACTATGGTAATATAGTGGAGTCTAACATCTATATGCATTTGGCTAAGTGGAGTTGAGGCTTGCATTGCTCAAAATAGATTTTTCCTTAACTTTTGAAAATACTAAGTTTTGCTTGGCAAAATCATTTTCCTCAATCAAAGATTGAAGATCCTTTACAAGGCATCTCTCAATCAAAGATTGAAGATTTCAAACAACCCTTGTTCAACCCACAAGTTTTACTTAGAAATTTGAATGATGAGATTCTTGATTGCTTCCATGTCTTGATGCTCAAATTGTCCTTTACCAGGGACATGGCTAAGTACTTAGATTTTACACTCTGTAGAGGTGGTGCACTTTCCCCACAAGACTTGGTTTCCCAAGACAAGATCTTTCAGAAGCTTTCCCTTAGACCAAAATGGACGCGCTCCATCCTATCAAACACTACCACCCTCTGTCCATATGGCTAAGTTCTTGCAACCTATATGATCATGGCAGAGCCCATATTGCCAAGTGGTTGCACTTGAAGCTTCTCAACATTTGACATCTCAAATCTCTTTGTTCCTGGGTGGCCATCCACAAGTGAGATACACAAGGTTCACTACCCTGGCCTTGTGTAACCACTCAACCAAAAACCACCAAGCAAGTCCCATTCCACCCAGGTGATTCATTAACTTAGTTGTTTTATTAAACAAAACACAAGTCCTCAGACTTAGAATATTTTTCCATAGTATGAATATATATTCCACCCATGTTTTCTATTAGCTAGGCTAAGCATGATAGTAATAGGATTCTTAACTTAGAAAAATCCTACTAAGGATTCATCTACTAGGTTTTCCTATAGCAAGGTTTATACTTAGCAAAAATCCATGCAAGTTTTACTTAGCAAAATCACTAATGCATAGAGAAAGTAATGGGACAAAAGATATGAAGCATCACTTGCCTTTTTGGTAGAGGGTATAAGTTCACTCCTTGTCCTTGCAACAATCACACTCTTCAAGTCACTACAATTCAATCAAGCAAGGCACAAACTCAATCTACCAATCAAGCAAAACAACACATAAAATAACAAAGTCAAAGTAATGCATGCAAGCATGCCAAGCTTTGTTTTGTTTGAAACAGTGGTTCCTAGTGGGTCATAGACATTTGGGTACACCTAATGGTCATTTTGTAAAGTGGCAAAAGTCACTTGCAAGAGGTTTCACTTCCTAAACCATTTTCAAAACAAAGTATCATTTTATGTGGTGTAGAAATATTTTTACTAAGGCATTAATCTATAGGGTTCACCAAATATGTTTTTAAACCATAAAACTTGGTGTTTAGGGTCAGAGAGTTTAAAACAAAACATTTTCCAAAGGTTTTCTTCCAAAACTCTTTTTAATAAATAAACCACATTTCTATTTGACTAGAAATGGTTTTAAATTAAAGAATCATTATTTTGTTTCACCAAATACAATTTTGAAACCACAAAGTGTTTCCTATGGTCAGTAGGTTTGATCTAAAACATTTTCCCAAAGTTTTCTTTACAAAAACATTTTCATAACCAAATCTTTATTTTCATTTGGCTAGAAATGGGCTAAATCAAGTTTTCCATCCTAAACTTTACCAAATACATTTTCCAAACTATGGGTTGGTTCCTAGGGTCAGTGAGTTTACAACAAACCATTTTGCAAAGTTTTAACCCTAAAAATCATTTTTAAACAATTTTTCTAATCTAAATAAGCACACAAATGATTCTGCAAAAACAAGCAAATTAACAGATACTATTTTCTAAACCAAGGGTATGGTTGGCTAGGGCTTGCTCTTCTGAATCCAACGACATAAAATTTGTAATTTTTGGACGTGTGGATCCAAAGTTATAAGGGTTTGAAGTTTGCAAATAATTCTGTTTTCAAATCTGTTTTTAAACAGAACAGTGACACGCGGCGCTTCGCTATTCGCGGGTACCGGTTCGGCCGGATCGGCAACGCGGTGCGTTGGATCTAACTAGATCGTGTGGTCCAGAGAGCGTACCTCTTCGCGACTAAGTGATTCTATCTCGCTCGCCCGATCTAGATCGAACGGCTCGCGCGGGTTTGACCAGAAGCTGGCGGCGCTGCGGCGGCTGCTAGCAGCGGCGAGGTCAGACGGCGGTGGTGCTGGTGAAAACAGGAAGCGTGAGGAGTAGGGGAGATGCTCACAGTGATCGCCGTGGAATGCTGGTGCTCAACGTGGTCGTGATAGTCCAAGGGACGCATGGTGCTGTCAGGGATTGTTCGCCGGAGCTGCGTCGACGCTTGGCTCGTCGGTCGAAGGTCAAGCTGTCGATCACCAGGAGGCAAACAAAGGACGTGTTCAGATGCAGGAGACCTCATACATGATGTGTGCATGAACGAGAGGGGTCGGGGTGGTCTGGTCTTACCAGGATTGCTCGCCGGAGTGGAGGATAACATCGGGTGGTCTCAGTCGTGGTCGGAGACGTCGATACAGGTCACGAGGAGATCAACAGAGGGTAGGGTTAGACGCAGGAGATCACGGAGGTGCTGTGTGCGTGAACGAGGAGAAGAGGGGCGACCGGAATCTACCTGTGGGGCTCGTCGGAGTTGGAGCGGACGGCGGCGTCGTTCAGAGCTCGTTGCAGACGTTGCTCTGGGGCGCCCGCGGTCGAACTAAAAGTGCTAGGAGATGCGTCTGGGAGTGGGGAAGCTGCTAGGTTTCTTAGGGAGGCAAGGGGCGGTGAGTCTTGGCCGGAATCGACACCGGACCTCGTCGGAACAGAGGATGGTTTCTGGCAAAATACGGCAGCCTGAGGGCGAGATGAGGTGTGGTGACAGAGGGGAAAGGAGGAGGGAACGCTGGCGTTTTATCGAGCGTGGTCACTTCGAGGAATTACTCAGGCATTATGGCGAATTGATCGCGAGAAATTAGCGACAGAAACGGTCGCGAGGTGAGGGGAAGAAGGAGTCGCGGGGAGGACGATGAGGAGTAGAGGTGGGGTCGTCTTGTCAGCGATAGAAAAGGAAAGGGGGTTGGGTCCACCAGTCACTCTCTGTGCGGGTAAGTTTCTGAGTGAGAAAAGAATGCTTCGGGGAAGAGAACAGGTGGGCTAGGTGGGCTGCTGTTGGGCTAGTTGGGCCAGAGGGTGGGTTGTTCTATTTTTTTCTGTCTGAAACATTTTTCTTTTTCTAAATCTAATTTCTGTTTTGAATTTCAAACTATCAATTCAAACAACCAAACAACCCTCAAACAAATAAATTTCCACTAAACTTTAAATTGAGTTTAGCTCTGTTTAACAACACAATTTAAAGTCCAAACAAAATAATAATTTTAAACTTTTTAGGATCCATTTATTAATTAAATAAAATGGATCTTTAGTTTATTAACAAAATAGGGTTTGATGTAATTAATAAAATCTTCATTTGAAATCAAAATATTTTCAAAACCAAATCAGTAGGTTTTATTTGAAAATAAGGAATACTTGAAAACTTGTTTAAAACAAAATAACCTTTTTGCTATAGGGTCCATTAATAATAAAATAAAATGGACCTTAGTTAATAAATCAAATAGGATTTGTTTATTTAAAAACTTTATTTTGAAATTTAAAATAAAACCAAAACACTTCAGTAGGTTTTATTTGAGAAAACAAAATACTTGGAAAACTTATCTTAAAAGAATAAATAAGTTTTGATGTTTTGAAAATAGTAAAACCTTTATTAATAAAACTTGGATATTTAAATCCTTTATATTTTATTTAAATAAACCTCTACCATTTTAATCAAAGCAAAACCTTTTGTTTCAAAGTCTTGGCCAAGGTTTAATTTGGCTTTATAAAATAATCTTTATTTATAATATTTCTTTTCATTTTGAAAACCAAAACCTTTTATAAAAAGATTTCAATGTAGTAATAAAATACTTGGAAAACTTATTTAAAATAAATAAATAAGTTTTAGTGTACATTTAAAATGGGAAAAGCCTTTACTTAAATAAAATTTGGATATTACATCCTTATTATTTTATTTAAATAAACCTTTACTCATTTTATCAAAACAAAATATTTTATTATAAAAGCTTGGCCAAAATTAATTTGGCTTTTTAAAATATAATCTTTATTTATAATTCTATCTTTGCTTTTGAAAACCAACTCTTTTTATTTTAAAGATTCAAAATAGTGACTCCAAAACATTTTATTTGTCTTTATTAAATGTTTATCTTTATAAATCCCTTTAGGATTTAATTGTTCAAAATAGGTTTGAAGATTCCCAATTGGATTCAAAAGTTTCTTCTCGCTCTGAAAAACAACAAAGTTTTATTTTATTCACTTATTTTTCACATTACAAGATTTGGAAAATCTTGGGATGTGACATGCAGTGACTCTAGTGGGTCCACATGTAGTTTGTGAAAAGAACACACATGCAATGACCACTGGTTGATCCATAAGTTGTTTGTGGAAAAGAACACACATGCAATGAGTCTAGTGGATCCATGTGTGGTTTGTGGGAAAGAACAAACATGCAATGACTCTAGTGTTGGTTTGTGGTTTTAGTATAAGAACAGACGTGCAATAACTCAAATGGATCCATATGTGGTTTGTGGAAAGAACACACATGAAGTGACTCTGGTTGATCCATATGTGGTTTGTGGCAAGAACACACATGCAATGACCACTGGTTGATCCATATGTGGTTTGTGGAAAGGAACACACATGCAATGACACTGGTTGATCCATATGTGGTTTGTGGAAAGAACAAACGTGCAATGACCAATGGTTGATCCATATGTGGTTTGTGGAAAAGAACACACTTGCAATGACCACTGGGTTATCCATATGTGGTTTGTGAAAAGAACACACATGCAATGACCACTGGTTGATCCATGTGCGGTTGGTGGAAAGAACACACATGCAATGACCACGGGTTGATCCATATGTGGTTTGTGAAAAGAACACACATGCAATGACTCTAGTGGGTTCACATGTGGTTTGTGGAAAAAAACACACATGCAATGACCACTAGTTGATCCATATGTGGTTTGTGAAAAGAACACACATGGAATGACCACTGATTGATCCATATGTGGTTTGTGGAAAGAACACACATGCAATGACACTGCTTGATCCATATGTGGTTTGTGGAAAAGAACACACATGCAATGAGTCTAGTGGATCCATGTGTGGTTTGTGGAAAAGAACACACATGCAATGACTCTAGTGCTGGTTTGTGGTTTTAGTATAAGAACAAACATGCAATGACTCAAATGGATCCATATGTGGTTTGTGGAAAGAACACACATGCAATGACACTGGTTGATCCATATGTGGTTTGTGGCAAGAACACACATGCAATGACCACTGGTTGATCCATATGTGGTTTGTGGAAAAGAACACACATGCAATGACCACTGGTAGATCCATGTGTGGTTTGTGGAAAGAACACACATGCAATGACCACTGGTTGATCCATAAGTGGTTTGTGGAAAGAACACACATGCAATGGCCACTGGTTGATCCATAAGTGGTTTGTGGAAAGAACACACATGCAATGGCCAGTAGTTGATCCATAAGTGGTTTGTGGAAAGAACACACATGCAGTGACCACTGGTGGATCCATATGTTGTTTGCGAAAATAACACACATGCAATGAACACTAGTGGATCCATAAGTGGTCTGTGGAAAGAACACACATGCAATGACTCTAGTGCTAGTTTTAATATAAGAACACACATGCAATGACTCTAAAGGATCCATATGTGGTTTGTGAAAATAACACACATGCAATGACCACTTGTTGATCCATGTGTGGTTTGTGGGAAGAACTACATGCAATGATAGTGGTGGATCCATGTGTGGTTTGTGGAAAGAACACACATGCAATGACTCTAGTGGTTGATCCATGTGTGGTTTGTGGAAATAACACACATGCAATGACTCTAGTGTTGGTTTTAGTATAAGAACACACATGCAATGACTCTAGTGGGTTCACATGTGGTTTATGGAAAAGAACACACATGCAATGACCACTGGTTGATCCATATGTGGTTTGTGGAAAGAACACACATGCAATGACACCTCTTGATCCATGTGTGGTTTGTGGAAACAACACACATGCAATGACTCTACTGGTTGATCCATGTGTGATTTGTGGAAATAACACACATGCAATGACTCTATTGGTTGATCCATGTGTGGTTTGTGGAAATAACACACATGCAATGACTCTAATGGACCCATAAGTGGTTTATGGAAAAGAACACACATGCAATGACTCTAGTGCTAGTTTTAGTATAAGAACACACATACAATGACTCTAGTGGGTCCACATGTAGTTTGTGAAAAGAACACACATGTAATGACCACTTGTTGATCCATAAGTTGTTTGTGGAAAAGAACACACATGCAATGAGTCTAGTGGATCCAAGTGTGGTTTGTGGAAAAGAACACACATGCAATGACTCTAGTGCCGGTTTGTGGTTTTAGTATAAGAACAAACATGCAATGACTCAAATGGATCCATATGTGGTTTGTGGAAAGAATACACATGCAATGAAACTGGTTGATCCATATCTGGTTTGTGGAAAGAACACACATGCAATGACACCTCTTGATCCATGTGTGGTTTGTGGAAACAACACACATGCAATGACTCTACTGGTTGATCCATGTGTGATTTGTGGAAATAACACACATGCAATGACTCTATTGGTTGATCCATGTGTAGTTTGTGGAAATAACACACATGCAATGACTCTAATGGACCCATAAGTGGTTTATGGAAAAGAACACACATGCAATGACTCTAGTGCTAGTTTTAGTATAAGAACACACATACAATGACTCTAGTGGGTCCACATGTAGTTTGTGAAAAGAACACACATGTAATGACCACTGGTTGATCCATTAGTTGTTTGTGGAAAAGAACACACATGCAATGAGTCTAGTGGATCCAAGTGTGGTTTGTGGAAAAGAACACACATGCAATGACTCTAGTGCCGGTTTGTGGTTTTAGTATAAGAACAAACATGCAATGACTCAAATGGATCCATATGTGGTTTGTGGAAAGAATACACATGCAATGAAACTGGTTGATCCATATCTGGTTTGTGGAAAGAACACACATGCAATGACCACTAGTTGATCCATATGTGGTTTGTGGAAAAGAATACACATGCAAAGACCACTGGTTGATCCATAAGTTGTTTGTGGAAAAAGACACACTTGCATTGAGTCTAGTGGATCCATGTGTGGTTTGTGGAAAAGAACACACATGCAATGACTCTAGTGCCGATTTGTGGTTTTAGTATAAGAACAAACATGCAATGACTCAAATGGATCCATATGTGGTTTGTGGAAAGAACACACATGCAATGACACTGGTTGATCCATATGTGGTTTGTGGAAAGAACACACATGAAATGACCACTGGTTGATCCATATGTGGTTTGTGGAAAAGAACACACATACAATGACACTGCTTGATCCATGTGTGGTTTGTGGACAGAACACACCTGCAATGACTCTAGTGGTTGATCCATGTGTGGTTTGTGGAAATAACACACATGCAATGACTCTCGTGGTTGATCCATGCGTGGTTTGTCGAAATAACACACATGCAATGACTAATGGATCCATAAGTGGTTTATGGAAAAGAACACACATGCAATGACAACTGGTTGATCCATATGTGGTTTGTGGAAAGAACACACATGCAATGACCACTTGTTGATCCATATGTGGTTTGTGGGACGAACACACATGCAATGATAGTGGTGGATCCATATGTGGTTTGTGGATAGAACACACATGCAATGACTCTAGTGCTAGTTTTAGTATAAGAACACACATGCAGTGACTCTAGTGGGTCCACATGTAGTTTGTGAAAAGAACACACATGCAATGACCACTAGTTGATCCATAAGTTGTTTGTGGAAAAGAACACACATGCAATGAGTCTAGTGGATCCTTGTGTGGTTTGTGGAAAAGAACAAACATGCAATGACTCTAGTGTTGGTTTATGGTTTTAGTATAAGAACAGACGTGCAATAACTCAAATGGATCCATATGTGGTTTGTGGAAAGAACACACATGCAATGACTCTGGTTGATCCATATGTGGTTTGTGGAAAGAACACACATCCAATGACCACTTGTTGATCCATATGTGGTTTGTGGAAAAGAACACACATGCAATGACCACTGGTTGATCCATGTGTGGTTTGTGGAAAGAACACACATGCAATGACTCTAGTGGGTTCACATGTGGTTTGTGAAAAGAACACACATGCAATGACCACTGGTTGATCCATATGTAGTTTGTGGAAAGAACACACATGCAATGACACTGCTTGATCCATGTGTGGTTTGTGGAAAAGAACACACATGCAATGACCACTGGTTGATCCGTGTGTGGTTTGTGGAAAGAACACACATGCAATGACCACTGGTTGATCCATATGTGATTTGTGGAAAAGAACACACATGCAATAACAACTAGTTGATCCATATGTGGTTTGTGGAAAGAACACACATGCAATGACTCTAGTGCTAGTTTTAGTATAAGAACAAACATACAATGACTCTAGTGGGTCCACATGTCGTTTGTGAAAAGAACACACATGCAATGACCACTGGTTGATCCATAAGTTGTTTGTGGAAAAGAACACACATGCAATGAGTCTAGTGGATCCATGTGTGGTTTGTGGAAAAGAACACACATGCAATGACTCTAGTGCTAGTTTGTGGTTTTAGTATATGAACAAACATGCAATTACTCAAATGGATCCATATGTGGTTTGTGGAAAGAACACACATGCAATAACTCTGGTTGATCCATATGTGGTTTGTGGAAAGAACACACATGCAATGACCACTGGTTGATCCTTGTGTGGTTTCTGGAAAGAACACACATGCAATGACAGTGGTGGATCCATGTGTGGTTTGTGAAAAGAACACACATGCAATGACTCTAGTGTTGGTTTTAGTATAAGAACACACATGCAATGACTCTAGTGGTTCACATGTGTTTTGTGAAAAGAACACACATGCAATGACCACTGGTTGATCCATATGTGGTTTGTGGAAAGAACACACATGCAATGACACTTCTTGATCCATGTGTGGATTGTGGAAAAGAACACACATGCAATGACCACTGGTTGATCCATGTGTGGTTTGTGGAAAGAACACACATGCAATGACTCTGGTGGATCCATATGTGGTTTGTGGAAAGAACACACATGCAATGACTCTCGTGGATCCATATGTGGTTTGTGGAAAGAACACACATGCAATGACTCTGGTGGATCCATATGTGGTTTGTGAAAAGAACACACATGCAATGACATTGGTTGATCCATATGTGGTTTGTGGAAAGAACACACATGCAATGACCACTGGTTGATCCATATTTGGTTTGTGGAAAATAACACACATGCAATGACCACTGGTTGATCCATATGTGGTTTGTGGAAAAGAACACACATGCAATGACCACTGGTTGATCCATATGTGGTTTGTGGAAAGAACACACATGCAATGACTCTAGTGCTAGTTTTAGTATAAGAACATACATACAATGACTCTAGTGGTTCCTGATACATTGCAAATGTATCTATAATTTTTGATGTTTCATGCTTGGTTTTATCAACTTTTTGTGTTTTGTCCACACTTTGGAGTACTTTTCATATGATTTCTTGGACTAACCTATTAACAAGAGCCACAGTGCCAACAGCATATTTTCTGCTGTTTTTGGTTCTAGGAAAGTTAGAAAATGAATATTCTTGGAATTGGACGGGACAAAAGCCAAAGTGCCTATTTTTCCAGAAGTCATCAAGTGCCAGAATACGAGACGGAGAGGGGCCAGGGGGCCACCACACCACCTGGCCGTGCGGCCAGGTCTGGCCCGCGCGAGGGGGTGGTGTGGCTGCTCCCTCGGCCTCCCCTTCCCTCTATAAGATGCCCTCAGGATGAAAACCCTAAGAGCCCGATCAAAAATCCACGAAAGAGTCTGTAGTCGCCGTCATCTCCATCCCTAGATCGGGAGGATCAAGCTCTTCCAAGACCTGCCAGAGAGGGGAATTCACCCTGGAGGCCTTCTTCATCACCATGCAAGCCGCCGATGTGATGCGTGAGTAGTTCATCCTTGGACTACGGTTACATGTAGTAGCTAGATGGCTGGTTCTCCTCCTTTGTGCTTTCATGTTTAGATCTTGTGAGCTCCGTTCATGATCAAGATCATCTATTTGTAATCATACATGTTGTGTTTGCAGGGATCCGATGGATATTGAGATGCTATTTCAGATTGATTATTGATTCTATCATGTCTTTGTTATTTGTGATCTGGCATGATTTCCATTGTTAGTAGCTATCTTGGCCAAGTAGATGCTAGCAACTCCAAGAGTTAGCATTTATGCTCGATAGTGGGTTCATGCCTCTGGTAATCTGGGGAAGTGACAAAAATCTCTAAGGTACTAGATGTGCTGTTGCTACTAGGGAGAAAACAACAATCCTTTGTTCATAGAACAATCGTATTGTTTACTTTACACGTAGTTCGTAAAGCAATAATTTGTTACTTAACTAATATCTTTGGGGGTTCGGATGATAACCTGAAGGTGGATTATTAGTCATAGATGTAGTTGGATGGCGGTCTATGTATAATGTTTTAATGCCCAATCAAGTCTCAAAGGAGTCAAGATGATTAGTATATGCATATATTGCTTTCTCGATGTTTGTTAATTGCCCCGCTGTAATTTGTTCACCCAGCATCTTATCTATCTTAAGGAGAGCCACCTCTAATGAACTATGGATCCCGGTCCTTGTATTTTACATTCAATCTACAATCTTTTACTTCTTTGTGTTTACTCTCTGCAAACTTTTACTTCTTTCCATTCGATACGTTTAATCCTTTGTTTTCCACAAAACACGGTGAGATTGACAACCTCATCGCAAGTTGGGGACAAAGTTCTGTGGTTGTGTTGTGTAGGTCTCCACGTTGCTACTAGCACCGGTAGTGCGCCCTGCCAAAGCTCAGTTAGTAACACCTTTGGGGTGTTTCCTTGCTCCTACTGGTTCGATTAAACCTTGGTTTCATAACTGAGGGAAACTTGCTGTTTAGCTCATCATACCTTCCTCTTGGGGTTCCCAACGAGCTCTACATCAACCACGCACCAGCACTTTTCTGGGCGCCGTGCATTGAGCCATCAAGCATTTTTCTGGCGCCGTTGCTAGGGAGTCAAGGACATCTTCACAACGGGAGTCCCTCATAACCAATCTCTTTACTTTGTTGTTTTTGTTGTTCTTAGTTTATTTTTGCTTTGATTGCTTGTTTCTTTATCAAAAACACAAAAAAAAATTAGTTTTACAAGTTTGTTTTCTTATTTGAAAACCCAAAAAAATGACTACTCTTGAAAACACTAAGTTGTGTGACTTCACTAGCACCAACAACAATGATTTTATAAGCAGACCTATTGCTCCACCTGTGCCTGAAGATACTTTCTTTGAGACAAAACCTGCTTTGCTCAATCTTGTTATGAGAGAGCAATTTTCTGGTATTGGTAATGAAGATGTTGCTTCCCATCTAAATAACTTTGTTGAACTTTGTGAGATGCAAAAGCATAGGGATATATATGGTGATATTATTAAGCTGAAATTGTTTCCTTTCTCTTTGAGAGGAAAAGCTAAAGAATGGTTGAATTCCTTAACTAGGAATAGTATTGATTCTTGGACTAAATGCAAAGATGCTTTCATTGGAAAATACTATCCTCGTGCTAAGATTATATCCATGAGAAGTGAAATAATGAAGTTTAAACAACTTGATAATGAGCATGTTGCTCAAGCTTGGGAAAGAATGAAATCTTTGGTAAAGAATTGTCCCACTCATTGACTGACTGCTTGGATGATCATCCAAACTTTTATGCAGGAATGAACTATTCTTCAAGGAACCTATTGGATTCTGCTGCTGGAGGTACCTTTATGACCATCACTTTGGGTGCTGCAACAAAACTTCTGGACAATATGATGGTTAATTATTCTGAATGGCATACTGAGAGAGCTCCACAAGGTAAGAAGGTAAATTCTGTTGAGGAAACCTCCTCCTTGAGTGATAAGATTGATATTATTATGTCCATGATTGTTAATGGGAAAGCCCATATTGATCCAAATAATGTTCCTTTAGCCTCTTTGGTTGCACAAGAAGAGCAAGTTGATGTGAACTTCATAAGAAATAACAATTTTGGCAATAATTCTTATAGGAACAATTTTGATAACAACAATTATAAGCCATATCCTACCAAGAATGGTAATGCTTATGGAAGTTCCTACAACAATAATAGGAGTGCACCCTCTGAACTTGAAGTTATGCTTAAAGACTTTATTAGTAAGCAAACTGCTTTCAATAAAACTATTGAGGAAAAACTCTATAATGCTGAAAGAAATATAACATCTTTAGCTGAAGCTCAATCTTCTTTGAATGAAATGGCTGCTAAACCTGAAATTAATGATAATCCCTTTGCAGCTACTAATTCTATACAAGTAAGAATTGATGAAAATGTTAGACTATTAGCTGCATTACATGCTAAGTGGGAAAGAGAAGATGAAATTGCTAGAAACATTAGTGTTTCTACTATTACCACCACTAGTGTTGAGGCTAGTAATAGTTCTACTACTTTAGATGACAAATTTGATTTTGATCTTGATGGTTGCAACATCTCTTAAGTTGTTAAGTTCCTACAAAAGCTTGCTAAAAGTCCTAATGCTAGTGCTATGAATATGGCCTTTACAAAACACATTACTGATGCTCTCATAAAGATCAAAGAAGAAAAGATGAAACATAAAGCTTCTATTCCTATAAAACAAGAAGATGGTTGGGAACCCATCATTAATATGAAAGTGAATGACTTTGACTTCAAAGCCTTATGTGATCTTGATAGTAGTGTTTCTATTATGCCTAGAAGGATTTATGATATGCTTGATTTGCCTCCACTTGAAGATTGTTATTTGAATGTCCCACTTGATGATAATGCTAAAAAGAAACTCATGGGGAGTATTAATGATGTTCTTATTATGGTTAACAATGCCTATGTCCCCGTTGATTTCTATGTTTTGGATGTTGAATACAATGCTTCTTGTCCTATTACTTTGGGAAGACCTTTTCTTAGAACTGTTGGTGCCATTATTGATATGAAAGAAGGCACCATTAAATATCAACTCCCACTCAAGAGAGGTATAGAACACTTCCCTAAAAAGAGAGAAAAGATTTCTTTTGCTTCTCCTATGAAAACAAAATTTGGTCTTAATGCTTCTTCATTTGAGAACACTTGATTCTTTCTTTGGTTCTTATGCTTAACTTAAAGGCGTTAAAGAAAAGTACTTATTGGGAGATAACCCAAAAGTTTTAGATGAGTCTTGGAAGTTATTACCTCTGTAATAACCTCTCCTTATCCTTTTTATTTCCTTTTTGTCCCAAGAGTAACCTCTAATGAGAGAGAAGTAATGATTGGGAAAGTTGCTGTCCCGAAACAGATTTCTTTGCTTCACAGTAAAAATTCATGTAAAATCTCTGAACGTATTTTTGAAGCGTGAATTTTTGTTCTTCTGCCCCAGGTTGTTATCTAACTTTCGTTAGTTCAACACTTTTTGATTTGAGCAACATAAGGTCTTCGAAAAAATTCGTCTTTACCTGCTGGTCTGATTTGACAGATTTCTGCCATTTTCTGCATTTGCTTCTTGTTGGTTCCTTTTTGAGTTCTTTTGGGGAATTGAGCTTTTTGAGGGAAGTACTACAGTATCTAGTTTTCTAATGGAAGTTTATTTGGTGTTAGAACTGAACCTTAAGACTTATTTATCTTGATTGCACTAATGTTGCTAATAAAGATTGTGTGAAGTTTTGTATGAAGGAAAAATCTCAGGTGTATGGAAGGAAGGAGTAATGAGATGAAGGATGGGCTAAATCTCAAGTTTGGGGATGCCACGCGTGTCACCCAAGAAATATCCAAGAAGTACAAGCGTCAAAGCTTGTGGATGCCCAAGGCATCCCCTTCTTCATCAATAAAAATCCCAGGTTTCTTCCAAATGCTTCATTTTTATTGTTTCATGCACAGTTGTGTTGTTCTTGGAGCGTCTTCTTTTTCGTTTTCGTTTTGGTTTTCGTTTGCTTTTGTTTGCTTAGTTTTCTTAATAAATTGGTTGGACCCCTCTTTCTTACATTGGTTAGCAAATAGTTTGGTTTGGTTTGGAAAAGAGTAGGAAAGTTCATGCTTATGTGGTAAAAAGAGCTCGTTTTTGACTGTGGCCTATGCTTTGTCATGCCATGCTTGATATTATTTTGGATTTATGCTTAGTATTCTTTGCTGTAGCATGACTTGTTATAAACAATTGAGATTGCTTAATGTGCCTTGGATGACTCATGCGTTATTTTAGCATATTAAAGCATAGTGTAGTGGTATTCTCATTTGATGCTTTATTTGGGTTGACTTGGCGCATGTTCTCACCATGTTATGACTATCTCAAGTCACCTAAGCCTTTATGATCCTTTAGTTTTCAATTTGTAGTATCACTTTATGCTTTGATCAATGATGTTTTGTCGCTCTGCATGATTATGGCCATTATTGCTCTCTTAGTTTGTCGCTCCTAGTCTTTTGCTAGCCTCCACAACAAAGTATGAGTTCCACTCATGCATCCAACTCCCTAAACCAAGTTATTCCAAAGAGTCCACCATACCTACCTACTAGCTTATGCTATTCCAAGTATATTCTCGCCAATAGCCAGCTAGCAGTTATAGGTAGTGCGAATAGAAATGAGAAGAGTAGCTCACCTGAAATTATCGAGAAGTACTTCTTCCTCGACAAATGGATCTGACATCCTTCACGCTGCTCAGCTCGTGGGCGGTAGAGGCGGGCTAGATCGTTGCAACGGCTGGCACGACATTTGGCATTAGTGCTCGGTAGCAGCGAGTAGGCGCAGCAACTTGGAGCCAGAAGTCAAATGCCCGAAGAGATCATTCTGGTTGGAGAGGGGATTTCGACGCCGCCGGTGCTAGGGTTCATGCGAAAGGGGGAGGGAGTGGATTTGTGAATTTGGTCAACGCACGATGCTCCTTTAGCATCTCGTTTCGCCTACGTGGTTGCCACGTTGGCGCTCGTGTCACGGAAATATTACTGACATGAGGGTCCTGACCGTCTACTTCACGGGGCAGTTTCACGGCATGTTTGGATTTGGTAGGGGTGAGAGGAGTTTGCATCGAAATGGCCCCTCTTGGTAGTTGGCGGCCCAACTTTTTGAAACGCGGTAATTTCAGGCAACATAGGTACCGCCATGCGCTGGCCTGCCAACTTTGGTACCGCAGACGAACAAGCCCCCCGTTGGCGGTTCTTTATGATACACATGTACTTACAATGACAAGAGCTTACTCGTGACTAAAGTTGAGTAGCATGAGGTTCGGTCTTCGTAAGTAAGGGGCATGAGATTTCGGTTTATAACTTGTCAAGCATATCCTCTTAGTTGTGTCACTTTAATCTTAATCACCTTCAAGATGCTTATGATAGGGGCAATGAGAGATGAAAGCTATAAGTACCATAATTTTTGGAAGCTCTTTATGAGACTTGAATCCCTACTTCCTTCTATGAAGGCCTTTCTTCCACCATTATATTGAGTCTCCACCTTCTACCTTTTTGCACCTACTTTGAGAGCATAGTGGCCATTCTTAGTTCTATGTGCATTGTCTCAAGACTAGTTGATTGATGCATAACTTGTTATTGCTTGTTTTAAACTATTGTATCTAGTCACTCTTATGAACTTTGAAGGTGTCCTATGCATTTATATTTGCTACTCTATGAGGGACAAGCTGAATACTATTATGCTATGTTTTCTTTATGTGAAACAAACAAACGTCTTGCAAAGCATTGTTATTCATGAATCTTTTGTTTGTGCCTTTTCATGTTGCATCATAGTTTCTTTGTCTTATTGCTAGAACTTTGTCTTTCATGTTATGATTGAAGTACTATGATCCCAGCTTTGAATGTTTTACAAATACTTTGATCAAGTCTTTGATGGTGCATGTCACCTCAAAAATTATTCTTTCTTTTTATCACTTACCTACTCGAGGACGAGCAGGAGTTAAGCTTGGGGATGTTGATACATTGCAAATGTATCTATAATTTTTGATGTTCCATGCTTGGTTTTATCCACTTTCTTGTGTTTTGTCCACACTCTGGAGTACTTTTCATATGATTTCTTGGACTAACCTATTAACAAGAGCCACAGTGCCAGCTACCTGTTTTCTGCTATTTTTAGTTCCAGGAAAGTCAGAAAATGAATATTCTCGGAATTGGACGGGACAAAATCCAAAGTGCCTGTTTTTTCGGAAGTCATCAAGTGCCAGAATACGAGACGGAGAGGGGCCAGGGGGCACCACACCACCTGGCCACGCTGTGCCCAGCCGCGCCAGGTGGGTGGTGGTGCCCCGCACCCTCGGCCTGCCTTTCCGCCTATAAGATGCCCTCGGGATGAAAACACTAAGGGCCCAATCAAAAATCCACGAAAGAGTCTATAGCCGCCGTCATCTCCATCCCTAGATCGGGAGGGATCTGAAGATCTTCCTGGCACCCTGCCGGAGAGGGGAATTCACCCTGGAGGCCTTCTTCATCACCATGCAAGCCTCCGGTGTGATGCGTGAGTAGTTCATCCTTGGACTACGGATCCATGTAGTAGCTAGATGGCTGGTTCTCCTCCTTTGTGCTTTCATGTTTAGATCTTGTGAGCTCTGTTCATGATCAAGATCATCTATTTGTAATCATACATGTTGTGTTTACAGGGATCTGATGGATATTGAGATGCTATTTCAGATTGATTATTGATTCTATCATGTCTTTTTTATTTGTGATCTTGCATGCTTTCCGTTGTTAGTAGCTATCTTGGCTAAGTAGATGCTAGCAACTCCAAGAGTTAGTATTTATGCTCGATAGTGGGTTCATTCCTCTGGTAATCTCGGGAAGTGACAGAAATCTCTAAGGTACTAGATGTGCTGTTGCTACTAGGGAGAAAACAACAATCCTTTGTTCATAGAACAATCATATTGTTTACTTTACATGCAGTTCGTAAAGCAATAATCTATTGCTTGTAACTTAATACTGGAGGGGGTTCGGATGATAACCTGAAGGTGGATTATTAGTCATAGATGAAGTTGGATGGCGGTCTATGTATAATGTTGTAATGCCCAATCAAGTCTCAAAGGAGTCAATATGATTAATATATGCATATATTGCTTTCTCGATGTTTGTCAATTGCCCCGTTGTAATTTGTCTTTGTCTTTTACATTCCTATGGAGATCCACCTCTAGTGAACTATGGATCCCAGTCCTTGTCTTTTACATTCAATCTACAATCTTTTACTTCTTTGTGTTTACTTTCTGCAAACTTTTAATTCTTTCCATTCGATACGTTTAATCCTTTGTTTTCCACAAAACACGGTGAGATTGACAACCTCATCGCAAGTTGGGGACAAAGTTCTGTGGTTGTGTTGTGCAGGTCTCCACGTTGCTACTAGCACCGATAGTGTGCCCTGCCAAAGCTCAGCTAGTAACACCTTTGGGGTGTTTCCTTGCTCCTACTGGTTCGATTAAACCTTGGTTTCATAACTGAGGGAAACTTGCTGCTGTGCTCATCGTACCTTCCTCTTGGGGTTCCCAACGAGCTCTAGATCAACCACGCACCAGCACTTTTCTAGGTGCCGTGCATTGAGCCATCAGGTCCACATGTAGTTTGTGAAAAGAACACACATGCAATGACTACTAGTTGATCCATAAGTAGTTTGTGGAAAATAACACACATGCAATGAGTCTAGTGGATCCATGTGTGGTTTGTGGGAAAGAACACACATGCAATGACTCTAGTGCTGGTTTCTGGTTTTAGTATAAGAACAAACATGCAATTACTCAAATGGATCCATATGTGGTTTGTGGAAAGAACACACATGCAATGACTCTGGTTGATCCATATGTGGTTTGTGGAAAGAACACACATGCAATGACCACTGGTTGATCCATATGTGGTTTGTGGAAAATAACACACATGCAATGACCACTGGTTGATTCATGTGTGGTTTGTGGAAAGAACACACATGCAATGACAGTGGTGGATCCATGTGTGGTTTGTGAAAAGAACACACATGCAATGACTCTAGTGTTGGTTTTACTATAAGATCCCACACATGCAATGACTCTAGTGGGTTCACATGTAGTTTGTGAAAAGAACACACATGCAATGACCACTGGTTGATCCATATGTGGTTTGTGGAAAGAACACACATGCAATGACACTTCTTGATCCATGTGTGGTTTGTGGAAAAGAACACACATGCAATGACCACTGGTTGATCCATGTGTGGTTTGTGGAAAGAACACACATGCAATGACCATTGGTTAATCCATATGTGGTTTGTGGAAAGAACACACGTGCAATGACCACTGGTTGATCCATATGTGGTTTGTGGAAAAGAACGCACATGCAATTACCACTTGTTGATCCATGTGTGGTTTGTGGAAAGAACACACATGCAATGACTCTAGTGGTTGATCCATGTGTGGTTTGTGGAAATAACACACATGCAATGACTCTATTGGTTGATCCATGTGTGGTTTGTGGAATAACACACATGCAATGACTCTAATGGATCCATAAGTGGTTTATGGAAAAGAACACACATGCAATGACTCTAGTGCTAGTTTTAGTATAAGAACACACATACAATGACTCTAGTGGGTCCACATGTAGTTTGTGAAAAGAACACATATGCAATGGCCACTGGTTGATCCATAAGTGGTTTGGGGAAACAACACACATGCAGTGACCACTGGTGGATCCATATGTTACTTGTGAAAATAACACACATGCAATAAACACTGGTGGATACATAAGTGGTTTGTGGAAAGAACACACATGCAACGACTCTAGTGCTAGTTTTAGTATAAGAACACACATGCAAAGACTCTAATGGATCCATATGTGGTTTGTGAAAATAACACACATGCAATGACCACTTGTTGATCCATGTGTGGTTTGTGGGAAGAACACACCTGTAATGACAGTGGTGGATCCATGTGTGGTTTGTGGAAAGAACACACATGCAATGAGTCTAGTGGATCCATGTGTGGTTTGTGGAAAAGAACACACATGCAATGACTCTAGTGCTGGTTTCTGGTTTTAGTATAAGAACAAACATGCAATTACTCAAATGGATCCATATGTGGTTTGTGGAAAGAACACACATGCAATGACTCGGGTTGATCCATATGTGGTTTGTGGAAAGAACACACATGCAATGACCACTGGTTGATCCATATGTGGTTTGTGGAAAATAACACACATGCAATGACCACTGGTTGATTCATGTGTGGTTTGTGGAAAGAACACACATGCAATGACAGTGGTGGATCCATGTGTGGTTTGTGAAAAGAACACACATGCAATGACTCTAGTGTTGGTTTTAGTATAAGATCCCACACATGTAATGACTCTAGTGGGTTCACATGTGGTTTGTGAAAAGAACACACATGCAATGACCACTGGTTGATCCATACGTTACTTGTGAAAATAACACACATGCAATGACCACTGGTTGATCCATATGTGGTTTGTGGAAAAGAACGCACATGCAATTACCACTTGTTGATCCATGTGTGGTTTGTGGAAAGAACACACATGCAATGACTCTAGTGGTTGATCCATGTGTGGTTTGTGGAAATAACACACATGCAATGACTATATTGGTTGATCCATGTGTGGTTTGTGGAATAACACACATGCAATGACTCTAATGGATCCATAAGTGGTTTATGGAAAATAACACACATGCAATGACTCTAGTGCTAGTTTTAGTACAAGAACACACATACAATGACTCTAGTGGGTCCACATGTAGTTTGTGAAAAGAACACATATGCAATGGCCACTGGTTGATCCATAAGTGGTTTGGGGAAACAACACACATGCAGTGACCACTGGTGGATCCATATGTTACTTGTGAAAATAACACACATGCAATAAACACTGGTGGATACATAAGTGGTTTGTGGAAAGAACACACATGCAACGACTCTAGTGCTAGTTTTAGGATAAGAACACACATGCAAAGACTCTAATGGATCCATATGTGGTTTTTGAAAATAACACACATGCAATGACCACTTGTTGATCCATGTGTGGTTTGTGGGAAGAACACACCTGTAATGACAGTGGTGGATCCATGTGTGGTTTGTGGAAAGAACACACATGCAATGAGTCTAGTGGATCCATGTGTGGTTTGTGGAAAAGAACACACATGCAATGACTCTAGTGCTGGTTTCTGGTTTTAGTATAAGAACAAACATGCAATTACTCAAATGGATCCATATGTGGTTTGTGGAAAGAACACACATGCAATGACTCGGGTTGATCCATATGTGGTTTGTGGAAAGAACACACATGAAATGACCACTGGTTGATCCATATGTGGTTTGTGGAAAATAACACACATGCAATGACCACTGGTTGATTCATGTGTGGTTTGTGGAAAGAACACACATGCAATGACAGTGGTGGATCCATGTGTGGTTTGTGAAAAGAACACACATGCAATGACTCTAGTGTTGGTTTTAGTATAAGATCCCACACATGTAATGACTCTAGTGGGTTCACATGTGGTTTGTGAAAAGAACACACATGCAATGACCACTGGTTGATCCATACGTGGTTTGTGGAAAGAACACACATGCAATGACCACTGGTTGATCCATATGTGGTTTGTGGAAAAGAACGCACATGGAATTACCACTTGTTGATCCATGTGTGGTTTGTGGAAAGAACACACATGCAATGACTCTAGTGGTTGATCCATGTGTGGTTTGTGGAAATAACACACATGCAATGACTCTATTGGTTGATCCATGTGTGGTTTGTGGAATAACACACATGCAATGACTCTAATGGATCCATAAGTGGTTTATGGAAAAGAACACACATGCAATGACTCTAGTGCTAGTTTTAGTATAAGAACACACATACAATGACTCTAGTGGGTCCACATGTAGTTTGTGAAAAGAACACACATGCATTGGCCACTGGTTGATCCATAAGTGGTTTGTGGAAAGAACACACATGCAGTGACCACTAGTGGATCCATATGTTACTTGTGAAAATAACACACATGCAATAAACACTGGTGGATACATAAGTGGTTTGTGGAAAGAACACACATGCAACGACTCTAGTGCTAGTTTTAGTATAAGAACACACATGCAAAGACTCTAATGGATCCATATGTGGTTTGTGAAAATAACACACATCCAATGACCACCTGTTGATCCATGTGTGGTTTGTGGGAAGAACACACCTGCAATGACAGTGTTGGATCCATGTGTGGTTTGTGGAAAGAACACACATGCAATGACTCTAGTGGTTGATCCATGTGTGGTTTGTGGAAATAACACACATGCAATGACTCTAGTGTTGGTTTTAGTATAAGAACATGCATGCAATGACTCTCGTGGGTTCACATGTGGTTTATGGAAAAGAACACACATGCAATGACCACTGGTTGATCCATATGTGGTTTGTGGAAGAACACACATGCAATGACGCTGCTTGATCCATGTGTGATTTGTGGAAAGAACACACATGCAATGACTCTAGTGGTTGATCCATGTGTGGTTTGTGGAAATAACACAGATGCAATGACTCTATTGGTTAATCCATGCGTGGTTTGTGGAATAACACACATGCAATGACCACTGGTTGATCCATGTGTGGTTTGTGGAAAGAACACACATGCAATGACCACTTGTTGATCCCTATGTGGTTTGTGGAAAAGAACACACATGCAATGACCACTTGTTTATCCATGTGTGGTTTGTGGAAAGAACACACAAGCAATGACCACTGGTTGATCCATATGTGGTTTGTGGAAAAGAACATACATGCAAAGACCACTGTTTGATCCATAAATTGTTTGTGGAAAAGAACACACATGCAATGAGTCTAGTGGATCCATGTGTGGTTTGTGGCAAAGAACACACATGCGATGACTCTAGTGCTGGTTTGTGGTTTCAGTATAAGAACAAACATGCAATGACTCAAATGGATCCATATGTGGTTCGTGGAAAGAACACACATGCAATGACACTGGTTGATCCATAAGTGGTTTGTGGAAAGAACACACATGCAATGACCACTGGTTGATGCATATGTGGTTTGTGGAAAAGAACACACATGCAATGACCACTCATTGATCCATGTGTGGTTTGTGGAAAGAACACACATGCAATGACACTGGTTGATCCATAAGTGGTTTGTGGAAAGAACACACATGCAATGACCACTAGTTGATCCATATGTGGTTTGTGGAAAATAACACACATGCAATGACCACTCGTTGATCCATGTGTGGTTTGTCGAAAGAACACACATGCAATGACCACTAGTTGATCCATAAGTGGTTTATGGAAAAGAACACACATGCAATGACCACTGGTTGATCCATGTGTGGTTTGTGGAAAGAACACACATGCAATGGCCACTGGTTGATCCATATGTGGTTTGTGAAAAGAACACACATGCAATGACTCTAGTGGGTTCACATGTGGTTTGTGGAAAAGAACACACATGCAATGACCACTGGTTGATCCATATGTGGTTTGTGAAAAGAACACAAATGCAATGACCACCGGTTGATCCATATGTGGTTTGTGTAAAGAACACACATGCAATGACCACGGGTTGATCCATGTGTGGTTTGTGGAAAGAACACACATGCAATGACCACTAGTTGATCCATATGTGGTTTGTGAAAAGAACACACTTGCAATGACTCTAGTGGGTTTCACATGTGGATTGTGGAAAAGAACACACATGCAATGACCACTTGTTGATCCATATGTGGTTTGTGAAAAGAACACACATGCAATGACCACTGGTTGATCCATATGTGGTTTGTAGAAAGAACACACATGCAATGACACTGCTTGATCCATGTGTGGTTTGTGGAAAAGAACACACATGCAATGACTCTAGTGGTTGATCCATGTGTGGTTTGTGGAAATAACACACATGCAATGACTCTAGTGCTGGTTTGTGGTTTTAGTATAAGAACAAACATGCAATGACTCAAATGGATCCATATGTGGTTTCGGAAAGAACAAACATGCAATGACACTGGTTGATCCATATGTGGTTTGTGGAAAGAACACACATGCAATGACCACTGGTTGATCCATATGTGGTTTATGGAAAAGAACAAATATGCAATGACAACTGGTTGATCCATGTGTGGTTTGTGGAAAGAACACACATGCAATGACACTTCTTGATCCATGTGTGGTTTGTGGAAAAGAACACACATGCAATGACCACTGGTTGATCCATGTGTGGTTTGTGGAAAGAACAAACATGCAATGACCACTGGTTAATCCATATGTGGTTTATGGAAAGAACACACATGCAATGACCACTGGTTGATCCATATGTGGTTTGTGGAAAAGAACGCACATGCAATTACCACTTGTTGATCCATGTGTGGTTTGTGGAAAGAACACACATGCAATGACTCTAGTGCTAGTTTTAGTATAAGAATACACATGCAAAGACTCTAATGGATCCATATGTGGTTTGTGAAAATAACACACATGCAATGACCACTTGTTGATCCATGAGTGGTTTGTGGGAAGATCACACATGCAATGATAGTGGTGGATCCATGTGTGGTTTGTCGAAAGAACACACATGCAATGACTCTAGTGGTTGATCCATGTGTGGTTTGTGGAAATAACACACATGCAATGACTCTAGTGTTGGTTTTAGTATAAGAACACACATGCAATGACTCTAGTGGGTTCACATGTGGTTTATGGAAAAGAACACACATGCAATGCCCACCGGTTGATCCATATGTGGTTTGTGGAAGAACACACATGCAATGACACTGCTTGATCCATGTGTGGTTTGTGGAAAGAACACACATGCAATGACTCTAGTGGTTGATCCATGGGTGGTTTGTGGAAATAACACACATGCAATGACTCTATTGGTTGATCCATGTGTGGGTTTGTGGAATAACACACATGCAATGACTCTAATGGATCCATAAGTGGTTTATGGAAAAGAAAACACATGCAATGATTCTAGTGCTAGTTTTAGTATAAGAACACACATACAATGACTCTAGTGGGTCCACATGTAGTTTGTGAAAAGAACACACATGCAATGACCACTGGTTGATCCATAAGTTGTTTGTGGAAAAGAACACACATGCAATGAGTCTAGTGGAGCCATGTGTGGTTTGTGGAAAATAACACACATGCAATGACTCTAGTGCCATTTTGTGGTTTTAGTATAAGAACAAACATGCAATGAATCAAATGGATCCATATGTGGTTTGTGGAAAGAACACACATGCAATGACACTGGTTATTCCATATGTGGTTTGTGGAAAGAACACACATGCAATGACCACTGGTTGATCCATATGTGGTTTGTGGAAAAGAACACACATGCAAAGACCACTGGTTGATCCATAAGTTGTTTGTGGAAAAGAACACACATGCAAACAGTCTAGTGGATCCATGTGTGGTTTGTGGAAAAGAACACACATGCAGTGACTCTAGTGCCGGTTTGTGGTTTTAGTATAAGAACAAACATGCAATGACTCAAATGGATCCATATGTGGTTTGTGGAAAGAACACACATGCCATGACTCTGGTTGATCCATATGTGGTTTGTGGAAAGAACACACATGCAATAACCACTGGTTGATCCCTATGTGGTTTGTGAAAAAGAACAGACATGCAATGACCACTGGTTGATCCATGTGTGGTTTGTGGAAAGAACACACATGTAATGACAATGGTGGATCCATGTGTGGTTTGTGAAAATAACACACATGCAATGTCTCTAGTGTTGGTTTTAGTATAGGAACACACATGCAATGACTCTAGTGGGTTCACATGTGGTTTGTGAAAAGAACACACAGGCAATGACCACTGGTTGATCCATATGTGGTTTGTGGAAAGAACACACATGCAATGACACTGCTTGATCCATGTGTGGTTTGTGGAAAAGAACACACATGCAATGACCACAGGATGATCCATGTGTGGTTTGTGGAAAAAACACACATGCAATGACCACTGGTTGATCCATATGTGGTTTGTGAAAAAGAACACACATGCAATGACCATTGGTTGATCCATATGTGGTTTGTGGAAAGAACACCCATGCAATGAATCTAGTGCTAGTTTTAGTATAAGAACACACATACAATGACTCTAGTGGGTCCACATGTAGTTTGTGAAAAGAACACACATGCAATGACCACTGGTTGATCCATAAGTTGTTTATGGAAATGAACACAAATGCAATGAGTCTAGTGGATCCATGTGTGGTTTGTGGAAAAGAACACACATGCAATGACTCTAGTGCTGGTTTGTGGTTTTAGTATAAGAACAAACATGCAATGACTCAAATGGATCCATATGTGGTTTGTGCAAAGAACACACATGCAATGACACTGGTTGATCCATATGTGGTTTGTGGAAAAGAACACACATGCAATGACCATTGGTTGATCCATGTGTGATTTGTGGAAAGAACACACATGCAATGACAGTGGTGGATCCATGTGTGGTTTGTGAAAACAGCACACATGCAATGACTCTAGTGTTGGTTTTAGTATAAGAACACACATGTAATGACTCTAGTGGGTTCACATGTGGTTTGTGAAAAGAACACACATGCAATGACCACTGGTTGATACATATGTGGTTTGTGGAAAGAACACACATGCAATGACACTTCTTGATCCATGTGTGGTTTGTGGAAAAGAACACACATGCAATGACCACTGGTGGATCCATGTGTGGTTTGTGGAAAGAACACACATGCCATGACCACTGGTTGATCCATATGTGGTTTGTGGAAAAGAACACACATGGAATGACCACTGGTTGATCCATATGTGGTTTGTGGAAAGAACACACATGCAATGACCACTCGTTGATACATGTGTGGTTTGTGAAAAGAACACACATGCAATGCCACCGGTTGATCCATAAGTGGTTTGTGGAAAAGAACACACACGCAATGACCACTGGTTGATCCATAAGTGGTTTGTGGAAAGAACGCACATGCAATGAACACTGGTGGATCCATAAGTGGTTTGTGGAAAGAACACGCATGCAATGACTCTAGTGCTGGTTTGTGATTTTAGTATAAGGACAAACATGCAATGCCACAAATGGATCCATATGTGGTTTGTGGAAAGAAGACACATGCAATGACACTGGTTGATCCATGTGTGGTTTGTGGAAAGAACACACATGCAATGACTCTAGTGGTTGATCCATGTGTGGTTGATGGAAATAACACACATGCAATGACTCTAATGCTGGTTTTAGTTTAAGAACACATATGGATCCATATGTGGTTTGTAGAAAAGAACACGCATGCAATGACCACTGATTGATCCATAAGTGGTTTGTGGAAAGAACACACATGTAGTGAACACTAGTTGATCCATGTGTGGTTTGTGAAAAGAACACACATGCAATGCCATTGGTTGATCCATATGTGGTTCGTGGAAAGAACACACATGCAATGACACTGGTTGATCCAAATGTGGTTCATGATAGGAACACACATGCAATAACTCTTGTGGATACATATGTGGTTTGTGGAAAGAACACACATGCAATGAACTCTAGTGGATCTATCTTGGCATAATTTGATGTATGCCATGATGCATTTAATTGTAAAACACACCCACTTTCCATTTTTACACTACTCAGCTTTGCCCCCTCCCCCCTCTCTCTCTGTCTCTTTCGTAGAAGCCCAAACATGTGCCCACTCTGTCTGCTACGCCCTTATTGGTTGTCATAGTTGTCACACGGATCATGCGCACCAACCGTTGATCCTGTGTGATCCAACAGGGCTCGTTGCACACGTCGTACCCTTCACAGGACAACACGAGACATCACGGACGTCTCCCTAAACGAGACTTCTATAAGAAGGAACATGATGCCGTCCATGGAAAAAGTCATCGAGTGGTCATGTCATGTTTAATCTAGTCTACAAAGGCTACAAGTCTACTGCACGGCAACTGGTTATCCACGGACCACTGGCTATACCATTTTTACTACGCAGCGTGCCTGCACTCTCAATTCCGTCAGGCCCCACCACACGAACCTTCCATGCAGAAGCCACAGCCGGAAGAGCTATCAACCGGGGCTCTCGAGGAGGCCTAAATGTCCCTGCATTAAAAACCCAGCCTATCGGGTCCTCCATTCGCACTCATCCACTACTCTCTCTTCCCTATCCAGCAAAACCCCACAATCTTAAACGTACTTGCACGAACCTTCTCCATGAAACCGGTGCGTGGGGGTGAGTTTCTGGGCATCGCCACTGGGGTGGTTCTTCATGTGGCAGATCTAGAGGAGCATCACGCAGCACAGGCCGAGGAGGATGTGCAGTTCAACCCCTTGGGGGACCATGTGCACGCCGGTGCTGATGACTTCGGAGGCGCCGATGAGGGTGTGGAGTTCGACGAACATGCTCCGCTCATGTACCCGGAGGTACATCTATTTCTACTTGTTTCATATTTTTGGCTCGAGCTTAATCTATCCAGGCGTCATAAAAAAATCTAGTCCTAATGATTAGATGCAACGTACGAACCGGTACATGGAGAGATCTAGTCTGTTCTGAATGAATCCAAATTATTTATTTATTAATAATTTACCAAGAACACAAACCACATTAATTAGACGGCTGTAATGAACTGTTGTACCTGTATAGACATGTTATTGCATCGAAAGTAACTTGGAATGGTGGAAGGAATATATATTTATTATTTTGCTCATTTCGGTTTGTATTCCATACATTACAGGTGTATTCAAGTGAGATGGACTCTGACAAGGAGACCAGGGACAACAAGAGCCGCCATGTCATGAAGAAGCTCAAGAGCGGGATAATCCCTTTCCGCACTCGACTTGGGGAGCTCAGGTGCCGTTTCTGTAAGAAAGGAGTCAACCCAAGGATTTCCAGCTTGATTCTGCATGCGATTGGCATCGGTAAAATCCCGGCTAGTAAACACAAGTCGGCGACCAAGGATAAGCACGCTGCTTATGGCAAGTTCCTAAGGGAGTACGTCAAGACCGGCCTAGTGTCCCCTTACTTAGGAATCAGCAACTTCTAGACGACCAACCCCGTCACTGTGCTGGCCTGGCCACTAATAATATTTAGTTCTCTTACCGTATCTAGACCCTTAAACTATGGGGATTTCTATTTTCGTACCCTTCAAAATATATTCAAGTTCATATGTTTATGTTGTTAAAGTTCCAGTGGCATACTCGTTATTTTGCATGGATAGAGGGGTGCCCCCGACAGACATAAGGGTTATCCTGTCCGCTAGATCATAGAGGATCAACGGTTGGTGGGAAAAACTGAGTACAACTGAATCGCCATGGCTAGACACGAGGGAAAAAACGTGACTCGCGACTAAAGTGCGGGCGTGAAGCGGACACGTGTGGCCGTGCATGATGCATTAGCGTACACGGTGCACGGTAGTGCAACGAAACGCCGCTTCCCTTCTCCTTTAATAGGGGCCTCCCCACTCCCACTCATCATGCACTCACTCACTAAACCGTCTCCACTGTCCCATCACCTCCTGCAAACGCCCAACAAAACCCCAACCACGCCGGCGATGGAGAAGATCGGCGCGGTGGCCATCGGCGCCTCCAAGGCCGCCGGCGAGGAGCCCCGTCTCCCCCTCAGATCCGCCAGAGTCACGGGCGAGGAGGCCCCCACCGGTCTCAGACAGATCCTGCTCGGCTGGGAGCCCTACGAGGAGGTTGTCTACATAAGGCTGGAGAACCCCTACGATACCAGCATCGCCGACCCATGGTCTGAGGTAACCAGGGTTTTCTCCCCTTCCCTTGTTCTTCCCGTGTTCCCATCGTTGGATGCTAGATCATATGTCATTAGGGCTCGGCTGTTCATATTTTTTACAGTAGCTAATCCTATTGTGTTAGATCTCGATTTTCGATGAATCCCCCTGTTCGTAGTTGAGATCAGTATTCGATTTGGTTTGAGATTTGGGGAATAATTGGGAGATCTCATTCGGTTAATTTATGCAAAAAATCAATCCCGATAATCAAAGTATCTCAATCATGTCCTTATTTCACTCTACTGTTTTTTTCCAACAGGAGGATAGCAGCGACCTCCGCAATGCATTTAGTCGCAGGACACCAAGACTCGTCATGTGCTGAGGAGGCTAAAGTTTGGTCAGTACAACAACTTCTTCACCGGCGACGTGTACAGGTGCCCCTTCTACCCCACCAGGAGGCTCCACAGCACGGACTTCAACTCCCTCGTGAAGAATGCCGAGGACGTGAGGACCTGCGGCGAGTCCGTGAACATCCACGGCTTCAGGGCCAAGCACTAGGCGCTCGGTCTTCACCTCCGCAACCTCTAGAAGGTGGATATCGAGGAGGGTCGCATGCCCCCGATCAGACCCAAGGTGCCCAAGCTCAAGGGGCTGGGCATCATGAAGTGGAGGAGGCACCAGAGGGAGGAGGTGGATGCCCTCCTGGAAGAGGCCACGAGGGGCCACTGATCAGCTGCTGCTGTTGTAAAGCAGCTTCTTTTGTCTTGTCTGTGTTGAAGCAGTCCGCTGCTGCTGCTGAGCAGCCTAATTGTCGAACCTCGTTAAGTACCGTACTATATAACCTATATTAGCTACTTTATCAACATCTGCTCTGTTTACTGAATTTATTTATGGTGCTGGTTTGTTTTGCTGCTCTAGATTTGCTACCGAATTGGGGAAAAACGATCGCAAAAGGAACAATGAATGAAGAGAGAAGCTGCTCTAGATTCCCTACCTTTTTGGAAAAAAAACACAACTGTTAGAGAGAGAGAGGGGAAAAGGTGCTCTTAAAAAGGCCAAATAACAAAAAAAACTTCCACTTTAGGCATCATGGCGCACGTAACGGCCAAGCCTTTGACCAGACGGCACCCCCCTCCGAGCGCATGTGAGTGCTTCGGAATATCGGGAGGGAAAAAGTGAGGACAAACGAGACACAATGTTGCTATAGCTAAATCTGACAAAAAGCTGAATTTGGCTTTACCATGCAATTTGGTTAGAGCTCCACAATGTAGCTATTCTAAATCCCTAAACTAAGTGGTGCATTGAAACCTAATGCTTTTCCACCGACACGTGTGTTGCAGAGTTGCTTGATCGTGCATGCTTACACAAGTGGCCTACAGAGAAACTTATAGAAGCATGGGCAAATGAGCTTCATTTTGGAAAATTCAGGACAAGCTTTGCACAATCGGCAGGCCTGATCGGCTGGGCGGCTGCCCCGGGTGCAGGGATGCTAGGTCCATGTCTATGCTTACACTTCTTAAACTTGTTAGGAATTAATAATAACTGTACACTTCCTTCTGTCCTATCATGTTACGTCAGTCAAGATCACAAGACTGGCCGCGGATCGAACGGACGGTGGTCTACGTGACCGTCTCGCCACGCCAAAGCCACGTCACACCCGCCCCATCGCCACCGGACGGACGCCAATTTAATCACTAGGATTGGAAACCATCGGTGCTCGCTCGGTCAAACTTGCTTCCGCATGGGTATGACCGAATATTGGTAAACGGAATTTAAGCATCGCTTCGCCTCCTCAAAGACATCATCGTGCAAAAATCCCCAACTCATTCCTTCATGGCGCCGCCATCAAGAAGAACCATCGACGCTGCCACAGGCACCGCCTCCGCCTGGCCATACCACCACAACAGATCACTCCACCTCCACACCTAGTCCCAGCCACCGCTACTGACCCTAGGCCACCGCCGCCGCATTAGCTGCTGCCATGGACGCAGAGTACGGCGTGTTCGGCGACGGGAGCGACTACACCGACGAGTACACCGTCACCGCCCATGGCACCACCAAGCTGACGGTCGTCCACACAAATGCGTCAGCGGAGGTGGCCAAGGTCATCGCAATGTACGAGCGGTGGCTACAGGAGCCGATGGATATGTACAAGATCGTCAGCCTTGACCTCGAGTATACCAAAGATAGGAAGAGGACGGTGCTTTTGCAGCTGTCCATGCGCAACCAGTGCCTACTATATCACGTATGTAGGGCCAAATCTGTATGCCCGGAGCTTCGCGAGTTCCAACACAGGAGGGAGATCTACTTCGCCAGCATCGACATCAAGAACGACACTCCGAAGATAGAACGGGATCTCCTCGTTCATGTCATCAATCACGTCGATCTCCAACGTTTATGGAGGTACCCGGATGGCGGTACGGGGAAAGCCGGCATGGCTAGACACGCCTCCGACATCATCGACCGCGAGTATGCCAGCATGAAAATCGAGTTCCTGAAGCACCTTCACGAGCGATGGAAGTGGAGGCACCTGGATTATGATGCGATCAAGTATGCAGCCAGGGACGCGTATGTCTGCTACGAGATGATGAACAGGATCTGGCGGGTGGGTGAGTGTGCTGTTTACCACTACTAGTTTTGCATTTCGTTCCTAGTTTTATCTCGCCTGTATTTTATCTCGCATGTATTTTCTAAGCATTCTGTGTGTAAGAACCAAGCTCGTATGATCCCTGTGCTATTAGCTACTTAACCTATATGAATTACATTCCCCCTTTTGTAAGCTCAACATTCATTCTTACAAATTCTGTCTGTGCCATTTGCATGTGGCGGAATCCAGGACTGACATGCATAACGTGTGATACAGTCATAAGTCATAACGAAACCCAGATTATAGAGAAGGATACAGTCATAAACCAGATTATAGTTTGACAAAGGTAATACACAGCAGTTTCGTAATTGCTCACATAGTGTACTTATGAAATAACATGTTTTCATAAACACAATAATCATGCACTAATAGTCTACATCCCAGCCTGTTGGAGAAGGCAACCGATCCCAGGATGCCTTCGGTCGCTTGCCCCGGTTTGTAGATTCATCTACACTCCGGCATCTAGGACAAACAACCTGCCCTGGTGGTGGTTCAATGATGCGATGCCTGGAACGAGATTTTACAATCTGGCGGTACATCTCGTGGCTAACATACCCGTCAATTGTAGCGTACTTCAGATTAGGTTCAGAAAGTGGCTTATCCTCCCAGTAATCGTGCCCTAAACGCCTCCACGAACATCTCGACAATCTGTCCTTCATGTCAGTGTACCACAGGTCTATGAGTTCGGAGGCAAGAGCGGCCATCCCGATCTTGCCGCCCTTCATCCCTGGGATCCAGTAAATTTCCTGGATGTCCACTCTGCACTTCTTTGGGATTCTAATGTTGACAGTTGGGCTTTCAAGCAGTTTACTGTCATTCGTGATGTCAACACTGGTAAATGTTATGTGTTGGGTCACGAGAAAGTCATGAAACAGATCCCTAATGCTTTCGCCCCACCTGCATGAAAATGAATTTAGACAAATAATATAGCAATAAGTTTTGCAAACAGACGGTTCAGAACAAAAGACAAAGAAAGTCTACCAGATCCCGCTGCCCTTCTCACAAAAAGGCTGGTATACGAGGACGTGCTCCTTCATGGAGAGTTGCACCACAGCGATCCTACGGTGATCGCGGTTTTACTCGAGGTCTAGACCTACGAACCTGTTTTCTTCGAACTACAGCCAACTCGTGTAATTATTCAGAGTGTTCCTCACCATCCGAGGGTCAGTGGTGTAGACGACATCGATCTTCTTCCCGCCATGTACTTCGATGTCGAAGTGCGCACTTTCTTTCCTGCCGTCGTTTTGGACGTCCGGAGCGTCCATGACTACAGGCAAGAGGGAAAGGATACGGAGGAAGAGCGTGATGCGGTGGTGGAGGAAATGGATGAGGCCATGGAGGACGAAATGAGACAGAGAAGTGAAAGATTGGAACCACCCTTACCAATATCTGGAATGGTGCACGACCGTTCGTAGTAGGGTGAAGGTGGCGAAAAACGGCGGTTTTACACGTCGACGCTAGCACTTCCTAAAATTTGTTCTACGCCACTTGCATGCGGTGGAATCAATTCAAACGTAGGCACGTTTGCGCGTGCCGACCGTCACTCACTGACAGGCAGGTCGCACATTTCCCTTTTACCATTTATTTTTTCACTTCCTCTAGACGGTTCTGGTGCCCGCCCTCAATAATTACGCCCCCTTAGTTTCTCCCACGTGGACGAGAACCGGTGGCGGCGGCGGTTCCTTGCAGATTCGCTCCCCACTTGAACAACTGCCCCCATCCCTGATTCCACCCCCTCTCGAATCCATCCGCCTCCTTATCACAACACCTCCATTAATCTACCGGATTCCAGACTCCATTTGCCGCTATGAGTAGAGCTTGGGGTAGCAGCAGGCTGAAGCGAAAGGCATGCGACAACGACGCGGATGGCCAGGACGACCGCTACCGCGAGGATTGGGGATGGCTGAACCTCAGTGTCGCGAATGTGCATAGGATCGCCTCGGAGTTGGACATCATCTCAGCCGCTTTCGCCGCTGCAGATCCTCGCTACCGCATGACGATGCAGAACATGGACGAACAACCGTTCGGCACGCCAGACCTTCTTTACCCCGATAACAGCAAATGGCCAGATGACCGCGATGGCCAGACGCCAGTATTTAGCTTATTCGTTCAGTCATATCGTTGACTCATATGTGCTGAACTCTCATCGGAATCCTATGTTCCTTTCGTCGAACGTGTTGTGTGCACGCGCGGTTTGAACAAATCGAACCATTTAAGACTATTTTGTACAAATAAAGCTCGCCGCACTGATATTCTGGTATTTTCATAGTGACACGGTCTTACTTTAGGTGATAGACGAGTTGTCAATTTCGATTTTGCAATGGAATGCCTGCTAGGTGATATTCTGTTTCCTAAAATAAAAACAAACAGATTAGACGATTTAAGGCTGTTATGCCCCGAGCTGTTTAATTATGATCATCGTCAGGAGTTTGTTCTGGGGGCTCTGCTACTACTCCATATATTGAGTATCTTCGTAGTGACACAAGCACAATTTAGGCGATATCTGAGGAGACACTCGTATTTAGGCGATATTTTGTGTACTTTAATCTGAAGGCCCAGTTGTCAAATTGTATCTGCAATGGAATCCATGCTACTTTATTGTACCAACTGACAACAAACTCTGCAGAATATTCATGCAAAACTGATGCTGCTGGATATGTGGTTCGAATCAGTAGTGGTGAATATCAAGGAAGAAGAAGACACGGAAATGGAAGATGACCAGAACTGGGTGGGTGGTAACGGCGAGTGGCTGGTCCTTTTATCACAGGATGGCAGTCCTTGGACTCTAAAAATGGCTACAGATCGAAGAGACTTGCAGTGCCATCTTTGAAGGGTGTCGACATTACTGCATTCAACAGCGGGTGGCCGCCGCCCATTTCCGAATTCGCTTACAGGTTCAACCTCGTGAAGGTACAGCTCCCACATAGACCGCGGGACGGGGCGTGGAAGAACTGGGAGTATGACCTCTTAGCGGTGTTTGACAAGGCAATCACATTCATTAGATGCCCAGAAGACAAGGAATGGACAGTCTTGCACGACGACATCCTGCAGCCGGAGAAGTATGTCGACGCCGTCTTCACCTACGGCTACTCTTCTTACAGACCACAACGCATTTATGCGGTCACTGAACCTAGCGGCGACGTGCGTGTTTGGGAGCCGTCCATTTGGGGTGAGTCATGGTGTCATATAGCATGTAAAATCCCATTCAAAATTCTGCCATCGACCGTTAGTAACACGCAGGTACCCACGTAGCCCCGCGCATCATTCCAGCTCCGGTCATCGAAGATGCAGTAGCAGATGCTGAACTTGGGACACGGCGTTGGTTCCTGGCACCTCTCGGAGACAACACGGAACAGGATGATGAACTCTTGTGGATTCATATCAGGGGAGCACTAAACAGCGTTGGTGATACAATAGAACATATGGGGACACAAGTTTCCTCATACCCATCGTTGCGGTGTCACGTTTTCTCAAGGTCCGCATGCCCATCCAAAGAACCAGTAGAGCAAGTCTGGAGTAGATTCAACAATCTAAAGGGACAATCTGTGTTTCTTGGGATCAACTACCCTTTCTTTGTCGGAGCCCCTGGAGCTATTGAACCTGTAATTGCTCGTGCAGCTGGCCCCGGCGTTGCCGCCGCCAGTGGTGTTGGTGGTGGTGGAGCTGACGAAGAACTAGCTGCTGCTGCTCCTGGTGAAGCTGATGAAATACTTGGTGATGCTGCTGCTGGTGAAGCTGACGAAATACTTGCTAATGCTGATGTTGGTGAAGCTGACAAAATACCCGAGGCTGAGGCTGCCGAGTCCGTGAAGAACATGTTGGTGTTGTTGCTGAGGTGCCAACACTTCTAGTGTTGATAGCAGACTGTGTGTTTGCTGCACACTCACGTGCCTATCATGTTGACACTCTAGATCCGACCTGGAGCCGAATCCACGTCGGGGGGAGGGGGCCTACAATTGGCTCATCAGTGGGGTCGTACTATTTGAAGGAGAATGAAAGACGGCCAAACGCAACATTTTGGTTCGTTCTGACGATACCACCAGCTCCAGGGACCTAGTGCTCATACTGGCAGATCCGATGAACCATTTGTCTTTATCTTTAGCATTAGTTACGCTTATGTGTGTAAAGACTAAGCTGTGCTTATTTGTGTAAGACTAAGTTAGGCCTAACTGCGTAATATTCAGTGAAGCCCAACTTTTCTTTCCATGCCCATAACAACAGAATTGCAGCATAGAACATACAAATGTAATGTGCATACCAGGATAACAACCACTTCAAGCAAATGATACATCGTGTACGCATTTGAACACATCACTAGAATGTGCCACCTATTGATGATTGATGACATGGATCTAGCTTTTATGCGCTTATTTGCATTGAATTGCTCATTGATTTGTTCACATATTTTTTTGGCAATGGCTGATGAACTCCACTCTCTTGGTAACTTTCTTCGTCAGCGAGCACTTGTTGATGCAATGCAAAGTACAGAACATGGTCGTCGTCTTCATTCCATTTAGGTTATCTATGTTTCGTCATCACGGAGCTACTAATTTCAAATGAAAATTTAGTAAACAATATATGTGTACATTGTTAGAGTATGCTACGGCCACGGTACATACATGTTTTTCTACAATCACAAGAAGAAAACTTGATGCATTTTCACCTTGTTGGCATTGTGCCGAACTGGGTGGATGTGGCTTTGGGGTTCGGAGAGGAAGGCACCATGGCTAGTGCGTGTGCGACCACGACGACGGTGAGCTCGTATTCTGGAGGAGACCAACAATACCGAGCATGGTCGGCATGCTGACAGATCTCACCCGGGAATGAATTCTCGTCCCCGCACCGTGCCAATGGTGCGGTCATGGTGAGGCCGAGCTCCGATTCGGGATGGGGAGGAGAATGGGCCGAGCAGGTTTTCCAAGTCCTAGATCTGCGCCATGGCCGTGACCACAGATTGCCGCCCCGGAGGAAGAAGAAGACGCGTAAAGGATGCATGCGCCAACGCTGCAAGCCTACATGGCAGCAACGACGGCAACGACATAACGGCGAAAGCTGACAGGGGGGCCAACTTGACGTCCATTAGCCTGATTTTTTGTATTGAAACGTAAAGTTGAATTCATGCCGAAAAAGACCCTCTGAGTATTTGGCACGCCAACGGTAGTAATCACGACTGATATCAGGGAACTCGGGTACCGCGTTGCCTGGCCACCCCAACTTTCGGGCCGCAAAATGATATTCTCGTCAACGGGGTACCCCTTGCACATGATACATGAGCTTTCCCATAATCAAAATGACAAGGCAAGCAGACAATGAGCATCTCAACAATCTTTTTATTTGATATTTGCATAGGTTTTTATTGGGGATGCTTCATAGAGTGCTCATTATGGTGATGCTGCAAGTTTCCACCATGATTAGGCATGGCTTAGGCTAGTGGCCCAGACGTTTCTCTAACACACATACAAACTCCATGATCTTACAAGTTCCACTTTTATTTCACACCGCAGGCATCTGTAAGCAAAAGAACATGATATCAACGGGGTACAAAGTACAAGTGCAATGTTGAAAGCATTCCCCATGAAACATGGTTCTGCTAATTTCAACTTATAAAGCACAAGCATATACGCAACAAAGAAGGACCCAATGGTTCAAGTTTATTAGATGCAAAAAGTAAAGTGTGCCATCAAGTTCGTGAGAGCTTTAATCACTAGTTTTCTCATAACAAGTTTAAATTGGAAGGTGAACAAAAGCATGAATATACTTGGAATAGCATAAGCTAGTAGGTAGGTATGGTGGACTCTTCGGAATAACTTGGTTTAGGGAGTTGGATGCATGAGTGGAACTCATACTTGGTTGTGGAGGCTAGCAAAAGACTGGGAGCGACAAACTAAGAGAGCAATACTGGCCATAATCATGCAAAGCGACAAAACATCATTGATCAAAGCATAAGGTGATACTACAAGTTGAAAACTAAAGGATCATAAAGGCTATGGTGACTTGAGATAGTCATAGAGCATGCGCCAAGTCAACCCAAATAAAGCATCAAAGGAGAATACCACTATACTATGCTTTAATATGCTAAAACAACGCATGATTCATCCAAGGCACATTAAGCAATCTCAATTGTTTATAAAAAGTCATGCTACAACAAAGAATACTAAGCATAAAGTCAAAACAATATCAAGCATGGCATGACAAAGCATAGGCCACAGTCAAAAACAAGCTCTTTTTACCACATAAGTATGAACTTTCCTACTCTTTTCCAAACCAAACCAAACTATTTGCAAACCAATGTAAGAAAGAGGGGGTCCAACCAATTTATTTAGAAAACTAAGCAAACTAAATCAAACGAAAACCAAAACAAAAATGAAAAATAAGACGCTCTAAGAACAACACAATGGTGCATGAAATAATAAAAATGAAGCGTTTGGAAGAAACCTGGGATTTTTATTGATGAAGAAGGGGATGCCTTGGGCATCCCCAAGCTTTGACGCTTGTACTTCTTGGATATTTCTTGGGTGACACGCGTGCCATCCCCAATCTTGAGCTTTAGTCCATCTTTCATCTCATTACTCATTCCTTCCATACACTTGAAATTTTTCTTCATACAAAACTTCACACAATCTTTATTAGCAACATTAGTGCACTCAAGATAATAGGTCTTTGGGTTCAGTTATAACACCAAATAAACTTCCATTAAAACACTAGCTACTGTATAACTTCCCTCAAAAATCTCAATTCCCCAAAAGAACTCAAAAAGGAACCAACAAGAAGCAAATGCAGAAAATGGCAGAAATCTGTCAAAAGAGACCAGCAGGTAAAGACGAATTTTTTCGAAGACCTTCTGTTGCTCAAATCAAAAAGTGTTGAACTAATGAAAGTTAGATAACAACCTGGGGCGAAGTACAAAAATTCACGCCTCAAAAAGACGTTCAGAGATTTTACACGAATTATTACGGTGAAGCACAGAAATCTGTTTTGGGACAGCAACTTTCCCAATCAATACTTCTCTCTCATTAGAGGCTACTCTTGGCACAAAAAGCAAATAAAAAGGATAAGGAGCGGTTATTACTGAAGTAATAACTTTCAAGACTCATCGAAAACTTTTGGGTTATCTCCCAATAAGTACTTTTCTTTAACGCCTTTAAGTTAGGCATAAGAAGCAAGAAAAAGAATCAAGTGTTCTCAAATGAAGAAACATTAAGACCAAATTTCTTGCCCTTACCTCTCCTACTTTTATTCTTAACCTTAGGGAAAATATGATTGTTTGGTGGAGAAGAAAGGTGCATGGTCCCCTTTCCCACATCTATTATTGCTCCAAGGAGCTCTAATAGGGACCTTCCAAGTGTAATTTGTCCTTTCCCTGCACATTCAATAACAAGATAATCAGTAGAAATCATTCTCCCAAGGATCTTTGTAAACACTCCTTCAGCTATTCCAAGAGGTAATATGGTAGCATTATTAGCAAGAGATATTTCTTTTCCTCCTTCAGTAAGCCCTCAAGTGTTCAAAGATTCATAAATATCTTTGGGCATAAGACAAAATTCAGACATCATATCACAACGGGATTGAAAAGTTTCAGTGTTTATCTCAATCTTTACTGTAGGGAGCCACTTTGATGGTTCAGAATTTATTGGAACATAATTGTGATGCTCCCTAAGCGTATTATAGCAATCTTTTAAACTAGTAGTGACAGTCTCAAGAGTGTTCAATCTAGCAAATATTTTTGCGAAAGAAATATCAGTTTGGCTAGGCAAGTTGTAAGTGAGGATCAATTTATTTATAGCATTAATAGCATCATTCTCATTACATTGGAGGAAATCTCCTCCCACAACAGCATCTAAAGCATATCTATAGCAAAGAGCAATCCCAAGGTAAAAACTGCTATGGAACAAGCTTTGAGTCATTTTAGGCTCAGTTTTTTCATGTAGATCAGAGATTCTAGACCAAGCTTCTTTAAAACTTTCCTCAATTACTTGTTTAAAAGTGAAAATCATTTCCTCGGGTGACATAGTGATTGGAGCAAGGCTA
Organism: Avena insularis; assembly: GCA_023614405.1. Classification (NCBI taxonomy): domain Eukaryota; kingdom Viridiplantae; phylum Streptophyta; class Magnoliopsida; order Poales; family Poaceae; genus Avena; species Avena insularis. The sequence goes on from CM042696.1 coordinate 427,049,947, forward strand.
GACATAATGGCAACTTAGGATAGGAACTAATTTTTTTGTGTTTTCAAATAAGAAAGCAAACTAGTAAAACTATTTTTTGTGTGTTTTTGATAAAGAAACAAGCAAACAAAACAAAAAGAAACTAAGCAAAACAAAAAAAACAAAGTAAAGAGATTGGTTATGAGGGAGTCCCCTTGTGAAGATGTCCTTGACTCCCCGGCAATGGCACCTAAAAAATGCTTGATGGCTCAGTGTACGGCGCTAGAAAAGTGTTGGTGCGGTGTTGATGTAGAGCTCGTTGGGAACCCAAAGAGGAAGGTATGATGAGCACAGCAGCAAGTTTCCCTCAGTTATGAAACCAAGGTTTAATCGAACTAGTAAGAGCAAGGAAACACCCCAAAGGTATTGCTAGCTAAGCCTTGGCAGGGCGCACTACCGGTGCTAGTAGCAACGTGGATACCTGCACAAAACAACCATAGAACTTTGTCCCCAACTTGCGATGAGGTTGTCAATCTCACCGTGTTTTGTGGAAAACAAAGGATTAAACGTATCGAATGGAAAGAAGTAATAGTTTGCAGAAAGTAAACACAAAGCAGTAAACAGTTTATAGATTGTATGTAAAAGAAAAGGACCGGGATCCATAGTTCACTAGAGGTGGCTCTCCTTAGATAGATAACATGCTGGGTGAACAAATTACAGCGGGGAAATTGACAAACATCGAGAAAGCAATACATGCATATACTAATCATCTTCTCCTTTGAAACTTGATTGGGCATTACAACATTATACATAGACCGCCATCCAACTGCATCTATGACTAATAATCCACCGTCAGGTTATCATCCGAAACCACTCCAGTATTAAGTTGCAAGCAAAAGATTATTGCTTTACGAATTGCATGTAAAGTAAACAATATGATTGTTCTATGAACAAAAGATTGTTGTTTTCTCCCTAGTAGCAACAGTACATCTAGTACCTTAGAGATTCCTGTCACTTCCCGAGATTACCAGAGGCATGAACCCACTATCGAGCATAAATACTAACTCTTGGAGTTGCTAGCATCTACTCGGCCAAGAGAGCTACTAACAACGGAAAGCATGGAAGATCACAAATAGCAAAGACATGATAGAATCAATAATCAATCTGAAATAGCATCTCAATATCCATCGGATCCCCGCAAACACAACATGCATAATTACAAGTAGATGATCTTGATCATGAATGGACCTCACAAGATCTAGACATGAAAGCACAAAGGAGGAGAACCAGCCATCTAGCTACTACATGGATCCGTAGTCCAAGGATGAACTACTCACGCATCACACCGGAGGCTTGCATGATGATGAAGAAGGCCTCTAGGGTGAATTCCCCTCTCCGACAAGGTGTCGGGAAGAGCTTCAGGTGATCGATAGTTTTGGGCTTTGAGCGGCCCAGCTCCTCCCTGAGCTCTATGCGATGTATGCCGCCATTGAATGCGTCAATTGCGTGATCCTCCGAGATGTTCTCTGCGGAGTTTTTGATGATGTACCACCTCTGGATGTAGGAGCATAGCGATTCGCCCGATCTTTGCTTGCAGCATCTCAGCTCTTCGATTGATGCGGGCCATTTGTATGTGCCCTTGAAGTTACGCACAAAGCTGTATACCATTTCTTCCCAACTGCGAATGGATCCGCGTGGGAGGTTGTTGAGCCATGCTCGGGCGGCGCCTTGAAGCTGTAGCTGCAGGCATTGCATGGTCGTGCTTCGACTCCTGCCATGGAGCCTGATGGAAGAGATGTGGTCTTCCAGCCAGATCTTCGGGTCCTGTAGGTCGTCAAACTTCGGGTTCTCCGACGGGAGTTTAAACCCCTTGGGCATTCACTTTTTCCTGATGGCCCTGTTGAAGCATCTGGCACCATAGAGCTCCACATCTTCATCTTCTGAGTCAGCCGACCGAGCATGTCACGCCCTTGATTTGTCGATCTTGCGCTGTGTGAGGTCATCGCGTGCATCATAGTCATGGTCATGTCGCTGTGAGCAGCGATGTCAAGACAGATCGTGACTGTCGTCGCTAGATGAGGGCGAGGAGTAGCGTTTTGCCAGAGCCTTGCCTTTCTTCGGCTCTGGTGCTGGCTCTTTATCGAGGGCAGCCTCGACTAGTCCCAAGCCCGCGATCATAGATCGGTGCATGGCAGCTCAGGGATCTCTAGCTGGAGGCTGGTTGTTCAGGAGATACATGGTGGCTGCCGTCACTGCAGCTTGCGGCGTCTTCGGGACCACGTTACCCCGTGTGTCGACTGTCATAGAGCTAAAGTCGAGGACCTTTGCAGCTTCTATGCATTCTTGCTCAGTGAGATGGGCCATCCGGGATCGCCTCTTGTTCGCGATGTACTCGTTGCCCTTTAAAGAGGATCCTCCGTGGGAGGAGAGCCCAGCACGTCGAAGACTCGACTCATCTGCCGCCTTTTTGCGCGCCTCAAGTTGCACGATTGTGTGCACTTGACGCTTGAATTCTTCCTTCAGGAGCCAATGATAGCCCATTAGCAGCTCTTGCGGGAATCCAAATGGTAGAGGGTTACCCCGTACGTCCTCGCGGTAGCGAGCCCACTCGAGTTCATTAAGCTTGATCACGACGCGTTCGCCAGTCTGCTCGTTTATTATGGTTGGAGGCTCGACTGCTCCCCCCTTGTTGGTGGGGGCACCATTTGGCAATGGTTCGCCGTTGGGTATGCCGCCGTTTGGTGCGTCAGCTCCACGGCCGCCGTTGCCCGTGTTGTCGCGATTGGCGGAGGTGTCGCCTGTGTTGATGACGGCGCACATGAAGTGGTTGGGGAAGCTGCTGCTCCCGCAACTCTCAGATCGGAGCCGTAGGCTCCATCTTCAGTTGCTAGATCACTCAGATCGGAGTCACGACTGCTGTCGCTGGCCGTATTCTTGACTGTTTTCGGGGTGTTGAGCTCACTGAGGGTGCCGATCGGTGGAGGTAACCACGATGCTAGAGCACTTGATGGTACCGTCGGCTGGTCAGGCATGCAAAGCCTGCCCACCTGACCAACTTTGAAGCGGAAGCTCCCGATCGCCAGGCTGATTCCGTCGCCCACGGACTCGAAAGCCAAGCGAGTGGCCGGCATGTGGACGGTGAAGTCAAACGCGCCAAAGAGCTGGCGAATCTCCGCTGTTGCGGAGTTGTAGATCGCGGTTGATGGGGCCGAATAAGCCGCAACGTCAACACTCCCAATTCCCACAGACGGCACCAATTGACGAGGGTTTAACTCATCAATGCCCATTGTTATGGACTTGGGTTTTGGAGAAGGAGGGAGCGCTAGAGACATCTATCGGCTAGCAAACAAGCACATAGGGGACTCGAAGATTTACCCAGCTTCAGGCCTCGTAGAGGTCCCTACTCCTGCTTGTCTGCTCGTGGAATTATCAAAGGAATCGAGGATTATAATGGTGCGCAGATGCAATGTGGCGAGGGTTGTGGAAACTAGGGTTGCGTGTGTCCTCCTCGCCGGCCCTTTTAGCCTTTATAAAGATAGGCTAGGTCTCGGGTGGCAGATCGAGTCGGTTACAGGTTAGGGGTTTTCCCTTTGAACTTTCTACCTTTAGCTTCTTTTTGTTCTTCAAGCAATCGAGAGTCCGTAGGCTACTCAAATTCTTCATTTCGGCCTTGGCGACACCATGGGCCTCTACGTATTCAGGCCGTATATACCAAGCTCGAGTACCTGTAGGGTATACCCATGTCACATTGCATGTCTGTTCTTCTCACAAAGCACATGGATCCACCAATATCATTACATGTGTGTTCTTTCCACAAACCACATATGGATCCACTAGAGTCATTGCATGTGTGTTCTTTCCACAAACCACATATGGATCCACCAGAGTCATTGCATGTGTGTTCTTGTAATGACAAACCACATATGGATCAACCAATGTCATTGCATGTGCATTCTTTTCATGAACCACATATGGATCAACCAGAGTCATTGCATGTTGGTTCTTTTCACAAACCACACATGGATCCACCAGAGTCATTGCATGTGTGTTCCTCTCACAAACCACATATGGATCCACCAATGTCATTACATGTGTGTTCTTGTAATGACAAACCACTGATCAACCATTGACATTGCATGTGTGTTCTTTCCACAAACAACATATGGTTCCACCAGAATCATTGCATGTGTGTTCTTTCCACAAACCACACATGGATCTACTAGAGTCATCGCATGTATGTTCTTCTCACAAACCACAAGGATCCACCAATGTCATTGCATGTGTGTTCTTTCCACAAACCACATATGGATCCACCAGAGTCATTGCATGTGTGTTCTTGTAATGACAACCCACATATGGATCAACCAATGACATTGCATGTGTGTTCTTTCCATAAAGCACATATGGATCCACCAGAGTCATTGTATGTGTGTTCTTGATGCAAACCACACATGTATCCACCAGAGTCATTGCATGTCTGTTCTTCTCACAAACCACATGGATCCACCAATATCATTGCATGTGTGTTATTTCCACAAACCACATATGGATCCACCAGAGTCATTGCATGTGTGTTATTGTAATGACAAACCACATATGGATCAACCAATGACATTGCATGTGCGTTCTTTCATGAACCACATATGGATCAACCAGAGTCATTGCATGGTTATTCTTTTCACAAACCAAATATGGATCCAAGAGTCATTGCATGTATGTTCTTCTCACAAACCACAAATGGATCCACCAGAGTCATTGCATGTGTGTTCTTTTCATGAACCACATATGGATCCACCAGAGTCATTGCATGTGTGTTCTTTCCACAACCCACAGATGGATCAACCAATGTCATTGCATGTGTGTTCTTTCCACAAACCACATATGGATCCACCAGAGTCATTGCGGGTGTGTTCTTGTAATGAAAAACCACACATGGATCCACCATTGTCATTGCATATGTGTTCTTTTGACAAACCACATATGGACCCACTAGAGTCATTGCATGTTTGTTCTTTCCACAAAGCACATATGGATCAACCAGAGTCATTGCATGTATGTTCTTTCCACAAACCACATATGGATCCACCAGAGTCATTGCATGTGTGTTCTTGTAATGACAAACCACATATCGATCAACCAATGTCATTGCATGTGTGTTCTTTTCATGAACCACATATGGATCAACCAGGGTCATTATATGTTTCTTCTTTTCACAAACCACATATGGATCAACCAGAGTAATTGCATGTATGTTCTTTCCACAAACCACATATGGATCTACCAGAGTTATTGCATGTGTGTTCTTGTAATGACAAACCATAAACCACATATGGATCCACCAGAGTCACTACATGTGTGTTTCTCCAGAAACCACACATGGATCCACAAGAGTCATTGCATGTGTGTTCTTCTCACAAACCACATATGGATGCACCAATGTCATTGCATGTGTGTTCTTTCCACAAACCACAAACGGATCCACCAGAGTCATTGCATGTGTGTTCTTTTCATGAACCACATATGGATCCACCAGAGTCATTGCATGTGTGTTCTTTCCACAACCCACATATGGATCAACCAATGTCATTGCATGTGTGTTCTTTCCACAAACCACATATGGATCCACTAGAGTCATTGCAGGTGTGTTCTTGTAATGAAAAACCACACATGGATCCACCAATGTCATTGCATATGTGTTCTTTTGACAAACCACATATGGACCCAGTAGAGCCATTGCATGACTGTTCTTTCCACAAACTAGATATGAATCAACCAGAGTCATTACATGTATGTTCTTTCCACAAACCACATATGGATCCACCAGAGTCATTGCATGTGTGTTCTTGTAATGACAAACCACATATCAATCAACCAATGTCATTCCATGTATGTTCTTTTCATGAACCACATATGGATCAACCAGAGTCATTATATGTTTGTTCTTTTCACAAACCGCATATGGATCAACCAGAGTCATTGCCTGTATGTTCTTTCCACAAACCAAATATGGATCCACCAGAGTCATTACATGTGTGTTCTTTCCACAAACCACACATGGATCCACCAGAGTCATTGCATGTGTGTTCTTGTCACAAACCACATATGGATCCACCAATGTCATTGCATGTGTGTTCTTTCCACAAACCACATATGGGTCCACCAGAGCCATTGCATGTGTGTTCTTGTAATGACAAACCACATATGGATCAACCACTATCATTGCATGTGTGTTCTTTTCACAAACCACATATGGATCCACCAGTGTCATTGCATGTGTGTTCTTTCCACAAACCACATATGGATCCACCAGAGTCATTGCATGTGTGTCCTTGTAATGAGAAACCACATATGGATCAACCAGTGTCATTGCATGTGTGTTCTTTTCACAAACCACATATGGATCCACCAATGTCATTGCATGTGTGTTCTTTTCACAAACCACATATGGATCCACCAATGTCATTGCATGTGTGTTCTTTTCACAAACCACATATGGATCCACCAGAGTCATTGCATCTGTGTTCTTTCCACAAACCACATATGGATCCACTAGAGTCATTGCATGTGTGTTCTTTCCACAAACCACATATGGATCCACCAGAGTCATTGCATGTGTGTTCTAGTAATTACAAACCACATATGGATCAACCAATGTCATTGCATGTTTGTTCTTTCACAAACCACATATGGATCAACCAGAGTCATTGCATGTATGTTCTTTCCACAAACCACATATGGATCCACCAGAGTCATTTCATGTGTGTTCTAGTAATGACAATCCACATATGGATCAACCAATGACATTGCATGTGTGTTCTTTCCACAAACCACATATGGGTCCACTAGAGTCATTGCATGTGTATTCTTTCCACAAACCACACATGGATCCAGCAGAGTCATTGTATGTGTGTTCTTCTCACAAACCACATCTGGATCCACCAATGTCATTGCATGTGTGTTCTTGTAATGACAAACCACATATGGATCAACCAATGACATTGCATGTGTGTTCTTTCCACAAACCACATATGGTTCCACCAGAATCATTGCATGTGTGTTCTTTCCACAAACCACACATGGATCCACTAGAGTCATTGCATGTATGTTCTTCTCACAAACCACAAGGATCCACCAATGTCATTGCATGTGTGTTCTTTCCACAAACCGCATATGGATCCACTAGAGTCATTGCATGTGTGTTCTTGTAATGACAAACCAAATATGGATCAACCAATGACATTGCATGTTTGTTCTTTCCACAAACCACATATGGATCCACTAGAGTCATTGCATGTGTGTTCTTTGCACAAACCACACATGGATCGACCAGAGTCATTGCATGTCTGTTCTTCTCACAAACCACATGGATCCAGCAATATCATTGCATGTGTGTTATTTCCACAAAACACACATGGATCCACCAGAGTCATTGCATGTGTGTTATTGTAATGACAAACCACATATGGAGCAACCAATGTCATTGCATGTGCGTTCTTTTCATGAACCACATATGGACCAACCAGAGTCATTGCATGTTTGTTCTTTTCACAAACCACATTTGGATCCAAGAGTCATTGCATGTATGTTCTTCTCACAAGCCACAAATGGATCCACCAGAGTCATTGCATGTGTGTTCTTTTCATGAACCACATATGGATCCACCAGAGTCATTGCATGTGTGTTCTTTCCACAACCCACATATGGATCAACCAATGTCATTGCATGTGTGTTATTTCCACAAACCACATATGGATCCACTAGAGTCATTGCAGGTGTGTTCTTGTAATGAAAAACCACACATGGATCCACCAATGTCATTGCATATGTGTTCTTTTGACAAACCACATATGGACCCAGTAGAGTCATTGCATGTGTGTTCTTTCCACAAACCACATATGGATCAACCAGAGTCATTGCATGTATGTTCTTTCCACAAACCACATATGGATCCACCAGAGTCATTGCATGTGTGTTATTTTCATGAACCACACATGGATCAATCAATGTTATTGCATGTGGGTTCTTTTCATGAACCACATATGGATCAACCAGAGTCATTATATATTAGTTCTTTTCACAAACCGCATATGGATCAACCAGAGTCATTTCATGTATGTTCTTTCCACAAACCACATATGGATCCACCTGAGTCATTACATGTGTGTTCTTTCCACAAACCACACATGGATCCACCAGAGTCATTGCATGTGTGTTCTTCTCACAAACCACATATGGATCCACCAATGTCATTGCATGTGTCTTCTTACCACAAACCACATATGGATCCACCAGAGCCATTGCATGTGTGTTCTTGTAATGACAAACCACATATGGATCAACCAGTGTCATTGCAAGTGTGTTCTTTTCACAAACCACATATGGATCCACCAATGTCATTGCATGTGTGTTCTTTCCACAAACCACATATGGATCCACCAGAGTCATTGCATGTGTGTCCTTGTAATGACAAACCACATATGGATCAACCAGTGTCATTGCATGTGTGTTCTTTTCACAAACCACATATGGATCCACCAATGTCATTGCATGTGTGTTCTTTTCACAAACCACATATGGATCCACCAGAGTCATTGCATGTGTGTTCTTTCCACAAACCACATATGGATCCACTAGAGTCATTGCATGTGTGTTCTTTTCACAAACCACATATGGATCCACCAATGTCATTGCATGTGTGTTCATGTAATGACAAACCACATATGGATCAACCAATGTCATTGCATGTGCGTTCTTTTCATGAACCACATATGGATCAACCAGAGTCATTGCATGTTGGTTCTTTCACAAACCACATATGGATCAACCAGAGTCATTGCATGTATGTTCTTTCCACAAACCACATATGGATCCACCAGAGTCATTTCATGTGTGTTCTAGTAATGACAAACCACATATGGATCAACCAATGACATTGCATGTGTGTTCTTTCCACAAACCACATATGGGTCCACTAGAGTCATTGCATGTTGTATTCTTTCCACAAACCACGCATGGATCCACCAGAGTCATTGCATGTGTGTTCTTCTCACAAACCACATATGTATCCACCAATGTCATTGCATGTGTGTTCTTGTAATGACAAACCACATATGGATCAACCAATGACATTGCATGTGTGTTCTTTCCACAAACCACATATGGTTCCACCAGAATCATTGCATGTGTGTTCTTTCCACAAACCACACATGGATCCACTAGAGTCATTGCATGTATGTTCTTCTCACAAACCACAAGGATCCACCAATGTCATTGCATGTGTGTTCTTTCCACAAACCACATATGGATCCACCAGAGTCATTGCATGTGTGTTCTTGTAATGACAAACCACATATGGATCAACCAATGACATTGCATGTTTGTTCTTTCCACAAACCACAAATGGATCCACCAGAGTCATTGCATGTGTGTTCTTTGCACAAACCACACATGGATCCACCAGAGTCATGGCATGTCTGTTTTTCTCATAAACCACATGGATCCACCAATATCATTGCATGTGTGTTATTTCCACAAACCACATATGGATCCACCAGAGTCATTGCATGTGTGTTATTGTAATGACAAACCACATATCGATCAACCAATGTCATTGCATGTGTGTTCTTTTCATGAACCACATATGGATCAACCAGAGTCATTATATGTTTGTTCTTTTCACAAATCGCATATGGATCAACCAGAGTCATTGCATGTAGGTTCTTTCCACAAACCACATATGGATCCACCAGAGTCATTACATGTGTGTTCTTTCCACAAACCACACATGGATGCACCAGAGTCATTGCATGTGTGTTCTTTCCACAACCCACATATGGATCAACCAATGTGATTGCATGTGTGTTCTTTCCACAAACCACATATGGATCCACTTGAGTCATTGCAGGTGTGTTCTTGTAATGAAAAACCACACATGGATCCACCAATGTCATTGCATATGTGTTCTTTTGACAAACCACATATGGACCCACTAGAGTCATTGCATGTGTGTTGTTTCCACAAACCACATATGGATCAACTAGAGTCACTGCATGTATGTTCTTTCCACAAACCACATATGGATCCACCAGAGTCATTGCATGTGTGTTCTTGTAATGACAAACCACATATCGATCAACCAATGTCATTGCATGTGTGTTCTTTTCATGAACCACATATGGATCAACCAGAGTCATTATATGTTTGTTCTTTTCACAAACCGCATATGGATCAACCGGAGTCATTGCATGTAGGTTCTTTCCACAAACCACATATGGATCCACCAGAGTCATTACATGTGTGTTCTTTCCACAAACCACACATGGATCCACCAGAGTCATTGCATGTGTGTTCTTCTCACAAACCACATATGGATCCACCAATGTCATTGCATGTGTGTTCTTTCCACGAACCACATATGGATCCACCAGAGCATTTGCATGTGTGTTCTTGTAATGACAAACCACATATGGATCAACCAGTGTCATTGCATGTGTGTTCTTTCCACAAACCACATATGGATCCACCAATGTCATTGCATGTGTGTTCTTTTCACAAACCACATATGGATCCACCAGAGTCATTGCATGTGTGTTCTTTCCACAAACCACATATGGATCCACTAGAGTCATTGCATGTGTGTTCTTTCCACAAACCACATATGGATCCACCAGAGTCATTGCATGTGTGTTCTTGTAATGACAAACCACATATGGATCAACCAATGTCATTGCATATGCGTTCTTTTCATGAACCACATATGGATCAACCAGAGTCATTGCATGTTTGTTCTTTCACAAACCACATATGGATCAACCAGAGTCATTGCTTGTATGTTCTTTCCACAAACCACATATGGATCCACCAGAGTCATTTCATGTGTGTTCTAGTAATGACAAACCACATATGGATCAACCAATGACATTGCATGTGTGTTCTTTCCACATACCATATATGGGTCCACTAGAGTCATTGCATGTGTATTCTTTCCAGAAAGCACACATGGATCCACCAGAGTCATTGCATGTGTGTTCTGTCATTGCATGTGTGTTCTTGTAATGACAAACCACATATGGATCAACCAATGACATTGCATGTGTGTTCTTTCCACAAACCACATATGGTTCCACCAGAATCATTGCATGTGTGTTCTTTCCACAAACCACACATGGATCCACTAGAGTCATTGCATGTATGTTCTTCTCACAAACCACAAGGATCCACCAATGTCATTGCATGTGTGTTCTTTCCACAAACCACATATGGATCCACCAGAGTCATTGCATGTGTGTTCTTGTAATGACAAACCACATATGGATCAACCAATGACATTGCATGTTTGTTCTTTCCACAAACCACAAAGGGATCCACCAGAGTCATTGCATGTGTGTTCTTTGCACAAACCACACATGGATCCACCAGAGTCATTGCATGTCTGTTTTTCTCACAAACCACATGGATCCACCAATATCATTGCATGTGTGTTATTTCCACAAACCACATATGGATCCACCAGAGTCATTGCATGTGTGTTATTGTAATGACAAATCACATATCGATCAACCAATGTCATTGCATGTGTGTTCTTTTCATGAACCACATATGGATCAACCAGAGTCATTATATGTTTGTTCTTTTCACAAATCGCATATGGATCAACCAGAGTCATTGCATGTAGGTTCTTTCCACAAACCACATATGGATCCACCAGAGTCATTACATGTGTGTTCTTTCCACAAACCACACATGGATGCACCAGAGTCATTGCATGTGTGTTCTTTCCACAACCCACATATGGATCAACCAATGTGATTGCATGTGTGTTCTTTCCACAAACCACATATGGATCCACTTGAGTCATTGCAGGTGTGTTCTTGTAATGAAAAACCACACATGGATCCACCAATGTCATTGCATATGTGTTCTTTTGACAAACCACATATGGACCCACTAGAGTCATTGCATGTGTGTTGTTTCCACAAACCACATATGGATCAACTAGAGTCACTGCATGTATGTTCTTTCCACAAACCACATATGGATCCACCAGAGTCATTGCATGTGTGTTCTTGTAATGACAAACCACATATCGATCAACCAATGTCATTGCATGTGTGTTCTTTTCATGAACCACATATGGATCAACCAGAGTCATTATATGTTTGTTCTTTTCACAAACCGCATATGGATCAACCGGAGTCACTGCATGTAGGTTCTTTCCACAAACCACATATGGATCCACCAGAGTCATTACATGTGTGTTCTTTCCACAAACCACACATGGATCCACCAGAGTCATTGCATGTGTGTTCTTCTCACAAACCACATATGGATCCACCAATGTCATTGCATGTGTGTTCTTTCCACGAACCACATATGGATCCACCAGAGCATTTGCATGTGTGTTCTTGTAATGACAAACCACATATGGATCAACCAGTGTCATTGCATGTGTGTTCTTTCCACAAACCACATATGGATCCACCAATGTCATTGCATGTGTGTTCTTTTCACAAACCACATATGGATCCACCAGAGTCATTGCATGTGTGTTCTTTCCACAAACCACATATGGATCCACTAGAGTCATTGCATGTGTGTTTTTCCACAAACCACATATGGATCCACCAGAGTCATTGCATGTGTGTTCTTGTAATGACAAACCACATATGGATCAACCAATGTCATTGCATGCGTTCTTTTCATGAACCACATATGGATCAACCAGAGTCATTGCATGTTTGTTCTTTCACAAACCACATATGGATCAACCAGAGTCATTGCTTGTATGTTCTTTCCACAAACCACATATGGATCCACCAGAGTCATTTCATGTGTGTTCTAGTAATGACAAACCACATATGGATCAACCAATGACATTGCATGTGTGTTCTTTCCACATACCATATATGGGTCCACTAGAGTCATTGCATGTGTATTCTTTCCAGAAAGCACACATGGATCCACCAGAGTCATTGCATGTGTGTTCTTGTAATGACAAACCACATATGGATCAACCAATGACATTGCATGTGTGTTCTTTCCACAAACCACATATGGTTCCACCAGAATCATTGCATGTGTGTTCTTTCCACAAACCACACATGGATCCACTAGAGTCATTGCATGTATGTTCTTCTCACAAACCACAAGGATCCACCAATGTCATTGCATGTGTGTTCTTTCCACAAACCACATATGGATCCACAATTGTCATTGCATGTGTGTTCATGTAATGACAAACCACATATGGATCAACCAATGACATTGCATGTTTGTTCCTTCTAGAAACCACATATGGATCCACCAGAGTCATTGCATGTGTGTTCTTTGCACAAACCACACATGGATCCACCAGAGTCATTGCATGTCTGTTTTTCTCACAAACCACATGGATCCACCAATATCATTGCATGTGTGTTATTTCCACAAACCACATATGGATCCACCAGAGTCATTGCATGTGTGTTATTGTAATGACAAATCACATATCGATCAACCAATGTCATTGCATGTGTGTTCTTTTCATGAACCACATATGGATCAACCAGAGTCATTATATGTTTGTTCTTTTCACAAACCGCATATGGATCAACCAGAGTCATTGCATGTAGGTTCTTTCCACAAACCACATATGGATCCACCAAAGTCATTACATGTGTATTCTTTCCACAAACCACACATGGATCCACCAGAGTCATTGCATGTGTGTTCTTTCCACAACCCACATATGGATCAACCAATGTCATTGCATGTGTGTTCTTTCCACAAACCACATATGGATCCACTAGAGTCATTGCAGGTGTGTTCTTGTAATGAAAAACCACACATGGATCCACCAATGCCATTGCATATGTGTTCTTTTGACAAACCACATATGGCCACTAGAGTCATTGCATGTGTGTTGTTTCCACAAACCACATATGGATCAACCAGAGTCATTGCATGTATGTTCTTTCCACAAACCACATATGGATCCACCAGAGTCATTGCATGTGTGTTCTTGTAATGACAAACCACATATGGATCAACCAATGACATTGCATGTGTGTTCTTTTCATGAACCACATATGGATCCATGAGTCATTATATGTTTGTTCTTTTCACAAACCGCATATGGATCAACCGGAGTCACTGCATGTAGGTTCTTTCCACAAACCACATATGGATCCACCAGAGTCATTACATGTGTGTTCTTTCCACAAACCACACATGGATCCACCAGAGTCATTGCATGTGTGTTCTTCTCACAAACCACATATGGATCCACCAATGTCATTGCATGTGTGTTCTTTCCACAAACCACATATGGATCCACTAGAGCATTTGCATGTGTGTTCTTGTAATGACAAACCACATATGGATCAACCAGTGTCATTGCATGTGTTTTCTTTTCACAAACCACATATGGATCCACCAATGTCATGGCATGTGTGTTCTTTTCACAAACCACATATGGATCCACCAGAGTCATTGCATGTGTGTTCTTTCCACAAACCACATATGGATCCACTAGAGTCATTGCATGTGTGTTTTTCCACAAACCACATATGGATCCACCAGAGTCATTGCATGTGTGTTCTTGTAATGACAAACCACATATGGATCAACCAATGTCATTGCATGTGCGTTCTTTTCATGAACCACATATGGATCAACAGTCATTGCATGTTTGTTCTTTCACAAACCACATATGGATCAACCAGAGTCATTGCTTGTATGTTCTTTCCACAAACCACATATGGATCCACCAGAGTCATTTCATGTGTGTTCTAGTAATGACAAACCACATATGGATCAACCAATGACATTGCATGTGTGTTCTTTCCACATACCATATATGGGTCCACTAGAGTCATTGCATGTGTATTCTTTCCAAACCACACATGGATCCACTAGTCATTGCATGTGTGTTCTTGTAATGACAAACCACATATGGATCAACCAATGACATTGCATGTGGGTTCTTTCCACAAACCACATATGGTTCCACCAGAATCATTGCATGTGTGTTCTTTCCACAACCACACATGGATCCACTAAAGTCATTGCATGTATGTTCTTCTCAAAAACCACAAGGATCCACCAATGTCATTGCATGTGTGTTCTTTCCACAAACCACATATGGATCCACCAGAGTCATTGCATGTGTGTTCTTGTAATGACAAACCACATATGGATCAACCAATGACATTGCATGTTTGTTCCTTCTAGAAACCACATATGGATCCACCAGAGTCATTGCATGTGTGTTCTTTGCACAAACCACACATGGATCCACCAGAGTTATTGCATGTTTTCTTCTCACAAACCACATGGATCCACCAATATCATTGCATGTGTGTTATTTCCACAAACCACATATGGATCCACTGAGTCATTTCATGTGTATTCTTTCCACAAACCACACATGGATCCACCAGAGTCATTGCATGTGTGTTCTTCTCACAAACCACATATGTATCCACCAATGTCATTGCATGTGTGTTCTTGTAATGACAAACCACATATGGATCAACCAATGACATTGTATGTGTGTTCTTTCCACAAACCACATATGGTTCCACCAGAATCATTGCATGTGTGTTCTTCTCACAAACCACATATGGATCCACCAATGTCATTGCATGTGTGTTCTTTTCACAAACCACATATGGATCCACCAGAGTCATTGCATGTGTGTTCTTTCCACAAACCACATATGGATCCACTAGGGTCATTGCATGTGTGTTTTTCCACAAACCACATATGGATCCACCAGAGTCATTGCATGTGTGTTCTTGTAATGACAAACCACATATGGATCAACCAATGTCATTGCATATGCGTTCTTTTCATGAACCACATATGGATCAACCAGAGTCATTGCATGTTTGTTCTTTCACAAACCACATATGGATCAACCAGAGTCATTGGTTGTATGTTCTTTCCACAAACCACATATGGATCCACCGGAGTCATTTCATGTGTGTTCTAGTAATGACAAATCACATATGGATCAACAAATGACATTGCATGTGTGTTCTTTCCACATACCATATATGGGTCCACTAGAGTCATTGCATGTGTATTCTTTCCAGAAAGCACACATGGATCCACCAGAGTCATTGCATGTGTGTTCTTGTAATGACAAACCACATATGGATCAACCAATGACATTGCATGTGTGTTCTTTCCACAAACCACATATGGTTCCACCAGAATCATTGCATGTGTGTTCTTTCCACAAACCACACATGGATCCACTAGAGTCATTGCATGTATGTTCTTCTCACAAACCACAAGGATCCACCAATGTGATTGCATGTGTGTTCTTTCCACAAACCACATATGGATCCACCAGAGTCATTGCATGTGTGTTCTTGTAATGACAAACCACATATGGATCAACCAATGACATTGCATGTTTGTTCTTTCCACAAACCACAAAGGGATCCACCAGAGTCATTGCATGTGTGTTCTTTGCACAAACCACACATGGATCCACCAGAGTCATTGCATGTCTGTTTTTCTCACAAACCACATGGATCCACCAATATCATTGCATGTGTGTTATTTCCACAAACCACATATGGATCCACCAGAGTCATTGCATGTGTGTTATTGTAATGACAAATCACATATCGATCAACCAATGTCATTGCATGTGTGTTCTTTTCATGAACCACATATGGATCAACCAGAGTCATTATATGTTTGTTCTTTTCACAAACCGCATATGGATCAACCAGAGTCATTGCATGTAGGTTCTTTCCACAAACCACATATGGATCCACCAAAGTCATTACATGTGTATTCTTTCCACAAACCACACATGGATCCACCAGAGTCATTGCATGTGTGTTCTTTCCACAACCCACATATGGATCAACCAATGTCATTGCATGTGTGTTCTTTCCACAAACCACATATGGATCCACTAGAGTCATTGCAGGTGTGTTCTTGTAATGAAAAACCACACATGGATCCACCAATGCCATTGCATATGTGTTCTTTTGACAAACCACATATGGCCACTAGAGTCATTGCATGTGTGTTGTTTCCACAAACCACATATGGATCAACCAGAGTCATTGCATGTATGTTCTTTCCACAAACCACATATGGATCCACCAGAGTCATTGCATGTGTGTTCTTGTAATGACAAACCACATATCGATCAACCAATGTCATTGCATGTGTGTTCTTTTCATGAACCACATATGGATCAGCCAGAGTCATTATATGTTTGTTCTTTTCACAAACCGCATATGGATCAACCGGAGTCACTGCATGTAGGTTCTTTCCACAAACCACATATGGATCCACCAGAGTCATTACATGTGTGTTCTTTCCACAAACCACACATGGATCCACCAGAGTCATTGCATGTGTGTTCTTCTCACAAACCACATATGGATCCACCAATGTCATTGCATGTGTGTTCTTTCCACAAACCACATATGGATCCACTAGAGCATTTGCATGTGTGTTCTTGTAATGACAAACCACATATGGATCAACCAGTGTCATTGCATGTGTTTTCTTTTCACAAACCACATATGGATCCACCAATGTCATGGCATGTGTGTTCTTTTCACAAACCACATATGGATCCACCAGAGTCATTGCATGTGTGTTCTTTCCACAAACCACATATGGATCCACTAGAGTCATTGCATGTGTGTTTTTCCACAAACCACATATGGATCCACCAGAGTCATTGCATGTGTGTTCTTGTAATGACAAACCACATATGGATCAACCAATGTCATTGCATGTGCGTTCTTTTCATGAACCACATATGGATCAACCAGAGTCATTGCATGTTTGTTCTTTCACAAACCACATATGGATCAACCAGAGTCATTGCTTGTATGTTCTTTCCACAAACCACATATGGATCCACCAGAGTCATTTCATGTGTGTTCTAGTAATGACAAACCACATATGGATCAACCAATGACATTGCATGTGTGTTCTTTCCACATACCATATATGGGTCCACTAGAGTCATTGCATGTGTATTCTTTCCAGAAACCACACATGGATCCACCAGAGTCATTGCATGTGTGTTCTTGTAATGACAAACCACATATGGATCAACCAATGACATTGCATGTGGGTTCTTTCCACAAACCACATATGGTTCCACCAGAATCATTGCATGTGTGTTCTTTCCACAAACCACACATGGATCCACTAAAGTCATTGCATGTATGTTCTTCTCAAAAACCACAAGGATCCACCAATGTCATTGCATGTGTGTTCTTTCCACAAACCACATATGGATCCACCAGAGTCATTGCATGTGTGTTCTTGTAATGACAAACCACATATGGATCAACCAATGACATTGCATGTTTGTTCCTTCTAGAAACCACATATGGATCCACCAGAGTCATTGCATGTGTGTTCTTTGCACAAACCACACATGGATCCACCAGAGTTATTGCATGTCTGTTCTTCTCACAAACCACATGGATCCACCAATATCATTGCATGTGTGTTATTTCCACAAACCACATATGGATCGACCAGAGTCATTTCATGTGTATTCTTTCCACAAACCACACATGGATCCACCAGAGTCATTGCATGTGTGTTCTTCTCACAAACCACATATGTATCCACCAATGTCATTGCATGTGTGTTCTTGTAATGACAAACCACATATGGATCAACCAATGACATTGTATGTGTGTTCTTTCCACAAACCACATATGGTTCCACCAGAATCATTGCATGTGTGTTCTTCTCACAAACCACATATGGATCCACCAATGTCATTGCATGTGTGTTCTTTTCACAAACCACATATGGATCCACCAGAGTCATTGCATGTGTGTTCTTTCCACAAACCACATATGGATCCACTAGGGTCATTGCATGTGTGTTTTTCCACAAACCACATATGGATCCACCAGAGTCATTGCATGTGTGTTCTTGTAATGACAAACCACATATGGATCAACCAATGTCATTGCATATGCGTTCTTTTCATGAACCACATATGGATCAACCAGAGTCATTGCATGTTTGTTCTTTCACAAACCACATATGGATCAACCAGAGTCATTGGTTGTATGTTCTTTCCACAAACCACATATGGATCCACCGGAGTCATTTCATGTGTGTTCTAGTAATGACAAATCACATATGGATCAACAAATGACATTGCATGTGTGTTCTTTCCACATACCACATATGGGTCCACTAGAGTCATTGCATGTGTATTCTTTCCAGAAACCACACATGGATGAGTCATTGCATGTGTGTTCTTGTAATGACAAACCACATATGGATCAACCAGTGACATTGCATGTTTGTTCTTTCCACAAACCACATATGGATCCACCAGAATCATTGCATGTGTGTTCTTTGCACAAACCACACATGGATCCATCAGAGTTATTGCATGTCTGTTCTTCTCACAAACCACATGGATCCACCATGATCATTGCATGTGTGTTATTTCCACAAACCACATATGGATCGACCAGAGTCATTTCATGTGTATTCTTTCCACAGACCACACATGGATCCACCAGAGTCATTGCATGTGTGTTCTTCTCACAAACCACATATGTATCCACCAATGTCATTGCATGTGTGTTCTTGTAATGACAAACCACATATGGATCAACCTATGACATTGCATGTGTGTTCTTTCCACAAACCACATGTGGTTCCACCAGAACCATTGCATGTGTGTTCTTTTCACAAACCACATATGGATCCACCAATGTCATTGCATGTGTGTTCTTTCCACAAACCACATATGGATCCACCAGAGCATTTGCATGTGTGTTCTTGTAATGACAAACCACATATGGATCAACCAGTGTCATTGCATGTGTGTTCTTTTCACAAACCACATATGGATCCACCAATGTCATTGCATGTGTGTTCTTTTCACAAACCACATATGGATCCACCAGTGTCATTGCATGTGTGTTCTTTCCACAAACCACATATGGATCCACTAGAGTCACTGCATGTGTGTTTTTCCACAAACCACATATGGATCCACCAGAGTCATTGCATGTGTGTTCTTGTAATGACAAACCACACATGGATCAACCAATGTCATTGCATGTGCGTTCTTTTCATGAACCACATATGGATCAACCAGAGTCATTGCTTGTTTGTTCTTTCACAAACCACATATGGATCAACCAGAGTCATTGCTTGTATGTTCTTTCCACAAACCACATATGGATCCACCGGAGTCATTTCATGTGTGTTCTAGTAATGACAAACCACATATGGATCAACCAATGACATTGCATGTGTGTTCTTTCCACATACCATATATGGGTCCACTAGAGTCATTGCATGTGTATTCTTTCCAGAAACCACACATGGATCCACCAGAATCATTGCATGTGTGTTCTTGTAATGACAAACCACATATGGATCAACCAATGACATTGCATGTGTGTTCTTTCCACAAACCACATATGGTTCCACCAGAATCATTGCATGTGTGTTCTTTCCACAAACCACACATGGATCCACTAGAGTCATTGCATATATTTTCTTCTCACAAACCACAAGGATCCACCAATGTCATTGCATGTGTGTTCTTTCCACAAACCGCATATGGATCCACTAGAGTCATTGCATGTGTGTTCTTGTAATGACAAACCAAATATGGATCAACCAATGACATTGCATGTTTGTTCTTTCCACAAACCACATATGGATCCACCAGAGTCATTGCATGTGTGTTCTTTGCACAAACCACACATGGATCGACCAGAGTCATTGCATGTCTGTTCTTCTCACAAACCACATCGATCCA
Organism: Avena insularis; assembly: GCA_023614405.1. Lineage (NCBI taxonomy): Eukaryota > Viridiplantae > Streptophyta > Magnoliopsida > Poales > Poaceae > Avena > Avena insularis. Next base: position 427,070,687 of record CM042696.1, read on the forward strand.
CCAATATCATTGCATGTGTGTTATTTCCACAAAACACATATGGATCCACCAGAGTCATTGCATATGTGTTATTGTAATGACAAACCACATATGGAGCAACCAATGTCATTGCATGTGCGTTCTTTTTATGAACCACATATGGATCCAAGAGTCATTGCATGTATGTTCTTCTCACAAGCCACAAATGGATCCACCAGAGTCATTGCATGTGTGTTCTTTTCATGAACCACATATGGATCCACCAGAGTCATTGCATGTGTGTTCTTTCCACAAACCACATATGGATCAACCAGAGTCATTGCATGTATGTTCTTTCCACAAACCACATATGGATCCACCAGAGTCATTGCATGTGTGTTCTTGTAATGACAAACCACATATCGATCAACCAATGTCATTGCATGTGGGTTCTTTTCATGAACCACATATGGATCAACCAGAGTCATTATATGTTTGTTCTTTTCACAAACCGCATATGGATCAACCAGAGTCATTGCATGTATGTTCTTTCCACAAACCACATATGGATCCACCAGAGTCATTACATGTGTGTTCTTTCCACAAACCACACATGGATCCACCAGAGTCATTGCATGTGTGTTCTTCTCACAAACCACATATAGATCCACCAATGTCATTGCATGTGTCATCTTTCCAAAAACCACATATGGATCCACCAGAGCCATTGCGTGTGTGTTCTTGTAATCACAAACCACATATGGATCAACCAGTGTCATTGCATGTGTGTTCTTTTCACAAACCACATATGCATCCACCAATGTCATTGCATGTGTGTTCTTTCCACAAACCACATATGGATCCACCAGAGTCATTGCATGTGTGTCCTTGTAATGACAAACCACATATGGATCAACCAGTGTCATTGCATGTGTGTTCTTTTCACAAACCACATATGGATCCACCAATGTCATTGCATGTGTGTTCTTTTCGAAAACCACATATGGATCCACCAGAGTCATTGCATGTGTGTTCTTTCCACAAACCACAAATGGATCCACTAGAGTCATTGCATGTGTGTTCTTTCCACAAACCACATATGGATCCACCAGAGTTATGGCATGTGTGTTCTTGTAATGAAAAACCACATATGGATCAACCAATGTCATTGCATGTGCGTTCTTTTCATGAACCACATATGGATCAACCAGAGTCATTGCATGTTGGTTCTTTCACAAACCACATATGGATCAACCAGAGTCATTGCATGTATGTTCTTTCCACAAACCACATATGGATCCACCAGTCATTTCATGTGTGTTCTAGTAATGACAAACCACATATGGATCAACCAATGACATTGCATGTGTGTTCTTTCCACAAACCACATATGGGTCCACTAGAGTCATTGCATGTGTACTCTTTCCACAAACCACACATGGATCCACCAGAGTCATTGCATGTGTGTTCTTCTCACAAACCACATATGTATCCACCAATGTCATTGCATGTGTGTTCTTGTAATGACAAACCACATATGGATCAACCAATGACATTGCATGTGTGTTCTTTCCAGAAACCACATATGGTTCCACCAGAATCATTGCATGTGTGTTCTTTCCACAAACCACACATGGATCCACTAGAGTCATTGCATGTATGTTCTTCTCACAAACCACAAGGATCCACCAATGTCATTGCATGTGTGTTCTTTCCACAAACCACATATGGATCCACCAGAGTCATTGCATGTGTGTTCTTGTAATGACAAACCACATATGGATCAACCAATGACATTGCATGTTTATTCTTTCCACAAACCACAAATGGATCCACCAGAGTCATTGCATGTGTGTTCTTTGCACAAACCACACATGGATCCACCAGAGTCATTGCATGTCTGTTTTTCTCACAAACCACATGGATCCACCAATATCATTGCATGTGTGTTATTTCCACAAACCACATATAGATCCACCAGAGTTATTGCATGTGTGTTATTGTAATGACAAACCACATATGCATCAACCAATGTCATTGCATGTGGGTTCTTTTCATGAACCACATATGGATCAACCAGAGTCATTGCATGTTTGTTCTTTTCACAAACCACATATGGATCCAAGAGTCATTGCATGTATGTTCTTCTCACAAACCACAAATGTATCCACCAGAGTCATTGCATGTGTGTTCTTTTCATGAATCACATATGGATCCACCAGAGTCATTGCGTGTGTGTTCTTTCCACAACCCACATATGGATCAACCAATGTCATTGCATGTGTGTTCTTTCCACAAACCACATATGGATCCACCAGAGTCATTGCGGGTGTGTTCTTGTAATGAAAAACCACACATGGATCCACCATTGTCATTGCATATGTGTTCTTTTGACAAACCACATATGGACCCACTAGAGTCATTGCATGTTTGTTCTTTCCACAAAGCACATATGGATCAACCAGAGTCATTGCATGTATGTTCTTTCCACAAACCACATATGGATCCACCAGAGTCATTGCATGTGTGTTCTTGTAATGACAAACCACATATCGATCAACCAATGTCATTGCATGTGTGTTCTTTTCATGAACCACATATGGATCAACCAGGGTCATTATATGTTTGTTCTTTTCACAAACCACATATGGATCAACCAGAATAATTGCATGTATGTTCTTTCCACAAACCACATATGGATCTACCAGAGTTATTGCATGTGTGTTCTTGTAATGACAAACCATAAACCACATATGGATCCACCAGAGTCACTACATGTGTGTTTCTCCAGAAACCACACATGGATCCACTAGAGTCATTGCATATATTTTCTTCTCACAAACCACAAGGATCCACCAATGTCATTGCATGTGTGTTCTTTCCACAAACCGCATATGGATCCACTAGAGTCATTGCATGTGTGTTCTTGTAATGACAAACCAAATATGGATCAACCAATGACATTGCATGTTTGTTCTTTCCACAAACCACATATGGATCCACCAGAGTCATTGCATGTGTGTTCTTTGCACAAACCACACATGGATCGACCAGAGTCATTGCATGTCTGTTCTTCTCACAAACCACATCGATCCACCAATATCATTGCATGTGTGTTATTTCCACAAAACACATATGGATCCACCAGAGTCATTGCATATGTGTTATTGTAATGACAAACCACATATGGAGCAACCAATGTCATTGCATGTGCGTTCTTTTTATGAACCACATATGGACCAACCAGAGTCATTGCATGTTTGTTCTTTTCATAAACCACATATGGATCCAAGAGTCATTGCATGTATGTTCTTCTCACAAGCCACAAATGGATCCACCAGAGTCATTGCATGTGTGTTCTTTTCATGAACCACATATGGATCCACCAGAGTCATTGCATGTGTGTTCTTTCCACAAACCACATATGGATCAACCAGAGTCATTGCATGTATGTTCTTTCCACAAACCACATATGGATCCACCAGAGTCATTGCATGTGTGTTATTGTAATGACAAACCACATATCGATCAACCAATGTCATTGCATGTGGGTTCTTTTCATGAACCACATATGGATCAACCAGAGTCATTATATGTTTGTTCTTTTCACAAACCGCATATGGATCAACCAGAGTCATTGCATGTATGTTCTTTCCACAAACCACATATGGATCCACCAGAGTCATTACATGTGTGTTCTTTCCACAAACCACACATGGATCCACCAGAGTCATTGCATGTGTGTTCTTCTCACAAACCACATATAGATCCACCAATGTCATTGCATGTGTCATCTTTCCAAAAACCACATATGGATCCACCAGAGCCATTGCGTGTGTGTTCTTGTAATCACAAACCACATATGGATCAACCAGTGTCATTGCATGTGTGTTCTTTTCACAAACCACATATGGATCCACCAATGTCATTGCATGTGTGTTCTTTCCACAAACCACATATGGATCCACCAGAGTCATTGCATGTGTGTCCTTGTAATGACAAACCACATATGGATCAACCAGTGTCATTGCATGTGTGTTCTTTTCACAAACCACATATGGATCCACCAATGTCATTGCATGTGTGTTCTTTTCGAAAACCACATATGGATCCACCAGAGTCATTGCATGTGTGTTCTTTCCACAAACCACAAATGGATCCACTAGAGTCATTGCATGTGTGTTCTTTCCACAAACCACATATGGATCCACCAGAGTTATTGCATGTGTGTTCTTGTAATGAAAAACCACATATGGATCAACCAATGTCATTGCATGTGCGTTCTTTTCATGAACCACATATGGATCAACCAGAGTCATTGCATGTTGGTTCTTTCACAAACCACATATGGATCAACCAGAGTCATTGCATGTATGTTCTTTCCACAAACCACATATGGATCCACCAGTCATTTCATGTGTGTTCTAGTAATGACAAACCACATATGGATCAACCAATGACATTGCATGTGTGTTCTTTCCACAAACCACATATGGGTCCACTAGAGTCATTGCATGTGTACTCTTTCCACAAACCACACATGGATCCACCAGAGTCATTGCATGTGTGTTCTTCTCAAACCACATATGTATCCACCAATGTCATTGCATGTGTGTTCTTGTAATGACAAACCACATATGGATCAACCAATGACATTGCATGTGTGTTCTTTCCAGAAACCACATATGGTTCCACCAGAATCATTGCATGTGTGTTCTTTCCACAAACCACACATGGATCCACTAGAGTCATTGCATGTATGTTCTTCTCACAAACCACAAGGATCCACCAATGTCATTGCATGTGTGTTCTTTCCACAAACCACATATGGATCCACCAGAGTCATTGCATGTGTGTTCTTGTAATGACAAACCACATATGGATCAACCAATGACATTGCATGTTTATTCTTTCCACAAACCACAAATGGATCCACCAGAGTCATTGCATGTGTGTTCTTTGCACAAACCACACATGGATCCACCAGAGTCATTGCATGTCTGTTTTTCTCACAAACCACATGGATCCACCAATATCATTGCATGTGTGTTATTTCCACAAACCACATATGGATCCACCAGAGTTATTGCATGTGTGTTATTGTAATGACAAACCACATATGCATCAACCAATGTCATTGCATGTGCGTTCTTTTCATGAACCACATATGGATCAACCAGAGTCATTGCATGTTTGTTCTTTTCACAAACCACATATGGATCCAAGAGTCATTGCATGTATGTTCTTCTCACAAACCACAAATGTATCCACCAGAGTCATTGCATGTGTGTTCTTTTCATGAATCACATATGGATCCACCAGAGTCATTGCGTGTGTGTTCTTTCCACAACCCACATATGGATCAACCAATGTCATTGCATGTGTGTTCTTTCCACAAACCACATATGGATCCACCAGAGTCATTGCGGGTGTGTTCTTGTAATGAAAAACCACACATGGATCCACCATTGTCATTGCATATGTGTTCTTTTGACAAACCACATATGGACCCACTAGAGTCATTGCATGTTTGTTCTTTCCACAAAGCACATATGGATCAACCAGAGTCATTGCATGTATGTTCTTTCCACAAACCACATATGGATCCACCAGAGTCATTGCATGTGTGTTCTTGTAATGACAAACCACATATCGATCAACCAATGTCATTGCATGTGTGTTCTTTTCATGAACCACATATGGATCAACCAGGGTCATTATATGTTTGTTCTTTTCACAAACCACATATGGATCAACCAGAGTAATTGCATGTATGTTCTTTCCACAAACCACATATGGATCTACCAGAGTTATTGCATGTGTGTTCTTGTAATGACAAACCATAAACCACATATGGATCCACCAGAGTCACTACATGTGTGTTTCTCCAGAAACCACACATGGATCCACAAGAGTCATTGCATGTGTGTTCTTCTCACAAACCACATATGGATCCACCAATGTCATTGCATGTGTGTTCTTTCCACAAACCACAAACGGATCCACCAGAGTCATTGCATGTGTGTTCTTTTCATGAACCACATATGGATCCACTAGAGTCATTGCGGGTGTGTTCTTGTAATGAAAAACCACACATGGATCCACCAATGTCATTGCATATGTGTTCTTTTGACAAACCACATATGGACCCACTAGAGTCATTGCATGTGTGTTGTTTCCAGAAACCACATATGGATCAACCAGAGTCATTGCATGTATGTTCTTTCCACAAACCGCATATGGATCCACCAGAGTCATTGCATGTGTGTTCTTGCAATTACAAACCACATATCGATCAACCAATGTCATTGCATGTGTGTTCTTTTCATGAACCACATATGGATCAACCAGAGTCATTATATGTTTGTTCTTTTCACAAACCTCATATGGATCAACCACAGTCATTGCATGTAGGTTCTTTCCACAAACCACATATGGATCCACCAGAGTCATTACGTGTGTGTTCTTTCCACAAACCACACACGGATCCACCAGAGTCATTGCATGTGTGTTCTTCTCACAAACCACATATGGATCCACCAATGTCATTGCATGTGTGTTCTTTCCACAAACCACATATGGATCCACCAGAGCATTTGCATGTGTGTTCTTGTAATGACAAACCACATATGGATCAACCAGTGTCATTGCATGTGTGTTCTTTTCACAAACCACATATGGATCCACCAATGTCATTGCATGTGTGTTCTTTTCACAAACCACATATGGATCCACCAGAGTCATTGCGGGTGTGTTCTTGTAATGAAAAACCACACATGGATCCACCATTGTCATTGCATATGTGTTCTTTTGACAAACCACATATGGACCCACTAGAGTCATTGCATGTTTGTTCTTTCCACAAAGCACATATGGATCAACCAGAGTCATTGCATGTATGTTCTTTCCACAAACCACATATGGATCCACCAGAGTCATTGCATGTGTGTTCTTGTAATGACAAACCACATATCGATCAACCAATGTCATTGCATGTGTGTTCTTTTCATGAACCACATATGGATCAACCAGGGTCATTATATGTTTGTTCTTTTCACAAACCACATATGGATCAACCAGAGTAATTGCATGTATGTTCTTTCCACAAACCACATATGGATCTACCAGAGTTATTGCATGTGTGTTCTTGTAATGACAAACCATAAACCACATATGGATCCACCAGAGTCACTACATGTGTGTTTCTCCAGAAACCACACATGGATCCACAAGAGTCATTGCATGTGTGTTCTTCTCACAAACCACATATGGATCCACCAATGTCATTGCATGTGTGTTCTTTCCACAAACCACAAACGGATCCACCAGAGTCATTGCATGTGTGTTCTTTTCATGAACCACATATGGATCCACTAGAGTCATTGCGGGTGTGTTCTTGTAATGAAAAACCACACATGGATCCACCAATGTCATTGCATATGTGTTCTTTTGACAAACCACATATGGACCCACTAGAGTCATTGCATGTGTGTTGTTTCCAGAAACCACATATGGATCAACCAGAGTCATTGCATGTATGTTCTTTCCACAAACCGCATATGGATCCACCAGAGTCATTGCATGTGTGTTCTTGCAATTACAAACCACATATCGATCAACCAATGTCATTGCATGTGTGTTCTTTTCATGAACCACATATGGATCAACCAGAGTCATTATATGTTTGTTCTTTTCACAAACCTCATATGGATCAACCACAGTCATTGCATGTAGGTTCTTTCCACAAACCACATATGGATCCACCAGAGTCATTACGTGTGTGTTCTTTCCACAAACCACACACGGATCCACCAGAGTCATTGCATGTGTGTTCTTCTCACAAACCACATATGGATCCACCAATGTCATTGCATGTGTGTTCTTTCCACAAACCACATATGGATCCACCAGAGCATTTGCATGTGTGTTCTTGTAATGACAAACCACATATGGATCAACCAGTGTCATTGCATGTGTGTTCTTTTCACAAACCACATATGGATCCACCAATGTCATTGCATGTGTGTTCTTTTCACAAACCACATATGGATCCACCAGAGTCATTGCATGTGTGTTCTTTCCACAAACCACATATGGATCCACTAGAGTCATTGCATGTGTGTTTTTCCACAAACCACATATGGATCCACTAGAGTCATTGCAGTGTGTTCTTGTAATGACAAACCACATATGGATCAACCAATGTCATTGCATGTGCGTTCTTTTCATGAACCACATATGGATCAACCAGAGTCATTGCATGTTTGTTCTTTCACAAACCACATATGGATCAACCAGAGTCATTGCCTGTATGTTCTTTCCACAAACCACATATGGATCCACCAGAGTCATTTCATGTGTGTTCTAGTAATGACAACCCACATATGGATCAACCAATGACATTGCATGTGTGTTCTTTCCACATACCATATATGGGTCCACTAGAGTAATTGCATGTGTATTCTTTCCAGAAACCACACATGGATCCACCAGAGTCATTGCATGTGTGTTCTTGTAATGACAAACCACATATGGATCAACCAATGACATTGCATGTGTGTTCTTTCCACAAACCACATATGGTTCCACCAGAATCATTGCATGTGTGTTCTTTCAACAAACCACACATGGATCCACTAGAGTCATTGCATGTATGTTCTTCTCTAAAACCACAAGGATCCACCAATGTCATTGCATGTGTGTTCTTTCCACAAACCACATATGGATCCACCAGAGTCATTGCATGTGTGTTCTTGTAATGACAAACCACATATGGATCAACCAATGACATTTCATGTTTGTTCTTTCCACAAACCACATATGGATCCACCAGAGTCATTGCATGTGTGTTCTTTGCACAAACCACACATGGATCCACCAGAGTTATTGCATGTCTGTTCTTCTCACAAACCACATGGATCCACCAATATCATTGCATGTGTGTTATTTCCACAAACCACATATGGATCCACCAGAGTCATTTCATGTGTATTCTTTCCACAAACCACACATGGATCCACCAGAGTCATTGCATGTGTGTTATTCTCACAAACCACATATGTATCCACCAATGTCATTGCATGTGTGTTCTTGTAATGACAAACCACATATGGATCAACCAATGACATTGCATGTGTGTTCTTTCCACAAACCACATATGGTTCCACCAGAATTATTGCATGTGTGTTCTTTCCACAAACCACACATGGATCCACTAGAGTCATTGCATGTATGTTCTTCTCACAAACCACAAGGATCCACCAATGTCATTGCATGTGTGTTCTTTCCACAAACCACAAATGGATCCACCAGAGTCATTGCATGTGTGTTATTGTAATGACAAACCACATATGGATCAACCAATGACATTGCATGTGCGTTCTTTCATGAACCACATATGGATCAACCAGAGTCATTGCATGTGTGTTCTTGTAATGATAAACCACATATGGATCAACCAATGACATTGCATGTTTGTTCTTTCCACAAACCACAAATGGATCCACCAGAGTCATTGCATGTGTGTTCTTTGCACAAACCACACATGGATCCACCAGAGTCATTGCATGTCTGTTTTTTTCACAAACCACATGGATCCACCAATATCATTGCCTGTGTGTTATTTCCACAAACCACATATGGATCCAGTAGAGTCATTGCATGTGTGTTATTGTAATGACAAACCACATATGGATCAACCAATGTCATTGCATGTGCGTTCTTTTCATGAACCACATATGGATCAACCAGAGTCATTGCATGTTTGTTCTTTCAGAAACCACATATGGATCAACTAGAGTCATTGCTTGTATGTTCTTTCCACAAACCACATATGGATCCACCAGAGTCATTTCATGTGTGTTCTAGTAATGACAAACCACATATGGATCAACCAATGCCATTGCATGTGTGTTCTTTCCACATACCATATATGGGTCCACTAGAGTCATTGCATGTGTATTCTTTCGAGAAACCACACATGGAACCACCAGAGTCATTGCATGTGTGTTCTTGTAATGACAAACCACATATGGATCAACCAATGATATTGCATGTGTGTTCTTTCCACAAACCACATATGGTTCCACCAGAATCATTGCATGTGTGTTCTTTCCACAAACCACACATGGATCCACTAGAGTCATTGCATATTTGTTCTTCTCAAAAACCACAAGGATCCACCAATGTCATTGCATGTGTGTTCTTTCCACAAACCACATATGGATCCACCAGAGTCATTGCATGTGTGTTCTTGTAATGACAAACCACATATGGATCAACCAATGACATTGCATGTTTGTTCTTTCCACAAACCACATATGGATCCACCAGAGTCATTGCATGTGTGTTCTTTGCACAAACCACACATGGTTCCACCAGAGTTATTGCATGTCTGTTCTTCTCACAATCCACATGGATCCACCAATATCATTGCATGTGTGCTATTTCCACAAACCACATATGGATCCACGAGAGTCATTTCATGTGTATTCTTTCCACAAACCACACATGGATCCACCAGAGTCATTGCATGTGTGTTCTTCTCACAAACCACATATGTATCCACCAATGTCATTGCATGTGTGTTCTTGTAATGACAAACCACATATGGATCAACCAATGACATTGCATGTGTGTTCTTTCCACAAACCACACATGGATCCACTAGAGTCATTGCATGTATGTTCTTCTCACAAACCACAAGGATCCACCAATGTCATTGCCTGTGTGTTCTTTCCACAAACCACATGTGGATCCACCAGAGTCATTGCATGTGTGTTCTTGTAATGACAAACCACATATGGATCAACCAATGACATTGCATGTTTGTTCTTTCCACAAACCACAAATGGATCCACCAGAGTCATTGCATGTGTGTTCTTTGCATAAACCACACATGGATCCACCAGAGTCATTGCATGTCTGTTCTTCTCACAAACCACATGGATCCACCAATATCATTGCATGTGTGTTATTTCCACAAACCACATATGGATCCACCAGAGTCATTTCATGTGTGTTATTGTAATTACAAACCACATATGGAGCAACCAATGTCATTGCATGTGCGTTCTTTTCATGAACCACATATGGATCAACCAGTTTCATTGCATGTTTGTTCTTTGCACAAACCACATATGGATCCAAGAGTCATTCCATGTATGTTCTTCTCACAAACCACAAATGGATCCACCAGAGTCATTGCATGTGTGTTCTTTTCATGAATCACATATGGATCCACCAGAGTCATTGCATGTGTGTTCTTGTAATGACAAACCACATATGGATCAACCAATGACATTGCATGTTTGTTCTTTCCACAAACCACAAATGGATCCACCAGAGTCATTGCATGTGTGTTCTTTGCACAAACCACACATGGATCCACCAGAGTCATTGCATGTCTGTTTTTTTCACAAACCACATGGATCCACCAATATCATTGCCTGTGTGTTATTTCCACAAACCACATATGGATCCAGTAGAGTCATTGCATGTGTGTTATTGTAATGACAAACCACATATGGATCAACCAATGTCATTGCATGTGCGTTCTTTTCATGAACCACATATGGATCAACCAGAGTCATTGCATGTTTGTTCTTTCAGAAACCACATATGGATCAACTAGAGTCATTGCTTGTATGTTCTTTCCACAAACCACATATGGATCCACCAGAGTCATTTCATGTGTGTTCTAGTAATGACAAACCACATATGGATCAACCAATGCCATTGCATGTGTGTTCTTTCCACATACCATATATGGGTCCACTAGAGTCATTGCATGTGTATTCTTTCGAGAAACCACACATGGAACCACCAGAGTCATTGCATGTGTGTTCTTGTAATGACAAACCACATATGGATCAACCAATGATATTGCATGTGTGTTCTTTCCACAAACCACATATGGTTCCACCAGAATCATTGCATGTGTGTTCTTTCCACAAACCACACATGGATCCACTAGAGTCATTGCATATATGTTCTTCTCAAAAACCACAAGGATCCACCAATGTCATTGCATGTGTGTTCTTTCCACAAACCACATATGGATCCACCAGAGTCATTGCATGTGTGTTCTTGTAATGACAAACCACATATGGATCAACCAATGACATTGCATGTTTGTTCTTTCCACAAACCACATATGGATCCACCAGAGTCATTGCATGTGTGTTCTTTGCACAAACCACACATGGTTCCACCAGAGTTATTGCATGTCTGTTCTTCTCACAATCCACATGGATCCACCAATATCATTGCATGTGTGCTATTTCCACAAACCACATATGGATCCACGAGAGTCATTTCATGTGTATTCTTTCCACAAACCACACATGGATCCACCAGAGTCATTGCATGTGTGTTCTTCTCACAAACCACATATGTATCCACCAATGTCATTGCATGTTTGTTCTTGTAATGACAAACGACATATGGATCAACCAATGACATTGCATGTGTGTTCTTTCCACAAACCACACATGGATCCACTAGAGTCATTGCATGTATGTTCTTCTCACAAACCACAAGGATCCACCAATGTCATTGCCTGTGTGTTCTTTCCACAAACCACATGTGGATCCACCAGAGTCATTGCATGTGTGTTCTTGTAATGACAAACCACATATGGATCAACCAATGACATTGCATGTTTGTTCTTTCCACAAACCACAAATGGATCCACCAGAGTCATTGCATGTGTGTTCTTTGCATAAACCACACATGGATCCACCAGAGTCATTGCATGTCTGTTCTTCTCACAAACCACATGGATCCACCAATATCATTGCATGTGTGTTATTTCCACAAACCACATATGGATCCACCAGAGTCATTTCATGTGTGTTATTGTAATTACAAACCACATATGGAGCAACCAATGTCATTGCATGTGCGTTCTTTTCATGAACCACATATGGATCAACCAGTTTCATTGCATGTTTGTTCTTTGCACAAACCACATATGGATCCAAGAGTCATTCCATGTATGTTCTTCTCACAAACCACAAATGGATCCACCAGAGTCATTGCATGTGTGTTCTTTTCATGAATCACATATGGATCCACCAGAGTCATTGCATGTGTGTTCTTTCCACAACCCACATATGGATCAACCAATGTCATTGCATGTGTGTTCTTTCCACAAACCACATATGGATCCACTAGAGTCATTGCAGGTGTGTTCTTGTAATGAAAAACCACATATGGATCCACCAATGTTATTGCATATGTGTTCTTTTGACAAACCACATATGGACCCACTAGAGTCATTGCATGTGTGTTGTTTCCACAAACCACATATAGATCAACCAGAGTCATTGCATGTATGTTCTTTCCACAAACCACATATGGATCCACCAGAGTCATTGCATGTGTGTTCTTGTAATGACAAACCACATATCGATCAACCAATGTCATTGCATGTGTGTTCTTTTCATGAACCACATATGGATCAACCAGAGTCATTATATGTTTGTTCTTTTGACAAACCGCATATGGATCAACCAGAGTCATTGCATGTAGGTTCTTTCCACAAACCACATATGGATCCACAAGAGTCATTACATTTGTGTTCTTTCCACAAACCACACATGGATCCACTAGAGTCATTGCATGTGTGTTCTTTCCACAAACCACATATGGATCCACCAGAGCATTTGCATGTGTGTTCTTGTAATGACAAACCACATATGGATCAACCAGTGTCATTGCATGTGTGTTCTTTTCACGAACCACATATGGATCCACCAATGTCATTGCATGTGTGTTCTTTTCACAAACCACATATGGATCCACCAGAGTCATTACATGTGTGTTCTTGTAATGACAAACCACATATGGATCAACCAATGACATTGCATGTTTGTTCTTTCCACAAACCACATATGGATCCACCAGAGCCATTGCATGTGTGTTCTTGTAATGACAAACCACATATGGATCAACCAATGTCATTGCATGTGCGTTCTTTTCATGAACCACATATGGATCAACCAGAGTCATTGCATGTTTGTTCTTTCACAAACAACATATGGATCAACCAGAGTCATTGCTTGTATGTTCTTTCCACAAACCACATATGGATCCACCAGAGTCATTTCATGTGTGTTCTAGTAAGGACAAACCACATATGGATCAACCAATGACATTGCATGTGTGTTCTTTCCACATACCATATATGGGTCCACTAGAGTCATTGCATGTGTATTCTTTCCAGAAACCACACATGGATCCACCAGAGTCATTGCATGTGTGTTCCTGTAATGACAAACCACATATGGATCAACCAATGACATTGCATGTGTGTTCTTTCCACAAACCACATATGGTTCCACCAGAATCATTGCATGTGTGTTCTTTCCACAAACCACACATGGATCCACTAGAGTCATTGCATGTATGTTCTTCTCAAAAACCACAAGGATCCACCAATGTCATTGCATGTGTGTTCTTTCCACAAACCACATATGGATCCACCAGAGTCATTGCATGTGTGTTCTTGTAATGACAAACCACATATGGATCAACCAATGACATTGCATGTTTGTTCTTTCCTCAAACCACATATGGATCCACCAGAGTCATTGCATGTGTGTTCTTTGCACAAACCACACATGGATCCACCAGAGTTATTGCATGTCTGTTCTTCTCACAAACCACATGGATCCACCAATATCATTGCATGTGTGTTATTTCCACAAACCACATATGGATCCACCAGAGTCATTTCATGTGTGTTATTGTAATGACAAACCACATATGGAGCAACCAATGTCATTGCATGTGCGTTCTTTTCATGAACCACATATGGATCAACCAGTTTCATTGCATGTTTGTTCTTTTCACAAACCACATATGGATCCAAGAGTCATTCCATGTATGTTCTTCTCACAAACCACAAATGGATCCACCAGAGTCATTGCATGTGTGTTCTTTTCATGAACCACATATGGATCCACCAGAGTTATTGCATGTGTGTTCTTTCCACAACCCACATATGGATCAACCAATGTCATTGCATGTGTGTTCTTTCCACAAACCACATATGGATCCATTAGGGTCATTGCAGGTGTGTTCTTGTAATGAAAAACCACACATGGATCCACCAATGTCATTGCATATGTGTTCTTTTGACAAACCACATATGGACCCACTAGAGTCATTGCATGTGTGTTCTTTCCACAAACCACATATGGATCAACCAGAGTCATTGCATGTATGTTCTTTCCACAAACCACATATGGATCCACCAGAGTCATTGCATGTGTGTTCTTGTAATGACAAACCACATATCGATCAACCAATGTCATTGCATGTGTGTTCTTTTCATGAACCACATATGGATCAACCAGAGTCATTATATGTTTGTTCTTTTCACAAACCGCATATGGATCAACTAGAGTCATTGCATGTATGTTCTTTCCACAAACCACATATGGATCCACCAGAGTCATTACATGTGTGTTCTTTCCACAAACCACACATGGATCCACTAGAGTCATTGCATGTGTGTTCTTCTCACAAACCACATATGGATCCACCAATGTCATTGCATGTGTGTTCTTTCCACAAACCACATATGGATCCACCAGAGTCATTGCATGTGTGTTCTTGTAATGACAAACCACATATGGATCAACCAATGTCATTGCACGTGTGTTCTTTTCACAAACCACATATGGATCCACCAGAGTCATTGCATGTTTGTTCTTTCCACAAACCACATATGGATCCACCAGAGTCATTGCATGTGTGTTCTTGTAATGACAAACCACATATGGATCAACCAATGTCATTGCATGTGTGTTCTTTTCATGAACCACATATGGATCAACCAGAGTCATTGCATGTTGGTTCTTTCACAAACCACATATGGATCAACCAGAGTCATTGCATGTATGTTCTTTCCACAAACCACATATGGATCCACCAGAGTCATTACATGTGTGTTCTTGTAATGACAAACCACATATGGATCAACCAATGACATTGCATGTGTGTTCTTTCCACAAACCACATATGGTTCCACTAGAATCATTGCATGTGTGTTCTTTCCACAAACCACACATGGATTGTAGCATCCCAATTGTCTAACAATTGTAATGCTACTTGGTCTAGTAATATAATGGCTACTTCCTATACATAATTGTTGCATCATAATTATATCATGCTCATGTCATCATGCCACCTTGCATTTGAGCATCATATAAAACCCTCTTTCTTTGGTTCTTCTCTCATATGTATTATTAATTGTATTTGCCTCTTGATATTGTATTTGGTTATTGATATATTGTTTAATGTCCAAGTTGAGTTGGGGGCATATCTTTTATTGAACTCCATCACCTTTCATTGTCACCACCTTATAATTCCACCATTCCAATAACCCATGAGTTTGTATTTCTTTTTCTTTTGATATTTATTCTAGCTCATGTGGGTGGGGTGGATCTAATTCTATAAATTCTTTTGCTTGGCTTTTATTCCACTTTTGGGAATGCATAAGAATAATGCCATGTTACTATTATTGTTTTCACAAGAATAAACATGGCATTAATTATTTTGCATGGGCCATGCAAGCACCACCACATTCTAGTTTTTTGGATTTCATTTGAATTTTTGAGTGGTGTA
This sequence comes from Avena insularis, assembly GCA_023614405.1. Classification (NCBI taxonomy): domain Eukaryota; kingdom Viridiplantae; phylum Streptophyta; class Magnoliopsida; order Poales; family Poaceae; genus Avena; species Avena insularis. The sequence goes on from CM042696.1 coordinate 427,087,280, forward strand.
TATCTCTTGGAGCTCTCCCTTCTCTCTCAAACCTTTCACCTTGTTGGTTTATTTTTGCCTTGTGCTCATAAAGCCTTTCTCTCATGTGTATGTCATGCATGGTCATGGAAAATCCTTCCCATCTCCATCTTTTTCCTCCACACTTGATCTAGTCATGACCATGCATCCTTTAGTCCATACACACTCCCTCACCCCTTCATCTTGGCTTCATCTATAAGCATGTGTTAAAACCTAAAGATTCTACATAAAAACCCTAACCTTAGCTTCCTCTCCTTCTACACCCTAACCCTATCTACCATCTCTCTATACCGAGCACCTAGCTCCCTCCCTCTCTCTTCTTCCTCTCTCTATGCTGGCCCCACCCAGCTACCCTCCTAACCTAACCCTAGTACCATCCTAACCCGAGCCACCCTCCCTCTAACCCTAGCTCTAACCTGAGCCTCCCTCTCCCATTCTCTCGCTGCCAGCAGGTCCCACTGCCGAGCTACCTCTCACCCCAGTCCCGCCTGGCCTGCCGCCTCGCTTACGTTAATGACGAGCACGTGAGGGAGGAGGAAGGGAAAAAGATGACCGAGGACACTTTATCCCTGCCCGCTCCCACACGGCACCCACTCCCTCTCCCTTGCCTTGTACTTTTCCCCCACGCCTACTCTATCTCGCCAGATCCATCCCCATGCCCTCCCTATCCTCTCCTTCCTCTTCACCGTCGCCAGATCCTTCCGCCGGTCACCGCCAGTACCACCGCCGCGTCCTCGTTTAAGCCGGCGTGAGCGACACGGAGGTGATCGAGGAGACCGATCAGTATCCCCTGCTTCGCCCCGTGCCTGCCAGCGAGGAGGAGGAGCCCTCTTCCGCCACAATACTGCGACGCCCCGACGGAAACCCTAGCTCTCCAGTCGTCTGCCTCGCCACCGATCCCCGGCGCCCCAAGTCATTCCACCACCACCAACCCCACCGCGGTGAGCTGCTGAATCTCCCGGACATCCCCTTCCTCGCCGTCGTTTCCTGTATTCGCCGGAACACATGTCGAACCCTCTTGCGTATGCGGCGTCGTTCTCTGCGTCGTCGTCGCGCGAGAACCTTGTCTAGCCGCGCAGCCTTCCCCTAACACCAATCCTACCTAGTCAGCGGTTGCCGCCACAGAAGCGCCAGTCGGTCGGGTTCGACCCAGCGTCAAGGCTACCGTCATTGCCACCGATCGGTCGTCAAGAATATTGAGAAGAACAACATGGACGCGGACCCTTTTGCACTTAACCCCTGCCTTTTGCTGGCTCAACCCAAGGCTCCTAGAGGCCCCACCTGTCGGTCACCCTGGCTTTTTACGAAAAGGTACCTGGGTTTCCACAGCCTTGACCATGGTCCCCGGAGCCACCACGTGTCGCCACCGGGTCAAGGCCTGTGGACCTCACCACCGCCCCACCTGTCACCGCATGGGCTAGCTCACTGGTGAGAGAAGGTCTCTGAGTCGTTTTTCGCCAGTCAGCCCGGCCTGTGTCTGTGGTCTGTATTAGATCTGGTGAGTACAAATGGTTTTTTGCTTTGCTGTTTAATTTCAACTTTTTCAAAATTGTTTAAAATTCAAACTTGAATCTGTTTTATATATCTTTTAAAATATAATTCCAAATAATACATATGATATATGTTTTGGAATCAGAAAAATGTGAGGATTTCAAATATGCTATTCAAAATATTGTTTGAGCAATTTAAAATTTCGAGGTAATTAAAATTACAATAAAATGCCCTTTTTCTTAATTAATTAATAACTTTAGTTTTATAACTCCAAATTTGACAAATAATATGTCTATATCGATCAGCGCGTTGAGCCCGTTCTATCTATGCAGTCCTTGTTCTGAATTGAAGCATGCATCATGTCATTATTAAAAATCTGAACTGTTTATGACAATAAAATTGGACTAAATAAATAATAAAAATGCTTTATTCTTCCACCACACCTCACCCTTGCCATGCTATTTTAATGCCATGTAAATTGTGCATCATTCATCATGGCATGCTTGTTTGATTGTCGCATTTTAATTCATATGCTTGTGCACTCTATTTATGTTGGCCCTTGTTTGTTTGGTTCTTCTTAGAATAGACGCTAACCAGGGGATATATTAGGAAACCCAGGAGCACTACCCAGATCCGTCCCTCGCTTCAACTGAGCTGCCAGGCAAGCACTACCACATGCTTGCATGCATATAGTACCTATTGCCTCTATCTCATTCTTGCATCATTGAGTCGCGGTTGCATTAAATTGAATCCCAAGTACTGCATAGCCTTTACTTTTAAACCCCACTGAAGCTTGTTCCCCTATCCCATGAGCCATTACTACAGGAGTTGTTTGAGCCATGCGGGTCGTAGAACAGCATGTGTAGGGTATGTGAGAGTCTGATGGATAACGAGGTACCTAAACAACTTAACCGGAGTAGTAATGGGATAACTAATGAAAGTGGCATCGGTGAGCAATATCTGCTATTTGGTTCTTCATGCTCACTTGTGTCCCGTAGGACCCTGAGTACTTGATTCCTGTTCCTTGACTATTCGCACTATCCATATCCGGGAGGCCTTATGGACCCCCCTGAGCCAGAGCTTGATTCATTCTTATTTCTTGGGGCCACAAAGTAGTTTGGGGCTTTATTACTATCCTATACTTATGCCATGCTTTACTGCTTTATTTAAGATTGTGCGTGGAGCACCTGTACTATTTAGGACCGTGACACGTTTTCGCTGTATCAACAAGCCCAGTCACATTTTCGGGTTCCTAGTCGTTTACCGCCGTCCACACAAACCCTGGGTCCGTTCCGGAGCCGGCCAACTTCGTTGCGGGTAGCTTAGTGGGGTGGCCCCCTGAAACATTTTTGAATCCTGTGATCGCTTTGTCGTGAATGCCTCGTTGCGTTTTGATTTGGTTTTTCCGAGGTTGATTGAGTGTGTGTTGTTAGTTGTGCACCGCAGGTAAATCTTTCAAAGCCGTGTCATGTTATGGACGACTTGGAGCATAGTTTCTCGATCATAGACAAGTATAACTAAAGTACCGCTTTTAATTTGACTAAGTACTGATTAGTAAATAGTGCAACACTCATGAAATGGTTAATAAAACGCCAACGGATGGGGTTGTTCGTCCGCTTCCTCGTTGGCGAGGAGGAGGATGGATCTACTAATATTAGTTATAACTGTTGTTCTTAATTAACGGACATCCGCTCATCTTTGGTTAGGCGGATGGTTAGCAGTATCTATAGAATTGTTAGGTATTATCTTTTGCTGCAATTCGTCACCCCGTGTTCTGTCCCTTTAGAGGCATAAAGACTTGCTGAGTACCCCTAGGGTCTCACACGATAAATTGTTTGATTCAGATGAATAGGTATACTCGCAAGATGGATACTGGGTGGAGGAGACGGACGATGTTGGCAACGATCACTCGGTGTAGAGATTCCGGGAATGGGGATCCGTGAGATCTGTGGGCGGGATGTGTTTATTTATGGGGCATCTTATGCCGATTTGCTTGTTATCCGTACTCGGATCTTGCTTTCCGCTTCTGCCTGATACTCTGATGTTTGATGTATGAGGAGATATCCTAAACTATTATATCTATCTAGGATGTTTGGATCTTGCCGTATGGCGTTGCAATATTTCTATTTCTTTTTAGATGGAATGGCTCTGAGGACTGTTGTATGTGGCTTGCATACATACTCATTTGTGTATGTAGTTGATCCCTTCGCCGACACGCCGCTCGTTCTTGTCCCGATGTGTTGGAAATGGTTAGGACGGCCGAAAGGTCTACCTGTGAGTGGCATTTGGCCCCACCGTACTATTTTAACCATTTCCGCTCATCCAGGCTTGTAGCTAAGAGCGTAATTCACCGAGGTAGTGACATGGATCCACTAGAGTCATTGCATGTGTGTTCTTTCCACAACCCAGATATGGATCAACCAATGCCATTGCATGTGTGTTCTTTCCATAAACCACATATGGATCCACCAGAGTCATTGCATGTGTGTTCTTGTAATGACAAACCACATATGGATCAACCAATGACATTGCATGTTTGTTCTTTCCACAAACCACATATGGATCCACCAGAGTCATTGCATGTGTGTTCTTTGCACAAACCACACATGGATCCACCAGGGTCATTGCATGTCTGTTCTTCTCACAAACCACATGGATCCACCAATATCATTGCATGTGTGTTATTTACACAAACCACATATGGATCCACCAGAGTCGTTGCATGTGTGTTATTGTAATGACAAACCACATATGGATCAACCAATATCATTGCATGTGCATTATTTTCATGAACCACATATGGGTCAACCAGAGACATTGCATGTTTGTTCTTTTCACAAACCACATATGGATCCAAGAGTCATTGCATGTACGTTCTTCTCACAAACCACAAATGGATCCACCAGAGTCATTTTATGTGTGTTCTAGTAATGACAAACCACATATGGATCAACCAATGACATTGCATGTGTGTTCTTTCCACAAACCACATATGGGTCCACTAGAGTCATTGCATGTGTATTCTTTCCACAAACCACACATGGATCCACCAGAGTCATTGCATGTGTGTTCTTCTCACAAACCACATATGGATCCACCAATGTCATTGCATGTGTGTTCTTTCCACAAACCACATATGGATCCACCAGAGTCATTGCATGTGTGTTCTTGTAATGACAAACCACATATGGATCAACCAGTGTCATTACATGTGTGTTATTTTCACAAACCACATATGGATCCACCAATGTCATTGCATGTGTGTTCTTTTCACAAACCACATATGGATCCACCAGAGTCATTGCATGTGTGATCTTGTAATGACAAACCACATATGGATCAACCAATGTCATTGCATGTGCGTTCTTTTCATGAACCACATATGGATCAACCAGAGTCATTGCATGTTGGTTCTTTCACAAACCACATATGGATCAACCAAAGTCATTGCATGTACGTTCTTTCCACAAACCACATATGGATCCACCAGAGTCATTTCATGTGTGTTCTAGTAATGACAAACCACATATGGATCAACCAATGACATTGCATGTGTGTTCTTTCCTCAAACCACATATGGGTCCACTAGAGTCATTGCATGTGTATTCTTTCCACAAACCACACATGGATCCACCAGAGTCATTGCATGTGTGTTCTTCTCACAAACCACATATGGATCCACCAATGTCATTGCATGTGTGTTCTTGTAATGACAAACCACATATGGATCAACCAATGACATTGCATGTGTGTTCTTTCCACAAACCACGTATGGTTCCACCAGAATCATTGCATGTGTGTTCTTTCCACAAACCACACATGGATCCACTAGATTCATTGCATGTATGTTCTTCTCACAAACCACAAGGATCCACCAATGTCATTGCATGTGTGTTCTTTCCACAAACCACATATGGATCCACTAGAGTCATTGCATGTGTGTTCTTGTAATGACAAACCACATATGGATCAACCAATGACAATGCATGTTTGTTCTTTCCACAAACCACATATGGATCCACCAGAGTCATTGCATGTGTGTTCTTTTCACAAACCACATATGGATCCACCAATGTCATTGCATGTGTTTTATTTTCACAAACCACATATGGATCCACCAGAGTCATTGCATGTGTGTTCTTGTAATGACAAACCACATATGGATCAACCAATGTCATTGCATGTGCGTTCTTTTCATGAACCACATATGGATCAACCAGAGTCATTGCATGTTGGTTCTTTCACAAACCACATATGGATCAACCAGAGTCATTGCATGTATGTTCTTTCCACAAACCACATATGGATCCACCAGAGTCATTTCATGTGTGTTCTAGTAATGACAAACCACATATGGATCAACCAATGACATTGCATGTGTGTTCTTTCCTCAAACCACATATGGGTCCACTAGAGTCATTGCATGTGTATTCTTTCCACAAACCACACATGGATCCACCAGAGTCATTGCATGTGTGTTCTTCTCACAAACCACATATGGATCCACCAATGTCATTGCATGTGTGTTCTTGTAATGACAAACCACATATGGATCAACCAATGACATTGCATGTGTGTTATTTCCACAAACCACATATGGTTCCACCAGAATCATTGCATGTGTGTTCTTTCCACAAACCACACATGGATCCACTAGATTCATTGCATTTATGTTCTTCTCACAAACCACAAGGATCTACCAATGTCATTGCATGTGTGTTCTTTCCACAAACCACATATGGATCCACTAGAGTCATTGCATGTGTGTTCTTGTAATGACAAACCCCATATGGATCAACCAATGACAATGCATGTTTGTTCTTTCCACAAACCACATATGGATCCACCAGAGTCATTGCATGTGTGTTCTTTCCACAAACCACACATGGATCCACCAGAGTCATTGCATGTCTGTTCTTCTCACAAACCACATGGATCCACCAATAGCATTGCATGTGTGTTATTTCCAGAAACCACATATGGATCCACCAGAGTCATTGCATGTGTGTTATTGTAATGACAAACCACATATGGATCAACCAATGTCATTGCATGTTTGTTCTTTTCATGAACCACATATGGATCAACCAGAGTCATTGCATGTTTGTTCTTTTCACAAACCACATATGGATCCAAGAGTCATTGCATGTATGTTCTTCTCACAAACCACAAATGGATCCATCAGAGTCATTGCATGTGTGTTCTTTTCATGAACCGCATATGGATCCACCAGAGTCATTGCATGTGTGTTCTTTCCACAACCCATATATGGATCAACCAATGTCATTGCATGTGTGTTCTTTCCACAAACCACATATGGATGCACTAGATTCATTGCAGGTGTGTTCTTGTAATGAAAAACCACACATGGATAAACCAATGACATTGCATATGTGTTCTTTTGACAAACCACATATGGACCCACTAGAGTCATTGCATGTGTGTTCTTTCCACAAACCACATATGGATCAACCAGTGTCATTGCATGTATGTTCTTTCCACAAACCACATATGGATCCACCAGAGTCATTGCATGTGTGTTCTTGTAATGACAAACCACATATCGATCAACCAATGTCATTGCATGTGTGTTCTTTTCATGAACCACATATGGATCAACCAGAGTCATTATATGTTTGTTCTTTTCACAAACCGCATATGGATCATCCAGAGTCATTGCATGTATGTTCATTCCACAAACCACATATGGATCAACCAGAGTCATTGCATGTATGTTCTTTCCACAAACCACAATATGGATGAACCAGAGTTATTACATGTGTGTTCTTTCCACAAACCACATATGGATCAACCAGTCATTGCATGTATGTTCTTTCCACAAACCACATATGGATCCACCAGAGTCATTGTATGTTGTTCTTGTAATGACAAACCACATATCGATCAACCAATGTCATTGCATGTGTGTTCTTTTCATGAAACACATATGGATCAACCAGAGTCATTATATGCTTGTTCATTTCACAAACCGCATATGGATCAACCAGAGTCATTGCATGTATGTTCTTTCCACAAACCACATATGGATCCACCAGAGTCATTGCATGTGTGTTCTTGTAATGGCAAACCACATATGGATCAACCAATGGCATTGCATGTGTGTTCTTTCCACAAACCACATATGGATCCACCAGAGTCATTACATGTGTGTTCTTTCCACAAACCACACATGGATCCACCAGAGTCATTGCATGTGTGTTCTTCTCACAAACCACATATGGATCCACGAATGCCATTGCATGTCTTTTCTTTCCACAAACCACATATAGATCCACCAGAGTCATTGCATGTGTGTTCTTGTAATGACAAACCACATATGGATCAACCAGTGTCATTGCTGGTGTGTTCTTTCCACAAACCACATATGGATCCACCAGAGTCATTGCATGTGTGTTCTTGTAATGACAAACCACATATGGATCAACCAATGGAATTGCATGTGTGTTGTTTCCACAAACCACATATGGATCCACCAGAGTCAATACATGTGTGTTCTTTCCACAAACCACACATGGATCCACCAGAGTCATTGCATGTGTGTTCTTCTCACAAACCACATATCGATCCACGAATGCCATTGCATGTCTGTTCTTTCCACAAACCACATATGGATCCACCACAGTGATTGCATGTGTGTTCTTGCAATGACAAACCACATATGGATCAACCAGTGTCATTGCTGGTGTGTTCTTTTCACAAACCACATATGGATCCACCAATGTCATTGCATGTGTGTTGTTTTCACAAACCACATATGGATCCACCAGAGTCATTGCATGTGTGTTCTTTCCACAAACCACATATGGATTTACTAGAGTCATTGCATGTGTGTTCTTTCCACAAACCACATATAGGTCCACCAGAGTCATTGCATGTGTGTTCTTGTAATGACAAACCACATATGGATCAACCAATGTCATTGCATGTGTGTTCTTTTCATGAACCACATATGGATCAACCAGAGTCATTGCATGTTGGTTCTTTCACAAACCACATATGGATCAACCAGAGTCATTGCATGTATGTTGTTTCCACAAACCACATATGGATCCACCAGAGTCATTTCATGTGTGTTCTAGTAATGACAAACCACATATGGATCAACCAATGACATTGCATGTGTGTTCTTTCCACAAACGACATATGGGTCCACTAGAGTCATTGCATGTGTATTCTTTCCACAAACCACACATGGATCCACCAGAGTCATTGCATGTGTGGTCTTCTCACAAACCACATATGGATCCACCAATGCCATTGCATGTGTGTTCTTGTAATGACAAACCACATATGGATCAACCAATGACATTGCATGTGTGTTCTTTCCACAAACCACATATGGTTCCACCAGAATCATTGCATGTGTGTTCTTTCCACAAACCACACATGGATCCACTAGATTCATTGCATGTATGTTCTTCTCATAAACCACAAGGATCCACCAATGTCATTGCATGTGTGTTCTTTCCACAAATTACATATGGATCCACCAGAGTCATTCCATGTGTGTTCTTGTAATGACAAACCACATATGGATCAACCAATGACATTGCATGTTTGTTCTTTCCACAAACCACATATGGATCCACCAGAGTCATTGCATGTGTGTTCTTTCCACAAACCACACATGGATCCACCAGAGTCATTGCATGTCTGTTCTTCTCACAAACCACATGGATCCACCAATATCATTGCATGTGTGTTATTTCCACGAACCACATATGCATTGTCAGGGGGATGACCCCCGGATACCCCACCCGAATAAGAAACATGACAGTCGGACCTCGGCCGGCTGACGAGGCGCAGCCGGACAGGGTAGCAGGGACCGGCTACCACCCGGTAGCCGGACCCCGTAGAGGTAGCCAGATACAACAATGTAGCCGGATCCAATCAGAGGGACAGGACGACGTGCGTATCAGTGCACGGTACGCTGCAGACGACAAAGACGGCAACCACCGCCCATACAAGACTTGGCGTGGTGATGCGGAAGCGATGGCACATCTTTGTCGATGCTCGCCGACGGCGTCCACGTGCTTCACGACATCCATACCGCTCATACACCGATGTGACATACCATGCCGGGTACTATAGATGACTAGCTGGCTAGGACCCGCCTGTGGGGCCCGCCAGTCGGACTAGCCAGTGAGACCCTTGCCTCTCAGTTCATTTAAGGCAGTAGCTAAAGGATACAGCTCAAGGAGCACTTGTAGCTCGTATATTCCACATAGTCAGATCAGGCAGGAGTAGGGGCTTCACCTCACCACGAGGGCCCCGAACCTGGGTACTTCTTGCGTCCGCCACGCTTCAGTATCCAATCTCGCATGACGCTGGCCGATAGCTTTCCTGCTAGTCCCCACACCTCTATCTAACCTTTTTAGGTATTGCCGTTCCCAATACAACGATAGTTGGCGCCCACCGTGGGGCAGATGGCTTCGACCGGAGTCACGTTCTGCACGGGACCCCGCACTTCAGCCAGTGAGCGCGTGGCCTCCAGCCTGGTGCTAACGCTCGGCAAGTTCGACTGCGTCATCGAGAACGCCTCCTGCTTCGCTGGAACTTCCTTCCCGGCAAACGACACCGTTCTGCTATTCGGCGATCTCCCCGTCTACATCGCCACCGTCCCGGAGCGTTTCCGTAGGGAAATCGTCTTTGTCGCGGAGCCGCCACGCTCAAGCGGCGGCACCTCCGCCGCACCTCGCGGCGTGGAGGTCATGATGGCCGGATCCAGCTCGCAGCCCCGCCGGCCGCGGGAGCGAAGCATGGACGAGGTCGGAACTTCTGCTCCCTCGCAGCCTCGGAACCTGGTCGAGGATGCCATTGATCGGCTCCTGACGCCGGTTACCCTCGGGGACAACCTGGAGGAGAAGGAGGCCAACTTCACCATGGAGAGACAGATCCTCCTCCAGGAGGCCATGAAGATGGCAGCAGCCCGCAAGCAGCTGGAGATCGCCAGGCGCGAGTATGACCACGCGCATGGTCTCACCCCGGCTACCGTAGAGCCAAGCCGGCGTGGCCAGGTACGACGTCGGGGTGGTGAGCTAGGTGGCAGGATGGAGAAGGACGGAGAACCGAATCCCGCGCCTGCCCCTACACGGCCCACCTACAGCACGCCCATCATGAACTTGCGCGCAGCGCGAGCCGCGGCAGAAGAACTACCCATCCTGGAGGGCGAGGAGCGAGCCCGCCAGCACGCTCGCGTCCAGGAGCTCCTCCGCGTCACGGACAAGCAGGCCGGTGCCAACCGGCAGACGCAGGAAGACCTTAGCTACTCCAGAGGAAGCAGGCTACCTGCCAACAGCAGGGGCGCACCACGTGACACGCAGCAGGCGTCCTCCCCTCAGCCAGCTAGGGCCCGCAGCAGGCGTCGCAGCTCCGGCAACAGGAGCCAGCCGCGCCAGGAGCAGACGGTCAACAGCAACCCGCCACCTCCACCCCCACCAGCCGGAGCACCCAGACCAGCCGGTTCCCGCCTCTCGAGCCGGGTGGGCGCACCCAACCTGGATTGTCCGGATGCCCGCGACCGCATCGAGCTGCTCGCTCAAGCGCGCGTCACGGAGGAGGAAGATTCAACCGGGCCAGTTTGTTTCGGACCCCGCATCCGGAACGAGCCGTTTCTGGATAAATTCTCCCTGCCCAGGGACACCCCCAAGTACGACAGCAGCATGAAGCCGGAGGACTGGTTGACCGACTACGCCACGGCAGTCGGCATCGCCCACGGGAATAAGCGCACAGCCGTGCGTTACATCCCTCTCATGCTAACCGGGTCGGCAAGGACCTGGCTCAATAGCCTCGCGCCCAACAGCATCAACGCCTGGCCTGATTTCGAGAAGGTTTTCGTCCGCAACTTCAACGGCACGTACAAGCGCCTAGGGCGCCCGCGCGACCTGGCCTTGTGCGTCCAGGGCGACCACGAGACCGACCACGAGTACCTCGCCAAGTGGACGGAGCTCCGCAACACTTGCGAGGGCATCCTGGAGAGCCAAGCCATTGGTTTCTTCATCGAAGGATGCCGAGAAGGCACCATGCTTCACCACCGACTACTGTGTGACGAACCGAAAACCATGGCAGAGATCATGACGGTTGCCGACCAGTACGCCACGGCAGATGCCGCCATGAAGAAGCCCCTCTGAGTAAACGCGGAAGGCCGTCCGACTCCCACGGAGCCGGCTCGCGACCGTCCGAGCAATCCGGCTGGTGAAGCCGGATCCTCTAGACGCCACGGCAACGATAACCGGTTCCACGGGGACCGCCAGGACAGGCAGCAGAAGCCTCGCTACCACGCGCGGCAGGTCAATGCTATAGAGGGTGCGCCCGACGCACCGGCTAACGACACAAGAAGGCAGAAGCCGCGGCTCACCTTCGACCATATGATTGACGGCCCGTGCAAGTGGCATAGCGGTCCCTTCAAACCGGCTACACACACCACCCGGAACTGCAGCTGGACTCGCCAGCTAAAGGACCAGGGCAACCAGCCTCGTCTCCCGCCTCCCCCACTGGGTGGACCCCCACCATCGGCTAGGGGAGCCGGTGATGCTGGTAACGGTGGCAACGGCGGCAACAACAACAACAACAACAACAACGGCTACCCCCAGCCGCACGCCGCCTACCACATCTTCGAGACGGAGCAGGACGACAAGCACAGCCGCAGGCGACGCTCCAAGGAGGTCAACGCCATCATTTCCCCGGTCCCCCAGTACCTGAACTGGTCGGAAACCCCCATCACCTGGAGCCGGGCAGATCAACCGGAGCATCTGCCGACTCCCGGGGGCTACGCCATGGTGCTCGACCCCCTCATCGTCTCCAACGCGCGCACCTGCCGATTTTCGCGCGTCCTCATCGACGGAGGCAGCAGCCTCAACCTCCTCTACCAGTCCTTGCTGGAGAAGCTGGGCATTCGCGAAAGCGACCTGCGCCCGACTACCATGATGTTCCACGGCGTACTGCCGGGGCCAGCCTGTGCTCTGCTGGGAAAAATCCAGCTGGACGTCATCTTCGGGGCCGAGGAGAACTTCCGCCGCGAACCAATCTGGTTCGAGGTGGTAAATTTGACGAGCTCCTACCACGCTCTCCTTGGGCGCCCCACCCTCGCCAAGTTCATGGCCGTCCCCCACTATGCATACCTCAAGACGAAGATGCCAGGACCCCACGGCGTGATAACCATCGCCGGCTGCTTTAGGTGATCGATGGAGTGCGCCTCAGCCGGTTCTAAACTAGCAGAGGCCCTCACCATAGCCGAAGAAAAGCGCGCGATCATGCGCAATATGGCCATGGCCCAGTAGGACATTCCGGCTAGCAGCAAACAGGCTGGAGAAGGAGCTTTCCAGCCGGCAAAGGAGACGAAGAAGATCCTGCTCGACCCCTCCGACCCGACTAAGTTCGTCACCATTGGTGCCGGCTTAGGCAAAAAATAGGAAGGCGCGCTCGTCGACTTCCTCCGTGAGAATCGGGACATCTTCGCATGGTCTTGCAAAGACATGCCGGGTGTGCCGAGGGAGTTCGCCGAGCACTCACTTCATGTGCGTCCGGATGCCAAGCCGGTCAAGCAACCTTTGCACCGGTTCGCAGAAGAAAAGAGAAAGATAATCGGTGACGAGATCACCTGGCTCCTCGCAGCCGGGTTCATCATGGAAGTATACCACCCGGACTAGCTGGCGAACCCAGTCCTGGTGTTGAAAAAGAACAAGACCTGGCGCATGTTTATCGACTACACCAGCCTGAACAAGGCGTGCCCGAAAGACCCCTTCGCCTTGCCCCACATCGATCAGGTCATCGATTCCACGGCCGGCTGTGATTTGTTGTCTTTCTAGATAGTTATTCCGGGTACAATCAGATCCGGCTAAACCCGGCTGATCAGATTAAGACATCATTTATCACCCCCTACGGGGCTTTCTGCTATGTAACCATGCCTTTCAGCCTAAAGAACGCAGGCGCCACCTATCAGCGATGTATGCAGAAATGCTTGCACTCGCAGATAGGCCAAAACGTGCACGCTTACGTGGATGACGTGGTCATCAAGACCAAGGAAAAGCGCACCCTCCTCGAGGACCTGCGAGAAACATTTGGCAACCTCCGCCAGTACCAGATGAAGCTGAACCCGGAAAAATGCGTCTTCGGAGTGCCATCCAGCCAGCTACTCGGTTTCCTCGTATCTCAGCGAGGCATCAAGGCAAATCCGGAGAAGATCGCGGCCATCAAAAGGATGCAACCGCCCAAGAACCTGCTTGGAGTCCAGAAGTTCACCGGATGCCTGGCTTCCCTCAAGCCACCGGTTGGGGAGAAGGCACTCATGTACCAGCTGATGAAAAAGACGGACAAGTTCTCCTGGACTTCGCAAGCCGACACCGCGTTTCACGACCTCAAGCGCATGCTGTCCACAGCACTAGTTCTAGCCACACCGGCTAGCAAGGAGCCGATGTTGCTATATATAGCAGCCACCAGCCGGGTCGTCAGCGTCGTCCTGGTGGTGGAGCGCCCCGAGGAAGGCAAGGCTCAGCAAGTTCAGAGACCCGTCTACTACCTCAGCGAGGTTCCCTCCCTCTCCAAGCAGAACTACCCCCACTACCAAAAGATGTGCTACGGCGTGTACCTAGCATGCAAGAAGCTCAAGCACTACTTCCAAGAGCACCCGATCAAGGTCGTGTGCACTGCACCCCTTTCGGAAATCATCGGCAACAAGGACGCCACCGGCCGGGTCGCCAAATGGGCCATCGAGCTTGCCGCCTACTCCATCCAGTACGAGCCCCAGCTCACGATCAAGTCACAAGCGAAGGCGGACTTCCTCGTTGACTGGGCCGAGACCCAGTATCTCCCACCGGTTCCGGATTCGGGCCACTGGAGGATGCACTTCGACGGGTCAAAGATGCTCGAGGGCTTGGGAGCCGGCATCATGCTCACCTCGCCCAAGGGAGACCGGCTAGAGTATGTGTTGCAGATCCACTTCAAGGCCTCCAACAACGTAGCCGAATACGAGGCACTGGCGCACGGGCTCCGGCTGGCCAAGGAAATCGGCGTCAACCGGATCCTGTGCCTTGGCGATTCGGACCTGGTGGTACAACAGGTATCCGGGGAATGGGACGCCAGAGATGCCAACATGGCCCTGTACCGGTTCCACATCCAGAAGCTCAGCTCCTCCTTCGACGGATGTGAATTTCATCACGTCCCCCGCACCAACAACGAGGCAGCCGAAGCGCTCTCCAAGATAGGGTCCACCAGGCAGGCCATCCATTAGGGGTCTCCCTCGAGCACCTACGCAGGCCATCCATCAACCCGTTGCCGGAATCAGATTCCATAATCTGGGCGGGGAGCGTCCCGGCTGCCGGGGCAGCGGAGGCGGAGCCGGAGGAGCCACCAAAGAAGAAAACTTCGCCAACTCCGGCCAGGCGGTACCCTCCGGCTCGCAGGACCCGGGGGCTACCGGCTCGCCCAGTGGCTCAGGGGCTGCCACCCCGGACACCCCACCCTGACGGCCCACCGACACCCGACAGCCGGAGGACAGGAGCGTCCTCGTCATCCGGGAAGTGCCATCCTGGGCACAGCCCTTCATGAATTACATCACCAACAACGAGCTCCCGGATGACGAGGTGGAGGCCAGACAAATCCGACGCCGCGCGCATACATACGCCATCATAAACGGTGAGCTATACAAGCGCAGTGTATCCGGTATCTTCCAAAGATGTGTCGACGTAGACACAGGCTACCGGCTACTCAAGGACATCCACCAGGGCGAGTGCGGGCACCACGCTTCGTCAAGGGCGATAGTCACCAAGGCGTTTCGCCACGGCTTCTATTGGCCCACCGCCCTCGAGGATGCCGAGCAGCTGGTCCGCGCGTGCAATGGGTGCCAACGCTTCGGGCAACTCAGGCACATGCCAACCTCGGTGCTCAAGACCATACCGATCACCTGGCCCTTCACGGTTTGGGGTCTCGACATGGTCGGGCCCTTCACAAAGTGGATCGAGGCCAAGCCTATCCGGAAGCTGGACGGGGCGACGGTTGTTACCTTCTTCACCGACATCATCAACCGCTTCGGCTACCCCAACAGCATCATCACCAACAATGGCACGAACTTTCCCAACGGGGCCTTCGCCCGGTTCTGCAGCAACAAGGGCATCCAGCTAGACCTCGCCTCCGTCACACATCCGCAGTCCAACGGGCATGTCGAACGAGCAAACGGCTTGGTGCTAGCCGGCATCAAACCACGTCTCATCAAGCCGTTGGAGCGATCACCCGAATGCTGGATCGAGGAACTTCTGGCTGTGCTATGGAGCCTCCGCACCACACCGAATAGGTCAACCGGCTACACGCCATTCTTCCTGGTCTACGGATCGGAAGCCGTCCTCTCCGCCGACATCGAATTCGACTCCCCCCGCAAGCTCCTCTACGACGAGCAGGCCAACAAGGAGGCACGGGAGGACGGGGTAGATCTCCTGGAGGAGGCCCGTGAGCTGACCCTGTCCGGATCCGCCCTGTACCAGCAGCGACTACGCTGTTACCATTCCAGCCAGATTCGACCGGTCGCATTCCGCGAGGGTGACCTGGTTCTCCGGTTGGTGCAAGACACGAAGGGCATGCACAAGCTATCACCACCCTGGGAGGGCCCCTTCATCATCAGTCGGGCGCTGCCCAACAACTCTTACTACCTCATCGATGCACAGCAGCCGTGCAAGAACAAGATGGACAAATCGGACAAGGAGACCGAACGTCCTTGGAACGCGGTCCTACTGCGCCCGTTTTACACCTAGTCGCCAAACAGTGTATGTATCCTGAAAACCTCATAAATGAAAGTGCGGACTCCCACGAGAATCTCGGGGGCTCCTTCTGAAAATGTGTGCGTACCTGTTCTCCGATTAAAATTTTCCGGCTCCGGCTACCCCTACCCGGGGGCTCGCCGGCTGGCCCGGCCTGTTAAACCAACAAACCGGCTGAGTAGTGTGCGATGATGTCAGAGGCCCACTCTTTGTCTCAGCTACAGACCGCAACCCGGCTGTCCGGCTAGCAAGAGCAAAAGCCGAGGCATCCCACATGAAAACGGGAGGAGGCGTGGCAGATCAGGCCCGGCCTACCGCAACTAGCTCAAACCAATCCAGCCGCTAAGCCGCTAGTACTGCGTAATGTCTTGTCAGCTCCTTTGATTCCTGCGGACCACAACCCGCTGTCCGCAAGGACGCAGCGAAAACAGCAGAACACACGAGAAAGCGACTAAGTGCCTAGAAAGGAGCAAGCCAGTTTTTGAAAGAATAAGCTGTTTTCCGGCTACGATTTGACGGACTAACCTATTAACCTATGAAGATGTATGTGTATGCATATGTGCGTTCTTGTCTGACTACTTCGAGTCAGAATTCAGGAGAAGGAAAGAAGATTCAAAGCCCTTGCCTTCATCAAGCGCTCCGAAACTCGGGGGCTACACCCACTGGGTGTGCTCGCGCGCCCCTAGTGGAATCTTGTAGTTCCTGGCCGACTAAGGGCGTTTAGCCAGATTGAGCCTGTGTGAGGGCAAGGGCGGAGCAATAAAGACAAGAAAGATTGAAGCACTGCCACGCCTACTACTCGAATCTGGGCTACACCAGTGGTGCGCCGCCCCACTGGAATGATGGTTCCCGGTCAAGGCGTCCACCCGGCGAGCAATGACTAGGGCGAGGCCAGTCGGATAAAGTTAGAAGAACAGGGAAGAACAAGGAAGATTCGAAGCACCTGGCTACGCCAGCTACTCCGAATCTCGGGGGCTACACCCAGTGGATGCACTGGCGCGCCCCCACTGGAGGTGTAATTCATCCGGCTAAAAGTGTGTACCGGGCTAGGTCAGCCGGGCAAAGTGAGCCGGCAAAGATATCAAAGGAAAACTCAAGACACAAATAAAGGAAGACCCAAGAATTCAATATTAACAAGCAAAAGGGAGACGAAGCTCCCGAGAGTTACCCGGCATCAAAGATAGCGATGCATGAACAAGTTTTACGATAATCTAGAACAAGACAAATACACCGCATCACAGGGCAGCTAAACGGCGGGCCTTTTGCCGTGGGGCGCTCTGGCTGGCAGATGCCGGAGGTGGGGGCGGAGCTGCTCGCTCGCTCGGCTAAGGCGGCGGCACCGAGGACTCTGCATCTGGAGTGTCGGGAGACTCCGAGTCGGTGAGCACCTCGTCTGGATCCACGTAGTCGGCGATCTTGATGGCGGACCCGCGAAGCTCCGGATGGGCTTGGCGGATGGCGGCAACATCGGCTCCGGCGCGGAAGCCCCCGTCGATATTCTCGACGCGAGCATCCTTGTATCAGGAAAGCATCAGCGCCAGGGCCATCTCCGCTCCACCCCACGCCGCCAGATCCCGCAGCCGGTCCACCGCGGCCGGTACCTCTCCCACCTTCGCTGCCAGCTGCGCCATCGTCTCCAGAACCGGAGCCTCCGGCCACATAAAGGAGAAGATGTCCCGCGCCGCCTGACGAAGCTTCACGGCCTCCTCGCCAAGAAGAACGACAAGCTCCTGAGCCGTCGGCTGCGCTCTCGGCCAGTTCTCCTGCAGTCGGTTGTAGGCCAGCAGGTCTATGCCGGGGTAAAAGGCTGTCAGAAAAGAGGAGTCAAATCCGGCTACCGGATCCGGAAAGAAAAGAAGACGGAAGAAAGAACTCACCTTTGGCGGTGTGGCCGACTTGCATCAGCTCCTCCACCAGCGCCTTCTCCTTGACTGCTAGCCGTTTTATCTCCTTCTCTTGGTCCTTGTTCTGGGCCTCGAGAAGGGAGAGTGCTTTGGCCCGGCTAGCGAGCGAGGCGTAGCGCTCCTTGACGGTAGCCTCCAAGCCGTCTACTCGTGCGTGCCAGTCCTTGTTCTGCAAGCGCAGCGTGGAGTTGGACCTTGCTCAGCCGGTCGTTCGCTTTCTTCAAGCGATCGATCTCGCGCTGGGCGCACACGAGGACGGCTGCAACGAAGCCGACTATTAAAAAAAAGAGAGAGAGCCAGACGGATGAGGCGGACTTACTCTGGGAGGTCCCGTTGGCTGCAGCAAGCTTCTTCTCCAGCGTCCGGTTCCCACCGGCTGTGGCCTCAAGCAGCCGGATCTCCTTCACCGCCAGCTCGAGCGTGGCGGCAAGATCCGACAGCGAAGCGGCGGAAGAGGCGTCGTCGTCCATGGCGTTGATGGCCAAGGACTCCTTCGCCGCGAGCACCGCTGTCGGCCACTCCTCCCCGAGCGCCTTGTCGGAGTCGTCGTCGCCTACCACGACAAGCTCCTTGCCAGTAGCCCCCCGCGTGCCCGCGGAGGAACCTTCCGGCTGGGAGCGAGTCGCTTCCGGCTGGGGACCCTCCGGCTAGGAGGGGGCAGCCGGCTCGGCTTGAGGAGGAGAAGGAGGCTGCGCCTCAGAGGAAGGGGAGGCGCCGGTTGGATCAGTCGGGGCGCGAGGCGGCGACCCGACTGGCGTCCGAGCCGGGCTCGTGGCGCCGAAAGAAACCAGTGCGCTAAAGAGAAAGAGGAAAAGACAAGAGCAAAACAGGTTAAAGTCAGAAAAACAAGGACAAGGAAAAACAAACAGCAAGCACCAAGGGGGGAGGGAGAAAACGTGCACAGCTGGGCGGCCCTTTCTTCCGCCAAGCGGCCGGCAGGCGCTTAGTCCGCCCTCTTGAGCCGGCTCCTCCGCGCCGTGAGCCGAATGGCGGAGCTGGCCGCCCGCCACGCCGTCCGCCGCGGTGCGTGTCGCCGGCTCTACGGTCGGGCCGGCATCCTCCTCCTCGTGCACGACCGTGTGCGGGTCGGCGTTCGGCTCGTCGTTCCGGCTGGGGAAGGCATCGCCGTCCCCATCCGATTCCTCGCCGGATCGCCGAGCGTGCGGCTCGGGCAAGTCCGACGCGAACACCTCGAGAGGAGCGTCTCCCTCCTCGCGAAGGATGCAGGGGAAGATCTGGCAAATGCAAAAGGGTCAGCCAGACAGAACAAGGAAATAGCAGAGGGAATAAGCAAAAATTCCGGCTACAAGAACTTACCCGAGGGGCGCGGTTCTCCCGGCTTTAGGGCGCCAGGCTGAACTTCCAGTTCTCCGGCAGCATCTCCTTGCTGATCGTCCACAACCACTCCTTCAAGTTGTGGTAGCGGGGATCACGGCGCGACAGCCGGGTTGGGTCCAGCCGGCCGGAGTAGAAGCACATCTTGTGTGCCCGCTGCTGGAGCGGCATCATCAGCCGGGACATCCAGCTAAGGGTGATGTCCCGACCGGTTAGCTGGCAGGTGACAAGGGAGCGCATGCGTGCCAGCATCGCGTCCGTCTCCGCCTTGTCGCCGTAGACCTTCAAGTCCCAATTTTGTCGGCTGGACTCGACGTCTTGGAAGGCCGACAGGTTTATCCGGTCGACGCCGGTGACGTTCTTGATATAAAAATACGATTGCTGCCACAGCCATACCGTGTCCTGGAGCAGGAACTTCGGGTAGCCGGATTGGGAGCGGGAGTATATGGAGGCGCCGCCACAGACGACTAGCGAGCCCTTCGTGTACTGGACCTGCGGCCGAACTCGGAAGAGCCGGCAGAAGAGCCCGAGATCCGGTTGGATCCCGAGGTAGCTCTCGCAGAACGCCATGAAGTGTGCTAGCGTTCCGATGGCATTGGCGCCGAGGTGGTGGAGGCGGAGGTCGAAGAAGGCCAGAAACGTGAGGAAGAAGGGGTGGAGTAGAGCGCAAACCCGCGCGCCAGATGCGAGAGGAAAATAACGCGCTCCCCCTCCGCCGGATGCGACGACTCTTCCCCCACCGGCGCCAACCGCACCGCCACCTCCTCCGCCGGCGGGAGGACGCGGGTCGCGTGGTACTTTGCAATCTGATCCTCGGTGACGGATGAGCCGCACCAGGCCCCGCGGTCAGCGGCCATTTCCGGCTGAGGAGAGGGAGCGGCGACGGAGGAGTGATGGTGGCCCGTAGCGTCGACGGCGGCGAGCGGGCGGCGCAGAGGGCAAGAGCACAGGAGCAGCAGCGCACGAGAAGGAGAGGAGGATTGCAGCGGGGGAGCGAAGGAAAAGAACTGCATCCCCCGCGGCATCCCTTTAAAGGACCGGAAGGACAACCTTCGGCGGGGCCACGTGGCGCGCATCCGGGCGACCCACATCCCAACCGCCGCCTAGATCCCGTGTGCCAGGACGAAATGTGCAGAAGATCCTAGGACGGGAACCGAAGCGTCGGACAAGTATGTAGCATCCCAATTGTCTAACAATTGTAATGCTACTTGGTCTAGTAATATAATGGCTGCTTCAAATATATAATTGTTGCATCATAATTACATCATGCTCATGTCATCATGCCACCTTGTATTTGAGCATCATATAAAACCCTTTTTCCATTTGGTTCTTATCTCATATGAATCATTAATGGTATTTGCCTCTTGATATTGTATTTGACTCTTGATATATTGTTGAAATGCCCAAGTTGAGTTGGGGGCATATCTCTTGTTAACTCCACCACCTTTCTTTCACCACCTTATAATTCCACCATCCAACCAAATATGAGCTTGGCTTTTATTTAAGTTTACCTCTAGCTCATGTGGGTTGGGATGGATCCAATTCTTTTTCCACATGCTCTCATCTTAGCATCATGTTGTTTTCACATCATTGATATATGAGAGCCACATGGCCATCTTTGCATGCCTTGTGAATGGAACCTTTTGCTAGCTTCCATATGGATTGTTTTCGGGTTATTATCATGTTGGAATATTGTTGGGCTTACTAAATGCCTAGTGGCACATACACACTAGCAAGTCCCAAGCTTACTCAGACATGATCATCTCCATCTATTTTCACTTGGAACTTTCCTTGTAATTCTTTTGCTTGAGCCTTACTCCACACTTTGGAATGCATAAGAAAATGCCATGTAAATAATCTTGTTGTCACAAAGATAAACATGGTATTAATTAATTATGCATGGCCCATGCAAGTACCCCTTTAGCTTGTCATTTGGTTTTTTATTAGATTTTTAGTGGATCATCTTCCTTCTTCCCTTACCCTCTTTTGCTTGTTTCTTTTGTGTGGTCTTGCCTTACACCAAAAATCCATGTGCTAGATCATGTGTGTCCTTGATCATGTGCTTGATCATCTCACCTCCCTCTTTATCTCATCTCACCTCTCTCTTAAGCCCTAACCCGAGAACCCCCCCTCTAGCTAAACCCTAAACCACCCCATCACCCCCTCTCGGCCTCTCTCCTCTCTCTATCTAGCTGGCCCCACCAGGATCAAACCCCACCCAGCTACCTACCCCTCTCCAACCCTAGACAAACCCCGCGAGCCTCCCATCTACCCAAACCTAGCTCTACCCGAGGCTACCCTCTCTCCCTCTCTCTCTCCCTGCCGAGGTGGCCCCAGCCGAGCCTCAACACGACCACTGGCCCCCACTGGAAGCCTCCCTACCTGCCCCCGCCTGCCTAGCCGATCGAGCACGTGAGGAAGGAGGGAGAAAAGGTGGCCGAGACCACCTTTTCCATCTACCCCGCTCCCCACGGCACCACCTCCCTCTCCCCGTCCCTATCTACCACCTCCACGACTCCCTCCGGCCACTGGTCTCCACCTCCGGTAGCCGATCCATGCCCAGATCAAGTCTTGGCCGAGGAGGCCTAGAAGACCAAGACCAGTCCCTGCATCATCCCAGACACGAGTAGCGGAGGAGAATCCCGACCGCCCGGAACCATCGCCTCGAGCCGAAACCCTAGTTCATCGGTCCCTGCATCGCCTTCGTCTTGCTGCTCCTCCGCTCGATCCGGCCCACGCCAACACCCCACGGTGAGCTCCCGACCTACGACATGGTCCGCCGCCATGTCGCCTGCCCTAGCCTCGCCGGCCTTTTCGTCGATCACCCTCCGCGCGCCGCCGCTCGTTTGCTGTTTGCTCGCTCCCGCATCGCAGAAGCCCTATCTAGGCCCTGTCCGCTTCCCTGCCACCTAGCCCGAGCCACCGCAACGGTATCCGCCTCAGCATGCTAGGTCCCGGATCGAGCCAGCTGGCTGGCCACTTGCGCACCGATCTGATGACAGATTCGAGGAAGAAGCACCGATCTGCTGGTGCTTTGTTTCGATACCCTGCACTTTTGTTGCATCAACCCGCGTCCAGCCTAGCCCACCTGCGCCTCTGGTTGTTTTGCTAAAACACCCCCGCGGTATTACGCCCTTAACCCGCGCTCCAGACCGACCCCACTGTCGGCCTCCCGCCTGCGCGCGTGGGACCAGCGTGGTCGATGGCCCCTGCCATTCGCTTGAGCTAGATTAGCAGCGGTATAAAAATCCTTCACGCCTGTGGCATCCCAGCAGTGACCCCACTGGTCAGCGTCTGTGGCTAGGTCATGTGCGAGTAACAAAAGTAATTTTCTGAGATCTGTTTTTAATTCAAATCTTTTTAAATTTAATTCAAATTCAAATTTATTTCTGTTTTCAAATAACTTTTCAAATATAATTCCAAATAATACAAATAATATGTGTTTTCAAATCAGGAAAATGTGAGGAATTCAAATCTTTCCTCCAAAATATATTTTGAACATTTAAAGTTCCAAGTTTATTTAAATTACAATAAATTGCCCTTCCACCTTAATTAATTAATAACTTTTGTTTTATAACTCCAAATTTAACAAATGATATGTCTAAAATGATTAGCTCGACGAGACCTCTCTGTTTATGCAATCCTTTGTCTGTTTTACAGCATGCATCATATAAAAATAATGGGTACAGCAACTTAATTGGTTATAAAATATGGCCAAAACTCAATAAAAATGCTTTATTATTGTTTCCACACCTCACCCATGCCATGCTACTTTATTGCCATGAAAATTGTGCATCATTCATCATGGCATGATTGTTTTCTTGTCGCATTTATTCATATGCTTGTGCACTTTATTTATGTTGGCCTTGTTTGTTTGATTCTTCTTCGAATAGACGCTGGGCAGGGGATATATCAAGAGAACCAGGAGCACTACCCAGATCCATCCCTTGCTTCAACTGAGCTGCCAGGCAAGCACTACCACATGCTTGCATACATATAGTACCTATTGCCTCTTTATTATTCTTGCATCATTGAGTCGCGATTGCATTAAATTGAATCCCAAGTACTGCATAGCCTTTACTTTTAAACCCCACCGAAGCTTGTTCCTCCATCCCATGAGCCATTACTACAGGAGTTGTTTGAGCCATGCGAGAACAAACATGTGTAGGGTATGTGAGTGTCGATGGATAACGAGGTACCTAAACAACTTAACCCGAGTAGTAATGGGATAACTAATGAAAGTGGCATCGGTGAGCCATATTTGCTATTTGGTTTTCAGGCTCACTTGTGTCCCGTAAGACCCAGTACTTGATTCTGTTCCAAGAATATTCGGCTTATCCACATCCGGGAGGCTTATGAACCCCCTGAGCGAGCTTGATTCATTCTTATTTCTTGGGGCCACAAACTAGTTTGAGGTTTTATTTACTATCCTGTACTTATGCCATGCTTCACCGCTTTATTTAAATTGTGCGAGGTTTTGCACTGTCTTTGTTAGGAAAGTGGAGTGTTTTCAGGTGTCGACAAGCCCACCACATTTTCGGTTCCCGATCGTTCCACCGGCGCAAAACCTTGAGGCCGTCTCGAGTCACTAACTTCGCTATGGTAGCTCAATGGGGTGGCCCCGAAATATTCTGAATCTCGTGATCGCTTTGTCGGATCGCCTCGTTGGGTTTTGATTTGGTTTTTCCGAGGCATATCGAGTGTGTGTTGCTATTTGTGCACCCCTGCAGTGTAAAACTTTCTGAAAGCCGTGTCCGCGGTTATGGACGACTTGGAGCACAGTTTCTCGATCATAGACAAGCATAACTAAAGTACCGCTTTTAATTTGACTAGACTAGGTAACTGACTAGTAAATAGTACAACACTCATGGAATTATTAATAAAACTGCCAACGGATGGTGGTTGTTCGTCCGCATACTCGTCGGTAAGCGAGGAGGAGGATGGATCTGTGTATATTACCGCTTTAACGTTATAACTATTGTTACTAATTCACGGACATCCGCCTATCTCTGGTTAGGCGGATGGTTAGCAGTATCTATAGAATTGCTAGGGTTTATCTTTTGCTACAATTCGTCACCCAGGTTGTGTCCCTTTAGAGGCATAAAGACTTGCTGAGTACCCCTAGGGTCTCACACGATAAACTATTGGTTCGATGAGCAGTGTACACTCTCATGATGGATACTGGGTGGAAGAGACAGACGATGTGGGCAGCGATCATTCGGTGTAGAGATTCCGAATGGGATCCGTGAGATCTGTGGCGGATGTGCTTATTTATGGGGCATCTTATGCCGATTTGCTTCTTATCCGTACTCGGATTTTGTCTTCGCTTCCTTTGATACTCGATGTTTGATGTATGAGGAGATATCCTAAACTAATATATCTATCTAGGATATTTGGATCTTGCGAATAGGCGTTGCTATAATTCCTTTCTTTTTAGATGGAATGGCTCGATGTACTATTGTATGGTGGCTTGCATACATACTCATTTGTGTATGTAGTTGATCCCTTCGCCGATTCGCCGCCGTTCTTGTCCCGATGTTTGGAAATGGTTGGGACGGCCGAAAGGTCTACCTGTGAGTGGCATTTGGGCCCCACCGTACTATTTCAACCATTTCTGCTCATCCAGGCTTGTAACTAGGAGCGTAATTCACCGAGGTAGTTACAATTGGTATCAGAGCCATCCCGCCCTTCAGGGTCTCAGCCAAATGGTTGTTGTCTGTCTAGCAAATATTTTTGGTAGTTATGTATATTAGGGAAAAAAACAAAACGCGAGAGTAGGACTGCTTCCACTTTTCTTCTTACCCAACCACCACCCTTTTCTGGTAAGGAAGTGTAACGTTTTCAATCCTCTTCTTAAATTCAAACTAGGATTCACGTGTTCTGGGTTTCCGTAGTACCATAGGTTGTGTATCTGTGTGTGTGTGTGTGTGTAATTCCTTGTCTATCTGTTGCATCCAAGTTGTTATCTGTATCGGCCTTTTGGTTATCAACTGTTGGTACATTCCATACCGACAGGCTTTTGCAAACCGACGCGATCTATCTGATTCGTTGTATACCGTCGCGATCCGTCTTACTCTTTGTTATCCGACGTTATCTTGTTTGGGGTGTTCGTTTCCGTAGTTACTAATCTTTAGGTTCATCGTGAGAAGAAGGGGTTGGGATATGTGTTTTACTTATTCATATGCGGAGTAATGATTTGAGTGCGGGATGGAGTCACGACCATACCACTACTCTTATCATTCGCTCTTGTATATTGAATGGGTAGAGTCACTAATCTTGATTCGTTAAGTGATTTTGCGCATCTATTGGTATTTTAATGCCGAAATTTGTGGAAATTTTTTCTTTGATATATTTGTGTACCACACTCCTTTTCAGTCGTGTGCGATATGCTTAATATCTTCTAGGTGCTTTGAACTTCGTTGATATTTTAATATCATCTTAGTAAATTTTATCCTTTAATCTTGATTAATTCCATTTTGGTACTATTGTGGATTATTATTATTTCCATCATAGTACTGACTTGTGTTTTATATCAATCACAGGATGGCACCACCACGCCGTTCTGAGGAGGACATACAACCTGAACTGGGGGCAGCGTTGTCAAGCATCGCCAATGCCTTGGCAGCAATGCAGCAGAACCAGCAGCGTTTTGAGGAAAGTGTCAGGAGGAATGAGTTTGTTCCGCTACCTCCACCTCCCAAGCGAGGAGACATCAAAAGCTTCCTGAAGTTCAACCCGCCAATTTGATGTTTCGATCAACCACTTGATGCTGATGATTGGTTGCGCGAGATGTCAAGGCTCTTGGTGATTGCTGATGTTCTGAGCAAGAATGGGTAAAGTGTCTACTCACCTTGAAGGAGATGCAGCTCTGGTGGGAGAATTACACGAAGGCAAAGCGTACTAGTTTTCAGCCTACTTGGGGACAGTTCCTTTGGAGCTTTCAAAGCGATATCATCGAGAAATTGTCATGGAGAGGATGAAGGAAGTGTTTCTCAACCTCAAGCAGGGAAATGATAATGTCAATACCTACATCAGGAACTTCATGAACCTTTCTCGTTATGGTGGCGATGAGATCTCTGATGACAAGAAGAAGCAAAAGAGGTTCAGGCAAGGGCTCAATGCATCGATTAAGTATGCAATCACACATGCAAGGCCGGCGTCTTTTCTGGAACTTTAGCATACAGCTCTGCAGGAAGAGGCAAGTAGGCAAGTGTTCGAGGAGTCAAAGAAACACAGCCGTGATGCAGCAAGCTCTTCAGCTATGTCAGCTCCTTCTAAGCGTCGTGTCTGGGTTCCTAACACCCCACCGTCGCTCCCGGCTCCACCAAGACCTTCAAGCTTCGCGGCAAGGCCACCAAACTTCCTCACTGCTGCTCCCAGGGGCTACAACCACCACTACCCTGGAGCGTCTGGCGGAGTCCCTGGCTACGTTGCTCCACGTCCACCTGGTGCTTGTTACACGTGTGGAAACTCTGGGCATCAAAGCTGGAACTGTCCGATGAAGAACAAGGCTCTTCCTCCACCACCTCCAAGATCTGCGGCAAGCTCTCCTTTGGTTCGTGCACCACCACCTCGGGCTCTCAACATCAACACCAAGCCCGGGTCTACTGTTGCTCGTGCCAACTGTGTCAACGCCGCTCAAGCTGAGCATGCACCTGGAGTTGTGATGGGTATGCTTCCCGTTAACTCGGTCCACCTGCGAGTTTTGTTTGATTACGGTGCATCGCATTCTTTTGTCAACCAAGTTTGCTGATGAGAATGGGTTAGCTATGGATCCTCTCCTTAAGCGGTTAATGGTCCTTTCTCCTGGAGCAAAGATGGCAGCTTCTAAAATCAGCCATGGCAATCAAATTGAGATTGGTGGCTCTTCGTTCTCGGCTTCCTTAATCATTCTGGGCAATTCTGACATTGATGTCATCTTGGGCATGGATTGGTTGACAGCAAATGCAGCTGTGATTGATTGTGCTGAACGCTCGGTTTCTCTGAAGATTCCTGAAGGCCATATAGTCTATTCTCCAAGTCTGACTCCTGCTATCCAGCTTTTCTCTTTGGCGGCTCTGTATGTTGATGCTATGGAAGCTATTCAGAGTGTTCCGGTGGTCTGTGAGTTCCTAGATGTCTTTCCTGAAGAGTTGCCAGGTATGCCTCCGGATCGTGAGGTTGAGTTTGTAATTGAGCTTGAACCTGGCACCGCTCCTATCTCCAAGCGGCCTTATAAGATGGGTCCTGCTGAGTTGGCTGAACTCAAACGACAGCTTGATGAACAAGAGAAGTTGGGTTTCATTCAGCATAGTACTTCTTCTTGGGGTAGCCCAACCCTCTTTGTGAAGAAGCGAGATCAGACTGATAGACTTTGTGTTGACTATCGGGCTCTCAATGCTAAAACCATCAAGAATAAATATCCCCTTCCGCGGATTAATGATCTCTTTGATCAGCTAGCTGGAGCTGTGGTATTCTCTAAGCTGGACTTGAGAAGTGGTTATCACCAAATCAAGATTCGCAAGGAGGATGTTCCGAAGACAGCTTTCACCACCCGCTATGGCCTGTATGAGTACACGGTCATGTCTTTCGGTCTCACCAACGCACCTACCACCTTCTCGAGGCTCATGAACTCGGTTTTCATGGAGTATCTTGACAAGTTCGTTGTGGTCTATCTGGATGACATCCTAGTCTATTCTAAGTCACAAGAAGAGCATGAAGAACACCTTCGGTGTGTCCTAAACAAGCTTCGTGAGCACCGCTTGTATGCAAAGTTCTCCAAGTGTGAGTTTTGGCTGCCTCAAGTTACCTATCTTGGTCACGTCATCTCTGCCATGGGCATTGCAGTCAATCCGGAAACTGTGAAGACAATTGTTGAATGGCTTCCTCCTGTTAATGTCAAAGAAGTGCGGAGTTTCCTTGGTTTGGCTAGTTATTGCTGTCGCTTCATTCAGAACTTTTCGAAGATAGCGAAGCCTCTTACCGATCTCCTCAAGAAAGGCAAGAAATACCTTTGGACTCCTGCATGTCAAGCAAGCTTTGAGACACTCAAAGAGAAGCTCACTTCCACACCAGTCTTGGTTCCTCCGGATACATCCAAGCCATTCTAGATCTTCTGTGACGCCTCTTTGCATGGATTGGGTGCGGTCCTTATGCAAGAAAGACAAGTTGTTGCTTATGCCTCTTGCCAGTTGAAGACGCATGAGATCAACTATCCTACACATGACCTCGAGCTCGCAGCAGTTGTCTTTGCTTTGAAAGTATGGAGGCACTACTTGCTTGGCAACCGTTGTGAGATCTTTTCTAATCACAAGAGTCTGAAGTATATCTTTACTCAGCCTGATCTCAACCTTCGGCAAAGGAGATGGATTGAAGCAATCAATGACTTTGATTTGACCATCAACTACACACCGGGCAAAGCTAATGTCATGGCAGATGCTCTCAGCCGCAAAGCTTATGTCAACAACCTCATGATGGAAGAGCAACAACCTCTCTTGTGCGAGGAATTCCGTCAGCTCAACCTGGAAATTGTGGAACAAGGGTATCTCCTGAACCTTCTAGCAACACCTCTCTTGGAAGAAAAGGTTCGCTCTTCTTAGCTTGGTGATCCGTACACAAGAAAGATCATCTCGTGATTCAGCTTCAAGCACGAGTCCTTCCGTCGATGATCAAGGCACGCTTTTCTTTGAACACCGGATGTTTGTTCGAACTACCCGGTTTGAGAAACAAGTTCTCAAGGAGGCGCATGATTCTGTTCTTTCTATCCACCCTGGCAGCACAAAGATGTACATGGACTTGAAAACACAATATTGGTGGCCTGGTTTGAAAAGGTATTGTGCCAAGTATGTCTCGGAGTGTGATGTCTGCCGTAGAGTGAAAGTTGTTCATCAGAAACCTTCCGGTCTTCTACAACCATTGAAACCCCCGGAATGGAAATGGGAGAAAGTAGAGATGGACTTCATCACTGGTTTTCCGAGGTCGCAGAAGGGCAACAATGCAATCTTTGTTGTCATTGACAGGCTTTCTAAAGTGGCTCACTTCTTCCCCGTCAAGGAAACCATTTCTGCAATTCAGTTGGCTGAGCTCTATATCAACAGAATTGTCTCTTTGTATGGGGTTCCGCTTGAGATCAGTTCAGACCGTGG
Organism: Avena insularis; assembly: GCA_023614405.1. NCBI lineage: Eukaryota > Viridiplantae > Streptophyta > Magnoliopsida > Poales > Poaceae > Avena > Avena insularis. Next base: position 427,116,920 of record CM042696.1, read on the forward strand.
AAGCATCTTCACTTCCAAGTTCTGGGAGAGTTTCCAAAATGCTTTGGGAACAAAGTTGACCTTCAGTACAGCTTACCACCCTCAGTCGCAAGGACAAGTTGAAAGGATCAATCAGATTCTAGAGGATATGCTTCGTGCTTGCGTCATCTCTTTTGGCATGAAGTGGGAAGAATGTCTTCCTTATGCTGAGTTCTCTTACAACAACAGCTTCCAGAAAAGTCTAAAGATGGCACCATTTGAGGCTCTCTATGGTCGCAAATGCAGAACTCCGATTGGTTGGTCAGGTGCAGGTGAAAGGATCTTGTTTGGCCCTGACATTGTGACTCAAGCGGAGGAGAAGGTTCATATCATTCTTGAAAATCTGAGGATTGCTCAAAGTCGCCAGAAGATCAATTATGACAGGAAGCACACGGACATGGAGTATGACCCTGGTGATCTCGTTTACCTTCGTGTCACTCCCTTGAGAGGCACGCACCGTTTTGGTATCAAAGGGAAGCTGGCTCCTAGATACATCGGTCCTTTCAAAATTCGTGGAAGAAGAGGAGAAGTTGCCTATTCTCTTGAGCTCCCGGAAAAAACTCAAGGTCCATGATGTTTTCCACATCTCTCAGCTCAAGAAGTGCTTCAAGGATCCCGGCAGGACCGTGGACCATGAGCTGATCAATCTCCAAGAAGACCTGTCTTATCAAGAACACCCCACAAAAATCCTTGAAGTCGCAGAAAGAAGAACTCGCAACAAGTCCATCAAGTTCTGCAAGGTGCAGTGGTCGCACCATTCCGTTGATGAAGCCACTTGGGAGCGTGAAGATGAGCTCCGTGCCAAGTATCCTACCCTGTTTGTGTCTTCTTCTTCATCCTAGAATCTCGGGGCGAGATTCCTGTTTAGTGGGGGAGAGTTGTAGCATCCCAATTATCTAACAATTGTAATTCTACTTGGTCTAGTAATATAATGGCTGCTTCAAATATATAATTGTTGCATCATAATTACATCATGCTCATGTCATCATGCCACCTTGTATTTGAGCATCATATAAAACCCTTTTTCCATTTGGTTCTTATCTCATATGCATTATTAATGGTATTTGCCTCTTGATATTGTATTTGATTCTTGATATATTGTTGAAATGCCCAACTTGAGTTGGGGGCATATCTCTTGTTAACTCCACCACCTTTCTTTCACCACCTTATAATTCCACCATCCAACCAAATATGAGCTTGGCTTTTATTTAAGTTTACCTCTAGCTCATGTGGGTTGGGATGGATCCAATTCTTTCTCCACATGCTCTCATCTTAGCATCATGTTGTTTTCACATCATTGATATATGAGAGCCACATGGCCATCTTTGCATGCCTTGTGAATGGAACCTTTTGCTAGCTTCCATATGGATTGTTTTGGGGTTATTATCATGTTGGAATATTGTTGGGCTTACTAAATGCCTAGTGGCACATACACACTAGCAAGTCCCAAGCTTACTCAGACATGATCATCTCCATCTATTTTCACTTGGAACTTTCCTTGTAATTCTTTTGCTTGAGCCTTACTCCACACTTTGGAATGCATAAGAAAATGCCATGTAAATAATCTTGTTTTCACAAAGATAAACATGGTATTAATTAATTATGCATGGCCCATGCAAATACCCCTTTAGCTTGTCATTTGGTTTTTTATTAGATTTTTAGTGGATCATCTTCCTTCTTCCCTTACCCTCTTTTGCTTGTTTCTTTTGTGTGGTCTTGCCTTACACCAAAAATCCATGTGCTAGATCATGTGTGTCCTTGATCATGTGCTTGATCATCTCACCTCCCTCTTTCTCTCATCTCACCTCTCTCTTAAGCCCTAACCCAAGAACCCCCCCTCTAGCTAAACCCTAAACCACCCCATCACCCCCACACGGCCTCTCACCTCTCTCTATCTAGGCCCCACAGGGATCAAACCCCACCCAGCTACCTACCCCTCTCCAACCCTAGACAAACCCTCGCAGAGCCTCCCATCTACCCAAACCTAGCTCTACAGAGGCTACCCTCTCCCTCTCTCCTCTCCTGCCGAGGTGGCCCCAGCCCGAGCCTCAACACTGGACCACCCGTCCCCACTGGAAGCCTCCCCTACACCGCCCCTGCCCGGCCAGAGCACGTGAGGAAGGAGGGAGAAAAAGGTGGCCGAGACCACCTTTTCCATCTACCCCGCTCCCCCACGGCACCACCACCCCCTCCCCTCCCTATCTACCACCTCACGACTCCCCTCTGCCTCCCCAAGATCTACCCAGGACGCCCCCCTCTCTCCCTGTCGTCCCTCACCACCGCCACCTCCCTCTCGCCGGCCACCGTCGGTCTCCACCGCGTCCAGCCGATCCAGCCGTCAAGTGCGCCGTCGAGGAGGCCTGGAAGACCAAGACCAGTCCCCTACATCGTCCGTACGCAGATAGCGAAGGAGAAGCCCAGACCGCCGGAACCATCGACGCCGAGCGAAACCCTAGTTCATCGGTCAAGTGCGCCCGTCGTCTTGCTGCTCTCTTCTCCGATCCGTCCGCCAACACCCCCACGGTGAGCTCACGACCTACCGACATGGTCCACTTCGCCATGCTGCCCTAGCCTCGCCCGGCCTTTTCGCCGATCACCCTCGCGCGCCGCTTTCGTTTCTGTTGCTCGCTCGCGCAGAAGCCCTATCTAGGCCTGTCGCTTCCACACCTAGCCCGAGCCAGCATAGCGGTATCCGCCTCCAGCGTGCATGCTGGGTCCCAGATCGAGCCAGCCGCGCGCTGCCATTGCGCACCGATCTGTCGACGAGCGATTCGGAAGGAAGCACGCGATGCTGCGCTGTATTGTTTTCTTGATACCCCGCACTTTTTGTTGCATCAACCCGCCGTCCAGCCTGGCCCACCTGTCTGCCTCTCTGTTTGTTTTGCTAAAACACCCCCGCGGTATTACGCCCTTATCCCGCGCTCCAGACCGACCCACACCCGGCTCTGCCCGTTCGCCTCTGCCGCGTGGACCCGCGTGGTCGATGGCCCACCTGTCATTCGCTTGAGCTAGATTAGCCGCGGTATAAAAATCCTTCTGCGCGCTGTGGCATCCAGTCAGCAGTGACCCCACTGGTCAGCGTCTGTGGCTAGGTCCTGTGCGAGTAACAAAAGTAATTTTCTGAGATCTGTTTTTAATTCAAATCTTTTTAAATTTAATTCAAATTCAAATTTATTTCTGTTTTCAAATAACTTTTCAAATATAATTCCAAATAATACAAATAATATGTGTTTTCAAATCAGGAAAATGTGAGGAATTCAAATCTTTCCTCCAAAATATATTTTGAACATTTAAAATTCCATGTTTATTTAAATTACAATAAATTGCCCTTCCACCTTAATTAATTAATAACTTTTGTTTTATAACTCCAAATTTAACAAATGATATGTCTAAAATGATTAGCTCGACGAGACCTCTCTGTTTATGCAATCCTTTGTCTGTTTTACAGCATGCATCATATAAACATAATGGGTACAGCAACTTAATTGGTTATAAAATATGGCCAAAACTCAATAAAAATGCTTTATTATTGTTTCCACACCTCACCCATGCCATGCTACATTATTGCCATGAAAATTGTGCATCATTCATCATGGCATGATTGTTTGCTTGTCGCATTTATTCATATGCTTGTGCACTTTATTTATGTTGGCCTTGTTTGTTTGATTCTTCTTCGAATAGACACTGGGCAGGGGATATATCAAGAGAACCAGGAGCACTACCCAGATCCATCCCTTGCTTCAATGAAATGCCGGGCAAGCACTACCACATGCTTGCATACATATAGTACCTATTGCCTCTTTCTTATTCTTGCATCATTGAGTCGCGATTGCATTAAATTGAATCCCAAGTACTGCATAGCCTTTACTTTTAAACCCCACCGAAGCTTGTTCCTCCATCCCATGAGCCATTACTACAGGAGTTGTTTGAGCCATGCGAGTCGTAGAAACGACATGTGTAGGGTATGTGAGTGTCGATGGATAACGAGGTATCTAAACAACTTAACTTGAGTAGTAATGGGATAACTAATGAAAGTGGCATCGGTGAGCCATATTTGCTATTTGGTTTTTCAGGCTCACTTGTGTCCCGTAAGACCCCGAGTACTTGATTCCTGTTCCAAGAATATTCGCGCTATCCACATCCGGGAGGCTTATGAACCCCCCAGGCGAGCTTGATTCATTCTTATTTCTTGGGGCCACAAACTAGTTTGAGGTTTTATTTACTATCTGCTTATGCCATGCTTTCTGCTTTATTTAAATTGTGCGAGTCTTGCTTTGCTTTAGGAAAGCGGAGTGTTTTCAGTGTCGACAAGCCCAGTCACATTTTGGGTTCCCGGTCGTTCCTGACTTTGGCGCAAACCTTGAGGCCGTCTGGTCACTAACCGTTGCGGGTAGCTTAATAGGGTGCCCCCCTGAAATATTTCTGAATCCTGAGATCGCTTTGTAGTGACTGCCTAGTTGGGTTTTGATTTGGTTTTTTAGAGGCATATCGAGTGTGTGTTGCTATTTGTGCACCCTGCGGTAAAACTTCTGAAAGCCGTGTCCGCGGTTATGGGCGACTTGGAGCACGGTTTCGATCATAGACAAGCATAACTAAAGTACCGCTTTTAATGACTAGACTAGGTACGACTAGTAAATAGTACAACACTCTGGAATGTTTAATAAAACGCCAGCGGATGGGGGTTGTTAATCGCTTCCTCGTCGATGGCGAGGAGGAGGATGGATCTGTGGATATTACTGTTTTAATATTATAACTGTTGTTACTAATTCACGGACATCCTATCTCTGGTTAGGCGGATGGTTAGCAGTATCTATAGAATTGCTAGGGTTTATCTTTTGCTGCAATTCGTCACCCAGTTGTGTCCCTTTAGAGGCATAAAGACTTCTTGAGTACCCTAGGGTCTCACACGATAAACTATTGGTTCGGATGAGCAGGTACACTCTCATGATGGATCTTTGGGTGGAAGAGACAGACGATGTGGGCAACGATCATTCGGTGTAGAGATTAGGGCGGGGATCCGTGAGATCTGTGGGCGGGATGTGCTTATTTATGGGGCATCTTATGCCGATTTGCTTCTTATCCGTACTCGGATTTTGTCTTCCGCTTCCGCCTGATACTCTGATGTTTGATGTATGAGGAGATATCCTAAACTAATATATCTATCTAGGATATTTGGATCTTGCCTAATGGCGTTGCCATAATTCCTTTCTTTTTAGATGGAATGGCTCTGATGTACTATTGTATGGTGGCTTGCATACATACTCATTTGTGTATGTACTTGATACCTTCCTTTGCGATTCGCCCGCCCGTTCTTGTCCCGATGTTTGGAAATGGTTGGGACGGCCGAAAGGTCTACCTGTGAGTGGCATTTGGGCCCCACCGTACTATTTCAACCATTTCTGCTCATCCAGGCTTGTAACTAGGAGCGTAATTCACCGAGGTAGTTACAAAGTAGTTCCCTGAGGCGATGTGCGACGGGACGTTACGCTGCCCGCCGCAGAGCAATGATGGTGCGTGCAAGCGTGGCCGGCGTCGGACGGCGTCACGGCGGCGAACCGCCAGCTCAGCGGATCAAAATTCGAAGCGAAGAACGCGCGCATTTCGCCCAAGGCGGAATCCACCGCCTTCGAGGCTAGTGTCGAGATGACCCGGATACCCCACCCAAATAAGCAACGGTCGGACCTCGGCGGTGACCAGCGCTTGGCCGGACAGGTGCGGACCGGCTACCACCCGGTAGCCGGACCCCGAAGAGGTAGCCGGATCCAATCAGAGGGACAGGACGACGTGCGTATCGATTGCGATGCATACTGTCACGACGACAAGACGGCAACCACCCGCCCATACAAGACTTGGCGTGGCTGATGCGGAACGATGGCTGTCTTGACGATGGGCTCGCCGGGCGTCCATTGTGCCTACAGCACCATACCGCCATACACCAATGTGACATACCATGCTTGCATCAGATGACTAGCGGCTGGGACCACTGTGGGGGCCTGCCAATGGATTAGCGTGAGACCCTTGCCTCTCTTCCTATATAAGGAGAGGTAGGGCCTCAGTAGAAAGGGTTGGTCTCAGTTCATTTAAGGCAGTAGCTAAAGGATACAGCTCAAGGAGCACTTGTAGCTCGTACATTCCACATAGTCATATCAGTGTGAGGGGCTTTACCTCACCACGAGGCCCCGAACCTGGGTACTTCTTGCATCCCTTCACGCCGTATCAGATCCAATCTCGCGGATGCCGTTGATAGCTTTCCTGCTAGTCCCCACACCTCTATCTAACCTTTTTAGGTACTGTCGTTCCCAGTACAACGACATGGATCCACCAGAGTCATTGCATGTGTGTTATTGTAATGACAAACCACATATGGATCAACCAATGTCATTGCATGTGCGTTCTTTTCATGAACCACATATGGATCAACCAGAGTCATTGCATGTTTGTTCTTTTCACAAACCACATATGGATCCAAGAGTCATTGCATGTATGTTCTTCTCACAAACCACAAATGGATCCACCAGATTCATTGCATGTGTGTTCTTTTCATGGACCACATATGGATCGACCAGAGTCATTGCATCTGTGTTCTTTCCACAATCCACATATGGATCAACCAATGTCATTGCATGTGTGTTCTTTCCACAAACCACATATGGATCCACTAGAGTCATTGCAGGTGTGTTCTTGTAATGAAAAACCACACATGGATCCACCAATGTCATTGCATATGTGTTCTTTTGACAAACCACATATGGACCCACTAGAGTCATTGCATGTGTGTTCTTTCCACAAACCACATATGGATCAACCAGAGTCATTGCATGTATGTTCTTTCCACAAACCACATATGGATCCACTAGAGTCATTGCATGTGTGTTCTTGTAATGACAAAGCACATATCGATCAACCAATGTCATTACATGTGTGTTCTTTTCATGAACCACATATGGATCAACCAGAGTCATTATATGTTTGTTCTTTTCACAAACCGCATATGGATCATCCAGAGTCATTGCATGTATGTTCTTTCCACAAACCACATATGGATCTACCACTATCATTGCATGTATGTTCTTTCCACAAACCACATATGGATCAACCAGAGTTATTGCATGTGTGTTCTTTCCACAAACCACATATGGATCAACCAGTCATTGCATGTATGTTCTTTCCACAAACCACATATGGATCCACCAGAGTCATTGTATGTGTGTTCTTGTAATGACAAACCACATATCGATCAACCAATGTCATTGCATGTGTGTTCTTTTCATGAAACACATATGGATCAACCAGGGTCATTATATGCTTGTTCTTTTCACGAACCACATATGGATCAACCAGAGTCATTGCATGTATGTTCTTTCCACAAACCACATGGATCCACCAGAGTCATTGCATGTGTGTTCTTGTAATGACAAACCACATATGGATCAACGAATGACATTGCATGTGTGTTCTTTCCACAAACCACATATGGATCCACCAGAGCCATTACATGTGTGTTCTTTCCACAAACCACACATGGATCCACCAGAGTCATTGCATGTGTGTTCTTCTCACAAACCACATATGGATCCACGAATGCCATAGCATGTGTGTTCTTTCCACAAACCACATATGGATCCACCAGAGTCATTTCATGTGTGTTCTTGTAATGACAAACCACATATGGATCAACCAGTGTCATTGCAGGTGTGTTCTTTTCACAAACCACATATGGATCCACCAATGTCGTTGCATGTGTGTTCTTTTCACAAACCACATATGGATCCACCAGAGTCATTGCATGTGTTTTTTTCCACAAACCACATATGGATCCACCAGAGTCATTGCATGTGTGTTCTTTCCAGAAACCACACATGGATCCACCAGAGTCATTGCATGTGTCTTCTTCTCACAAACCACATATGGATCCACCAATGTCATTGCATGTGTGTTCTTGTAATGACAAACCACATATGGATCAACCAATAAAATTGCATGTGTGTTATTTCCACAAACCACATATGGATCCACCAGAGTCATTCATGCGTGTTCTTTCCACAAACAACATGGATCCACCAATGTCATTGCATGTGTGTTCTTTCCACAACCCACTATGTATCAACCAATGCCATTGCCTGTGTGTTCTTTCCACAAACAACATATGGATCCACCGGAGTAATTGCATGTGTGTTCTTGTAATGACAAACTACATATGGATCCACTAGAGTCATTGCATGTGTTTTCTTTTCCACAACCCACATATGGATGAACCAATGTCATTGCATGTGTGTTTTTCCACAAACCACATATGGATCCACCAGAGTCATTGGATGTGTGTTCTTGTAATGACAAACGACATATGGATAAACCAATGAGATTGCATATGTGTTCTTTCCACAAACCACATATGGATCCACCAGGGTCATTGCTTTGTGTTCTTTCCATAAACCGCACATGGATCCACTAGAGTCATTGCATGTGTGTTCTTCTCACAAACCACATATGGATCCACCAATGTCATTGCATGTGTGTTCTTGTAATGACAAGCCACATATGGATCAACCAATGACATTGCATGTGTGTTCTTTCCACAAACCACATATGGATCCACCAGAGTCATTGCATGTGTGTTCTTTCCACAAACCACACATGCATCCACCAGAGTCATTGCATATGTGTTCTTCGCACAAACCAAATGGATCCACCAATGTCATTGCATGTGTGTTCTTCCCACAACCCCTATATGGATCAACCAATGTCATTGCATGTGTTCTTTTCATGAACCACATATGGATCAACCAGAGTCATTGCATGTTTGTTCTTTTCACAAACCACATATGGATCGACCAGAGTCATTGCATGTATGTTCTTTCCATAAACCACATATGGATCCACCAGAGTCATTGCATGTGTGTTCTTGTAATGACAAACCACTAACAGATGGGCCCCGGCTGTCAGGTTCAAACCCGCGCCTCCGCGCGCGAGCCTCGCCCGGGTGGGCCGCATCTTCCCCGGGACGGCCCATTTGCCCTAGATCCGGCCCACTGCAGCTGTTTTTTTAGCATATCTATTAATTCCAGAAGATACCCGCTAGGTTTAAATCGAAATAAAAACGGAAAATGCTTCCAAATGCCTAGATCTAAAATTCCTAATGTTTATGAAGGTTTTCTTTAACATGTAGTACCAAAAGTTCGGCCAAATAACTTTTGTATATTTTTTGTATATTTATCTCCTAGATAGTACCTTTTTCATTCAATAAATCTTCAAAGGAGTTCCACAACACCAAATGGAGTAAATCCAACTGTAATTGTTTGGTATCTAAAATACTTGTTAGCAAGACTTGGTCCCATGCCAAGTGGAGCCTTGGAGTTGCTGTAGCAAAAATAACAAAAACATAGACTTTCTGCCTTTAGAAAATTCTCTAGGACAATCCATGATAGATTTTACCCTAATTGAAACTCTAATGTATTATCTACATCAATATCTAACCAAACCTAGGAGATCTTAATTTTTTGAACTACTGTTGTGTTTTGGTGAAATAAACATTTATGTACATGGTTTATCCATCAATAAAATCACTATAGGAGTTATATACATCCAAACAAGGTGGTTCCAATTTCTACAGAAAGGTATTATAAATTCCTACCATGTGCCCTCGGAATCAACTAAAATTCTTCTGTAGAGTTAATTTGGTGAAAAAGACAAAACAACTCCAGAACTGCCTTTGGAAATTTCCTGAGGGCATTCTGTTAAATTGTTGACTTTATTCCAGCTATCAGTGAACAAGTACATCAAGCCCTACCTAACCACACAAGGAAATAATTTTTGGAGCTCCAGAACTTTTCTGGTGAACTATTTCCTAAAACTAGAGTCTTATTCACTATAAAAATCATTATAAATCTTTGGTAAGTGATAAAATAGTGAAACCACTTTTGTTGGTTTCATTTTATCAATACCTATCTGTTGGTATCATGTTTTTACAATTGTATCTCATAGAATAAGTCTTTGGTCCAAAACCCTCTCATCCCTAGTTTCTAGACTATGAAACCCATATGGTTTCCTTCACTGTTCCACGACATGCTCCCAATCCTTCTAATCCATTCTCTCAACACCACTACTGATTTGTAAACTTGTATTAACAATTTCTTGCTGTATGGTTTTGATGCTTGAATGCCTTCATTGATTGTGGACTTGTTTGATTGCATGTATACTCGATGATGACGATAGTTATGCTTGTATTGACGCCGATAAGAAGAGATATTATTATTATTGGTATTGGTATTCTTGGTTATCCAAAGAAGAAGTCCAGGGACATTATGCCATATTGCTGATCTCAGGCAAGCCACCTTCTTGCTCATAAGCCTTGTCCTACGGTTTTACTTATGCATATTTTATCTACTGTTTATTAAAACTGCATTATTTTACTATATGTTGATGTATATATGGTAGTGGTTTGTCTCCTCCGAACTATTACACTTTTCTACTATTAAGTACAACCCCTTGATGATACCTACTTGTCCCTAGTATGGTAGATGGTGCAACACACCATACCCTTTGGAGACCCCCGATTTAGCCGAAGCAAAGCTATAGGATGGGAAGATCCCGGAAAAGTTTTACCAAATGTTTTATGATAAAACCTTGGTGAGGTGGGACCTCCCAAGAGATGTTGAGAAATAAAAAGGTTTTGTTTTACAAAATGATGAAGGAAATCTGGAGGAAAAAGGTTTAAGAAAACGCACCCGGTTCTTTGCAGTTTAGCTATAACAACTTAACCTGTGCACCCACATTACCCTGGAATGGGACAGGGCTGGATTTGTTGTTTGTTTACTCTGGTATAAGCTGCCCCGCAACAACTACAGGGGATGAAAATCCCTGGAGGGTGGGCCTTCTCACGTAAGGGTCCATGTGGGACATCGACCTGGAGAAGGAACGAAGGGTCTGCGAGCCTCCACGCATTACTATGAGCCCCTCATTGAAAGTGCACACTCGAGAAGTGGAAAAAGCGCTCTGGTTGGTCCTCGGTACCCGACGTCCCGGTTTTGAGGGGAATAACACTCATAAGGTAAGCACTTATATTGGAGTGGGCATCCGGAGAGTCTTGATCGGTTACTCGACCCACGATCGGTGTAGATCAGGGTAGTGTACCCGTATGGTGTGGGTAAAGTGTACAACCTCTGCAGAGTGTAAATCTATTCGAATAGCCGTGTTCGCGGTTATGGACGGGTTGGACAAACTTTTGTAGAGCAGTGCTGGTTTTCATTTCAAGAAGGATTTTGGAAAAGAAATGGATTTGGAAATGTTTTGACCATGGGATGGTCGTAAAGGAGAAAGGTTTTGACCATGGGATGGTCGGAAGGAGGAGAAAGGATTTTGGTCGTGCGACGACCTGAAGACAGGAACAAATGGGTGACCCAGTCCTGATGTTTTCCAAAACTTGTCAAAAAGGTTTCCAAAATGCTTACAATGATTTTCAACAAAGATATGTAGATGCTATATATATAATAGAAACTAATTGAGAAAAGAACCTCTCTTGGAGCCCTCCTACTACCACAGCCATAATGCATATCCTCTTGTTATTATTATTTATCTTAAGGTGGTTTGCGAGTACATTCAAAGTACTCACTGGCATTGTCCCTGGCTATTAACTTGGCCAGATATCAAGAAGAAGATGATGTTGGTGACTATGCGAGCTAGGATGTTCTCCTAGTCAGTTGCCTGTAGGTCAAGGCATGGCTCAGGCTCTGCGCTTAATGAAGTTCCGCTGATGTTGATCGATGTAGTCATAATGGCAAATAAGGTATGACATGTATTTGTTATGTGTTGGATGATTACTTGGATACTTGTCGGTTATGTGCCACGACTAACTGATCATGGGATCGTGGTTGTATGCATAATAGGGATTCTTGGAGGATTAATCCGGGGGGCCCACATGAACCACATATGGATCAACAAGAGTCATTGCATGTTTGTTCTTTTCACATACCACATATGGATCCAAGAGTCATTGCATGTATGTTCTTCTCACGAACCACACATGGATCCACTAGAGTCATTGCATGTGTGTTCTTTTCATGAACCACATATGGATCCACCAGAGTCATTGCATGTGTGTTCTTTCCAGACCCCACATATGGATCAACCAATGTCATTGCATGTGTGTTCTCCACAAACCACATATGGATCCACCAGAGTCATTGCAGGTGTGTTCTTGTAATGAAAAACAGCACATGGATCCACTAGTCATTGCATGTGTGTTCTTTTCACAAACCACATATGGACCCACCAGAGTCATTGCATGTGTGTTCTTTCCACAAACCACATATGGATCAACCAGAGTCATTACATGTATATTCTTTCCACAAACAACATATGGATCCACCAGAGTAATTGCATGTGTGTTCTTGTAATGACAAACCACATATAGATCAACCAATGTCATTGCATGTGTGTTCTTTTCATGAACTACATATGGATCAACCAGAGTCATTACATGTATGTTCTTTTCACAAACCACATATGGATCAACCAGAGTCACTGCATGTATGTTCTTTCCACAAACCACATATGGATCCACCAGAGTCATTGCATGTGTGTTCTTGTAATGACAAACCACATATGGAGCAACCAATGTCATTGCATGTGTGTTCTTTCCACAAACCACATATGGATCCACCAGAGTCATTACATGTGTGTTATTTCCACAAACCACACATGGATCCACCAGAGTCATTGCATGTGTGGTCATCTCACAAACCACATATGGATCCACCAATGTCATTGCATGTGTGTTCTTATAATGACAAACCACATATGGATCAACAAATTACATTGCATGGGTGTTCTTTTCACAAACCACATATGGATCCACCAGAGTCATTGCATGTGTGTTCTTTCCACAAACCACATATGGATCCACCAGAGTCATTGCATGTGTGTTCTTTCCACAAACCAAGCATGGATCCACCAGAGTAATTGCATATGTTCTTCTCACAAATCAAATGGATCCACCAATGTCATTGCATGTGTGTTATTTCCACAACCCACATATGGATCAACTAATGTCATTGCATGTGTTCTTTTCATGAACCACATATGGATCAACCAGAGTCATTGCATGTTTGTTCTTTTCACAAACCACATATGGATCAACCAGAGTCATTGCATGTATGTTCTTTCCAAAACCACATATGGATCCACAAGAGTCATTGCATGTGTGTTCTTGTAATGACAAACCACATATGGATCAACCAATGACATTGCATGTGTGTTCTTTCCACAAACCACATATCGATCCACCAGAGTCATTGCATGTGTGTTCTTTCCACAAACCACACATGGATCCACCAGAGTTATTGCATGTGTGTTCTTCTCATAAACCACATATGGATCCACCAATGTCATTGCATGTGTGTTCTTGTAATGACAAACGACATATGGATCAACAAATGACATTGCATGTGTGTTCTTTAAACAAACTACATATGGATCCACCAGAGTCATTGCATGTGTGTTCTTTCCACAATCCACACATGGATCCACTAGAATCATTGAATGTTTCTTATTCTCACAAACCACAAGGATCCACCAATATCATTGCACGTGTGTTCTTTCCACAAACCACATATGGATCCACCAGAGTCATTGCATGTGTTCTCTTGTAATGACAAACCACATATGGATCAACCAATGACATTTCATGTGTGTTCTTTCCAGAAACCACATATGGATCCACCAGAGTCATTGCATGTGTGTTCTTTCCACAAACCACACATGGATCCACCAGAGTCATTGCATGTCTGTTCTTCTCACAAACCACAAGGATCCACCAATGTCATTACATGTGTGTTCTTTCCACAAACCACATATGGATCCACCAGAGTCATTGCATGTGTGTTCTTGTAATGACAAACCACATATGGATCAACCAATGTCATTGCATGTGCGTTCTTTTCATGAACCACATATGGATCAACCAGAGTCATTACATGCTTGTTCTTTTCACAACCCACATATCGATCCAAGAGTCATTGCATGTATGTTCTTCTCACAAACCACACATGGATCCACCAGAGTCATTGCATGTGTGTTCTTTTCATGAACAACATATGGATCCACTAGAGTCATTGCATGTGTGTTCTTTCCACAACCCACATATGGATCAACCAATGTCATTGCATGTGTGTTCTTTCTAAAAACCACATATGGATCCACCGGAGTCATTGCAGGTGTGTTCTTGTAATAAAAAATAGCACATGGATCCACTAGTGTTATTGCATGTGTGTTCTTTCCACAAACCACATATGGATCTACCAGAGTCATTACATGTATCTTCTTTCCACAAACCACATATGGATATACCAGAGTACTTGCATGTGTGTTCTTGTAATGACCAAACCACATATAGATCAACCAATGTCATTGCATGTGTGTTCTTTTCATGAACTACATATGGATCAACCAGAGTCATTACATATATGTTCCTTTCACAAACCACATATGGATTAACCGGAGTCATTGCATGTATGTTCTTTCCACAAACCACATATGGATCCACCAGAGTCATTGCATGTGTGTTCTTGTAATGACAAACCACATATGGATCAACCAATGGCATTGCATGTGTGTTCTTTCCACAAACCACATATGGATCCACCAGAGTCATTCCATGTGTGTTATTTCCACAAACCACACATGGATCCACCAAAGTCATTGCATGTGTGGTATTCTCACAAAACCACATATGGATCCACCAATGTAATTGCATGTGTGTTCTTGTAATGACAAACCACATATGGATCAACCAATTACATTGCATGTGTGTTCTTTCCACAAACCACATATGAATCCACCAGAGTCATTGCATGTGTGTTATTTCCACAAACCACACATGGATCCACCAGAGTCATTGCATGTGTGTTCTTCTCACAAATAACAGGCATCCACCAAGGTCATTGCATGTGTGTTCTTTCCACAACCCAGATATGGATCAACCAATGTCATTGCATGTGTGTTCTTTCCACAAACCACATATGGATACACCAGAGTCATTGCATGTGTGTTCTTTTAAACAACCCACATATGGATGAACCAACGTCATTGCATGTGTGTTCTTTCCACAAACCACACATGGATCCACCAGAGTCATTGCATGTGTGTTCTTGTAATGACAAACCACATATGGATCAACCAATGTCATTACATGTGTGTTCTTTTCACAAACCACATATTTATCCACCAGAGTCATTGCATGTGTGTTCTTTTCACAAACCACATATGGATCAACCAATGTCATTGCATGTGCGTTCTTTCCACAAACAACATATGGATCCACCAATGCCATTGCATGTGTGTTCTTTCCACAAACCATATATGTATCCACCAGAGTAATTGCATGTGTGTTCTTTTCACAAACCACATATGGATCAACCAATGTCATTGCATGTGTGTTCTTTTCACAAACCACACATGGATCCACCAAATTTATTGCATGTATGTTCTTTCCACAAACCACACATGGATCCACCAGAGTCATTGCATATGTGTTATTCTCCTGAACTAGCACTAGAGTCATTGCATGTGTGTTCTTTCCACAAACCACATATGGATCCACCAGAGTCATTACATGTGTGTTCTTGTAATGACAAACCATATATGGATCCACCAGTGTCATTGCATGTGTGTTCTTTTCACAAACCACATATGGACCCACTAGAGTCATTGCATGTGTGTTCTTGTAATGATAAACCACATATGGATCAACCAATGTCATTACATGCGTGTTCTTTCCACAACCCACATATGGATCCACCAGAGTCATTGCATGTGTGTTCTTTCCACAAACCACATATGGATACACCAGAGTCATTGCATGTGTGTTCTTTTAATGACAAACCACATATGGATCCACTAGAGTCATTGCATGTATGTTCTTTTCAACAACCCACATATGGATGAACCAATGTCATTGCATGTGTGTTCTTTCCACAAACCACATATGGATCCACCAGAGTAATTGCATGGGTGTTCTTTTCACAAACCACATATGTTTCAACCAATGTCATTGTATGTGTTTTCTTTTCAAAAACCACACATGGATCCACCAGAGTCATTGCTTGTATGTTGTTACCACAAACCACAAATTGATCCACCAGAGTCATTGCATGTGTGTTATTCTCCTAAACTAGCAGTAGAGTCATTGCATGTGTATTCTTTCCGCAAATCACATATGGATCCACTAGAGTCATTGCATGTGCGTTCTTCTCACAAACCACGCATGGATCCACCAGAGTCATTGCATGTGTGTTCTTTTCATGAACCACATATGGATCCACCAGAGTCATTGCATGTGTGTTCTTTCCACAACACACATATGGATCAACCAATGTCATTGCATGTGTGTTCTTTGCACAAACCACATAAGGATCCACCAGAGTCATTGCATGTGTATTCTTGTAATGACAAACCACATATGGATCCACCAGTGCCATTGCATGTGTGTTCTTTCCACAAACCACATATGGATCCACCAAAGACATTGCATGTGTGTTCTTGTAATGACAAACCACATATGGATCCACCGGTGTGATTGCATGTGTGTTCTTTTCCTAAATCGCATATGGATCCACCTGTGTCATTGCATGTGTGTTCTTTTCACAAACCACGTATAGACCCACTAGAGTCATTGCATGTGTGTTCTTTCCACAAACCACATATGGATCCACCAGAGTCATTACATGTGTGTTCTTGTAATGACATACCACATATGAATCAACAGATTCATTGCATGTTTGTTCTTTTCACAAACCACATATGGATCCACTAGAGTCATTGCATGTATGTTCTTTCCACAAACCATATATGTATCCACTAGAGTCGTTGCATGTATGTTCTTTTAATGACAAACCACATATGGATCCACCAGTATCATTGCATGTGTGTTCTTTTAACAAACCTCATATGGACCCACTAGAGTCATTGCATGTGTGTTCTTTTCATGAACCACATAAGGATCCACCAGAGTCATTGCATCTGTGTTCTTGTAATGACAAACCACATATGGATCTACCAATGTCATTGCATGTGTGTTCTTTTCATGAACCACATATGGATCAACCAGAGTTATATCATGTTTGTTCTTTTCACAAACCACATATGGATCAACCAGAGTCATTGCATGTATATTCTTTCCACAAATCACATATGGATCCACCAGAGTCATTGCATGTGTGTTCTTGTAATGACAAACCACATATGGATCAACCAATGACATTACATGTGTGTTCTTTTCACAAACCACATATGGATCAACCAGAGTCATTGCATGTGTGTTCTTGTAATGACAAACCACATATGGATCAACCAATGACATTGCATGTGTGTTCTTTCCACAAACCACATATGGATCCACAAGAGTCATTGCATGTGTGTTCTTTCCACAAACCACACATGGATCCACCAGAGTCATTGCATGTGTGTTCTTCTAACAAACCACATATGGATCCACCAATGTCATTGTATGTGTGTTCTTGTTATAACAAACCACATATGGATCAGCCAATGACATTGCATGTGTGTTCTTTCCACAAACCACACATGGATCCACCAGAGTCATTGCATGTGTGTTCTTCTCACAAAACACATGGATCCACCAATGTCATTCCATGTGTGTTCTTTCCACAACCCACATATGGATCAACCAATGTCATTGCATGTGTGTTCTTTTCACAAACCACATATGGATGAACCAATGTCATTGTATGTGTGTTATTTTCACAAACCACACATGGATCCACTAGAGTCATTGCATGTATGTTCTTTCCACAAACCACACATGGATCCACAAGAGTCATTGCATGTGTGTTATTCTCCTAAAGTAGCACTAGATTCATTGCATGTGTGTTGTTTCCACAGACCACATATGGATCCACTAGAGGCATTGCATGTGTGTTCTTGTAATGACAAACCACATATGGATCCACTAGTGTCATTGCATGTGTGTTCTTTTCACAAACCACATATGGACCCACTAGAGTCATTGCATGTGTGTTCTTTCCACAAACCACACATGGATCCACCAGAGTCATTGCATGTGTGTTCTTGTAATGACAAACCACATATGGATCAACCAATGTCATTGGATGTGTGTTCTTTCCATAGCCCACATAAGGATCAACCAATGTCATTCATGTGTGTTCTTTCCACAAACCACATATGGATCCACCGGATTCATTGCATGTGTGTTCTTGTAATAACAAACCACATGTGGATCCACCGGATTCATTGCATGTGTGTTCTTGTAATAACAAACCACATATGGATCCACTAGAGTCTTTGCATCTGTGTTCTTTCCACAACCCACATATGGATGGACCAATGTTATTGCATGTGTGTTCTTTCCACAAACCACATATGGATCCACTAGAGTCATTGCATGTGTGTTCTTGTAATGACAAACCAAATATGGATCAACCAGTGTCATTGCATGTGTGTTCTTTTCACAAACCACATATGGATCAACCAAAGTCATTGCATGTGTGTTCTTTTCACAAACCGCATATGGATCCACCAGAGTCATTGCATGTGTGTTCTTTTCACAAACCGCATATGGATCAACGAATGTCATTCCATGTGTGTTCTTTCCACAAACCACATATGGATCCACCAGAGTCATTGCATGTGTGTTCTTCTCACAAACCACATATGGATCCACCAATGTCATTACATGTGTGTTCTTATAATGACAAACCACATATGGATCAACCAATGACATTGCATGTGTGTTATTTCCACAAACCACATATGGATCCACCAGAGTCATTGCATGTGTGTTCTTCTCACAAACCACATATGGATCCACCAATGTCATTACATGTGTGTTCTTATAATGACAAACCACATATGGATCAACCAATGACATTGCATGTGTGTTCTTTCCAGAAACCACATATGGATCCACCAGAGTCATTGCATGTGTGTTATTTCCACAAACCACACTTGGATCCACCAGAGTCATTGCATGTGTATTCTTCTCACAAACCACATATGGATCCACCACTGTCATTGTATGTGTGTTCTTGTAATAACAAACCACATATGGATCAACCAATGACATTGCATGTGTGTTCTTTCCACAAACCACATATGGATCCACCAGAGTAATTGCATGTGTGTTCTTTCCACAAACCACACATGGATCCACCAGAGTCATTGCATGTGTGTTCTTTCCACAAACCACATATGGATCCACCAATGTCATTGCATGTGTGTTCTTTCCACAACCCACATATGGATCAACCAATGTCATTGCATGTATGTTCTTTTCATAAACCACATATGGATGAACCAATGTCATTGTATGTGTGTTCTTTTCAAAAACCACACATGGATCCACCAGAGTCATTGCATGTGTGTTCTTGTAATGACAAACCACATATGGATCTACCAATGTCATTGCATGTGTGTTCTTTTCATGAACCACATATGGATGAACTAGAGTTATATCATGTTTGTTCTTTTCACAAACCACATATGGATCAACCAGAGTCATTGCATGTATATTCTTTCCACAAACCACATATGGATCCACCAGATTCATTGCATGTGTGTTCTTGTAATGAAAAACCACATATGGATCAACCAATGACATTGCATGTGTGTTCTTTCCACGAACCACATATGGATCCATAAGAGTCATTGCATGTGTGTTCTTTCCACAAACCACACATGGATCCACCAGAGTCATTGCATGTGTGTTCTTCTGACAAACCACATATTGATCCACCAATGTCATTGTATGTGTGTTCTTGTTATAACAAACCACATATGGATCAGCCAATGACATTGCATGTGTGTTCTTTCCACAAACCATATATGGATCCACCAGAGTCATGGCATGTGTGTTCTTTCCACAAACCACACATGGATCCACCAGAGTCATTGAATGTGTGTTCTTCTCACAAACCACATGGATCCACCAAAGTCATTCCATGTGTGGTCTTTCCACAACCCACATATGGATCAACCAATGTCATTGCATGTGTGTTCTTTTCACAAACCACATATGGATGAACCAATGTCATTGTATGTGTGTTATTTTCACAAACCACACATGGATCCACTAGAGTCATTGCATGTACGTCTTTCCACAAACCAGACATGGATCCACAAGAGTCATTGCATGTGTGTTATTCTCCTGAAGTAGCACTAGAGTCATTGCATGTGTGTTGTTTCCACAGACCACATATGGATCCACTAGAGGCATTGCATGTGTGTTCTTGTAATGACAAACCACATATGGATCCACTAGTGTCATTGCATGTGTGTTCTTTTCACAAACCACATATGGACCCACTAGAGTCATTGCATGTGTGTTCTTTCCACAAACCACACATGGATCCACCAGAGTCATTGCATGTGTGTTCTTGTAATGACAAACCACATATGGATCAACCAATGTCATTGGATGTGTGTTCTTTCCATAGCCCACATACGGATCAACCAATGTCATTCATGTGTGTTCTTTCCACAAACGACATATGGATCCATCGGATTCATTGCATGTGTGTTCTTGTAATAACAAACCACATATGTATCCACTAGAGTCTTTGCATGTGTGTTCTTTCCACAACCCACATATGGATGGACCAATGTTATTGCATGTGTGTTCTTTCCACAAACCACATATGGATCCACTAGAGTCATTGCATGTGTGTTCTTGTAATGACAAACCAAATATGGATCAACCAGTGTCATTACATGTGTGTTCTTTTCACAAACCACATATGGATCAACCAAAGTCATTGCATGTGTGTTCTTTTCACAAACCGCATATGGATCCACCAGAGTCATTGCATGTGTGTTCTTTTCACAAACCGCATATGGATCAACGAATGTCATTCCATGTATGTTCTTTCCACAAACCACATATGGATCCACCAGTGTCATTGCATGTGTGTTCTTCTCACAAACCACATATGGATCCACCAATGTCATTACATGTGTGTTCTTATAATGACAAACCACATATGGATCAACCAATGACATTGCATGTGTGTTATTTCCACAAACCACATATGGATCCACCAGAGTCATTGCATGTGTGTTCTTCTCCCAAACCACATATGGATCCACCAATGTCATTACATGTGTGTTCTTATAATGACAAACCACATATGGATCAACCAATGACATTGCATGTGTGTTCTTTCCAGAAACCACATATGGATCCACCAGAGTCATTGCATGTGTGTTCTTTCCACAAACCACACTTGGCTCCACCAGAGTCATTGCATGTGTATTCTTCTCACAAACCACATATGGATCCACCAATGTCATTGTATGTGTGTTCTTGTAATAACAAACCACATATGGATCAACCAATGACATTGCATGTGTGTTCTTTCCACAAACCACATATGGATCCACAAGAGTCATTGCATGTGTGCTCTTTCCACAAACCACACTTGGATCCACAAGAGTCATTGCATGTGTATTCTTCTCACAAACCACATATGGATCCACCAATGTCATTGTATGTGTGTTCTTGTAATAACAAACCACATATGGATCAACCAATGACATTGCATGTGTGTTCTTTCCACAAACCACATTCGATCCACCAGAGTAATTGCATGTGTGTTCTTTCCACAAACCAGACATGGATCCACCAGAGTCATTGCATGTGTGTTCTTTCCACAAACCACATATGGATCCACCAATGTCATTGCATGTGTGTTCTTTCCACAACCCACATATGGATCAACCAATGTCATTGCATGTATGTTCTTTTCATAAACCACATATGGATGAACCAATGTCATTGTATGTGTGTTCTTTTCACAAACCACACATGGATCCACCAGAGTCATTGCATGTGTGTTCTTGTAATGACAAACCACATATGGATCTACCAATGTCATTGCATGTGTGTTCTTTTCATGAACCACATATGGATGAACTAGAGTTATATCATGTTTGTTCTTTTCACAAACCACATATGGATCAACCAGAGTCATTGCATGTATATTGTTTCCACAAATCACATATGGATCCACCAGAGTCATTACATGTGTGTTCTTGTAATGACAAACCACATATGGATCAACCAATGACATTGCATGTGTGTTCTTTTCACAAACCACATATGGATCAACCAGAGTCATTGCATGTATATTCTTGCCACAAACCACATATGGATCCACCAGAGTCATTGCATGTGTGTTCTTGTAATGAAAAACCACATATGGATCAACCAATGACATTGCATGTGTGTTCTTTCCACGAACCACATATGGATCCACAAGAGTCATTGCATGTGTGTTCTTTCCACAAACCACACATGGATCCACCAGAGTCATTGCATGTGTGTTCTTCTGACAAACCACATATGGATCCACCAATGTCATTGTATGTGTGTTCTTGTTATAACAAACCACATATGGATCAGCCAATGACATTGCATGTGCGTTCTTTCCACAAACCATATATGGATCCACCAGAGTCATTGCATGTGTGTTCTTTCCACAAACCACACATGGATCCACCAGAGTCATTGCATGTGTGTTCTTCTCACAAACCACATGGATCCACCAATGTCATTCCATGTGTGTTCTTTCCACAACCCACGTATGGATCAACCAATGTCATTGCATGTGTGTTCTTTTCACAAACCACATATGGATGAACCAATGTCATTGTATGTGTGTTATTTTCACAAACCACACATGGATCCACTAGAGTCATTGCATGTATGTTCTTTCCACAAACCACACATGGATCCACAAGAGTCATTGCATGTGTGTTATTCTCCTGAACTAGCACTAGAGTCATTGCACGTGTGTTGTTTCCACAGACCACATATGGATCCACTAGAGGCATTGCATGTGTGTTCTTGTAATGAAAAACCACATATGGATCCACTAGTGTCATTGCATGTGTGTTCTTTTCACAAACCACATATGGACCCACTAGAGTCATTGCATGTGTGTTCTTTCCACAAACCACACATGGATCCACCAGAGTCATTGCATGTGTGTTCTTGTAATGACAAACCACATATGGATCAACCAACGTCATTGGATGTGTGTTCTTTCCATAGCCCACATATGGATCAACCAATGTCATTCATGTGTGTTCTTTCCACAAACCACATATGGATCCACCGGATTCATTGCATGTGTGTTCTTGAAATAACAAACCACATATGGATCCACTAGAGTCTTTGCATGTGTGTTCTTTCCACAACCCACATATGGATGGACCAATGTTATTGCATGTGTGTTCTTTCCACAAACCACATATGGATCCACTAGAGTCATTGCATGTGTGTTCTTGTAATGACAAAACACATATGGATCCACCAATGTCATTGCATGTGTGTTCTTTCCACAAACCATATATGGATCCACCAGAGTCATTGCATGTGTGTTCTTGTAATGACAAACCACATATGGATCCACCAGTGTTATTGCATGTGTGTTGTTTTCCTAAACCGCATATGGATCCACTAGTGTCATTGCATGTGTGTTCTTTTCACAAACCACATATAGACCCACTAGTGTCGTTGCATGTGTGTTCTTTCCACAAACCACATATGGATCAACCAGAGTAATTGCATGTGTGTTCTTTCCACAAACCACACATGGATCCACCAGAGTCATTGCATGTGTGTTCTTTCCACAAACCACATATGGATCCACCAATGTCATTACATGTGTGTTCTTTCCACAACCCACATATGGATCAACCAATGTCAATGCATGTGTGTACTTTTCACAAACCACATATGGATGAACCAATGTCATTGTATGTGTGCTCTTTTCACAAACCACACATGGATCCACGAGAGTCATTGCATGTTTGTTCTTGTAATGACAAACCACATATGGATCTACCAATGTCATTGCATGTCTGTTCTTTACATGAACCACATATGGATCAACCAGAGTTATATCATGTTTTATCTTTTCACAAACCACATATGGATCAACCAGAGTCATTGCATGTATATTCTTTCCACAAACCACATATGGATCCACCAGAGTCATTGCATGTGTGTTCTTCTAATGACAAACCACATATGGGTCAACCAATGACATTGCATGTGTGTTCTTTTCACAAACCACATATGGATCAACCAGAGTCATTGCATGTATATTCTTTCCACAAACCACATATGGATCCACCAGAGTCATTGCATGTGTGTTCTTGTAATGACAAACCACATATGGATCAACCAATGACATTGCATGTGTGTTCTTTCCACAAACCACATATGGATCCACAAGAGTCATTGCATGTGTGTTCTCTCCACAAACCACACATGGATCCACCAGAGTCATTGCATGTGTGTTCTTCTGACAAACCACATATGGATCCACCAATGTCATTGTATGTGTGTTCTTGTAATAACAAACCACATATGGATCAGCCAATGACATTGCATGTGTGTTCTTTCCACAAACCATATATGGATCCACCAGAGTCATTGCATGTGTGTTCTTTACACAAACCACACATGGATCCACCAGAGTCATTGCATGTGTGTTCTTCTCACAAACCACATGGATCCACCAATGTCATTCCATGTGTGTTCTTTCCACAACCCACATATGGATCAACCAATGTCATTGCATGTGTGTTCTTTTCAGAAACCACACATGGATGAACCAATGTCATTGTATGTGTGTTATTTTCACAAACCACACATGGACCCACAAGAGTCATTGCATGTATGTTCTTTCCACAAACCACACATGGATCCACAAGAGTCATTGCATGTGTGTTATTCTACAAAACTAGCACTAGAGTCATTGCCCGTGTGTTGTTTCCACAGACCACATATGGATCCTCTAGAGTCATTGCATGTGTGTTCTTGTAATGACAAACCACATATGGATCAACCAATGTCATTGGATGTGTGTTCTTTCCACAGCCCACATATGGATCAACCAATGTCATTCATGTGTGTTCTTTCCACAAACCACATATGGATCCACCAAAGTCATTGCATGTGTATTCTTGTAATGACAAACCACATATGGATCCACTAGAGTCTTTGCATGTGTGTTCTTTTCCACAACCCACATATGGATGAACTAATGTCATTGCATGTGTGTTCTTTCCACAAACCACATATGGATCCACTAGAGTCATTGCATGTGTGTTCTTGTAATGACAAACCGCATATGGATCAACGAATGTCATTTCATGTGTGTTCTTTCCACAAACCACATATGGATCCACCAATGTCATTGCATGTGCATTCTTGTAATGACAAAACACATATGGATCCACCAATGTCATTGCATGTGTGTTCTTTCCACAAACCATATATGGATCCACCAGAGTCATTGCATGTGCATTCTTGTTATGACAAACCACATATGGATCAACCAGTGTTATTGCATGTGCGTTGTTTTCCTAAACCGCATATGGATCCACCAGTGTCATTGCATGTGTGTTCTTTTCACAAACCACATATAGACCCACTAGTGTCATTGCATGTGTGTTCTTTCCACAAACCACATATGGATCAACCAGAGTAATTGCATGTGTGTTCTTTCCACAAACCACACATGGATCCACCAGAGTCATTGCATGTGTGTTCTTTCCACAAACCACATATGGATCCACCAATGTCATTACATGTGTGTTCTTTCCACAACCCACATATGGATCAACCAATGTCAATACATATGTGTTCTTTTCACAAACCACATATGGATGAACCAATGTCATTGTATGTGTGTTCTTTTCACAAACCACACATGGATCCACCAGAGTCATTGCATGTGTGTTCTTGTAATGACAAACCACATGTGGATCTACCAATGTCATTGCATCTGTGTTCTTTACATGAACCACATATGGATCAACCAGAGTTATATCATGTTTTATCTTTTCACAAACCACATATGGATCAACCAGAGTCATTGCATGTATATTCTTTCCACAAACCACATATGGATCCACCAGAGTCATTGCATGTGTGTTCTTGTAATGACAAACCACATATGGATCAACCAATGACATTGCATGTGTGTTCTTTTCACAAACCACATATGGATCAACCAGAGTCATTGCATGTATATTCTTTCCACAAACCACATATGGATCCACCAGAGTCATTGCATGTGTGTTCTTGTAATGACAAACCACATATGGATCAACCAATGACATTGCATGTGTGTTCTTTCCACAAACCACATATGGATCCACAAGAGTCATTGCATGTGTGTTCTCTCCACAAACCACACATGGATCCACCAGAGTCATTGCATGTGTGTTCTTCTGACAAACCACATATGGATCCACCAATGTCATTGTATGTGTGTTCTTGTAATAACAAACCACATATGGATCAGCCAATGACATTGCATGTGTGTTCTTTCCACAAACCATATATGGATCCACCAGAGTCATTTCATGTGTGTTCTTTCCACAAACCACACATGGATCCACCAGAGTCATTGCATGTGTGTTCTTCTCACAAACCACATGGATCCACCAATGTCATTCCATGTGTGTTCTTTCCACAACCCACATATGGATCAACCAATGTCATTGCATGTGTGTTCTTTTCAGAAACCACATATGGATGAACCAATGTCATTGTATGTGTGTTTTTCACAAACCAAACATGGACCCACGAGAGTCATTGCATGTATGTTCTTTCCACAAACCACACATGGATCCACAAGAGTCATTGCATGTGTGTTATTCTCCTGAACTAGCACTAGAGTCATTGCACGTGTGTTGTTTCCACAGACCACATATGGATCCTCCAGAGTCATTGCATGTGTGTTCTGTAATGACAAACCACATATGGATCAACCAATGTCATTGGATGTGTGTTCTTTCCACAGCCCACATATGGATCAACCAATGTCATTCATGTGTGTTCTTTCCACAAACCACATATGGATCCACCAGGGACATTGCATGTGTATTCTTGTAATGACAAACCACATATGGATCCACTAGAGTCTTTGCATGTGTGTTCTTTTCCACAACCCACATATGGATGAACTAATGTCATTGCATGTGTGTTCTTTCCACAAACCACATATGGATCCACTAGAGTCATTGCATGTGTGTTCTTGTAATGACAAACCACATATGGATCAACCAGTGTCATTGCATGTGTGTTCTTTTCACAAACCACATATGGATCAACCAAAGTCATTGCATGTGGGTTCTTTTCACAAACCACATATGGATCCACCAGAGTCATTGCATGTGTGTTCTTGTAATGACAAACCAAATATGGATCAACCAGTGTCATTGCATGTGTGTTCTTTTCACAAACCACATATGGATCAACCAAAGTCATTGCATGTGTGTTCTTTTCACAAACCACATATGGATCCACCAGAGTCATTCCATGTGTGTTCTTTTCACAAACCGCATATGGATCAACGAATGTCATTCCATGTGTGTTCTTTCCATAGACCACATATGGATCCACCAGAGTCATTGCATGTGCATTCTTGTAATGACAAAACACATATGGATCCACCAATGTCATTGCATGTGTGTTCTTTCCACAAACCATATATGGATCCACCAGAGTCATTGCATGTGTGTTCTTGTAATGACAAACCACATATGGATCCACCAGTGTTATTGCATGTGTGTTGTTTTCCTAAACCGCATATGGATCCACTAGTGTCATTGCATGTGTGTTCTTTTCGCAAACCACATATAGACCCGCTAGTGTCATTGCATGTGTGTTCTTTCCACAAACCACATATGGATCCACCAGAGTAATTGCATGTGTGTTCTTTCCACAAACCACACATGGATCCACCAGAGTCATTGCATGTGTGTTCTTTCCACAAACCACATATGGATCCACCAATGTCATTGCATGTGTGTTCTTTCCACAACCCACATATGGATCAACCAATGTCAATGCATGTGTGTTCTTTTCACAAACCACATATGGATGAACCAATGTCATTGTATGTGTGTTGTTTTCACAAACCACACATGGATCCACCAGAGTCATTGCATGTGTGTTCTTGTAATGACAAACCACATATGGATCTACCAATGTCATTGCATGTGTGTTCTTTACATGAACCACATATGGATCAACCAGAGTTATATCATGTTTGTTCTTTTCACAAACCACATATGGATCAACCAGAGTCATTGCATGTATATTCTTTCCACAAACCACATATGTATCCACCAGAGTCATTGCATGTGTGTTCTTGTAATGACAAACCACATATGGATCAACCAATGACATTGCATGTGTGTTCTTTTCACAAACCACATATGGATCAACCAGAGTCATTGCATGTATATACTTTCCACAAACCACATATGGATCCACCAGAGTCATTGCATGTGTGTTCTTGTAATGACAAACCACGTATGGATCAACCAATGACATTGCATGTGTGTTCTTTCCACAAACCACATATGGATCCACAAGAGTCATTGCATGTGTGTTCTTTCCACAAACCACACATGGATCCACCAGAGTCATTGCATGTGTGTTCTTCTGACAAACCACATATGGATCCACCAATGTCATTGTATGTGTGTTCTTGTAATAACAAACCACATATGGATCAGCCAATGACATTGCATGTGTGTTCTTTCCACTAACCATATATGGATCCACCAGAGTCATTGCATGTGTGTTCTTTCCACAAACCACACATGGATCCACTAGAGTCATTGCATGTGTGTTCTTCTCACAAACCACATGGATCCACCAATGTCATTCCATGTGTGTTCTTTCCACAACCCACATATGGATCAACCAATGTCATTGCATGTGTGTTCTTTTCAGAAACCACATATGGATGAACCAATGTCATTGTATGTGTGTTATTTTCACAAACCACACATGGACCCACGAGAGTCATTGCATGTATGTTCTTTCCACAAACCACACATGGATCCACAAGAGTCATTGCATGTGTGTTATTCTCCTGAACTAGCACTAGAGTCATTGCACGTGTGTTGTTTCCACATACCACATATGGATCCTCCAGAGTCATTGCATGTGTGTTCTTGTAATGACAAACCACATATGGATCAACCAATGTCATTGGATGTGTGTTCTTTCCACAACCCACATATGGATCAACCAATGTCATTCATGTGTGTTCTTTCCACAAACCACATATGGATCCACCAGAGTCATTGCATGTGTATTCTTGTAATGACAAACCACATATGGATCCACTAGAGTCTTTGCATGTGTGTTCTTTTCCACAACCAACATATGGATGAACTAATGTCATTGCATGTGTGTTCTTTCCACAAACCACATATGGATCCACTAGAGTCATTGCATGTGTGTTCTTGTAATGACAAACCACATATGGATCAACCAGTGTCATTGCATGTGTGTTCTTTTCACAAACCACATATGGATCCACCAAAGTCATTGCATGTGGGTTCTTTTCACAAACCACATATGGATCCACCAGAGTCATTGCATGTGTGTTCTTGTAATGACAAACCAAATATGGATCAACCAGTGTCATTGCATGTGTGTTCTTTTCACAAACCACATATGGATCAACCAAAGTCATTGCATGTGTGTTCTTTTCACAAACCACATATGGATCCACCAGAGTCATTCCATGTGTGTTCTTTTCACAAACCGCATATGGATCAACGAATGGCATTCCATGTGTGTTCTTTCCACAAACCACATATGGATCCACCAGAGTCATTGCATGTGCATTCTTTTAATGACAAAACACATATGGATCCACCAATGTCATTGCATGTGTGCTCTTTCCACAAACCATATATGGATCCACCAGAGTCATTGCATGTGTGTTCTTGTAATGACAAACCACATATGGATCCACCAGTGTTATTGCATGTGTGTTGTTTTCCTAAACCGCATATGGATCCACTAGTGTCATTGCATGTGTGCTCTTTTCGCAAACCACATATAGACCCACTAGTGTCATTGCATGTGTGTTCTTTCCACAAACCACACATGGATCCACCAGAGTCATTGCATGTGTGTTCTTCTGACAAACCACATATGGATCCACCAATGTCATTGTATGTGTGTTCTTGTAATAACAAACCACATATGGATCAGCCAATGACATTGCATGTGTGTTCTTTCCACAAACCATATATGGATCCACCAGAGTCATTTCATGTGTGTTCTTTCCACAAACCACACATGGATCCACCAGAGTCATTGCATGTGTGTTCTTCTCACAAACCACATGGATCCACCAATGTCATTCCATGTGTGTTCTTTCCACAACCCACATATGGATCAACCAATGTCATTGCATGTGTGTTCTTTTCAGAAACCACATATGGATGAACCAATGTCATTGTATGTGTGTTTTTCACAAACCACACATGGACCCACGAGAGTCATTGCATGTATGTTCTTTCCACAAACCACACATGGATCCACAAGAGTCATTGCATGTGTGTTATTCTCCTGAACTAGCACTAGAGTCATTGCACGTGTGTTGTTTCCACAGACCACATATGGATCCTCCAGAGTCATTGCATGTGTGTTCTGTAATGACAAACCACATATGGATCAACCAATGTCATTGGATGTGTGTTCTTTCCACAGCCCACATATGGATCAACCAATGTCATTCATGTGTGTTCTTTCCACAAACCACATATGGATCCACCAGGGACATTGCATGTGTATTCTTGTAATGACAAACCACATATGGATCCACTAGAGTCTTTGCATGTGTGTTCTTTTCCACAACCCACATATGGATGAACTAATGTCATTGCATGTGTGTTCTTTCCACAAACCACATATGGATCCACTAGAGTCATTGCATGTGTGTTCTTGTAATGACAAACCACATATGGATCAACCAGTGTCATTGCATGTGTGTTCTTTTCACAAACCACATATGGATCAACCAAAGTCATTGCATGTGGGTTCTTTTCACAAACCACATATGGATCCACCAGAGTCATTGCATGTGTGTTCTTGTAATGACAAACCAAATATGGATCAACCAGTGTCATTGCATGTGTGTTCTTTTCACAAACCACATATGGATCAACCAAAGTCATTGCATGTGTGTTCTTTTCACAAACCACATATGGATCCACCAGAGTCATTCCATGTGTGTTCTTTTCACAAACCGCATATGGATCAACGAATGTCATTCCATGTGTGTTCTTTCCACATACCACTTATGGATCCACCAGAGTTATTGCATGTGTGTTCTTGTAATGACAAACCACATATGGATCCACCAGTGTCATTGCATGTGTGTTCTTTTCACAATCAACATATGGACCCACTAGAGTCATTGCATGTGTGTTATTTCCACAAACCACACATGGATCCACCAGAGTCTTTGCATGTGTGTTCTTGTAATGACAAACAAGATATGGATCAACCAATGCCATTGCATGTGTGTTCTTTCCGAAGCCCACATATGGATCAACCAATGTCATTCATGTGTGTTCTTTCCACAAACCACATATGGATCCACCGGAGTCATTGCATGTGTGTTCTTGTAATGACAAACCACATATGGATCCACTAGAGTCTTTGCATGTGTGTTCTTTTCCACAACCCACATATGGATGAACCAATGTCATTGCATGTGTGTTCTATCCACAAACCACATATGGATCCACTAGAGTCATTGCATGTGTGTTCTTGTAATGACAAACCACATATGGATCAACCAGTGTGATTGCATGTGTGTTCTTTTCACAAACCACATATAGATCCACCAAAGTCAGTGCATGCGTGTTCTTTTCACAGACCACATATGGATCCACCATAGTCATTGCATGTGTGTTCTTTTCACAAACCTCATATGGATCAACCAATGTCATTGCATCTGTGTTCTTTCCACAAACCACATATGGATCTGCCAATGCCATTGCATGTGTGTTCTTTGCACAAACCACATATGTATCCACCAGAGTAATTGCATGTGTGTTCTTTTCACAAAACACATGGATCAACCAATGTCATTGCATGTGTGTTCTTTTCAAAAACCACACATGGATCCACCAGAGTCATTGCATGTATGTTGTTTCCACAAACCACACATGGATCCACTAGAGTCATTGCATGTGTGTTCTTGTAATGATAAACCACATATGGATCCACTAGTTTCATTGCATGTGTGTTCTTTTCACAAGCCACATATGGACCCACTAGAGTCATTGCATGTGTGTTCTTTCCACAAACCACATATGGATCCACCAGAGTCATTGCATGTGTGTTCTTGTAATGACAAACCACATATGGATCAACCAATGTCATTGCATGTGTGTTCTATCCACAAACCACATATGGATCCACCAGAGTCATTGCATGTGTGTTCTTTCCACAAACCACACATATGGATCCACCAGAGTCATTACATGTGTGTTCTTCTCACAAACCACATGGATCCACCAATGTAATTGCATGTGTGTTATTCCCACAACCCACATAAGGATCAACCAATGTCATTGTATGTGTGTTCATTCTACAAACCACATATGGATCCACCGGAGTCATTGCATGTGTGTTATTGTAATGACAAATCATATATGGATCGACTAGAGTCATTCCATGTGTGTTATTTTCCAGAACCCACATATGGATGAACCAATGTCATTGCATGTGTGTTCTTTCCACAAACCACATATGTATCCACCAGAGTAATTGCATGTGTGTTCTTTTCACAAACCACATATGGATCAACCAATGTCATTGCATGTGTGTTCTTTTCACAAACAACAAATGGATCCGCCAGACTCATTGCATGTATGTTCTTTCCACAAACCACACATGGATCCACCAGAGTCATTGCATGTGTGTTATTCTCCTGAACTAGCACTAGAGTCATTGCATGTGTGTTCTTTCCACAAACCACATATGGATCCACCAGAGTCATTGCATGTGTGTTCTTGTAATGACAAACCACATATGTATCCACTAGTGTCATTGCATGTGTTTTTTTCACAAACCACATATGGACCCACTAGAGTCATTGCATGTGTGTTCTTTCCACAAACCAGACATGGATCCACCGGAGTCATTGCATGTGTGTTCTTGTAATGACAAACCACATATGTATCAACCAATGTCATTGCATGTGTGTTCTTTCCACAAACCACATATGAATCAACCAATGTCATTGCATATGTGTTCTTTCCACAACCCACATATGGATCAACCAATGTCATTGCATGTGTGTTCTTTTCACAAACCACATATGGATGAACCAATGTCATTGTATGTGTGTTCATTTCACAAACCACACATGGATCCACCAGAGTCATTGCATGTATGTTCTTTCCACAAACCACACATGGATCCACAAGAGTCATTGCATGTGTGTTATTCTCCTGAACTAGCACTAGAGTCGTTGCACGTGTGTTCTTTCCACATACCACTTATGGATCCACCAGAGTCATTGCATGTGTGTTCTTGTAATGACAAACCACATATGGATCCACCAGTGTCATTGCATGTGTGTTCTTTTCACAATCAACATATGGACCCACTAGAGTCATTGCATGTGTGTTATTTCCACAAACCACACATGGATCCACCAGAGTCTTTGCATGTGTGTTCTTGTAATGACAAACAAGATATGGATCAACCAATGCCATTGCATGTGTGTTCTTTCTGAAGCCCACATATGGATCAACACATGTCATTCATGTGTGTTCTTTCCACAAACCACATATGGATCCACCGGAGTCATTGCATGTGTGTTCTTGTAATGACAAACCACATATGGATCCACTAGAGTCTTTGCATGTGTGTTCTTTTCCACAACCCACATATGGATGAACCAATGTCATTGCATGTGTGTTCTATCCACAAACCACATATGGATCCACTAGAGTCATTGCATGTGTGTTCTTGTAATGACAAACCACATATGGATCAACCAGTGTGATTGCATGTGTGTTCTTTTCACGGACCACATATGGATCCACTAGAGGCATTGCATGTGTGTTCGTGTAATGACAAACCACATATGGATCCACTAGTGTCATTGCATGTGTGTTCTTTTCACAAACCACATATGGACCCACTAGAGTCATTGCATGTGTGTTCTTTTCATGAACCACATATGGATCCACCAGAGTCATTGCATGTGTGTTCTTGTAATGACAAATCACATATGGATCTACCAATGTCATTGCATGTGTGTTCTTTTCATGAACCACATATGGATCAACTAGAGTTATATCATGTTTGTTCTTTTCACAAACCACATATGGATCAACCAGAGTCATTGCATGTATATTCTTTCCACAAACCACGTATGGATCCACCAGAGTCATTGCATGTGTGTTCTTGTAATGACAAACCACATATGGATCAACCAATGACATTGCATGTGTGTTCTTTTCACAAACCACATATGGATCAACCAGAGTCATTGCATGTGTGTTCTTCTCACAAACCACATACGGATCCACCAATGTCATTGCATGTGTGTTCTTATAATGAGAAACCACATATGGATCAACCAATGACATTGCATGTGTGTTCTTTCCAGAAACCACATATGGATCCACCAGAGTCATTGCATGTGTGTTCTTTCCACAAACCACACATGGATCCACCAGAGTCATTGCATGTGTGTTCTTCTCACAAACCACACATGGATCCACCAATGTCATTGTATGTGTGTTCTTGTAATAACAAACCACATATGGATGAACCAATGACATTGCATGTGTGTTCTTTCCACAAACCACATATGGATCCACCAGAGTCATTGCATGTGTGTTCTTTCCACCAACCACACATGGATCCACCAGAGTCATTGCATGTGTGTTCTATCCACAAACCACATATGGATCCACCAATGTCATTGCAAGTGTGTTCTTTCCACAACCCAGATATGTATCAACCAATGTCATTGCATGTGTGTTCTTTTCACAAACCACATATGCATGAACCAATGTCATTGTATGTGTGTTCATTTCACAAACCATACATGGATCCACTAGAGTCATTGCATGTATGTTCTTTCCACAAACCACACATGGATCCACAAGAGTCATTGCATGTGTGTTATTCTCCTGAACTAGCACTAGAGTCGTTGCACGTGTGTTCTTTCCACATACCACTTATGGATCCACCAGATTCATTGCATGTGTGTTCTTGTAATGAAAAACCACATATGGATCCACTAGTGTCATTGCATGTGTGTTCTTTTCACAAACCACATATGGACCCACTAGAGTCATTGCATGTGTGTTCTTTTCATGAACCACATATGGATCCACCAGAGTCATTGCATGTGTGTTCTTGTAATGACAAACCATATATGGATCTACCAATGTCATTGCATGTGTGTTCTTTTCATGAACCACATATGGATCAACTAGAGTTATATCATGTTTGTTCTTTTCACAAACCACATATGGATCAACCAGAGTCATTGCATGTATATTCTTTCCACAAACCACGTATGGATCCACCAGAGTCATTGCATGTGTGTTCTTGTAATGACAAACCACATATGGATCAACCAATGACATTGCATGTGTGTTCTTTTCACAAACCACATATGGATCAACCAGAGTCATTGCATGTGTGTTCTTCTCACAAACCACATACGGATCCACCAATGTCATTGCATGTGTGTTCTTATAATGACAAACCACATATGGATCAACCAATGACATTGCATGTGTGTTCTTTCCAGAAACCACATATGGATCCACCAGAGTCATTGCATGTGTGTTCTTTCCACAAACCACACATGGATCCACCAGAGTCATTGCATGTGTGTTCTTCTCAGAAACCACATATGGATCCACCAATGTCATTGTATGTGTGTTCTTGTAATAACAAACCACATATGGATGAACCAATGACATTGCATGTGTGTTCTTTCCACAAACCACATATGGATCCACCAGAGTCATTGCATGTGTGTTCTTTCCACCAACCACACATGGATCCACCAGAGTCATTGCATGTGTGTTCTATCCACAAACCACATATGGATCCACCAATGTCATTGCAAGTGTGTTCTTTCCACAACCCACATATGGATCAACCAATGTCATTGCATGTGTGTTCTTTTCACAAACCACATATGCATGAACCAATGTCATTGTATGTGTGTTCATTTCACAAACCACACATGGATCCACCAGAGTCATTGCATGTATGTTCTTTCCACAAACCACAGATGGATCCACAAGAGTCATTGCATGTGTGTTATTCTCCTGAACTAGCACTAGAGTCGTTGCACGTGTGTTCTTTCCACATACCACTTATGGATCCACCAGAGTCATTGCATGTGTGTTCTTGTAATGACAAACCACATATGTATCCACTAGTGTCATTGCATGTGTTTTTTTCACAAACCACATATGGACCCACTAGAGTCATTGCATGTGTGTTCTTTCCACAAACCAGACATGGATCCACCGGAGTCATTGCATGTGTGTTCATGTAATGACAAACCACATATGTATCAACCAATGTCATTGCATGTGTGTTCTTTCCACAAACCACATATGAATCAACCAATGTCATTGCATATGTGTTCTTTCCACAACCCACATATGGATCAACCAATGTCATTGCATGTGTGTTCTTTTCACAAACCACATATGGATGAACCAATGTCATTGTATGTGTGTTCATTTCACAAACCACACATGGATCCACCAGAGTCATTGCATGTATGTTCTTTCCACAAACCACACATGGATCCACAAGAGTCATTGCATGTGTGTTATTCACCTGAACTAGCACTAGAGTCATTGCACATGTGTTCTTTTCACGGACCACATATGGATCCACTAGAGGCATTGCATGTGTGTTCGTGTAATGACAAACCACATATGGATCCACTAGTGTCATTGCATGTGTGTTCTTTTCACAAACCACATATGGACCCACTAGAGTCATTGCATGTGTGTTCTTTTCATGAACCACATATGGATCCACCAGAGTCATTGCATGTGTGTTCTTGTAATGACAAACCACATATGGATCTACCAATGTCATTGCATGTGTGTTCTTTTCATGAACCACATATGGATCAACTAGAGTTATATCATGTTTGTTCTTTTCACAAACCACATATGGATCAACCAGAGTCATTGCATGTATATTCTTTCCACAAACCACGTATGGATCCACCAGAGTCATTGCATGTGTGTTCTGGTAATGACAAACCACATATGGATCAACCAATGACATTGCATGTGTGTTCTTTTCACAAACCACATATGGATCAACCAGAGTCATTGCATGTGTGTTCTTCTCACAAACCACATACGGATCCACCAATGTCATTGCATGTGTGTTCTTATAATGAGAAACCACATATGGATCAACCAATGACATTGCATGTGTGTTCTTTCCAGAAACCACATATGGATCCACCAGAGTCATTGCATGTGTGTTCTTTCCACAAACCACACATGGATCCACCAGTCATTGCATGTGTGTTCTTCTCACAAACCACATGGATCAACAAATGTCTTTGTATGTGTGTTCTTGTAATAACAAACCACATATGGATGAACCAATGACATTGCATGTGTGTTCTTTCCACAAACCACATATGGATCCACCAGAGTCATTGCATGTGTGTTCTTTCCACCAACCACACATGGATCCACCAGAGTCATTGCATGTGTGTTCTATCCACAAACCACATATGGATCCACCAATGTCATTGCAAGTGTGTTCTTTCCACAACCCAGATATGTATCAACCAATGTCATTGCATGTGTGTTCTTTTCACAAACCACATATGCATGAACCAATGTCATTGTATGTGTGTTCATTTCACAAACCATACATGGATCCACCAGAGTCATTGCATGTATGTTCTTTCCACAAACCACACATGGATCCACAAGAGTCATTGCATGTGTGTTATTCTCCTGAACTAGCACTAGAGTCGTTGCACGTGTGTTCTTTCCACATACCACTTATGGATCCACCAGATTCATTGCATGTGTGTTCTTGTAATGAAAAACAACATATGGATCCACTAGTGTCATTGCATGTGTGTTCTTTTCACAAACCACATATGGACCCACTAGAGTCGTTGCATGTGTGTTCTTTTCATGAACCACATATGGATCCACCAGAGTCATTGCATGTGTGTTCTTGTAATGACAAACCACATATGGATCTACCAATGTCATTGCATGTGTGTTCTTTTCATGAACCACATATGGATCAACTAGAGTTATATCATGTTTGTTCTTTTCACAAACCACATATGGATCAACCAGAGTCATTGCATGTATATTCTTTCCACAAACCACATATGGATCCACCAGAGTCATTGCATGTGTGTTCTTGTAATGACAAACCACATATGGATCAACCAATGACATTGCATGTGTGTTCTTTTCACAAACCACATATGGATCAACCAGAGTCATTGCATGTGTGTTCTTCTCACAAACCACATACGGATCCACCAATGTCATTGCATGTGTGTTCTTATAATGACAAACCACATATGGATCAACCAATGACATTGCATGTGTGTTCTTTCCAGAAACCACATATGGATCCACCAGAGTCATTGCATGTGTGTTCTTTCCACAAACCACACATGGATCCACCAAGTCATTGCATGTGTGTTCTTCTCACAAACCACATATGGATCCACCAATGTCATTGTATGTGTGTTCTTGTAATAACAAACCACATATGGATGAACCAATGACATTGCATGTGTGTTCTTTCCACAAACCACATATGGATCCACCAGAGTCATTGCATGTGTGTTCTTTCCACCAACCACACATGGATCCACCAGAGTCATTGCATGTGTGTTCTATCCACAAACCACATATGGATCCACCAATGTCATTGCAAGTGTGTTCTTTCCACAACCCACATATGGATCAACCAATGTCATTGCATGTGTGTTCTTTTCACAAACCACATATGCATGAACCAATGTCATTGTATGTGTGTTCATTTCACAAACCACACATGGATCCACCAGAGTCATTGCATGTATGTTCTTTCCACAAACCACACATGGATCCACAAGAGTCATTGCATGTGTGTTATTCTCCTGAACTAGCACTAGAGTCGTTGCACGTGTGTTCTTTCCACATACCACTTATGGATCCACCAGAGTCATTCCATGTGTGTTCTTGTAATGACAAACCACATATGGATCCACCAGTGTCATTGCATGTGTGTTCTTTTCACAATCAACATATGGACCCACTAGATTCATTGCATGTGTGTTATTTCCACAAACCACACATGGATCCACCAGAGTCTTTGCATGTGTGTTCTTGTAATGACAAACAAGATATGGATCAACCAATGTCATTGCATGTGTGTTCTTTCCAAAGCCCACATATGGATCAACCAATGTTATTCATGTGTGTTCTTTCCACAAACCACATATGGATCCACCGGAGTCATTGCATGTGTGTTCTTGTAATGACAAACCACATATGGATCCACTAGAGTCTTTGCATGTGTGTTCTTTTCCACAACCCACATATGGATGAACCAATGTCATTGCATGTGTGTTCTATCCACAAACCACATATGGATCCACTAGAGTCATTGCATGTGTGTTCTTGTAATGACAAACCACATATGGATCAACCAGTGTGATTGCGTGTGTGTTCTTTTCACAAACCACATATGGATCCACCAAAGTCATTGCATGCGTGTTATTTTCACAGACCAAATATGGATCCACCATAGTCATTGCATGTGTGTTCTTTTCACAAACCTCATATGGATCAACCAATGTCATTGCATCTGTGTTCTTTCCACAAACCACATATGGATCTGCCAATGGCATTGCATGTGTGTTCTTTGCACAAACCACATATGTATCCACCAGAGTAATTGCATGTGTGTTCTTTTCACAAACCACACATGGATCAACCAATGTCATTGCATGTGTGTTCTTTTCAAAAACCACACATGGATCCACCAGAGTCATTGCATGTATGTTGTTTCCACAAACCACACATGGATCCACTAGAGTCATTCATGTGTGTTCTTGTAATGATAAACCACATATGGATCCACTAGTTTCATTGCATGTGTGTTCTTTTCACAAGCCACATATGGACCCACTAGAGTCATTGCATGTGTGTTCTTTCCACAAACCACATATGGATCCACCAGAGTCATTGCATGTGTGTTCTTGTAATGACAAATCACATATGGATCAACCAATGTCATTGCATGTGTGTTCTATCCACAAACCACATATGGATCCACCAGAGTCATTGCATGTGTGTTCTTTCCACAAACCACACATATGGATCCACCAGAGTCATTACATGTGTGTTCTTCTCACAAACCACATGGATCCACCAATGTAATTGCATGTGTGTTATTCCCACAACCCACATAAGGATCAACCAATGTCATTGTATGTGTGTTCTTTCTACAAACCACATATGGATCCATCGGAGTCATTGCATGTGTGTTATTGTAATGACAAATCACATATGGATCCACTAGAGTCATTGCATGTGTGTTATTTTCCACAACCCACATATGGATGAACCAATGTCATTGCATGTGTGTTCTTTCCACAAACCACATATGTATCCACCAGAGTAATTGCATGTGTGTTATTTTCACAAACCACATATGGATCAACCAGAGTAATTGCATGTGTGTTCTTTCCACAAACCACATATGTATCCACCAGAGTGATTGCATGTGTGTTCTTTTCACAAACAACAATTGGATCCACCAGACTCATTGCATGTATGTTCTTTCCACAAACCACACATGGATCCACCAGAGTCATTGCATGTGTGTTATTCTCCTGAACTAGCACTAGAGTCATTGCATGTGTGTTCGTTCCGCAAACCACATATGGATCCACCAGAGTCAATGCATGTGTGTTCTTGTAATGACAAACCAAATATGGATCCACTAGTGTCATTGCATGTGTTTTTTCACAAACCACATATGGACCCACTAGAGTCGCTGCATGTGTTGTCTTTCCACAAACCAGACATGGATCCACCGGAGTCATTGCATGTGTGTTCTTGTAATGACAAACCACATATGTATCAACCAATGTCATTGCATGTGTGTTCTTTCCACAAACCACATATGAATCCACCATAGTCATTGCACGTGTGTTCTTTCCACAAACCACACATGGATCCACCACAGTCATTGCATGTGTGTTCTTCTCACAAACCACATGGATCCACCAATGTCATTGCATGTGTGTTCTTTCCACAACCCACATATGGATCAACCAATGTCATTGCATATGTGTTCTTTTCCACAAACTACATATGGATCAACCAATGTCATTGCATGTGTGTTCTTTCCACAAACCACATATGGATCCACCAGAGTCATTGCATGTGTGTTCATTCCACAAACCACACATGGATCCACTAGAGTAATTGCATGTGTTTTCTTCTCACAAACCACATGGATCCACCATTATCATTTCATGTGTGTTCATTCCACAACCCACATATGGATCGACTAATGTCATTGCATGTGTGTTCTTTTCACATGCCACATATGGATGAACCAATGTCATTATATGTGTGTTCTTTTCACAAACCACACATGGATCCACCAGAGTCATTGCATGTATGTTCTTTCCACAAACCACACATGGATCCAGAGAGTCATTGCATGTGTATTATTCTCCTGAACTAGCACTAGAGTCATTGCATGTGTGTTCTTTCCACAAACCATATATGGATCCACCAGGATCATTGCATGTGTGTTCTTGTAATGACAAACCACATATGGATCCACAAGTGTCATTGCATGTGTGTTCTTTTCACAAACCACATATGGACCCACTAGAGTCATTGCATGTGTATTCTTTCCACAAATCACATATGGATCCACCAGAGTCATTGCGTGTGTGTTCTTGTAATGACAAACCACATATGGATCTACCAATGTCATTGCATGTGTGTTCTTTTCATGAACCACATATGGATCAACTAGAGTTATATCATGTTTGTTCTTTTCACAAACCACATATGGATCAACCAGAGTCATTGCATGTATATTCTTTCCACAAATCACATATGGATCCACCAGAGTCATTGCATGTGTGTTCTTGTAATGACAAACCACATATGGATCAACAAATGACATTGCATGTGTGTTCTTTTCACAAACCACATATGGATCAACCAGAGTCATTGCATGTATATTATTTCCACAAACCACATATGGATCCACCAGAGTCATTGCATGTGTGTTCTTGTAATGACAAACCACATATGGATCAACCAATGACATTGCATGCGTGTTCTTTCCACAAACCACATATGGATCCACAAGAGTCATTGCATGTGTGATCTTTCCACAAACCACACATGGATCCACCAGAGTCATTGCATGTGTGTTCTTCTGACAAACCACATATGGATCCACCAATGTCATTGTATGTGTGTTCTTGTTATAACAAACCACATATGGATCAGCCAATGACATTGCATGTGTGTTCTTTCCACAAACCATATATGGATCCACTAGAGTCATTGCATGTGTGTTCTTTCCACAAACCACACATGGATCCACCAGAGTCATTGCATGTGTGTTTTTCTCACAAACCACATGGATCCACCAATGTCATTCCATGTGTGTTCTTTCCACAACCCACATATGGATCAACCAATGTCATTGCATGTGTGTTCTTTTCACAAACCACATATGGATGAACCAATGTCATTGTATGTATGTTATTTTCACAAACCACACATGGAACCACTAGAGTCATTGCATGTAAGTTCTTTCCACAAACCACACATGGATCCACAAGAGTCATTGCATGTGTGTTATTCTCCTGAACTAGCACTAGAGTCATTGCACGTGTGTTGTTTCCACAGACCACATATGGATCCACTAGAGGCATTGCATGTGTGTTCTTGTAATGCAAACCACATATGGATCCACTAGTGTCATTGCATGTGTGTTCTTTTCACAAACCACATATGGACCCACTAGAGTCATTGCATGTGTGTTCTTTCCACAAACCACACATGGATCCACCAGAGTCATTGCATGTGTGTTCTTGTAATGACAAACCACATATGGATCAACCAATGTCATTGGATGTGTGTTCTTTCCATAGCCCACATATGGATCAACCAATGTCAATCATGTGTGTTCTTTCCACAAACCAGATATGGATCCACCGGATTCATTGCATGTGTGTTCTTGTAATAACAAACCACATATGGATCCACTAGAGTCTTTGCATGTGTGTTCTTTCCACAACCCACATATGGATGGACCAATGTTATTGCATGTGTGTTCTTTCCACAAACCACATATGGATCCACTAGAGTCATTGCATGTGTGTTCTTGTAATGCAAAAACCAAATATGGATCAACCAGTGTGATTGCATGTGTGTTCTTTTCACAAACCACATATGGATCAACCAAAGTCATTGCATGTGTTATCTTTTCACAAACCACATATGGATCCACCAGAGTCATTGCATGTGTGTTCTTTTCACAAACCGGATATGGATCAACGAACGTCATTCCATGTGTGTTCTTTCCACAAACCACATATGGATCCACCAGATTCATTGCATGTGTGTTCTTCTCACAAACCACATATGGATCCACCAATGTAATTACATGTGTGTTCTTATAATGACAAACCACATATGGATCAACCAATGACATTGCATGTGTGTTCTTTCCAGAAACCACATATGGATCCACCAGAGTCATTGCATGTGTGTTCTTTCCACAAACCACACTTGGATCCACCAGAGTCATTGCATGTGTATTCTTCTCACAAACCACATATGGATCCACCAATGTCATTGTATGTGTGTTCTTGTAATAACACACCACATATGGATCAAGCAATGACATTGCATGTGTGTTCTTTCCACAAACCACATATGGATCCACCAGAGTAATTGCATGTGTGTTCTTTCCACAAACCACACATGGATCCACCAGAGTCATTGCATGTGTGTTCTTTCCACAAACCACATATGGATCCACCAATGTCATTGCATGTGTGTTCTTTCCACAACCCACATATGGATCAACCAATGTCATTGCATGTGTGTTCTTTTCACAAACCACATATGGATGAACCAATGTCATTGTATGTGTGTTCTTTTCACAAACCACACATGGATCCACCAGAGTCATTGCATGTGTGTTCTTGTAATGACAAACCACATATGGATCTACCAATGTCATTGCATGTGTGTTCTTTTCATGAACCACATATGGATCAATTAGAGTTATATCATGTTTGTTCTTTTCACAAACCACACATGGGTCAACCAGGGTCATTGCATGTGTATTCTTTCCACA
Source organism: Avena insularis (assembly GCA_023614405.1). NCBI lineage: Eukaryota > Viridiplantae > Streptophyta > Magnoliopsida > Poales > Poaceae > Avena > Avena insularis. The sequence continues at coordinate 427,161,207 of CM042696.1, forward strand.
AATCACATATGGATCCACCAGAGTCATTGCATGTGTGTTCTTGTAATGACAAACCACATATGGATCAACCAATGACATTGCATGTGTGTTCTTTTCACAAACCACATATGGATCAACCAGAGTCGTTGCATATATATTCTTTCCACAAACCACATACGGATCCACCAGAGTCATTGCATGTGTGTTCTTGTAATGATAAACCACATATGGATCAACCAATGACATTGCATGTGTGTTCTTTCCACAAACCACATATGGATCCACAAGAGTCATTGCATGTGTGTTCTTTCCACAAACCACACATGGATCCACCAGAGTCATTGCATGTGTGTTCTTCTGACAAACCACATATGGATCCACCAATGTCATTGTATGTGTGTTATTGTTATAACAAACCACATATGGATCAGCCAATGACATTGCATGTGTGTTCTTTCCACAAACCATATATGGATCCACCAGAGTCATTGCATGTGTGTTCTTTCCACAAACCACACATGGAGCCACCAGAGTCATTGCATGTGTGTTCTTGTAATGACAAACCAAGTATGGATCAACTAGTGTCATTGCATGTGTGTTCTTTGCACAAACCACACATGGATCAACCAAAGTCATTGCATGTGTGTTCTTTTCACAAACCACATATGGATCCACCAGAGTCATTCCATGTGTGTTCTTTTAACAAACCGCATATGGATCAATGAATGTCATTCCATGTGTGTTCTTTCCACAAACCACATATGGATCCACCAGAGTCATTGCATGTGCATTCTTGTAATGACAAAACACATATGGATCCACCAATGTCATTGCATGTGTGTTCTTTCCACAAACCATATATGGATCCACCAGAGTCATTGCATGTGTGTTCTTGTAATGACAAACCAGATATGGATCCACCAGTGTTATTGCATGTGTGTTGTTTTCCTAAACCGCATATGGATCCACTAGTGTCATTGCATGTGTGTTCTTTTCACAAACCACATATATACCCACTAGTGTTATTGCATGTGTGTTCTTTCCACAAACCACATATGGATCCACCAGAGTAATTGCATGTGTGTTCTTTCCACAAACCACACATGGATCCACCAGCGTCATTGCATGTGTGTTCTTTCCACAAACCACATATGGATCCACCAATGTCATTGCATGTGTGTTCTTTCCACAACCCACATATGGATCAACCAATGTCAATGCATGTGTGTTCTTTTCACAAACCACATATGGATGAACCAATGTCATTGTATGTGTGTTCTTTTCACAAACCACACATGGATCCACCAGAGTCATTGCATGTGTGTTCTTGTAATGACAAACCACATATGGATCTACCAATGTCATTGCATGTGTGTTCTTTACATGAACCACATATGGATCAACCAGAGTTATATCATGTTTGTTCTTTTCACAAACCACATATGGATCAACCAGAGTCATTGCATGTATATTCTTTCCACAAACCACATATGGATCCACTAGAGTCTTTGCATGTGTGTTCTTTTCCACAACCCACATATGGATGAACTAATGTCATTGCATGTGTGTTCTTTCCACAAACCACATATGGATCCACTAGAGTCATTGCATGTGTGTTCTTGTAATGACAAACCACATATGGATCAACCAGTGTCATTGCATGTGTGTTCTTTTCACAAACCACATATGGATCCACCAATGTCATTGCATGTGGGTTCTTTTCACAAACCACATATGGATCCACCAGAGTCATTGCATGTGTGTTCTTTTCACAAACCGCATATGGATCAACCAATGTCATTGCATGTGTGTTCTTTCCACAAACCACATATGGATCCACCAGAGTCATTGCATGTGTATTCTTGTAATGACAAACCAAATATGGATCCACCAATTTCATTGCATGTGTGTTCTTTCCACAAACCACATATGGATCCACCAGAGTCATTGCATGTGTGTTCTTGTAATGACAAACCACATATGGATCCACCGGTGTCATTGCATGTGTGTTCTTTTCCTAAACCGAATATGGATCCACCAGTGTCATTGCATGTGTGTTCTTTTCACAAACCACATATAGACCCACTAGAGTCATTGCATGTGTGTTCCTTCCACAAACCACATATGGATCCACCAGAGTCATTGCATGTATGTTCTTGTAATCACAAACCACATATGGATCCACCTGTGTCATTGCATGTGTGTTCTTTTCACAAACCACATATGGACCCACTAGAGTCATTGCATGTGTGTTCTTTTCATGAACCATACATGGATCCACCAGAGTCATTGCATGTGTGTTCTTGTAATTACAAACCACATATGGATCAACCAATGTCATTGCATGTGTGTTCTTTTCATGAACCACATATGGATCAATCAGAGTCATTGCATGTATATTCCTTCCACAAACCACATATGGATCCACCAGAGTCATTGCATGTGTGTTCTTGTAATGATAAACCACATATAGATCAACCAATGACATTGCATGTGTGTTCAGTTCACAAACCACATATGGATCAACTAGAGTCATTGCATGTATATTCTTTCCACAAACCACATATGGATCCACCAATGTCATTGCATGTGTGTTCTTATAATGACAAACCACATATGGATCAACCAATGACATTGCATGTGTTTTCTTTCCAAAAACCACATATGGATTCACCAGAGTCATTGCATGTGTGTTATTTCCACAAACCACACATGGATCCACCAGAGTCATTTCATGTGTGTTCTTCTCACAAACCACATATGGATCCACCAATGTCATTGTATGTGTGTTCTTGTAATAACAAACCACATATGGATCAACAAATGACATTGCATGTGTGTTCTTTCCACAAACCACATATGGATCCAACAGAGTCATTGCATGTGTGTTCTTTCCACCAACCACACATGGATCCACCAGAGTCATTGCATGTGTGTTTTATCCACAAACCACATATGGATCCACCAATATCATTGCATGTGTGTTCTTTCCACAACCCACATATGGATCAACCAATGTCATTGCATGTGTGTTCTTTTCACAAACCACATATGGTTGAACCAATGTCATTGTATGTGTGTTCATTTCACAAACCACACATGGATCCACCAGAGTCATTGCATGTATGTTCTTTCCACAAACCACACATAGATCCACAAGAGTCATTGCATGTGTGTTATTCACCTGAACTAGCACTAGAGTCATTGCACGTGTGTTCTTTCCACAGACCACATAAGGATCCACCAGAGGCATTGCATGTGTGTTCGTGTAATGACAAACCACATATGGATCCACTAGTGTCATTGCATGTGTGTTCTTTTCACAAACCACATATGGACCCACTAGAGTAATTGCATGTGTGTTCTTTTCGTGAACCACATATGGATCCACCAGAGTCATTGCATGTGTGTTCTTGTAATGACAAACCACATATGGATCTACCAATGTCATTGCATGTGTGTTCTTTTCATGAACCACATATGCATCAACTAGAGTTATATCATGTTTGTTCTTTTCACAAACCACATATGGATCAGCCAGAGTCATTGCATGTATATTCTTTCCACAAACCATATATGGATCCACCAGAGTCATTGCATGTGTGTTCTTGTAATGACAAACCACATATGGATCAACCAATGACATTGCATGTGTGTTATTTTCACAAACCACATATGGATCAACCAGAGTCATTGCATGTGGGTTCTTCTCACAAACCACATACGGATCCACCAATGTCATTGCATGTGTGTTCTTATAATGACAAACCACATATGGATCAACCAATGACATTGCATGTGTGTTCTTTCCAGAAACCACATATGGATCCACCAGAGTCATTGCATGTGTGTTCTTTCCACAAACCACACATGGATCCACCAGAGTCATTGCATGTGTGTTCTTCTCACAAACCACATATGGATCCACCAATGTCATTGTATGTGTGTTCTTGTAATAACAAACCACATATGGATGAACCAATGACATTGCATGTGTGTTCTTTCCACAAACCACATATGGATCCACCAGAGTCATTGCATGTGTGTTCTTTCCACCAACCACACATGGATCCACCAGAGTCATTGCATGTGTGTTCTATCCACAAACCACATATGGATCCACCAATGTCATTGCATGTGTGTTCTTTCCACAACCCACATATGGATCAACCAATGTCATTGCATGTGTGTTCTTTTCACAAACCACATATGCATGAACCAATGTCATTGTATGTGTGTTCATTTCACAAACCACACATGGATCCACCAGAGTCATTGCATGTATGTTCTTTCCACAAACCACACATGGATCCACAAGAGTCATTGCATGTGTGTTATTCTCTTGAACTAGCACTAGAGTCGTTGCACGTGTGTTCTTTCCACATACCACTTATGGATCCACCAGAGTCATTGTATTTGTGTTCTTGTAATGAAAAACCACATATGGATCCACCAGAGTCTTTGCATGTGTGTTCTTGTAATGACAAACAAGATATGGATTAACCAATGTCATTGCATGTGTGTTCTTTCCAAAACCCACATATGGATCAACCAATGTCATTCATGTGTGTTCTTTCCACAAACCACATATGGATCCACCGGAGTCATTGCATGTGTGTTCTTGTAATGACAAACCACATATGGATCCACTAGAGTCTTTGCATGTGTGTTCTTTTCCACAACCCACATATGGATGAACCAATGTCATTGCATGTGTGTTCTATCCACAAACCACATATGGATCCACTAGAGTCATTGCATGTGTGTTCTTGTAATGACAAACCACATATGGATCAACCAGTGTGATTGCATGTGTGTTCTTTTCACAAACCACATATGGATCCACCAAAGTCATTGCATGCGTGTTCTTTTCACAGACCACATATGGATCCACCATAGTCATTGCATGTGTGTTCTTTTCACAAACCTCATATGGATCAACCAATGTCATTGCATCTGTGTTCTTTCCATAAACCACATATGGATCTGCCAATGCCATTGCATGTGTGTTCTTTGCACAAACCACATATGTATCCACCAGAGTAATTGCATGTGTGTTCTTTTCACAAACCACACATGGATCAACCAATGTCATTGCATGTGTGTTCTTTTCAAAAACCACACATGGATCCACCAGAGTCATTGCATGTATGTTGTTTCCACAAACCACACATGGATCCACTAGAGTCATTGCATGTGTGTTCTTGTAATGATAAACCACATATGGATCCACTAGTTTCATTGCATGTGTGTTCTTTTCACAAGCCACATATGGACCCACTAGAGTTATTGCATGTGTGTTCTTTCCACAAACCACATATGGATCCACCAGAGTCATTACATGTGTGTTCTTGTAATGACAAACCGCATATGGATCAACCAATGTCATTGCATGTGTGTTCTATCCACAAACCACATATGGATCCACCATAGTCATTGCATGTGTGTTCTTTCCACAAACCACACATATGGATCCACCAGAGTCATTACATGTGTGTTCTTCTCACAAACCACATGGATCCACCAATGTAATTGCATGTGTGTTATTCCCACAACCCACATAAGGATCAACCAATGTCATTGTATGTGTGTTCTTTCTACAAACCACATATGGATCCACCGGAGTCATTGCATGTGTGTTATTGTAATGACAAATCACATATGGATCCACTAGAGTCATTGCATGTGTGTTATTTTCCACAACCCACATATGGATGAACCAATGTCATTGCATGTGTGTTCTTTCCACAAACCACATATGTATCCACCAGAGTAATTGCATGTGTGTTCTTTTCACAAACCACATATGGATCAACCAATGTCATTGCATGTGTGTTCTTTTCACAAACAACACATGGATCCGCCAGACTCATTGCATGTATGTTCTTTCCACAAACCACACATGGATCCACCAGAGTCATTGCATGTGTGTTATTCTCCTGAACTAGCACTAGAGTCATTGCATGTGTGTTCTTTCCACAAACCACATATGGATCCACCAGAGTCATTGCATGTGTGTTCTTGTAATGTCAAACCACATATGGATCCACCAGTGTCATTACATGTGTTTGTTTCACAAACCACATATGGACCCACTAGAGTCATTGCATGTGTGTTCTTTCCACAAACCAGACATGGATCCACCGGAGTCATTGCATGTGTGTTCATGTAATGACAAACCACATATGTATCAACCAATGTCATTGCATGTGTGTTCTTTCCACAAACCACATATGAATCCACCAGAGTCATTGCACGTGTGTTCTTTCCACAAACCACACATGGATCCACCACAGTCATTGCATGTGTGTTCTTCTCACAAACCACATATGGATGAACCAATGTCATTGTATGTGTGTTCATTTCACACACCACACATGGATCCACCAGAGTCATTGCATGTATGTTCTTTCCACAAACCACACATAGATCCACAAGAGTCATTGCATGTGTGTTATTCACCTGAACTAGCACTAGAGTCATTGCACGTGTGTTCTTTCCACGGACCACATATGGATCCACCAGAGGCATTGCATGTGTGTTCGTGTAATGACAAACCACATATGGATCCACTAGTGTCATTGCATGTGTGTTCTTTTCACAAACCACATATGGACCCACTAGTGTCATTGCATGTGTGTTCTTTTCGTGAACCACATATGGATCCACCAGAGTCATTGCATGTGTGTTCTTGTAATGACAAACCACATATGGATCTACCAATGTCATTGCATGTGTGTTCTTTTCATGAACCACATATGCATCAACTAGAGTTATATCATGTTTGTTCTTTTCACAAACCACATATGGATCAACCAGAGTCATTGCATGTATATTCTTTCCACAAACCATATATGGATCCACCAGAGTCATTGCATGTGTGTTCTTGTAATGATAAACCACATATGGATCAACCAATGACATTGCATGTGTGTTCTTTTCACAAACCACATATGGATCAACCAGAGTCATTGCATGTGGGTTCTTCTCACAAACCACATACGGATCCACCAATGTCATTGCATGTGTGTTCTTATAATGACAAACCACATATGTATCAACCAATGACATTGCATGTGTGTTCTTTCCAGAAACCACATATGGATCCACCAGAGTCATTGCATGTGTGTTCTTTCCACAAACCACACATGGATCCACCAGAGTCATTGCATGTGTGTTCTTCTCACAAACCACATATGGATCCACCAATGTCATTGTATGTGTGTTCTTGTAATAACAAACCACATATGGATGAACCAATGACATTGCATGTGTGTTCTTTCCACAAACCACATATGGATCCACCAGAGTCATTGCATGTGTGTTCTTTCCACCAACCACACATGGATCCACCAGAGTCATTGCATGTGTGTTCTATCCACAAACCACATATGGATCCACCAATGTCATTGCATGTGTAATCTTTCCACAACCCACATATGGATCAACCAATGTCATTGCATGTGTGTTCTTTTCACAAACCACATATGCATGAACCAATGTCATTGTATGTGTGTTCATTTCACAAACCACACATGGATCCACCAGAGTCATTGCATGTATGTTCTTTCCACAAACCACACATGGATCCATAAGAGTCATTGCATGTGTGTTATTCTCCTGAACTAGCACTAGAGTCGTTGCACGTGTGTTCTTTCCACATACCACTTATGGATCCACCAGAGTCATTGCATGTGTGTTCTTGTAATGAAAAACCACATATGGATCCACCAGTGTCATTGCATGTGTGTTCTTTTCACAATCAACATATGGACCCACTAGAGTCATTGCATGTGTGTTCTTTCCACAAACCACACATGGATCCACCAGAGTCTTTGCATGTGTGTTCTTGTAATGACAAACAAGATATGGATCAACCAATGCCATTGCATGTGTGTTCTTTCCAAAGCCCACATATGGATCAACCAATGTCATTCATGTGTGTTCTTTCCACAAACCACATATGGATCCACCGGAGTCATTGCATGTGTGTTCTTGTAATGACAAACCACATATGGATCCACTAGAGTCTTTGCATGTGTGTTCTTTTCCACAACCCACATATGGATGAACCAATGTCATTGCATGTGTGTTCTATCCACAAACCACATATGGATCCACTAGAGTCATTGCATGTGTGTTCTTGTAATGACAAACCGCATATGGATCAACCAGTGTGATTGCATGTGTGTTCTTTTCACAAACCACATATGGATCCACCAAAGTCATTGCATGCGTGTTCTTTTCACAGACCACATATGGATCCACCATAGTCATTGCATGTGTGTTCTTTTCACAAACCTCATATGGATCAACCAATGTCATTGCATCTGTGTTCTTTCCACAAACCACATATGGATCTGCCAATGCCATTGCATGTGTGTTCTTTGCACAAACCACATATGTATCCACCAGAGTAATTGCATGTGTGTTCTTTTCACATACCACACATGGATTAACCAATGTCATTGCATGTGTGTTCTTTTCAAAAACCACACATGGATCCACCAGAGTCATTGCATGTATGTTGTTTCCATAAACCACACATGGATCCACTAGAGTCATTGCATGTGTGTTCTTGTAATGATAAACCACATATGGATCCACTAGTTTCATTGCATGTGTGTTCTTTTCACAAGCCACATATGGACCCACTTGAGTTATTGCATGTGTGTTCTTTCCACAAACCACATATGGATCCACCAGAGTCATTGCATGTGTGTTCTTGTAATGACAAACCGCATATGGATCAACCAATGTCATTGCATGTGTGTTCTATCCACAAACCACATATGGATCCACCAGAGTCATTGCATGTGTGTTCTTTCCACAAACCACACATATGGATCCACCAGAGTCATTACATGTGTGTTCTTCTCACAAACCACATGGATCCACCAATGTAATTGCATGTGTGTTATTCCCACAACCCACATAAGGATCAACCAATGTCATTGTATGTGTGTTCTTTCTACAAACCACATATGGATCCACCGGAGTCATTGCATGTGTGTTATTGTAATGACAAATCACATATGGATCCACTAGAGTCATTGCATGTGTGTTATTTTCCACAACCCACATATGGATGAACCAATGCCATTGCATCTGTGTTCTTTCCACAAACCACATATGTATCCACCAGAGTAATTGCATGTGTGTTCTTTTCACAAACCACATATGGATCAACCAATGTCATTGCATGTGTGTTCTTTTCACAAACAACACATGGATCCACCAGACTCACTGCATGTATGTTCTTTCCACAAACCACACATGGATCCACCAGAGTCATTGCATGTGTGTTATTCTCCTGAACTAGCACTAGAGTCATTGCATGTGTGTTCTTTCCACAAACCACATATGGATCCACCAGAGTCATTGCATGTGTGTTCTTGTAATGACAAACCACATATGGATCGACCAGTGTCATTACATGTGTTTTTTTCACAAACCAAATATGGACCCACTAGAGTCATTGCATGTGTGTTCTTTCCACAAACCAGACATGGATCCACCGGAGTCATTGCATGTGTGTTCTTGTAATGACAAACCACATATGTATCAACTAATGTCATTGCATGTGTGTTCTTTCCACAAACCACATATGAATCCACCAGAGTCATTGCACGTGTGTTCTTTCCACAAACCACACATGGATCCACCACAGTCATTGCATGTGTGTTCTTCTCACAAACCACATGGATCCACCAATGTCATTGCATGTGTGTTCTTTCCATAACCCACATATGGATTAACCAATGTCATTGCATATGTGTTCTTTTCCACAAACCACATATGGATCAACCAATGTCATTGCATGTGTGTTCTTTCCACAAACCACATATGGATCCACCCGAGTCATTGAATGTGTGTTCTTTCCACAAACCACACATGGATCCACTAGAGTCATTGCATGTGTTTTCTTCTCACAAACCACATGGATCCACCATTATCATTGCATGTGTGTTCATTCCACAAACCCCATATGGATCGACCGGAGTCATTGCATGTGTGTTCTTGTAATGACAAACCACATATGGATCCACTAGAGTCTTTGCATGTGTCTTCTTTTCCACAACCCACATATGGATGAACCAATGTCATTGCATGTGTGTTCTTTCCATAACCACATATGGATCCACAAGAGTCATTGCATGTGTGTTCTTGTAATGACAAACCACATATGGATCAACCAGTGTCATTGCATGTGTGTTCTTTTCACAAACCACATATGGATCTATCAGAGTCATCATTGCATGTGTGTTCTTTCCACAAACCACACATGGATCCACCAGAGTAATTGCATGTGTGTTCTTCTCACAAACCACATGGATCCACCAATGTCATTGCATGTGTGTTCTTTCCACAACCCACATATGGATCAACCAATGTCATTGCATATGTGTTATTTTCCACAAACCACATATGGATCAACCAATGTCATTGCATGTTTGTTCTTTCCACAAACCACATATGGATCCACCAGAGTCATTGCATGTGTGTTGTTTTCAAAAACCACATATAGATTAACCAATGTTACTGCATGTGTGTTCTTTCCACAAACCACATATGGATCCACCAATGCCATTGCATGTGTGTTCTTTCCACAAACCACATATGTATCCACTAGAGTAATTGCACATGGTATCTTTTCACAAACCACATATGGATCAACCAATGTCATTGCATGTGTGTTCTTTTCACAAGCACATGGATCCACTAGAGTCATTGCATGTATGTTCTTTCCACAAACCACACATGGATCCACCAGAGTCATTGCATGTGTTTTCTTCTCACAAACCACACGGATCCACCAATGTCATTGCATGTGTGTTCTTTCCACAACCCACATATGGATCAACCAATGTCACTGTGTTAACTCCCGGATTTTTAATCCCAGATGCCTGTTATGCCATACATCGCAATCCCAAGATTACCATTTTTGCGAGACATAAAAGATTTGATATCATAGTACATCATCCATTATAAACCATAATAAGGTCTTACACAAATAAAGAATCTCATGGTCGAGTGTTAATACAAACAAGTAGCAGAATAATAAGCGTAGCGGTGGGCTCCATCTTCAGTGTCACAGGCAATGCTGAAGATGGGAGATGATCCTAGTTGTCATAGCCATCATGCTGTCCTTCTTCCAGATAGTCCTCCTCATAGTCTGGCCACGGGAATAGCCAGGGACAAAGCCATGAGTAGTCTTTAAGTACTCGCAAACTATCACTAACAAGTAAGGTAGTTCTAGTAGGAATTCTAAGTTCTAAGTTTATTTGCAAAGTTAAGTTTGAAACCTAAGTTGAGTTCAGAAACAAAGAAAGATAAAATAAAGTTCTAAAATCACCTAAGTGGGAACTTAGTTTTTCATAGTCACAACCCTGTTGTGGTCAAGTCATGTCACAATTCATTTCATAAGTCATTTTGAAAACATCTGACGACGGAACAGTATGGCCACTCCAACTGTCCATGACTGCGGATGCGGCTATTCGAATAGTTTGACACTCTGCAGAGGTGGTACACTTTCACCACAAAATTCGATACATCCGTCAGGGATAACCCTTAATAATCATACTTAGTATGCGGATAATCAATCATAACCTTTCCTTTACACACTCTAGTATAAGCACCTCTCCTATGAGCTTGGCCTCCTAGCCATGGCCATCTGCCATCCTGGGCACTGCATAGGTGGACAATATCAAGAGGTAGCCCCAGCTCAAATCTCTACCCTGAGGGAACTCATACATATAAACTTCCAGCTAAGCCCTACCCAATTCAGGTATTGTGGTTGTACGGTAAATTTGGAATGGTATCACATCCGAACCCAACCATCAGTTTTTATAAACGGGTAAGGCTCGTGCCTCAACATTTTCATCATCATAAACCATTTGTGTTTCTCAACACATGTCAAAACATCTCAATAGAATGACTCATCATTCCAAGGTTTTCATAAGCATTTTCGCCAAGTATTCCCATCTAGAGTGATCACGTTTTTGGTTTAGCTCTAACCACAAGTTAAGAGTGTTCACTAAGGTGGGATGCTAATATCAATCTCATGCCATAGAATGACATCTAGTATAGGCCAAGTTTTATACTCTTTATGCTATCTCTACTACTTCCTAAAATCTCACAAAGCATTACTAAAGTAAGGAAACTTTGGTAAAGTAAAAGGTAAAACTTGTAAGTAAATCTTGGGATGGTTATAAATCAAGGGGTATAACCAAAGCATGCCTAATGCATCTTTCTTAGTTAATTTTGTATCTAGTGATGGCTTGCAAGTATTAGCTTGCCAATAATAGCTTGCATAGTTAAGAAACTTGCAAGTGTTAGCTTGCCTTGATTGGTGCAGTGATTAAAGTTCTCTTCGTCTTCTTCGGGGTAGAACTCCTCCTCCTCGTAGACTTGGTCGGTACTATCATCTATAAATACATACAGGATACACAATCATAAAACAATACTTAACTAGTCTATTTAGCATACTAAGGCACACACTTGATGATCTAGCATCATCATATTCATCACAAGATTTAATGAACAAGTTTCATTTATTTTATTTGAGAAAAGTAATTTTTACTCATTGAAATTAATTAAGATTTAATATTCTCCAATTAAAATATGGGATCATGTGTACATATGTCATCACCACATTTTCTAATACATGGGAATGTGATTTAAATGTTTGATCATATTTCAATAAGTTTAAGTTTATTATCTAAATGATTTAAAGTGACTAGAAATGCCTATATAGCATTATTTTGGTACTAGTCCAAAGTCACTGCATGAAATCCTAGATATTATTACATAATCAGATAGATATTGTCAAATGTGATCTTTCAGAGTTGGAATCAACTCAAAAGCAGGGGCAGCATGTGCTGCCTTGTCGGGCGCGGCACACTGGCGCACTCCGGACACGGTGTAGAGGCTCGGTGCACGGCTGCTCTGAGGTGGTCCAGTGCTCGGCTGCATACGTGGGGTTGACAGGGGGTCGCGGTAGGGGCGGCGGAGCTAGGGGACATGCTGGGTAGGTGCGGCGTGGTCTCTGGCACATCGGCCACAGTCGGCTGGCGACGACCATATTCAGGCGGCGCGCCACTATACTCCACAGCGAAGGGGGATGTTGGTCTGGGCTGGGTTGGATCGGAGGGGACATTGGAGTGTAAAGAGGACAATGCATTGAAGGATCACTGCTCAAAATAGTAGAATTATGCTAGAGTTTATTCTATGTCTGCAAGGTGTTCGGTCAAATGGCCGCAAGAAAGTTTTATTTGAATTTTGAGAAGATTTTTGCTAGGTGTGTTAGTCATAAGATTGATCATCTGTGGTTGCTTGGGATTGTCAAGGTGAACTCAATTGAGTGGTTTTTGAAAAAGTGGGATCTATCCATATGTAATGGATTGAAATTTCAAATGTCATTTAAAAATAGTGGTTAAATGTTTTTGCAAGATTTCAAAGTGGGCCTTGGTACATCTTTACTTGTACTAGCAAGGGGTGAAAAGAGTTGAGAATATTTCTGTTTGAAATTTACTTCTAGGAACACCTAAAGTGACCTAGTGGGTTAAAATGGCCAAAGTGACCATTTGGTCTTTTTATTCTTATTTGATTTCTTTTTCTTTGGATTTTGTTTTTGAATGATCTAGATGATGTGGCATTCACCTTTGAATCATTTCTCAACCATTAGAGCAAACAAACATGGCAATTACACACAATTCTATATTAATGCAAACACACATGCATTCATGATTGTTTTTAATAATAAAATGTTTTTGTTAACCCTCAATTGGGTGATTTGGATCTTGATTAACCTTGATTACAGTTTTGGGATGTTACAAAGCTTCCCCCCTTAAACAAAATCTCGTCCCGAGATTTAAGAAAACTAGGAACTAAAGAGATCTGGAAACTCAGTCCTAATGTAATCTTCTCGCTCCCAGGTGGCTTGTTCCTCGGTGTGGTTGCTCCATTGGATCTTGAGAAATTTGATGCTCCAGGTCCTGGTGGTTCTGAAGGCTTCTTCCAAGATACGAATGGGCACTTCACGATACGTCAGATCCTTGTTGATATCAACGGCTCGGTGATCGATGTTCTTGAAAACTTCGGTCTTCTCCGGCACTTCCAAGAATTTGCGAAGTAACGAGATATGGAACACATTATGTATGGCTGACATCTCTTCTAGAAGTTCCAGCTGATACGATACTTCTCCTCGATGATTCAGAATCTTGAAGGGTACGATATATCTGGGGGCTAACTTTCCTTTTAGACTAAAACGGTGTGTTCCCTTCAACGGCGAAACTTTGAGATATACAAAATCTCCGACATTGAAAGTCAGGTCTCTACGTCTCTTGTCAGCATAAGTCTTCTGTCTAGATTGGGCGGTCTTGAGGTGCTCACAGACTTTATGAACCTTCTCTTCGGCTTCTCATAGGATGTCGGGTCCGATAATCTGACTCTCTCCTACTTGCGACCAATTCAAAGGGGTACGACACTTTCTTCCATATAAGAACTCAAATGGTGCCATTTGCAAACTGGCTTGATAACTGTTGTTGTATGAGAACTCTAGGAAAGGCAGACAATCTTCCCATTTTGATCCATACTCTAACACACAAGCTCTCAACATATCTTCTAAGATTTGGTTGACTCTTTTAGTCTGTCCTCGGTCTGCGGGTGATAAGCTATGCTAAAATTCAACTTGGTTCCTAATCCCTCTTGGACTTTCTGCCAAAATCTCGAGGTAAACTGGGTTCCTCGATCCGACACTATGGTCTTGGGGATTCCATGCAAACTGACAATTCTAGCAATATACAGCTCTGCTAGCTTCGAACTCTGGTAGGTTGTCTTGACAGGTATAAAATGGGCTACCTTGGACAGTCTATCAACTATGACCCAGATTGAGTCATTTCCCCTACTAGAAGTAGGCAAACCGATGATAAAGTCCATTCCGACAGAATCCCATTTCCATTCCGGAATCTGCAATGGTTGCAACAGTCCTGCGGGTCTCTGATGTTCCGCTTTGACTCTCTGACAGATATCACACTTGGTGATGTAGCTTCTGATTTCTCTCTTCATCTTATGCCACCAAAATTGCTCCTTCAAATCCTGATACATCTTCGTTCCTCTGGGGTGGATAGAATAAAGAGTATCATGAGCTTCTTGCATGATAACCTGCTTCTGCTCCGAATCTGCTGGCACACAGATACATCCTTTGTACCACAAAACTCCTTCTTCGTCTTCGATGAATCTAGGCACCTTTCCTGTACCAATACGACGCTTGATTCCGTCGATACTTGCATTTCCCTTCTAGGCTTCCTTGATCTGACTGACCAAAGTGGGTTGAAGTTCAATGCTAGCTAAAAATCCTTTGGTAACTAGCTTAGTTCTAAACTGCTCCAACTCTTCATGCAAACTTGGCTGGTTCTCTTTGATCATGGTGTTTAACCTACACGGCAATCTGCTAAGAGCATCCGCCACCACATTGGCTTTGTCAGGGTGATGGTGAATGTCAAGGTCATAATCCTTGATTAACTCTATCCATCTCCTTTGCCTCATATTCAGCTCCTTTTGAGTGAAAATATACTTCAAGCTCTTGTGATCTGAATAAATCTCACAGTGATTACCCATAAGGTAATGACGCCATGTCTTCAAGGCTAAAACTACAGCTGCTAGTTCAAGATCATGGGTGGGGTAGTTTTTCTCATGTTGTTTCAGTTGTCTGGACAAATATGTTATGACTTTGCCTTCTTGCATCAACACACATCCGAGACCAATCTTGGATGCATCACAATATACGCCGAGCGACTTCTTGATATCTGGCATGATTAATATTGGGGCTGAAATCAATCTCTTCTTGAGCTCTTGGAAACTTGCTTCAAATTTGTCGGTCCATTCAGACTTCTTGTCCTTCTTCAACAATTGGGTCAAGGGTCTTGCGATGCTCGAAAATCCTTCCACGAACTTGCGGTAATATCCCACTAATCTGAGAAATGCAGAGACTTGGGTTTGAGTGGTTGGGGCTTCCCATTCTTCAACATCTTTGATCTTGGCGGGATCAACAGCGACTCCTCCTGCCGACACAATATGTCCGAGGAATCCTACTTCTTTCAGCCAAAACTCACATTTGCTGAACTTGGCATAGAACTGATGCTCTCTAAGGGTTTCAAGGATGATTCTCAGATGTTGCTCATGGTCTTCTTCTGACTTGGGGTAGATAAGAATATCATCGATAAACACTATGACAAACTTATCTAGAAAGTTCATAAAGATCTTATTCATGAGATTCATGAAATAAGCGGGGCATTGGTTAATCCAAAAGACATGACCGTATACTCATACAATCCATATCTGGTGGTAAAGGCGGTCTTTGGAATATCCGTTGCACGAATCTTGAGTTGATGATAACCAGTCCTAAGATCAATCTTAGAGAACACTTTGGCACCAGTCAACTGATCAAACGGATCCTCTATCTTGGGCAGAGGGTACTTGTTCTTGATGGTGACATCATTCAGCTTCCGGTAATCTATGCACAAACGGTTGCCTCTATCTTTCTTGTCGACGAACAACATGGGCGATATCCAGGGCGATGCGCTTGGTTGAATCAAGCCTTTCTCCAGCATAGCTTCGAGTTGCTTCTTCAGTTCCACTAACTTTGATGGGTTCATGCTATAGGGTCTCTGAGCTATGGGTCCGGTTCTAGGAATTAGTTCAATAATGAACTCAATATCCTGATCCGGGGGCATACCGGGCAATTCATCTAGGAATACATCGGGGTATTCACAGACTACTCTGACTTGGTCTATGGTGGGTAGGGCTAGACTCTTGTTGCATTTGAATTGACGGAGCAAGGTTTCAGATATATGATCTATTGATACTCCAGAGCTACTGGTCATGGTGATGGATTTCTTGGCATAGTCGATCAATCCTTTATGCTTCGACATCCAATCCATTCCTAGTACTACTTCCAAACCTTTGGTTCCAAGTACTATTAGATTGGCATAAAAATCTATCACATGTATTCTGATAGGCACAACCTTGCAAATTTTTCTAGCTTTGGTAGTTGAACCAGGTATTTGAACTATCATAACATGCTTCAAGTTGGTGTTGGAAATATGCCCTAGAGAGAAATAGTAGTAAGGACTATTATCACATTTCATATAGTTTATGATTAAGTTTTATATCATGCTATAACTGTATTGAGTGGAAACATCAATACACGTGTGATATATAAATAACCAGGGGTTCCTAGTGAAACTCTAGTCACTGGTTCATTGGTCAACAGATGATCATGTTTCCTCATCACATGGCATTTATGCCAGCTGGAAATGGAGTCAACTCATTATGAGAATGAGATGATGAACCAATACCCAACCTAAACATCGTGACCCGATCATGTCACGAAGTTGAAGTTACGATGATTAGAAATGGATCCTCGTAGACTATTCCTTAGACAGTGAGGCTATATCAATCACTGTCTCCCGAGAGTGCTTTGATAGCATCAAGCGCCACTTGGTAATACAGTGGTTATAAAGGAGTGTTCAGGTACTCAGAGGAAACCGTTGAGGCAATATATGTCAAGAGCAGGATTTGTCCGTCCATGTGACGGAACTCAAGGGCCCACTCGGAGAGGTTATATCCAATAGCTGCGCAGTGTGTGATTTGATCACGAGGATATCACTTGTCGGAATGAGTCAAGTAGCGTTGTTTGGTAACGACATTGAACACGACATGGTGATGTCATTGATCAGATCTCGGGCAATGTAAGTATCGAGACACAAAGGGAATAAGACACGACTGTCCCGGTTCAAACAACAAAAGATCTTCGTGGAACACACAGGGGTCAGGTGGCCATCCAGGTCCCTCTGTTGATCATTGGTGCGGGAGTGTCCCGACCATGTCTGGAGTGTTCCTGAACCGTGGGGTATCACGCTTAAGGGCTTGATGATGCTTAGAGAGTGTTTATAGGATCGGTAGAATCACCGAAGAATAGTAGAGAGAAAACCGGAAGGGTTTCGGTAAGTCTGGAGGATGTATGGAGTGGAGGTGGAAGTTTTCCATAGCCACGGAGGTTGAATAATATGTGAATGAATGTTAAATATTGATTTAATCATTTATTCATAATTATTTAATAAAGAGAAAAATCAATTTAAATGGTCAAAGGCTTAATGGGCCAATTCCCGGAGGGGAGAGGGCCCATTAGGGAAAGGAGAGAGGGAGAAGGGGCCAAGGGGGTGGCCGGCGCCCTAGTGGGCCACCCCCTCGCGCGGGGCCCTTGGGGGTGGCAGGTGGTGCCACCCCTCCTCCTCCTCTCCTTTAGTCCCACCCTGGGACTTTGAAGGAGGTAGTACCTCCCCTCCCCCTATATATAGTGGGGGTATTTGGCCAAATAAAATACAACCAATAATCAATAAAGGTATTCTCACTTTTAGGAGGTCCTCTAATTGATATTTTCTCTCTCCCCCTCTCTCTCGTGACCGTGGTCCCAAGTCTGGACTGTGTTAACGAGAGACATCTTCACCGCAGAGTGCCGTCGCGCTGCGGGATTCGGATCCGGGAGCTCTACTTCCGCAACTGCTGCTGGATCAGGGAAGCGGGAGTCATCTTCAGGCACCGGACGTGTATAAGTCCCCGCGAGGTGTCGCACTTGAGGCACTCAAGTTGTTTGAGCCACGAGAGCGCGAGGACTTCATCACGACCTTGAGGTCGGCTTCGGCTCGTCTACATCAACCACGCTCTCCTGAGAGTTCACAACGCTTTTCGACCTTCAAGGGTAAGTTCCCGAAAAGCCCCTCCCGTTGCTGTATTACTAATAGATAGGTCCTGGCAGCTTCAGGGGTTCAGGGGCATAGGGTAAAATTTTATTGTTTTCATACGTGGAACACCTACAATGGTATCAGAGCTAGATCTATGCGTAGTAATGCTAGTACGGGTAGAACACACGAGATGTATCGTGTGGGCGTTGATCTTTTAGTTGTTACCCTCCCACGTGTACTTGCGTATACCGCAGTAATGCTTGATGAAGTGGCTCCCAATCGACTTTACGAGTTCATTCGCGAGACTGGTCCATGCTTGACATATGGCTTGTACCGTATAAAGTGGCTTAAGGGGGTGTCTGTCTCTCTCGCATTAGTTGGTATGCCATTTGCAACGGAGGGCCCCGAAAGGGGTGTAGTAGAGACAACTACTTGATCAGCGTTGTGCTGAAAGTTTGTAGGTAAGAACGGTTCTTGTGCGAAAGCCCATTCAGCCACGTAAAACATGCAAAGATAAAGTAGAGGCGTCTAACTTTGTTTTGCAGGGGGCGTTGCTTTGTGATATGGTTGTGGCAAAGGTAAAGTGATTATCTTTTGTTACGTAGTAGTAGATAGTCACGGAGGTGATGGACTACCACGCCGGAATGACACGGGTACCCTTGTGTCTACGGCACCGGAACCCTGGCGCCGGAATCTAGTGACGACGGATGGAGATCACGACGTGAAGGACCATATCACATCGCATCTATGTTCAATGTTATTGTTTGTATATCTTATTGTGTGCTAGTATTAGATACTCGACGGTAGCCTAATAAGATGATCCTTGTTAAAATTACCAACAATTGTGTTCCCCCTTAGTGTGCACCACCAAGAAAGTTCTTCGGTATGAGGCGATCCATGGTACAGGCATGGGTGTCAGACATATCTACGTTCACATACAGTGGGTGTAAGCCATGTTGCACAGCGAATACATTAAGGTTGAGTTGGCAAGCCTAGCATGTGCAGACAGGGCCTCAGAACACGGATGGTCAAAAGATCGAGCACGAGTCGCATGAATGATGTGACTGACATTTAGCATCAACCCTTGAACCCACATTGATGGCCGTGACGATCGGGGGAGATGTGGCTGATAGGGTTCATGTTATCACTAGGAACCCTTATGGGGATAAGTGTTTCTGAGTGGATTTAATATTAACTCATTTAATTATAAACTTAGTCTAAATTCCTTTTGCAATTGTAAATGTAGAAGCCACCTTTCCTGTTGACGATTGATTGGTTAGAAGGAGAGAAGCTCAGATTAGATGGATCAAACTTCTCCATACGGGTTGCACGTCTCCATGTTCTCCTTAGCGAGAATGACGTGGTCGACTATATACTCGACGGGATGGATTTGGATCAGCCCATTGACCTAGAGACCCCAGAGCAGCGGGAAGACCGCTATCTCCGTCGGGAGATGGCCTCCTTCATTTTAGTTAATATGTGTTTTGGAATGGTGGATGAGCTGTGGCCTTTCGTGGGTGATGTCAACCCTCGTTCTGTGATGCTACAGCTTAGGACACATTTGGTGGAACAAGCACGCATATGGGAGAATGAGCTGATGGGAGACATCCTCTCCATTACGATGGAGGAGAACCCATCATTTGACGACCACTTGGAGCGCATGCATGATGTGTACATGAGGCCTGCATACTTCCTGGATAGCTGGATGACGGGCTCTTTTGCAAATGGCGTTGTGCTGTGGTCGCTGCCACCAAGCTACCAGGCACAAGTCAGGACTTGCATCATGAGAGGCGACGCTGAATCAATGGAGTTCCACCGGTTCGTGACACATCTCAGGAATGTATTGGTTGAACCAGATGTCGCTCAGGTCATCGATGACAAAGGTATATATTTGATATACAATTTTATAAATGTTATAATCTTGCAAACACATTTGTAGTGTTAAGTGTATTTCATACTTGTTTTGTTTTGCTGAAAACAAGTCCTTCTGCATGAGAGGTGCTTGCTGGAGTGGAGGTGACATTGCGTGTTGATGGCGAGCATTATGATGATGGCCGACGACACTCTCCCTCGACATTTATCATTTAGTTTATGTTTTGGGTAGTTATTTTAATCAAAATATTATGAACTTCTTTAGTGTGTCTCACACTTTGTGAGACGGTTATTCATATGAGTTTGTAACAAACAGTTGTTCTACTTTTTATGAATGATTTCTATTCGTGTTCATATCTTGTTTATACATGAATTATCCTTGTTGTTTGAAACTAATTGATAATGCGTGAACATTTGTAAAATATTGAAATGCCTTAAAAAATACCCAATTAATGATATTTCATTAATGAACGAAACCATTGTTTAAATTCAAAGTTATGTGATAATATGTGAAAGTCATTCGATTTCTTGTCACATATAAATCATGCCTAAGTTTGGCAAAATAACTTGAACACCGTGTATTGCTTGAATACAAAGTGTTTAATGAATTGTTCAAAATAAATACTTATTCAATGTATTGTGTTTTAACAAAAATGATATTTATCATTAAATGATTGTTTAAATGTGTAAAGAAGTTTACCAAAGGAAACATGAATATGAAACTATTTGATTTGATCAAAGTGTTTCATCAACAAAGGGTGTAAATATAAAAGAGAATCTAATTACTATGATATGATTAATAGTAATGAAATTCGACTTTATAAGAATGGCATAAAAGAAATTGTCGAATGCAAATCGTTTTGAAACGTCAAAATGCAAAGCATCACAATATGATATTAGATATCAAATGGGTAAATAGATGGCACCAAATAAATCGTTGTAGTATAGATGTAGAGACCATTAGTTAAGAAATAGTTAGCACTCAATTAGAATATATAGTGAACCATTTGAAGTCGTGAATGTTTTGGGGTTATTCGATATAACCAAAACAATAGCGAATAAGTCCATGTAGAGTATTCATTGGAAACTTTGAATACAAAATCCATAGCTGAAACCAAAAGAGAACGAAAACTAGTATTGCTAGGATTTTGGTGCATTCTTGAGAAAGCTCACTTTTAGTGATATTTCTCGATTATGGAGCAAATGGAAGATAGTGAAAAACACGATGAGGATTCAAATCCATGCATCAGAGTGTTGAGAAGCGCAACGGACAATGTTCCTGAACAATTCTCTTCACAAAATAAAGAATCAATGATAATGATCATTGTGTTTTCCCCACTGGTGTTTTCACTACATGAAGTAGGATTCAAAATGTAATCCATATCTTGTATGGAGACTTTTGTGAATCATTTGTCATGATTTTGGAATATGACATACTTACGAACTACTAAGGAAATAATGGTAAACTAAATTATGAGAAATCCTAGAAACAAAATTCACTTGAGATTAGAAAGCAATTCGTTGCTGAATCTCACAAGTAAAAAGGGGTTACTTGAATTTTCCCAAATGACTGCAAAGACGTAGTGGAAAAGGGGATGAATGACAAAAGCACAATTTGCCAAGTATTGGACAAATTCAAATGAATTTGATTCAAGTGTGCTGAATGTCTAGAGGATTTAAAACTAGTAATAGTACTAATATCTCATAGTAAGACTCCAAGTTCGATATTTGATCAAAGGATTTTGAAGTTATTCATAATAGTGAGTGGATATGCAATTTGCATGAAATTTAGTGGGTTCTATGAAAGTCTTCCTAAAACAATATGTGATTGACATATTTTTGAGTGGGAGCTTATAGGAGTAATTCTTAATGGTGTTAAGAATGAAAGCGCAAATACTTCTAACTAATGATTTATAAGATGTAGAAGTTGATAATAAGTATATTATGATATTATGTAGTATTCCTTAAGGGATTCTGAAAAGGGTTTCGGAATAGAAGTTAATTAAGGAACTAGTCCTTAATAACTCAAGTTAGGAATAGTATTAAGTTTAACATCAATGGTTGAAAGAAAGAAAAGGATGATCATCATCCACTATGTTGAGACATCGGTTCTATCTTAGAAAACCATGATGATAACTTAACATAATATATGATCCAAGAAGGAACATTTGAAAGTGATTAAGTTCGAATCATAGAACGTTGAGCTAAGTTTGTCCGAGTGTCTAATAGAGAACTGTAGACATGTTTTCCAAATACATAAAGGATGACATATCTTAAAACATAAAGGGTTATGTTATAAGGGAATATGTATGAAACTCCTGTAAATGCCGATTAAAGTCAAGTAGGAAGCGAGGTGAACAAAAACATCGAAAGTTGCACAGTGTGCACCGGTGTTTTGATGAACACATTTATAATAACAGATAAGGGTACCATCTAAAGTGTTGTATAATGGTATGGCGGGGCTAGTTTGCTTGTAACGTAGAATGATGTGTCCCAGCGCACAGTGCCCATGAGAAAGCCCTCGAGGTTGATCGAAAGTCATTGTAGGCTCCTGGAATCAGGCCTCGTTCTGCCGCCATAGCCATCGATTTCTGTTGGAAATATGCCCTAGAGACAAATAGTAGTAAGGACTATTATCATATTTCATATAGTTTATGATTGAGTTTTATATCATGCTATAAATGTATTGAGTGGAAACATCAATACACGTGTGATATATATAAACAACCAGGAGTTCCCAGTGAAACTCTAGTCACTGGTTCATTGGTCAACAGATGATCATGTTTCCTGATCATGTGGCATTGATGCCAGTTGGAAATGGAGTCAACTCATTATGAGAATGATATGATGAACCAATACCCAACCTAAACATCATGACCCGATCATGTCACGAAGTTCAAGTTACGATGATTAGAAATGGATCCTCGTAGACTATTCCTTTGACCGTGAGGCTATATCAATCACTGTCTCCCGAGAGTGCTTTGATAACATCAAGCGCCACTTGGTAATACAGTGGTTATAAAGGTGTGTTTAGGTACTCAGAGGAAACCGTTGAGGCAATATATGTCAAGAGCGGGATTTGTCCGTCCATGTGATGGGAATATACTCAAGGGCCCACTCGGAGAGGTTATATCCAATAGCTGCGCAGCGTGTGATTTGATCACGGGGATATCACTTGTCAGAACGAGTCAAGTAGCGTTGTTCGATAACGAGATTGAACACGACAAGGTGATGTCATTGATCAGATCTCGGGCAATGCAATTATCGAGAGACAAAGGGAATAAGACACGAATGTCCAAGTTCAAACGACAAAAGATCTTCGTGGAACACACATGGGTCACATGGCCATCCAGGTCCCTCTGTTGATCATTGGTGTGGGAGTGTCCCGACCATGTATGGAGTGTTTCCAAATAGTGGGGTATCACGCTTAAGGGCTTGATGATGCTTAGAGAGTGTTTATAGGATCGGTAGAATCATCAAAGAATAGTAGAGAGAAAACCGAAAGGGTTTCGGTAAGTCCGGAGGATGTCCGGAGTGGAGGTGGAAGTGTTCCATAGCCACGGAGGTTGAATAATATGTGAATGAATGTTAAATATTGATTTAATCATTTATTCATAATTATTTAATAAAGAGAAAAATCAATTTAAATGGTCAAAGGCTTAATGGGCCAATTCCCGGAGGGGAGAGGGCCCATTAGGGAAAGGAGAGAGGGAGAAGGGGCCAAGGGGGTGGCCAGTGCCCTAGTGGGCCAGCCCCCCCCCCATGGGAGTGGCCGGCGGTGCCACCCCTCACCCCTCCTCTCCTTTAGTCCCACCCCTGGACTTTGAGGGAGGTAGTACCTCCCCTCCCCCTATATATAGTGGGGGTAGTTGGCCAAATAAAATACAACCAATAATCAATAAAGGTCTTCTCACTTTTGGGAGGACCTCTAATTGATATTTTCTCTCTCCCCCTCTCTCTCTCGTGACCATGGTCCCAAGTCTGGACTGCGCGAACGAGAGACATCTTCACCGCAGAGCGCCGTCGCGCTGCGGGATTCGGATCCAGGAGCTCTACTTCCGCAACTGCTGCTGGATCAGGGAAGCGGGAGTCATCGTCAAGCACCGAACATGTGTAACTCCCCGCGAGGTGTCGCACTTGGGGCACTCAAGTCATTGGAGCCACGGGAGCGCGAGGACTTCATCACGACCTTGAGGTCAGCTTCGGCTCGTCTACATCAACCACGCTCTCCTGAGCATTGACAACGATTTTTGGCCTTCAAAGGTAAGTTCACGAAAAGCCCCTCGCTTTACTATATTACTAATAGATAGGTCCTGGCAGCTTCAGGGGTTCAGGGGCTTAGGGTAAAATTTTATTGTTTTCATATGCAGAACCCCTACAGTTGCTTGGGCGAATCTTACTAGTGCATGCAAATTCTTCAGTAACAAATGAGTGCGATGCTCCAGAATCAAACAACACTCTTGCTTATACTGAGTTAACAGAAAACATACCCATCACAACATCTGGCGCTTCTTGGGCTTCTTCGGCGTTCATGTGGAAGAGACGGCGTTGCGGTTGTGCGGGTTCCCTGCGGCGAATCTTCTTCTGGGATGAACATAGCGCTGCTGCTGAGCTGGGGCATTCACATTGGTAGTGGCGGCAATCTTCTTGGGACACTCATTGGAGTAGTGACCCTTCACTCCACACTCAAAACAAGTAATCTGGGACTTGTCTTTGGCTGCAACAGGCACGGCATTGCTTCCAGTCCTTGGAGCAGTATTGTTGTTGTTGTTGGAGTTGGGCGGTGCACGGTTGAAGTTGTTCGAGTTGCCGGGGTGGTTGTTGTTGTTCCCTCCGGTCTTCACATTTCCTCCGCTATGGTTGGGGTAGCTTGGACGAGACATTGGGGGTCTATTGTTCCGCGAGGCATATCCGACAGACGGGTTGGGCGATACTTCTGGGTACTATGGGACCCAGCTTGGTGCATCATCCTACGTTTGCGGTTGTCATCCGCTTGGTTGATCTTCCCTTCCCTCTGGATGGCAGAGTCGACTAGCTCTTCGAGATCATCAAAGCAGATGTTGACTAACACCGTCTGCATCTCATCATGCAGTCTGTTCAGGAATCTCTCCTTCTTCTTGGCTTCAGTGTTGATCTCATCCGGTGCATACTTGGTGAGGGACAAAAATATGTCACGGGACTCCACTACAGTCATTCTGCCTTGCTTTAGTTCTCTGAATTCATCTCTCATTCTGGTGACTAAACCCTGTGGCACATGGGTGCGGCTAAACTTGACCTTGAAAGCTTCCCACGTCATCACTTGACCGTGGTTCATTATGCGGGTGTTGTTCTACCATGCTCTTGGATCTCCTGCTAGATAGTGGGTGGCAAACAGAACTTTCTCGTTGGCATCCACTCCTGTGACTTCTAAGTTATTCTCCATGGTCTGTAACCAATCATCAGCATCCAGCGGGTCTTCGGACTTGCTAAAGAAAGGGGGATTGGTATTCTGGAAGTTTTTGAGTTTGGATCCATGATGATCCTGATTTCCATGGCCTTGATTACTATGGGCCAGCTGGGCGATCTGTTGTAGGGTGGCGAGGTTGGATTGGCGCTCTGCTCTATTAGCTTCGCAGTCCGAAACTAGCATCTGCAGAATCTGTAGCATCGGATCATGCGATGAGCTGCTCCCTCGGTTTCCACGAGTCATCTGAAGATTGAGATAGATAATGGGGTAAGAGGGAAGGTTCTAAGGTTCATGGTTTTGGTTTCAAAGCTAAAACTTTGAGTTTGAACTCAGGTTTTGCAAACTAGCTTCTTATCATTCATTCATTCAATCAAGGCACACGATACAAACACACACACCACAACATGAAAGGAAAACAGATGGTTTTAAGAACCATTCTGTAATCTAAGATACAATGGGATCGATACTTCTCACTCCTATGATAATGCTCTAGTGCATCTACTCATCATCGATGAAGTCGGAGTCATCATCGTCGGTGTAGAAGTCCATGGCATCATCCTCCAGATAGTCATTGTCATCACTAAGGTATGAGTGAATATCCCCCTAGATGTCTTCACCTTCTTCTTCTTCTTCTTTTGCTGCAAGCTGAGCTTCTTGATCCTGGATGGTCTTCTCGAGGTTGGCCACCTTCTTGCGAAGAGGAGCGATGGTGCGATCCTTCTACTTGCATTGCCGGCGAAGTGACTGACGATCCTTGACGAGCAGTGAGAAAGTTTGGGCCTTCTAGGCGGCAAGGGCAAGGTTGTGGTTGGCGTAGGCTCAAGCATTGTCTAATTCCTTCTTTCTATCATACAGTAGGAAGTCCAGGTTCTCCACTTGGAGCTTCAACTCCGGGTGACTTGGCATCTCTAGTGGCATTCCCGTAGAATCACGCCTTGCATAGTGAGCAAAGCGAGTTCCCTAGATCAAGTTGACATTCTGTCCACAAAGACGGGTGAGAGCTTCATGCATAGCCCTGGCTAATCCATCTAGCTAGTTGTTCTCTCTCACGGTGAATTGAATCTTCTCGGAAAGGGGTTCCTCCATCTTGCCTCGAAGATCAGCAACTATCAGCCATTGTAAATCTCCTCCTGAAAAGTCCTTGAGTTGGGCTCCGAAGAATTCCAGATGCGGGCGGTCAAGATGCTCTAACAGTGCATCAAGATCCCTCTCGAAGATCAGTTGGCCTCTATTGCCCAACTCGTAGAACTTGTAGTACTGAACTTCCATCTATAAGAATTTAGGATGAGAAAGTTAGTGAGGTGATCAAGTGTGTCAAATTTTAGGGAGTAATGTAAGAATTTTTTAGGAACATGAATCTTTTTGAAAGAATCTCAAGGGTAAGAGAGGAAATAGGTTTTCATAAATACTCACTTCTTTTTGTTTTGAAACTAAGTTTTTGTTCAGACGTCCATTCTAACTACGGTCTCCTATGGTCAGGATGGCTCTGATACAAACTTGTCAACACCCGGATATTTAATCGCAGATGCTTGTTATGCCATACATCGCAATCCGAGGATTACAATTTTTGCGAGACATAACAGATTTGATATCATAGTACATCTGTAACATCCCAATTTTAGCAACCCTGATTAGTTGTCCAGAATGCAAAAATCAGGGGGAACAAAAACTTTTTCTTGTTTAATGCTGAAGTTTTTGCTTGTTGTTTGGATATGCTTATGCATATGATTGTGTATTACAAGATATACTCCTTACCTCAACACCAGTTGACAAAAGCTACTTCCCAAAACTGTCTTGGCTTAGTTTCCATATTCTCA
Organism: Avena insularis; assembly: GCA_023614405.1. Lineage (NCBI taxonomy): Eukaryota > Viridiplantae > Streptophyta > Magnoliopsida > Poales > Poaceae > Avena > Avena insularis. The sequence goes on from CM042696.1 coordinate 427,189,067, forward strand.
AATGTTCTGGCATTTCAAAACCTGAGACAAGAAGCCTTTGCAAACCAACTATTTTAGTAGCTTCTATTTCCCTAAACTCTGGAGATCAACCTATTATAATCTCCTTATGTTTTATAGACCGAACCTTCAACCATTCTTATCTCCAGGTTTCCCAAAACTTCCTTTTAAAGCTTTTGAATTCTACTCTTGGTAGAGATACCAAGGACTCCCATCTTATCCAAACCACAACCTTTTCAAAATACCCATCCTTACCTCGAGCTAGGCTTGATGGTAACCCTAGCAATAGGTTTGCTTAGTTTATAAGATGAATTGCCTTGATCTGCTGCTGGATTATCTGCTTAGGAGATAGTATGAGCTACTCTAGGATCTCATCACTAGGATCAAGAGGTTTCCAAATCACCACACCCTAAGCAAGAGTACAAAGCAGGATCTAATCTCTAGGTACTAGGTGATCATCTAAAACCCTTAACCAGATCCACTTTGAAGATATCCCTTCTAGAAGTTTCCAAGTCAATGAAGACCAATATCAAGCATGGATCCTTTCTAATCAATCTACACTTAAACATCATCCACTTGATGATGCTTGGGTACCTTGCAACCCATCAAAAACATCCCCTCTCATGCTCTAGTCAAAAACCCTAAATCTGCCAAATTTGGCTGTCTAGAAAACTATTTCCAACATCACCTTTTTGAATGCCTCCCTTTCTCAACCCTTGTGCATTTTTTAAAATGCATCTGAACGATCTTGTTAACCATCCTAAGTACTACCAAGGACCACACATTCCCTTGGTTAGATCATCCTCCAACCTACTTGTTCTTGATGGTTTTGGAGGCAAGAAAACAACTATTCCTGCAAATCTAGTCAACATGCCTACTTTGACAGAAGCTCACACCATCATCCAACCTTCTATGGACCAAATCTTTGCATGGTTGTGTTCTACTAATATAGGTATATCAACATCTACTTCACTTGTTCCAAGTGGATCTTTTTGCTTCCTAAACCCACATGGTTTATAATGCATCATGACTCATCTGGTATGGCAGCCTTATTTTCAACAAAGTTTGCCATCACTTCCAGACCACCTCAAATGTAACCAATCCAAACTCCTTCTTCCATTATGATCTATATTACTTGGTCTAACTATCCATCTATCCCTTGCATCAAGGTGAGCTCTGAGCTCCAAGTCAAACAAGGTTTTGGTGGTATAAAAATAACATCACCCTAGATCCACAACTCCTTGTTTTCCATCTAATTCAAGTTGGATTTGCAATTACCAAGGTTGCAAATGCTTGGTACACATTTTCTACATCATCTAACTCGATCATAAAGATTTATCAAATATTATCCATAATTATTATGGCTCCAAATCTAATTAATCTCTTTAATAGACAAAATCTCCAAAACTCCTGCCCCAAAGGAAAGTTTGGTTTTTGCCAAAGCACTTACCCAACTTTTAGCTCAAATGAGATCGATATATCATACTCTATCTTCCCAACTCAAAAATAAATATTTTTGAAGACTTTTATTATTTCTTTTTTCCTATTTGCTTAAATGGCAGAAATGGATTAATAATTGTTATAAATACATTTATTCATCAATAAATCTTGAGAAAATTCCTCAAAGTGTGGATTCATAATTGGGACCTTCCCAAACCAAAATCTCACCTTGTCTAGTTCAAATATCTCAAAGCAAATCGATGAAACCATTTCAGCAATATTTGAATAACTAACATGAAAGGGATCTAGACTCTTCAGAAAAATCCCAAATAATTATAGGGCATGTATCTTGGTCACACCTATCTACCAGAACCCTTGTTACAGCATGCCAAGATCAAACTCTTAAACTTGCTTCACAATCAGCTCTTTAGCCAATATTTGAGATTTTGCAAACTCAAGCTTCTAAACCAATCCAACCACCACCAAAATGGTCAACCAAGCTTGCACAACACATCTCTCACTCCCCTGGTCGAAATTACTGTAGCACTGCCCTCTTGGGTCCCATGTGCTTGTGAAGAGTGAGAGAGAGAAAGATATTACACTTATTTCAAAACTTGGTATTAAAAGCAGCAGCAAGCTCCACCGCTCCCTCCCTATCTCTCTACCTGCCCAAATCCCACTCTCACCCCTCTCTACCGCCCTCTAGGCCAATCACATGCCAGCACTAACCCTCCTCCATGTCCAAAGTGGACATTTCAACCATGTATCTCTCCCCCTGGGTATAAAGGCCAGAGGCCACCTCCAGCATGCCTCTGCCACTCATTTGCTCCCTCTCCCCCTCACTCACCTCCCCTGCACTCCACTCCCTCTCCCCTGCCCTGTACTGCTCGAGGAAGAGAGACACTTCGGCCTCCACCAAGAACTTGAGCATAGCTCCTCCCTCTCCTTCTCTCACCCTCCGCATGTCACTCTATCAGGTTCCCCTACCTCCTCTGACTACCCCCATGTTTTTGTTTGGCCCAAGATGGCCCCTGAAAGCATCTCCGACGAGGCCTACCGCATGCATCGTTGTGGCTCCTGCGCGAGCGTCATTCCGGTGTCAAACCCGCCACTGCCGCCCCTCCCTAGACTTGCCCCGGAGTCCTTTGTCGCCCAGCACTCTCCCCGGCACCTCCTGAGCCCTCTGGTAAGCTCCCCCACCGCCGCCCGAGCCAGCTAGGGTTTCCCCTGCGTCGCGCGTCACCGGAGGTGGAAGATGAACCCTGGTCGTTAATCGCGACTTGATCCGGCGGTCCGCGATGGCGCTTACCCCTTCTCCCCTCCACCCTCACTGACCGCTAGGCCCCCACCGTAAGTGGTTTCAACCACCGTCCCACGCCCTGCCTCGCCCCGGATGGGCCGGATTTGCCCTGCGCGGCCCAGCTCCCCTCCAGATCTAGCCCGCGACACCCCTTTTTCTTTTTCTTTTACAATTTCTTCGCCAGATCTGATTGTAGCCAGTCACGTTAAATCAAAATAAAATTGAAAAATGGCCCCAGCCGCCCAGATAAACTTTGGTACTTACACATGCTTGTTATCTCAAACATGAAGTGGCAAAATCTCACCAAAATATTACAAGTATTATTCCTGGGAATTTATCTCCTAACATGTACCTTTTTACACTAAATAAATTCCTCAGTGATCTACACATATCAAAATGGGATGAAAAAAAGTTTCTCTGAAAGGATTTTACTATAGCTATCAGCTACCATTTACCTCAGGTCAAGGTGAACCAACGTTTGACATTAGTAAAAATAACAAAAACAGGGCATCTCTAACTTTAGGAAATTCTCTAGGCTAATGTATGAAAGGTATGGAACTGATTCTAACTCTCCTGGATGAGCTACATCCATATCTACCCAACCCTAGGAGATCACTAATTTTTGAACTTCTGTAGATTTGTAGTGAATTAAACACTTCTACATGTGACTTCATCACTAGATAAATCACTACAGTAGCTCTGCAACTCCAAATAGGTTGATTCCAATTTCTACAAAAAGGTATTCTAAATGCCTACCATGTGTAATTGGAATAAAATCAAAAGACTTTGTAGATTAAATCTGGTGAAAAAGACAAAACAGCTCCAGAACTACCTTTGGGAATTTCCCGAGGGCATTCTGGTAAATATTTCTGCATGATTTCAACCCTCAGTGAACAAGAATATAAAACCCTACTGAATCATCCAAGGAAATAATTTTTGGAGCTCCAGAACTTTCTGGTGAATTATTTCCTAAAACTAGAGCTTTTACCCCTAGAAAAATTCATAAGAAATTAAAGAAAAGTGATAAAATCTTGAAACCACTTTTGTTGGTCTTGTTTTCTAAAAACCTACCTGATGGTATTATGGTTGCACTTTGATACCATACTTACCCACGCCTTGGTCCCAAACCCCTTCATTAGTGGTTTTGACCTTTTCCCGAATAAAGGAAATCCCACCACTGCAATTAAGGTTTTTGCAATGGTTATAATCTCAGCCACTCAAAACCTACTGAATATTATACTTGCATTGTACACTTTCTTGATGTGTGAATGTCCACTTGTATGCCTGGTTTTGATTGTGGTCTTGCTTGTTTGCATGTGTACTCGATGACGACGATAGTTGCGCTTGTATTGACGTCGAGAAGAAGAGATCTTACTATTATTGGTTTTGGTATTCTTGGTTATCTAAAGAAGAAGTCCAGGGACATATTGCCATATTGCTGATCCTTAGGCAAGCCACCTTCTTGCTCATAAGCCTTGTCCTACTGTTTTACTTATGCATGTTTTATCTTCTGTTTGTTTAAAACTGCATTGTTTTACTATATGTTGTTGTATGTCTGGTAGTGGTTTGGCTCCTCCGAACTATCACACTTTGGTACTATTAAGTACAACCCCCTTGGTGGCACCTACTTGTCTCTAGTAGAATAGATGGTGTATATCACCATAACCCTTTTGGAGACCCTGTTTTAGCCAAAGCAAAGCTAGAGGATGGGAAGACCCCAGAAAAAGTTTTACCAAATGTTTTATGATAAAACCTTGGTGAGGTGGGACCTCCCAAGATGTGTTGAGAAAGAAAAAGGTTTTGTTTTACAAAATGCTGAAGGAAAGATGGAGGAAAAAGGTTTACAAAAACGCACCCGATTCTTTGCAGTTTTGCTAGAACAATTAACCCTGTGCAACCACATTACTCTGGAATGGGACAAGGATGGATTTGATGTTTGTCTATTCTGGTATAAGCTGCCTCACAACAACTACAGGGGATAAAAATCCTTGGAGGGGTGGGCCTCCTCACATAAGGGTCCATGTGGGACATCGACCTAGAGAAGGAACGAAGGGCCTGCGAGCTTCCACGTGTTACTATGAGCCCCTCATTGAAAGCGCACACTCGTGTAGTGGAAAAAGAACTCTAGTTGGTCCTCGGTACCCGACGTCCCGGTGTTGTGGGGAACAACACTCATAGGGTAGGCACTTATATTGGAGTGGGCATCCAGAGAGTCTTGATCGGTTACTCGACCCACGATCGGTGTAGATCAGGGTAGTGTACCCGGTTGGTGTGGGTAAAGTGTGCAATCTATGCAGAGTGTAAATCTATTCGAATAGCCGTGTCCGCGGTCATGGATGGTTGGGAAGTTTGCTGTAGAGCGGTGTTGGTTTTGTTTTCAAAAAGGATTTCTAAAAAGCAATGGCTTTGGCAAGGTTTTGACCATGGGATGGTCATAAAGGAGAAAGGTTTTGACCATGGGTTGGTCGGAAGGAGGAGAAAGGAGTTTGGTCATGGGACGACCTAAAGACGGGAACAAATGGGTGACCTAGTCCTAATCTTTTCCAAAACTTTTCAAAAATGTTTTCCAAATTTTCTACAAAAGTTTTCAACAAAGATATGTAGATGCTATATCTACAAGAGAAACTAACTAAGAAAAGGACCTCTCTTGGAGCCCTCCTACTACCACAGCCATAATGCATATCCTCCTGTTATTATCGCTATCTTAAGGTGGTTTGTGAGTACATGGAAAGTACTCACTGGAATTGTCCTTGGCTATTAACTTGGTCAGATATCAAGAAGAAGATGAAGGTGATGACTATGCGAGCTAGGACGTTCTCCCAGTCAGTTGCCTGTAGGTTAAGGCATGGCTCGGGCTCTACGCTTAATAAAGTTCCGCTGATGATTGATCTATGTAGCCATAATGGCAAATAAGGTATGACAGGTATTCGTTATGTATTGGAGGTTTACTTTGATACTTGTCGGTTATGTGCCACGACTAACTGATCATGGGATCGTGGTTGTATGCATAACAGGGATTCTCGGAGGATTAATCTAGGTGCCCCATAGACTTGGTATCAGAGCCATCTTGATTGTAGGAGAACCTTAGTTAGCATGGTCGTTAGACAGGAACCTTATTTTGAAAACCCCAGCTTTCGAAACCTAGTTTCTGAATGAGTTTCAAAAGTTCTACTTCTCTTACTCTAAGTAAATGCTTTCGAAAATGGTTTCCTCTAACTATCGTCTAAACTTCAAACCTATGGATTTGAAATAACTAGGATCTAAAACCCGGTAAAGACAATGAGAACAAAATGAAGACAAGCAACTACCAGCAAACAAAAGGAGACTACAATATCTCTCTACCAGCGGAATCCTCACAATTAGAAGACATCGGATGTTGCACTATAAAGAAGCGTCCAACATACGACGGAGGCTTCATCTACAAGATAGTGACTCCGACTTGAAGAAAGACGATATCTAGGGTCAATAGTCCTAACAATAGGATTCCCCTACATCGCGAGTAGTTAACTCCTTAGTCCCTAGCTTTGACTATGTTTGCTTGCCTAAGTGCACCTTGTGTTGCTTGATGTGTGTTGTTTGCCGAGGACATTGCGATCCCCTCGCTCTGTTTTCCTTGTTTGTATGCTCTGGTTGCTTTGACCTCCTTAAAAATGTGACTCGAGGAGCGATCACCCACCTAGTAACTCAGGAAACCCCTGTGTTAGCTGTCGGTAATGAGACCCAGACTAACCTTGAGAGTATATGAGAGGAAAAGCATCGCAAGAACCAGGAGATCGACATCGTCAAGTCAGAATCAACTCGAAGATTTCACCTCAGCAGGACGACATACCTCGTCAAACTCACCTCTCAAGACTCGTCCATAGCGCAACACTCCCTTGTTCCTCAGTCTACTACAGCAGGAATCCTGTTGAAGCCGGAAGTCGATCACCGAAGGATCCTCAATACCCACAAGAAACCACCCAATAATTCAACCAAGACAAGAAGTGAAGACCTAATCACACTAACCCATAATGGCAAATAAGGTATAACAGGTATTCATTATGTATTGGAGGTTTACTTTGATACTTGTATGTTATGTGCCACGACTAACTGATTATGGGATCGTGGTTGTATGCATAACAGGGATTCTCGAAGGATTAATCCAGGGGGCCCACAACATCATCCATTACAAACCATAATAAGGTCTTACACAAATAAAGGATCTCATGATCCAGTCTTAATACAAACAAGTAGCGGAATAATAAGCATAGCGGTGGGCTCCATCTTTAGGGTCACAGATAATGCTGACGATGGGAGATGATCCTAGTTGTCGTAGCCATCCTGCTGTCCTTCTTCCGGACAGTCCTCCTCATAGTCTGGCCACGGGAATAGCCAGGGACAAAGCCATGAGTACTCTTTAAGTACTCGCAAACTATCACTAACAAGTAAGGTAGTTCTAGTAAGAATGCTAAGTTCTAAGTTTATTTGCAAAGTTAAGTTTGAAACCTAAGCTGAGTTCAGAAACAAAGAAAGATAAAATAAAGTTCTAAAATCACCTAAGTGGGAACTTATTTTTACATAGTCACAACCCTGTTGTGGTCAAGTCATGTCACAATTCATTTCATAAGTCATTTTGAAAACATCTGACGACGGAACAGTATGGCCACTCCAACTGTCCATGATAGTGGATGCGGCTATTCGAATAGTTTGACACTCTGCAGAGGTGGTACACTTTCACCACAAAATTCGATACATCCGTCAGGGATAACCCTGAATCATCATACTTAGTATGCGGATAATCAATCATAACCTTTCCTTTACACACTCTATATAACCACCTCTCCTATGAACTTGGCCTCCTAGCCATGGCCATCTGCCATCCTGGGCACTACATAGGTGGACAATATCAAGAGGTAGCCTCGGCTCAAACCTCTCCTGCGAGGGAACTCATACTAATGCATATAAACTTCCGGCTAAGCCCTACCCAATTTAGGTATTGTGGTTGTACGGTAAATTTGGAATGGTATCACATCCGAACCCAACCATCAGTTTTTATAAAGGGGTAAGGCTCATACCTCAACATTTTCATCATCATAAACCATTTGTGTTTCTCAACACATGTCAAAACATCTCAATAGAATGACTCATCATTCCAAGGTTTTCATAAGCATTTTCACCAAGTATTCCCATCTAGAGTGATCACGTTTTTGTTTTAGCTCTAACCACAAGTTAAGAGTGTTCACTAAGGTGGGATGCTAATATCAATCTCATGCCATAGAATGACATCTACTATAGGCCAAGTTTTATACTCTTTATGCTATCTCTACTACTTTCTAAAATATCACAAAGCATTACTAAAGTAAAGAAACATTGGTAAAGTAAAAGGTAAAACTTGTAAGTAAAACTTGGGATGGTTATAAATCAAGGGGTATAACCAAAGCATGCCTAATGGATCTTGCTTAGGTTATTTTGTATCTAGTGATGGCTTGCAAGTATTAGCTTGCCAATAATAGTTTTCATAGTTAAGAAACTTGCAAGTGTTAGCTTTCCTTGATTGGTGCAGTGATTTAAGTTCTCTTCGTCTTCTTCGGGGTAGAACTCCGCCTCCTCGTAGAGTTGGTCGGTACTATCGTCTATAAATACATACGGGATACACAATCACCAAACAATACTTAACTAGTCTATTTATCATACTAAGGCACACACTTGATGGTCTAGCATCATCACATTCATCACAAGATTTAATGAACTAGTTTCATTTATTTTATTTGAGAAAAGTAATTTCTACTCATTGAAATTAATTAAGATTTAATATTCTCAATTAAAATATGGGATCATGTGGACACATGTCATCACCACACATTCTAATACATGGGAATGTGATTTAAATGTTTGATCATATTTCAATAAGTTTAAGTTTATTATTTAAATGATTTAAAGTGACTAGAAATGCCTATATAGCATTATTTTGGTACTAGTCTAAAGTCACTGCATGCAATCCTGGATATTATTAAATTTCCAGATAGATATTGTCAAATGTGATTTTTGAGAGTTGGAATCAACTCAAAAGCTATCATGGTTTATTTTTGAAAAATGTTAGAATGTAGAAAAGTCTCTGTCTTGTTATTTTTACTATATGTGATTTATAACTCCAATTGATATAAATCCAACGGGATTGGATAGATTTGATTTATCTATCTAACAAAATTTCAATCATTCATTTTGGTTTAGTAGAACTCTCTGAATTGATTTTTAAACTAGTGGGCAGAATTGAGTTTAAGCTTAATTAGAAAAACATTTATTTGAATCTGCGGGCTAAGGCGGGAAACTAAATGGGCCGGCCTAGTGGCGCTCCTCGGCATAGAGGGAAACTGACAGGGGGGTCCACACGTCAGCAAGACATCTAACTCGAAGCGGTATCTGCTAATCTAGACCGTTTGATCAAATTCTAATCTAACGGCCAGAGTTCATCGTCGATGATGAACTAGTCGCCGGCGAGAACTAACCCTAGCGACTCGGTGGGGGTCGACTATGGGCTTACCAGGGCTCCAGCTAACTTGGCGATGGGGGCGATCGAACTGGTGGATGACGGCGGTCTCAGGTGTGGTCGCGGCGGCTCCTAGGGTGGTCGCAATTGACGACCCCCTTTCTCCTCTGTTGTGGTGAGCTCCGGCACAATTCCGGCGACTTAGGGCTCGAGCGGCTCCGGGAATGGTGTGAGGGGATCAGTGGAAGGTGGTGAGTGCTGGAGTGTGGAGAAATGGGGTTGGGAAGGTCTCCTTTTATAGCTCGACAAGGGGACCATGAGGTGCAACGGGGAGCTCGTCGGTGACGATGGTACAGGGGACTAATGGCATGGGCGAGGTAGGCAGACGGTGCTCTACCTCCTGGCGGTCATCTACGGCGTAATGGTGCGCCTAGGGGTGGTGGCGTTTGGTCGGCGCTGGCCAGCGGAGCGGTGTTCGACGCTGCTCACGGGTGCTGCCGGTGTGGCGGAAATGGGCATGTCGAGTGTCTTTGGGGTCAAGGCGAGCAGCGTCTGTGAGCTATGGTCGAGGGGCGTGTCTGCCTTGTCGGGCGAGATCTTGGCGCTCTGGACACGGCGCAGAGGCTCGGTGCAGGGCTGCTCTGAGGTGGTCCAGTGCTTGGATGCGTCCATGGGGTGGACAGGGGGTCGCGGAAGGGGGCGGCGGAGCTAGGGGACATGCTGGGTAGGTGCGGCGTGGTCTCTGGCGCATCGGCCACGGTCGGCCGGCGACGACCATATTCGGGCGCTGCGCCACTATACTCCACGGTGAAGGAGGATGTTGGTCTGGGCTGGGTTGGATCAGAGGGGACAGAGGAGAGTAAAGAGGGCAATGCATTGAAGGATCACTGCTCAAAACAGTAGAATTAGGCTAGAGTTTATTCTGTGTCTGCAAGGTGTTCGGTCAAATGGCCGCAAGAAAGTTTTATTTGAATTTTGAGAAGATTTTTGGTGGGTGTGTTAGTCATAAGCTTGATCATCTATGGTTGCTTGAGATTGTCAAGGTGAACTCAATTGAGTGGTTTTTGAAAAAGTGGGATCTATACATATGTAATGGATTCAAATTTCAAATGTCATTTAAAAATAGTGGTTAAATGTTTTTGCAAGATTTCAAAGTGGGCCTTGGTACATCTTTTACTTGTACTAGCAAGGCGTGAAAAGAGTTGAGAATGTTTCTGTTTGAAATTTACTTCTAGGAACACCTAAAGTGACCTAGTGGGTTAAAATGGCCAAAGTGACCATTTGGTCTTTTTATTCTTATTTGATTTCTTTTTCTTTGGATTTTGTTTTTGAATGATCTAGATGATGTGGCATTCACCTTTGAATCATTTCTCAACCATTAGAGCAAACAAACATGGAAATTACACACAATTCTATATTAATGCAAACACACATGCATTCATGATTGTTTTTAACAATAAAATGTTTTTGTTAACCCTCAATTAGGTGATTTGGATCTTGATTAACCTTGATTAAAGTTTTGGGATGTTACAAACCTTCCCCCCTTAAACAAAATCTCGTCCTGAGATTTAAGAAAACTAGGAACTAACGAGATCTCGAAACTCAGTCCTAATGTAATCTTCTCGCTCCCAGGTGGCTTCTTCCTCGGTGTGGTTGCTCCATTGGATCTTGAGAAATTTGATGCTCCGGGTCCTGGTGGTTCTGAAGGCTTCTTCCAAGATACGAATGGTCACTTCACGATACGTCAGATCCTTGTTGATATCAACGGCTCGATGATCAATGTTCTTGAAAACTTTGGTCTTCTCCGGCACTTCCAAGCATTTGCAAAGTAACGAGATATGGAACACATTATGGATGGCTGACATCTCTTCTGGCAGTTCCAGCTGATACGATACTTCTCCTCGACGATTCAGAATCTTGAAGGGTCTGCTATATCTGGGGGCTATCTTTCCTTTCAGACAAAAACGTTGCGTTCCCTTCAACGGCGAAACTTTGATATATACAAAATCTCCGACATTGAAAGTCAGGTCTCTACATCTCGTGTCAGCATGTTTGTTCTTTTCACAAACCACATATGGATCCACTAGAGTCATTGCATGTATGTTCTTTCCACAAACCACATATGTATCCACAAGAGTCATTGCATGTATGTTCTTGTAATGACAAACTAGATATGGATCCACCAGTGTCATTACATGTGTGTTCTTTTCACAAACCACATATGGACCCACTAGAGTCATTGCATGTGTGTTCTTTTCATGAACCACATATGGATCCACCAGAGTCATTGCATATGTGTTCTTTTAATGACGAACCACATATGGATCAACCAATCGAATTGCATGCGTGTTCTTTTCATGAACCACATATCGATCAACCAGAGTCATTGCATGTTTGTTCTTTTCACAAACCACATATGGATCAACAAGAGTCATTGCATGTATGTTCTTTCCACAAACCACATATGGATCCACCAGAGTCATTGCATGTGTGTTCTTGTAATGACAAACCAAATATGGATCAACCAATGACATTGCATGTGTGTTCTTTCCACAACCCACATATGGATCCACCAGAGTCATTGCATGTGTGTTCTTTCCACAAACCACACATGGATCCACCAGAGTCATTGCATGTGTGTTCATCTCACAAACCACATATGGATCCACCAATGTCATTGCATGTGTGTTCTTGTAATGACAAACCACATATGGATCAACCAATGACATTGCATGTGTGTTCTTTCCACAAACCACATATGGATTCACCAGAGTCATTACATGTGTGTTCTTTGCACAAAACACACATGGATCCACCGGAGTCATTGCATGTGTGTTCTTCTCACAAACCACATGGACCCACCAATGTCAATGCATGTGTGTTCTATCCACAACCCACATATGGATCTACCAATGTCATTGCATATGTGTTCTTTCCACAAACCACATATGGATCCACCGGAGTCATTATATGTGTGTTCTTGTAATGACAAACCACATATGGATCCACTAGAGTCATTGCATGTGTGTTCTTTTCCACAACCCACATATGGATGAACTAATGTCATTGCATGTGTGTTCTTTCCACAAACCACATATGGATCCACCATAGTCATTGCATGTGTGTTCTTGTAATGACAAACCACATATGGATCCACGAGTGTCATTGCATGTGTGTTCTTTCCACAAACCACATATGGATCCACCAGAGTCATTGCATGTCTGTTCTTGTAATGACAAACCACATATGGATCCACCGGTGCCATTGTAAGTGTGTTCTTTTCACAAACCACATATGGATCAACCAATGTCATTGCATGCATGTTCTTTCCACAAACCACATATGGATCCACCAATGCCATTGCATATGTGTTCTTTCCACAAACCACATATGTATCCACCAGAGTAATTGCATGTGTGTTCTTTTCACAAACCACATATGGATCAACCAATGATATTTCATGTGTGTTCTTTTCACAAACCACACATGGATCCATCAGAGTCATTGCATGTATGTTATTTCCACAAACCACACATGGATCCACCAGAGTCATTGCATGTGTGTTATTCTCCTGAACTAGCACTAGAGTCATTGCTTGTGTGTTCTTTCCACAAACCACATATGGATTCACCAGAGTCATTGCATGTGTGTTCTTTTAATGACAAACCATATATGGATCCACCAGTGTCATTGCATGTGTGTTATTTTCACAAACCACATATGGACCCACTAGAGTCATTGCATGTGTGTTCTTTCCACAAACCACATATGGACCCACCAGAGTCATTGCATGTGTGTTCTTGTAATGACAAACCACATATGGATCAAGCAATTTCATTGCATGTCTGTTCTTTCCACAAACCAAATCTGGATCCACCAGAGTCATTGCATGTGTGTTCTTTCCACAAACCACACCTGGATCCACCAGAGTCATTGCATGTGTGTTCTTCTCACAAACCACATGGATCCACCAATGTCATTGCATGTGTGCTCTTTCCACAACCCACATATGGATTAACCAATGTCATTGCATGTGTGTTCTTTTCCATAAACCACATATGGATCAACCAATGTCATTGCATGTGTGTTCTTTCCACAAACCACATATGGATCCACCAGAGTTATTGCATTTGTGTTCTTTTCACAAACCACATATGGATCAACCAATGTCATTGCATGTATGTTCTTTCCACAAACCACATATAGATCCACCAATGCCATTGCGTGTTTATTGTTTCCACAAACCACATATGTAACCACCAGAGTAATTGCATGTGTGTTCTTTTCACAAACCACATATGGATCAACCAATGTCATTGCATGTGTGTTCCTTTCACAAACCACACATGGATCCACTAGAGTCATAGCATGTATGTTCTTCTCACAAACCACATGGATCCACCAATGTCATTGCATGGGTGTTCTTTCCACAACGCACATATGGATCAACTAGAGTCATTGCATGTGTGTTCTTTCCACAAACCACATATGGATCCACTAGAGTCATTGCATGTGTGTTCTTGTAATGATAAACCACATATGGATCCACCAGTGTCATTGCATGAGTGTTCTTCCCACAAACCACACATGGATCCACGAGAGTCATTGCATATGTGTTCTTTCCACAAACAACATATGGATCCACGAGATTCATTGCATGTGTGTTCTTGTAATGACAAACCACATATGGATCAACCAATGTCATTGCATGTGTGTTCTTTTCATGAACCACATATGTATCAACCAAAGTCATTGCATGTTTCTTCTTTTCACAAACCACATATGGATCCACTAGATTCATTGCATGTATGTTCCTCTCACAAACCACACATGGATCCACCAGAGTCATTGCATGTGTGTTCTTTTCATGAACCACATATGGATCCACCAGAGTCATTGCATGTGTGTTCTTTCCACAACCGACATATGGATTCATCAGAGTCATTAGATGTGTGTTCTTTCCACAAACCACGCATGGATCCACCAGAGTCATTGCATGTGTGTTCTTCTCACAAAGAACATGGATCCACCAATGTCATTGCATGTGTGTTGGATCCACAACCCACATATGGATCAACCAATGTTATTGCATGTGTGTTCTTTCCACAAACCACATATGGATCCACCGGAGTCATTGCATGTGTGTTATTGTAATGACAAACCACATATGGATCAACCAATGGCATTGCATGTGTGTTCTTTTCATGAACCACATATGGATCAACCAGAGTCATTGCATGTTTGTTCTTTTCACAAACCACATATGCATCAACTAGAGTCATTGCATGTATGTTCTTCCCACAAACCACATATGGATCCACCAGAGTCATTGGATGTGTGTTCTTGTAATGACAAACCACATATGGATAAACCAATGACATTGCATGTGATTTCTTTCCACAAACCACATATGGATCCACTAGAGTCATTGCATGTGTGTTCTTTCCACAAACCACACATGGATCCACCAGAGTCATTGCATGTGTGTTCTTCTCACAAACCACATATGGATCCACCAATGTCATTGCATGTGTGTTTTTGTAATGACAAACCACATATGGATCAACCAATGACATTGCATGTGTGTTCTTTCCACAAACCACATATGGATCCACCAGAGTCATTACATGTGTGTTCTTTCCACAAACCACACATGGATCAACCAGAGTCATTGCATGTGTGTTCTTCTCACAAACAACATGGATCCACCAATGTCATTGCATGTGTGTTCTATCCACAACACACATATGGATCAACCAGTGTCATTGCATGTGTGTTCTTTCCACAAACCACATATGGATCCACCGAAGTCATTGCATGTGTGTTCTTGTAATGACAAACCACATATGGATCCACCGGAGTCATTGCATGTGTGTTCTTTTCCACAACCCACATATGGATGAACCAATGTCATTGCATGTGTGTTCTTTCCACAAACCACATATGGATCCACCATAGTCATTGCATGTGTGTTCTTGTAATGACAAACCACATATGGATCCACGAGTGTCATTGCATGTGTGTTCTTTCCACAAACCACATATGGATCCACCAGACTCATTGCATGTCTGTTCTTGTAATGACAAACCTCATATGGATCCACCGGTGTCATTGCAAGTGTGTTCTTTTCACAAACCACATATGGATCAACCAATGTCATTGCATGCATGTTCTTTCCACAAACCACATATGGATCCACCGATGCCATTGCATATGTGTTCTTTCCACAAACCACATATGTATCCACCAGAGTAATTGCATGTGTGTTCTTTTCACAAACCACATATGGATCAACCAATGATATTTCATGTGTGTTCTTTTCACAAACCACACATGGATCCACCAGAGTCATTGCATGTATGTTCTTTCCACAAACCACACATGGATCCACCAGAGTCATTGCATGTGTGTTATTCTCCTGAACTAGCACTAGAGTCATTGCTTGTGTGTTCTTTCCACAAACCACATATGGATTCACCAGAGTCATTGCATGTGTGTTCTTTTAATGACAAACCATATATGGATCCACCAGTGTCATTGCATGTGTGTTCTTTTCACAAACCACATATGGACCCACTAGAGTCATTGCATGTGTGTTCTTTCCACAAACCACATATGGACCCACCAAAGTCATTGCATGTGTGTTCTTGTAATGACAAACCACATATGGATCAAGCAATTTCATTGCATGTCTGTTCTTTCCACAAACCAAATCTGGATCCACCAGAGTCATTGCATGTGTGTTCTTTCCACAGACCACACATGGATCCACCAGAGTCATTGCATGTGTGTTCTTATCACAAACCACATGGATCCACCAATGTCATTGAATGTGTGTTATTTCCACAACCCACATATGGAACAACCAATGTCATTGCATGTGTGTTCTTTTCCACAAACCACATATGGATCAACCAATGTCATTGCATGTGTGTTCTTTCCACAAACACATATGGATCCACCAGAGTTATTGCATGTGTGTTCTTTTCACAAACCACATATGGATCCACCGGAGTCATTGCATTTGTGTTCTTGTAATGACAAACCACATATGGATCAACCAATGGCATTGCATGTGTGTTCTTTTCATGAACCACATATGGATCAACCAGAGTTATTGCATGTTTGTTCTTTTCACAAACCACATATGCATCAACTAGAGTCATTGTATGTATGTTCTTTCCACAAACCACATATGGATCCACCAGAGTCATTGGATGTGTGTTCTTGTAATGACAAACCACATATGGATCAACCAATGACATTGCATGTGATTTCTTTCCACAAACCACATATGGATCCACCAGAGTCATTGCATGTGTGTTCTTTCCACAAACCACACATGGATCCACCAGAGTCATTGCATGTGTGTTCTTCTCACAAACCACATATGGATCCACCAATGTCATTGCATGTGTGTTTTTGTAATGACAAACCACATATGGATCACCCAATGACATTGCATGTGTGTTCTTTCCACAAACCACATATGGATCCACCAGAGTCATTACATGTGTGTTCTTTCCACAAACCACACATGGATCAACCAGAGTCATTGCTGTGTGTTCTTCTCACAAACAACATGGATCCACCAATGTCATTGCATGTGTGTTCTATCCACAACACACATATGGATCAACCAGTATCATTGCATGTGTGTTCTTTCCACAAACCACATATGGATCCACCGGAGTCATTGCATGTGTGTTCTTGTAATGACAAACCACATATGGATCCACTAGAGTCATTGCATGTGTGTTCTTTTCCACAACCCACATATGGATGAACCAATGTCATTGCATGTGTGTTCTTTCCACAAACCACATATGGATCCACCATAGTCATTGCATGTGTGTTCTTGTAATGACAAACCACATATGGATCCACGAGTGTCATTTCATGTGTGTTCTTTCCACAAACCACATATGGATCCACCAGACTCATTGCATGTCTGTTCTTGTAATGACAAACCACATATGGATCCACCGGTGTCATTGCAAGTGTGTTCTTTTCACAAACCACATATGGATCAACCAATGTCATTGCATGCATGTTCTTTCCACAAACCACATATGGATCCACCAATGCCATTGCATATGTGTTCTTTCCACAAACCACATATGTATCCACCAGAGTAATTGCATGTGTGTTCTTTTCACAAACCACATATGGATCAACCAATGATATTTCATGTGTGTTCTTTTCACAAACCACACATGGATCCACCAGAGTCATTGCATGTATGTTCTTTCCATAAACCACACATGGATCCAGCAGAGTCATTGCATGTGTGTTATTCTCCTGAACTAGCACTAGAGTCACTGCTTGTGTGTTCTTTCCACAAACCACATATGGACTCACCAGAGTCATTGCATGTGTGTTCTTTTAATGACAAACCATATATGGATCCACCAGTGTCATTGCATGTGTGTTCTTTTCACAAACCACATATGGACCCACTAGAGTCATTGCATGTGTGTTCTTTCCACAAACCACATATGGACCCACTAGAGTCATTGCATGTGTGTTCTTGTAATGACAAACCACATATGGATCAAGAAATTTCATTGCATGTCTGTTCTTTCCACAAACCAAATCTGGATCCACCAGAGTCATTGCATGTGTGTTCTTTCCACAAACCACACATGGATCCACCAGAGTCATTGCATGTGTGTTCTTCTCACAAACCACATGGATCCACCAATGTCATTGCATGTGTGTTCTTTCCACAACCCACATATGGATCAACCAATGTCATTGCGTGTGTGTTCTTTTCCACAAACCACATATGGATCAACCAATGTCATTGCATGTGTGTTCTTTTCCACAAACCACATATGGATCAACCAATGTCATTGCATGTCTGTTCTTTCCACAAACCAAATCTGGATCCACCAGAGTCATTGCATGTGTGTTCTTTCCACAAACCACACATGGATCCACCAGAGTCATTGCATGTGTGTTCTTCTCACAAACCACATGGATCCACCAATGTCATTGCATGTGTGTTCTTTCCACAACCCACATATGGATCAACCAATGTCATTGCATGTGTGTTCTTTTCCACAAACCACATATGGATCAACCAATGTCATTGCATGTGTGTTATTTCCACAAACCACATATGGATCCACCAGAGTTATTGCATGGGTGTTCTTTTCACAAACCACATATGGATCAACCAATGTCATTGCATGTATGTTCTTTCCACAAACCACATATAGATCCACCAATGCCATTGCGTGTTGATTGTTTCCACAAACCACATATGTAACCACCAGAGTAATTGCACGTGTGTTCTTTTCACAAACCACATATGGATCAACCAATGTCATTGCATGTGTGTTCCTTTCACAAACCACACATGGATCCACTAGAGTCATAGCATGTATGTTCTTCTCACAAACCACATGGATCCACCAATGTCATTGCATGGGTGTTCTTTCCACAACGCACATATGGATCAACTAGAGTCATTGCATGTGTGTTCTTTCCACAAACCACATATGGATCCACCAGAGTCATTGCATGTGTGTTCTTGTAATGATAAACCACATATGGATCCACCAGTGTCATTGCATGAGTGTTCTTCCCACAAACCACACATGGATCCACGAGAGTCATTGCATATGTGTTCTTTCCACAAACAACATATGGATCCACGAGAGTCATTGCATGTGTGTTCTTGTAATGACAAACCACATATGGATCAACCAATGTCATTGCATGTGTGTTCTTTTCATGAACCACATATGTATCAACCAAAGTCATTACATGTTTGTTCTTTTCACAAACCACATATGGATCCACTAGATTCATTGCATGTATGTTCCTCTCACAAACCACACATGGATCCACCAGAGTCATTGGATGTGTGTTCTTTTCATGAACCACATATGGATCCACCAGAGTCATTGCATGTGTGTTCTTTCCACAACCGACATATGGATTCACCAGAGTCATTAGATGTGTGTTCTTTCCACAAACCACACATGGATCCACCAGAGTCATTGCATGTGTGTTCGATCCACAACCCACATATGGATCAACCAATGTTATTGCATGTGTGTTCTTTCCACAAACCACATATGTATCAACCAAAGTCATTGCATGTTTGTTCTTTTCACAAACCACATATGGATCCACTAGATTCATTGCATGTATGTTCCTCTCACAAACCACACATGGATCCACCAGAGTCATTGCATGTGTGTTCTTTTCATAAACCACAGATGGATCCACCAGAGTCATTGCATGTGTGTTCTTTCCACAAACCACACATGGATCCACCAGAGTCATTGCATGTGTGTTCTTCTCACAAAGAACATGGATCCACCAATGTCATTGCATGTGTGTTCCATCCACAACCCACATATGGATCAACCAATGTCATTGCATGTGTGTTCTTTCCACAAACCACATATGGATCCACCGGAGTCATTGCATGTGTGTTCTTGTAATGACAAACCACATATGGATCAACCAATGGCATTGCATGTGTGTTCTTTTCATGAACCACATATGGATCAACCAGAGTCATTGCATGTTTGTTCTTTTCACAAACCACATATGCATCAACTAGAGTCATTGCATGTATGTTCTTTCCACAAACCACATATGGATCTACCAGAGTCATTGGATGTGTGTTCTTGTAATGACAAACCACATATGGATCAACCAATGACATTGCATGTGATTTCTTTCCACAAACCACATATGGATCCACCAGAGTCATTGCATGTGTGTTCTTTCCACAAACCACACATGGATCCACCAGAGTCATTGCATGTGTGTTCTCACAAACCACATATGGATCCACCAATGTCATTGCATGTGTGTTTTTGTAATGACAAACCACATATGGATCAACCAATGACATTGCATGTGTGTTCTTTCCACAAACCACATATGGATCCACCAGAGTCATTACATGTGTGTTCTTTCCACAAACCACACATGGATCAACCAGAGTCATTGCATGTGTGTTCTTCTCACAAACCACTTGGATCCGCCAATGTCATTGCATGTGTGTTCTATCCACAACACACATATGGATCAACCAGTGTCATTGCATGTGTGTTCTTTCCACAAACCACATATGGATCCACCGGAGTCATTGCATGTGTGTTCTTGTAATGACAAACCACATATGGATCCACTAGAGTCATTGCATGTGTGTTCTTTTCCACAACCCACATATGGATGAACCAATGTCATTGCATGTGTGTTCTTTCCACAAACCACATATGGACCCACCATAGTCATTGCATCTGTGTTCTTGTAATGACAAACCACATATGGATCCACGAGTGTCATTGCATGTGTGTTCTTTCCACAAACCACATATGGATCCACCAGAGTCATTGCATGTGTGTTCTTGTAATGACAAACCACATATGGATCCACCGGTGTCATTGCAAGTGTGTTCTTTTCATAAACCACATATGGATCAACCAATGTCATTGCATGCATGTTCTTTCCACAAACCACATATGGATCCACCAATGCCATTGCATGTGTGTTCTTTCCACAAACCACATATGTATCCACCAGAGTAATTGCATGTGTGTTATTTTCACAAACCACATATGGATCAACCAATGATATTTCATGTGTGTTCTTTTCACAAACCACACATGGATCCACCATAGTCATTGCATGTATGTTCTTTCCACAAACCACACATGGATCCACCAGAGTCATTGCATGTGTGTTATTATCCTGAAATAGCACTAGAGTCATTGCTTGAGTGTTCTTTCCATAGACCACATATGGATCCACCAGAGTCATTGCATGTGTGTTCTTGTAATGACAAACCACATATGGATCAACCAGTGTCATTGCATGTGTGTTCTTTTCACAAACCACATATGGACCCACTAGAGTCATTGCATGTGTGTTCTTTCCACAAACCACATATGGATCCACCAGAATCATTGCATGTGTGTTCTTGTAATGACAAACCACATATGGATCAAACAATTTCATTGCATGTGTGTTCATTCCACAAACCACATATGGATCCACCAGAGTCATTGCATGTGTGTTCTTGCCACAAACCACACATGGATCCACCGGAGTCATTGCATGTGTGTTCTTCTCACAAACCAAATGGATCCACCAATGTCATTGCATGTGTGTTCTTTCCACAACCCACATATGGATCAACCAATGTCATTGCATGTGTGTTCTTTTCCACAAACCAGATATGGATCAACCAATGTCATTGCAAGTGTGTTCTTTCCACAAACCACATATGGATCCACCAGAGTTATTGCTTGTGTGTTCTTTTCACAAACCACATATGGATCAACCAATGTCAATGCATGTGTGTTCTTTTCACAAACCACATATAGATCCACCAATGCCATTGCATGTTTATTCTTTCCACAAACCACATATGTATCCACCAGAGTAATTGCACGTGTGTTCTTTTCACAAACCACATATGGATCAACCAATGTCATTGCATGTGTGTTCTTTTCACAAACCACACATGGATCCACCAGAGTCATTGCATGTATGTTCTTTCCACAAACCACACATGGATCCACTAGAGTCATTGCATGTGTGTTCTTCTCACAAACCACATGGATCCACCAATGTCATTGCATGTGTGTTCTTTCCACAACCCACATATGGATCAACTAGTGTCATTGCATGTGTGTTCTTTCCACAAACCACATATGGATCCACCAGAGTCATTGCATGTGTGTTCTTGTAATGACAGACCACATATGGATCCACCAGTGTCATTGCATGTGTGTTCTTCCCACAAACCACACATGGATCCACCAGAGTCATTGCATGTGTGTTCTTTTGACAAACCACATATGGATCTGCGAGAGTCATTGCATGTGTGTTCTTGTAATGACAAACCACATATGGATCAACCAATGTCATTGCATGTGTGTTATTTCCACAAACCACACATGGATCCACCAGAGTCATTGCATGTGTGTTATTCTCCTGAACTAGTACTAGAGTCATTGCTTGTGTGTTCTTTCCACAAACCACATATGGATTCACCAGAGTCATTGCATGTGTGTTCTTTTAATGACAAACCATATATGGATCCACCAGTGTCATTGCATGTGTGTTCTTTTCACAAACCACATATGGACCCACTAGAGTCATTGCATGTGTGTTCTTTCCACAAACCACATATGGACCCACCAGAGTCATTGCATGTGTGTTCTTGTAATGACAAACCACATATGGATCAAGCAATTTCATTGCATGTCTGTTCTTTCCACAAACCAAATCTGGATCCACCAGAGTCATTGCATGTGTGTTCTTTCCACAAACCACACATGGATCCACCAGAGTCATTGCATGTGTGTTCTTATCACAAACCACATGGATCCACCAATGTCATTGCATGTGTGTTCTTTCCACAACCCACATATGGAACAACCAATGTCATTGCATGTGTGTTCTTTTCCACAAACCACATATGGATCAACCAATGTCATTGCATGTGTGTTCTTTCCACAAACACATATGGATCCACCAGAGTTATTGCATGTGTGTTCTTTTCACAAACCACATATGGATCCACCGGAGTCATTGCATGTGTGTTCTTGTAATGACAAACCACATATGGATCAACCAATGGCATTGCATGTGTGTTCTTTTCATGAACCACATATGGATCAACCAGAGTCATTGCATGTTTGTTCTTTTCACAAACCACATATGCATCAACTAGAGTCATTGTATGTATGTTCTTTCCACAAACCACATATGGATCCACCAGAGTCATTGGATGTGTGTTCTTGTAATGACAAACCACATATGGATCAACCAATGACATTGCATGTGATTTCTTTCCACAAACCACATATGGATCCACCAGAGTCATTGCATGTGTGTTCTTTCCACAAACCACACATGGATCCACCAGAGTCATTGCATGTGTGTTCTTCTCACAAACCACATATGGATCCACCAATGTCATTGCATGTGTGTTTTTGTAATGACAAACCACATATGGATCAACCAATGACATTGCATGTGTGTTCTTTTCACAAACCACATATGGATCCACTAGAGTCATTACATGTGTGTTCTTTCCACAAACCACACATGGATCAACCAGAGTCATTGCATGTGTGTTCTTCTCACAAACAACATGGATCCACCAATGTCATTGCATGTGTGTTCTATCCACAACACACATATGGATCAACCAGTATCATTGCATGTGTGTTCTTTCCACAAACCACATATGGATCCACGAGTGTCATTTCATGTGTGTTGTTGTAATGACAAACCACATATGGATCCACTAGAGTCATTGCATGTGTGTTCTTTTCCACAACCCACATATGGATGAACCAATGTCATTGCATGTGTGTTCTTTCCACAAACCACATATGGATCCACCATAGTCATTGCATGTGTGTTCTTGTAATGACAAACCACATATGGATCCACGAGTGTCATTTCATGTGTGTTCTTTCCACAAACCACATATGGATCCACCAGACTCATTGCATGTCTGTTCTTGTAATGACAAACCACATATGGATCCACCGGTGTCATTGCAAGTGTGTTCTTTTCACAAACCACATATGGATCAACCAATGTCATTGCATGCATGTTCTTTCCACAAACCACATATGGATCCACCAATGCCATTGCATATGTGTTCTTTCCACAAACCACATATGTATCCACCAGAGTAATTGCATGTGTGTTCTTTTCACAAACCACAGATGGATCAACCAATGATATTTCATGTGTGTTCTTTTCACAAACCACACATGGATCCACCAGAGTCATTGCATGTATGTTCTTTCCATCAACCACACATGGATCCACCAGAGTCATTGCATGTGTGTTATTCTCCTGAACTAGCACTAGAGTCATTGCTTGTGTGTTCTTTCCACAAACCACATATGGACTCACCAGAGTCATTGCATGTGTGTTCTTTTAATGACAAATCATATATGGATCCACCAGTGTCATTGCATGTGTGTTCTTTTCACAAACCACATATGGACCCACTAGAGTCATTGCATGTGTTCTTTCCACAAACCACATATGGACCCACCAGAGTCATTGCATGTGTGTTCTTGTAATGACAAACCACATATGGATCAAGAAATTTCATTGCATGTCTGTTCTTTCCACAAACCAAATCTGGATCCACCAGAGTCATTGCATGTGTGTTCTTTCCACAAACCACACATGGATCCACCAGAGTCATTGCATGTGTGTTCTTCTCACAAACCACATGGATCCACCAAAGTCATTGCATGTGTGTTCTTTCCACAACCCACATATGGATCAACCAATGTCATTGCATGAGTGTTCTTTCCACAACCCTCATGAGGATCAACCAATGTCATTGCATGTGTGTTATTTCCACAACCCACATCAGGATCAACCAATGTCGTTGCATGTCTGTTTTTTCCACAAACCAAATCTGGATCCACCAGAGTCATTGCATGTGTGTTCTTTCCACAAACCACACATGGATCCACCAGAGTCATTGCATGTGTGTTCTTCTCACAAACCACCTGGATCCACCAATGTCATTGCATGTGTGTTCTTTCCACAACCCACATATGGATCAACCAATGTCATTGCATGTGTGTTCTTTTCCACAAACCACATATGGATCAACCAATGTCATTGCATGTGTGTTCTTTCCACAAACCACATATGGATCCACCAGAGTTATTGCATGTGTGTTCTTTTCACAAACCACATATGGATCAACCAATGTCATTGCATGTATGTTCTTTCCACAAACCACATATAGATCCACCAATGCCATTGCGTGTTTATTGTTTCCACAAACCACATATGTAACCACCAGAGTAATTGCACGTGTGTTCTTTTCACAAACCACATATGGATCAACCAATGTCATTGCATGTGTGTTCCTTTCACAAACCACACATGGATCCACTAGAGTCATAGCATGTATGTTCTTCTCACAAACCACATGGATCCACCAATGTCATTGCATGGGTGTTCTTTCCACAACGCACATATGGATCAACTAGAGTCATTGCATGTGTGTTCTTTCCACAAACCACATATGGATCCACCAGAGTCATTGCATGTGTGTTCTTGTAATGATAAACCACATATGGATCCACCAGTGTCATTGCATGAGTGTTCTTCCCACAAACCACACATGGATCCACGAGAGTCATTGCATATGTGTTCTTTCCACAAACAACATATGGATCCACGAGAGTCATTGCATGTGTGTTCTTGTAATGACAAACCACATATGGATCAACCAATGTCATTGCATGTGTGTTCTTTTCATGAACCACATATGTATCAACCAAAGTCATTACATGTTTGTTCTTTTCACAAACCACATATGGATCCACTAGATTCATTGCATGTATGTTCCTCTCACAAACCACACATGGATCCACCAGAGTCATTGGATGTGTGTTCTTTTCATGAACCACATATGGATCCACCAGAGTCATTGCATGTGTGTTCTTTCCACAACCGACATATGGATTCACCAGAGTCATTAGATGTGTGTTCTTTCCACAAACCACACATGGATCCACCAGAGTCATTGCATGTGTGTTCGATCCACAACCCACATATGGATCAACCAATGTTATTGCATGTGTGTTCTTTCCACAAACCACATATGTATCAACCAAAGTCATTGCATGTTTGTTCTTTTCACAAACCACATATGGATCCACTAGATTCATTGCATGTATGTTCCTCTCACAAACCACACATGGATCCACCAGAGTCATTGCATGTGTGTTCTTTTCATAAACCACAGATGGATCCACCAGAGTCATTGCATGTGTGTTCTTTCCACAAACCACACATGGATCCGCCAGAGTCATTGCATGTGTGTTCTTCTCATAAAGAACATGGATCCACCAATGTCATTGCATGTGTGTTCCATCCACAACCCACATATGGATCAACCAATGTCATTGCATGTGTGTTCTTTCCACAAACCACATATGGATCCACCGGAGTCATTGCATGTGTGTTCTTGTAATGACAAACCACATATGGATCAACCAATGGCATTGCATGTGTGTTCTTTTCATGAACCACATATGGATCAACCAGAGTCATTGCATGTTTGTTCTTTTCACAAACCACATATGCATCAACTAGAGTCATTGCATGTATGTTCTTTCCACAAACCACATATGGATCTACCAGAGTCATTGGATGTGTGTTCTTGTAATGACAAACCACATATGGATCAACCAATGACATTGCATGTGATTTCTTTCCACAAACCACATATGGATCCACCAGAGTCATTGCATGTGTGTTCTTTCCACAAACCACACATGGATCCACCAGAGTCATTGCATGTGTGTTCTTCTCACAAACCACATATGGATCCACCAATGTCATTGCATGTGTGTTTTTGTAATGACAAACCACATATGGATCAACCAATGACATTGCATGTGTGTTCTTTCCACAAACCACATATGGATCCACCAGAGTCATTACATGTGTGTTCTTTCCACAAACCACACATGGATCAACCAGAGTCATTGCATGTGTGTTCTTCTCACAAACCACTTGGATCCGCCAATGTCATTGCATGTGTGTTCTATCCACAACACACATATGGATCAACCAGTGTCATTGCATGTGTGTTCTTTCCACAAACCACATATGGATCCACCGGAGTCATTGCATGTGTGTTCTTGTAATGACAAACCACATATGGATCCACTAGAGTCATTGCATGTGTGTTCTTTTCCACAACCCACATATGGATGAACCAATGTCATTGCATGTGTGTTCTTTCCACAAACCACATATGGACCCACCATAGTCATTGCATCTGTGTTCTTGTAATGACAAACCACATATGGATCCACGAGTGTCATTGCATGTGTGTTCTTTCCACAAACCACATATGGATCCACCAGAGTCATTGCATGTGTGTTCTTGTAATGACAAACCACATATGGATCCACCGGTGTCATTGCAAGTGTGTTCTTTTCATAAACCACATATGGATCAACCAATGTCATTGCATGCATGTTCTTTCCACAAACCACATATGGATCCACCAATGCCATTGCATGTGTGTTCTTTCCACAAACCACATATGTATCCACCAGAGTAATTGCATGTGTGTTATTTTCACAAACCACATATGGATCAACCAATGATATTTCATGTGTGTTCTTTTCACAAACCACACATGGATCCACCATAGTCATTGCATGTATGTTCTTTCCACAAACCACACATGGATCCACCAGAGTCATTGCATGTGTGTTATTATCCTGAAATAGCACTAGAGTCATTGCTTGAGTGTTCTTTCCATAGACCACATATGGATCCACCAGAGTCATTGCATGTGTGTTCTTGTAATGACAAACCACATATGGATCAACCAGTGTCATTGCATGTGTGTTCTTTTCACAAACCACATATGGACCCACTAGAGTCATTGCATGTGTGTTCTTTCCACAAACCACATATGGATCCACCAGAATCATTGCATGTGTGTTCTTGTAATGACAAACCACATATGGATCAAACAATTTCATTGCATGTGTGTTCATTCCACAAACCACATATGGATCCACCAGTCATTGCATGTGTGTTCTTGCCACAAACCACACATGGATCCACCGGAGTCATTGCATGTGTGTTCTTCTCACAAACCAAATGGATCCACCAATGTCATTGCATGTGTGTTCTTTCCACAACCCACATATGGATCAACCAATGTCATTGCATGTGTGTTCTTTTCCACAAACCAGATATGGATCAACCAATGTCATTGCAAGTGTGTTCTTTCCACAAACCACATATGGATCCACCAGAGTTATTGCTTGTGTGTTCTTTTCACAAACCACATATGGATCAACCAATGTCAATGCATGTGTGTTCTTTTCACAAACCACATATAGATCCACCAATGCCATTGCATGTTTATTCTTTCCACAAACCACATATGTATCCACCAGTAATTGCACGTGTGTTCTTTTCACAAACCACATATGGATCAACCAATGTCATTGCATGTGTGTTCTTTTCACAAACCACACATGGATCCACCAGAGTCATTGCATGTATGTTCTTTCCACAAACCACACATGGATCCACTAGAGTCATTGCATGTGTGTTCTTCTCACAAACCACATGGATCCACCAATGTCATTGCATGTGTGTTCTTTCCACAACCCACATATGGATCAACTAGTGTCATTGCATGTGTGTTCTTTCCACAAACCACATATGGATCCACCAGAGTCATTGCATGTGTGTTCTTGTAATGACAGACCACATATGGATCCACCAGTGTCATTGCATGTGTGTTCTTCCCACAAACCACACATGGATCCACCAGAGTCATTGCATGTGTGTTCTTTTGACAAACCACATATGGATCCACGAGAGTCATTGCATGTGTGTTCTTGTAATGACAAACCACATATGGATCAACCAATGTCATTGCATGTGTGTTATTTCCACAAACCACACATGGATCCACCAGAGTCATTGCATGTGTGTTATTCTCCTGAACTAGTACTAGAGTCATTGCTTGTGTGTTCTTTCCACAAACCACATATGGATTCACCAGAGTCATTGCATGTGTGTTCTTTTAATGACAAACCATATATGGATCCACCAGTGTCATTGCATGTGTGTTCTTTTCACAAACCACATATGGACCCACTAGAGTCATTGCATGTGTGTTCTTTCCACAAACCACATATGGACCCACCAGAGTCATTGCATGTGTGTTCTTGTAATGACAAACCACATATGGATCAAGCAATTTCATTGCATGTCTGTTCTTTCCACAAACCAAATCTGGATCCACCAGAGTCATTGCATGTGTGTTCTTTCCACAAACCACACATGGATCCACCAGAGTCATTGCATGTGTGTTCTTATCACAAACCACATGGATCCACCAATGTCATTGCATGTGTGTTCTTTCCACAACCCACATATGGAACAACCAATGTCATTGCATGTGTGTTCTTTTCCACAAACCACATATGGATCAACCAATGTCATTGCATGTGTGTTCTTTCCACAAACACATATGGATCCACCAGAGTTATTGCATGTGTGTTCTTTTCACAAACCACATATGGATCCACCGGAGTCATTGCATGTGTGTTCTTGTAATGACAAACCACATATGGATCAACCAATGGCATTGCATGTGTGTTCTTTTCATGAACCACATATGGATCAACCAGAGTCATTGCATGTTTGTTCTTTTCACAAACCACATATGCATCAACTAGAGTCATTGTATGTATGTTCTTTCCACAAACCACATATGGATCCACCAGCCTCATTGGATGTGTGTTCTTGTAATGACAAACCACATATGGATCAACCAATGACATTGCATGTGATTTCTTTCCACAAACCACATATGGATCCACCAGAGTCATTGCATGTGTGTTCTTTCCACAAACCACACATGGATCCACCAGAGTCATTGCATGTGTGTTCTTCTCACAAACCACATATGGATCCACCAATGTCATTGCATGTGTGTTTTTGTAATGACAAACCACATATGGATCAACCAATGACATTGCATGTGTGTTCTTTTCACAAACCACATATGGATCCACTAGAGTCATTACATGTGTGTTCTTTCCACAAACCACACATGGATCAACCAGAGTCATTGCATGTGTGTTCTTCTCACAAACAACATGGATCCACCAATGTCATTGCATGTGTGTTCTATCCACAACACACATATGGATCAACCAGTATCATTGCATGTGTGTTCTTTCCACAAACCACATATGGATCCACCGGAGTCATTGCATGTGTGTTCTTGTAATGACAAACCACATATGGATCCACTAGAGTCATTGCATGTGTGTTCTTTTCCACAACCCACATATGGATGAACCAATGTCATTGCATGTGTGTTCTTTCCACAAACCACATATGGATCCACCATAGTCATTGCATGTGTGTTCTTGTAATGACAAACCACATATGGATCCACGAGTGTCATTTCATGTGTGTTCTTTCCACAAACCACATATGGATCCACCAGACTCATTGCATGTCTGTTCTTGTAATGACAAACCACATATGGATCCACCGGTGTCATTGCAAGTGTGTTCTTTTCACAAACCACATATGGATCAACCAATGTCATTGCATGCATGTTCTTTCCACAAACCACATATGGATCCACCAATGCCATTGCATATGTGTTCTTTCCACAAACCACATATGTATCCACCAGAGTAATTGCATGTGTGTTCTTTTCACAAACCACAGATGGATCAACCAATGATATTTCATGTGTGTTCTTTTCACAAACCACACATGGATCCACCAGAGTCATTGCATGTATGTTCTTTCCATCAACCACACATGGATCCACCAGAGTCATTGCATGTGTGTTATTCTCCTGAACTAGCACTAGAGTCATTGCTTGTGTGTTCTTTCCACAAACCACATATGGACTCACCAGAGTCATTGCATGTGTGTTCTTTTAATGACAAATCATATATGGATCCACCAGTGTCATTGCATGTGTGTTCTTTTCACAAACCACATATGGACCCACTAGAGTCATTGCATGTGTGTTCTTTCCACAAACCACATATGGACCCACCAGAGTCATTGCATGTGTGTTCTTGTAATGACAAACCACATATGGATCAAGAAATTTCATTGCATGTCTGTTCTTTCCACAAACCAAATCTGGATCCACCAGAGTCATTGCATGTGTGTTCTTTCCACAAACCACACATGGATCCACCAGAGTCATTGCATGTGTGTTCTTCTCACAAACCACATGGATCCACCAATGTCATTGCATGTGTGTTCTTTCCACAACCCACATATGGATCAACCAATGTCATTGCATGTGTGTTCTTTTCCACAAACCACATATGGATCAACCAATGTCATTGCATGTGTGTTCTTTTCCACAAACCACATATGGATCAACCAATGTCATTGCATGTCTGTTCTTTCCACAAACCAAATCTGGATCCACCAGAGTCATTGCATGTGTGTTCTTTCCACAAACCACACATGGATCCACCAGAGTCATTGCATGTGTGTTCTTCTCACAAACCACCTGGATCCACCAATGTCATTGCATGTGTGTTCTTTCCACAACCCACATATGGATCAACCAATGTCATTGCATGTGTGTTCTTTTCCACAAACCACATATGGATCAACCAATGTCATTGCATGTGTGTTCTTTCCACAAACCACATATGGATCCACCAGAGTTATTGCATGTGTGTTCTTTTCACAAACCACATATGGATCAACCAATGTCATTGCATGTATGTTCTTTCCACAAACCACATATAGATCCACCAATGCCATTGCGTGTTTATTGTTTCCACAAACCACATATGTAACCACCAGAGTAATTGCACGTGTGTTCTTTTCACAAACCACATCTGGAACAACCAATGTCATTGCATGTGTGTTCCTTTCACAAACCACACATGGATCCACTAGAGTCATAGCATGTATGTTCTTCTCACAAACCACATGGATCCACCAATGTCATTGCATGGGTGTTCTTTCCACAACGCACATATGGATCAACTAGAGTCATTGCATGTGTGTTCTTTCCACAAACCACATATGGATCAACCAATGTCATTGCATGTGTGTTCTTGTAATGATAAACCACATATGGATCCACCAGTGTCATTGCATGAGTGTTCTTCCCACAAACCACACATGGATCCACGAGAGTCATTGCATATGTGTTCTTTCCACAAACAACATATGGATCCACGAGAGTCATTGCATGTGTGTTCTTGTAATGACAAACCACATATGGATCAACCAATGTCATTGCATGTGTGTTCTTTTCATGAACCACATATGTATCAACCAAAGTCATTACATGTTTGTTCTTTTCACAAACCACATATGGATCCAATAGATTCATTGCATGTATGTTCCTCTCACAAACCACACATGGATCCACCAGAGTCATTGGATGTGTGTTCTTTTCATGAACCACATATGGATCCACCAGAGTCATTGCATGTGTGTTCTTTCCACAACCGACATATGGATTCACCAGAGTCATTAGATGTGTGTTCTTTCCACAAACCACACATGGATCCACCAGAGTCATTGCATGTGTGTTCGATCCACAACCCACATATGGATCAACCAATGTTATTGCATGTGTGTTCTTTCCACAAACCACATATGTATCAACCAAAGTCATTGCATGTTTGTTCTTTTCACAAACCACATATGGATCCACTAGATTCATTGCATGTATGTTCCTCTCACAAACCACACATGGATCCACCAGAGTCATTGCATGTGTGTTCTTTTCATAAACCACAGATGGATCCACCAGAGTCATTGCATGTGTGTTCTTTCCACAAACCACACATGGATCCACCAGAGTCATTGCATGTGTGTTCTTCTCATAAAGAACATGGATCCACCAATGTCATTGCATGTGTGTTCCATCCACAACCCACATATGGATCAACCAATGTCATTGCATGTGTGTTCTTTCCACAAACCACATATGGATCCACCGGAGTCATTGCATGTGTGTTCTTGTAATGACAAACCACATATGGATCAACCAATGGCATTGCATGTGTGTTCTTTTCATGAACCACATATGGATCAACCAGAGTCATTGCATGTTTGTTCTTTTCACAAACCACATATGCATCAACTAGAGTCATTGCATGTATGTTCTTTCCACAAACCACATATGGATCTACCAGAGTCATTGGATGTGTGTTCTTGTAATGACAAACCACATATGGATCAACCAATGACATTGCATGTGATTTCTTTCCACAAACCACATATGGATCCACCAGAGTCATTGCATGTGTGTTCTTTCCACAAACCACACATGGATCCACCAGAGGCATTGCATGTGTGTTCTTCTCACAAACCACATATGGATCCACCAATGTCATTGCATGTGTGTTTTTGTAATGACAAACCACATATGGATCAACCAATGACATTGCATGTGTGTTCTTTCCACAAACCACATATGGATCCACCAGAGTCATTACATGTGTGTTCTTTCCACAAACCACACATGGATCAACCAGTCATTGCATGTGTGTTCTTCTCACAAACCACTTGGATCCGCCAATGTCATTGCATGTGTGTTCTATCCACAACACACATATGGATCAACCAGTGTCATTGCATGTGTGTTCTTTCCACAAACCACATATGGATCCACCGGAGTCATTGCATGTGTGTTCTTGTAATGACAAACCACATATGGATCCACTAGAGTCATTGCATGTGTGTTCTTTTCCACAACCCACATATGGATGAACCAATGTCATTGCATGTGTTTTCTTTCCACAAACCACATATGGACCCACCATAGTCATTGCATCTGTGTTCTTGTAATGACAAACCACATATGGATCCACGAGTGTCATTGCATGTGTGTTCTTTCCACAAATCACATATGGATCCACCAGAGTCATTGCATGTGTGTTCTTGTAATGACAAACCACATATGGATCCACCGGTGTCATTGCAAGTGTGTTCTTTTCATAAACCACATATGGATCAACCAATGTCATTGCATGCATGTTCTTTCCACAAACCACATATGGATCCACCAATGCCATTGCATGTGTGTTCTTTCCACAAACCACATATGTATCCACCAGAGTAATTGCATGTGTGTTATTTTCACAAACCACATATGGATCAACCAACGATATTTCATGTGTGGTCTTTTCACAAACCACACACGGATCCACCATAGTCATTGCATGTATGTTCTTTCCACAAACCACACATGGATCCACCAGAGTCATTGCATGTGTGTTATTATCCTGAAATAGCACTAGAGTCATTGCTTGAGTGTTCTTTCCACAGACCACATATGGATCCACCAGAGTCATTGCATGTGTGTTCTTGTAATGACAAACCACATATGGATCAACCAGTGTCATTGCATGTGTGTTCTTTTCACAAACCACATATGGACCCACTAGAGTCATTGCATCTGTGTTCTTTCCACAAACCACATATGGATCCACCAGAATCATTGGATGTGTGTTCTTGTAATGACAAACCACATATGGATCAAACAATTTCATTGCATGTGTGTTCATTCCACAAACCACATATGGATCCACCAGAGTCATTGCATGTGTGTTCTTGCCACAAACCACACATGGATCCACCGGAGTCATTGCATGTGTGTTCTTCTCACAAACCAAATGGATCCACCAATGTCATTGCATGTGTGTTCTTTCCACAACCCACATATGGATCAACCAATGTCATTGCATGTGTGTTCTTTTCCACAAACCAGATATGGATCAACCAATGTCATTGCAAGTGTGTTCTTTCCACAAACCACATATGGATCCACCAGAGTTATTGCTTGTGTGTTCTTTTCACAAACCACATATGGATCAACCAATGTCAATGCATGTGTGTTCTTTTCACAAACCACATATAGATCCACCAATGCCATTGCATGTTTATTCTTTCCATAAACCACATATGTATCCACCAGAGTAATTGCACGTGTGTTCTTTTCACAAACCACATATGGATCAACCAATGTCATTGCATGTGTGTTCTTTTCACAAACCACACATGTATCCACCAGAGTCATTGCATGTATGTTCTTTCCACAAACCACACATGGATCCACTAGAGTCATTGCATGTGTGTTCTTCTCACAAACCACATGGATCCACCAATGTCATTGCATGTGTGTTCTTTCCACAACCCACATATGGATCAACTAGTGTCATTGCATGTGTGTTCTTTCCACAAACCACATATGGATCCACCAGAGTCATTGCATGTGTGTTCTTGTAATGACAGACCACATATGGATCCACCAGTGTCATTGCATGTGTGTTCTTCCCACAAACCACACATGGATCCACCAGAGTCATTGCATGTGTGTTCTTTTGACAAACCACATATGGATCTGCGAGAGTCATTGCATGTGTGTTCTTGTAATGACAAACCACATATGGATCAACCAATGTCATTGCATGTGTGTTATTTTCATGAACCACGTATGTATTAACCAAAGTCATTGCATGTTTGTTCTTTTCACAAACCACATATGGATCCACTAGATTCATTGCATGTATGTTCTTCTCTCAAACCACACATGGATCCTGTAGCATCCCATATGTCTAACATCTGTAATGCTACATGGTCTATTAATAAAATGCTACTTCCTACATATAATTGTTGCATCATAATTATATCATGCTCATGTCATCATGCCACCTTG
This sequence comes from Avena insularis, assembly GCA_023614405.1. Lineage (NCBI taxonomy): Eukaryota > Viridiplantae > Streptophyta > Magnoliopsida > Poales > Poaceae > Avena > Avena insularis. The sequence goes on from CM042696.1 coordinate 427,224,524, forward strand.
CATTTGAGCATCATATAAAACCCTTTTCATTTGGTTCTTATCTCATATGCACTATTAATTGTATTTCCCTCTTGATACATTGCACTTGGTTCTTACTAAATCCTATTGGGCTTTTGATATATGTTAAATGCCCAAGTTGAGTTGAGGGCATGTCTTGTACTTCCCCTTCCAGCCACTAACTTGCCATACACTCTCCTTCGATATCATCTATTTTCCACCATGATACATGTATGTGGCCTTTTGTGTTAGTATTTTAAAACCAAGCCACATAAATGTGTATGGATCCAAATCTACTTATCTCATACACTCATACATAGGTGATATGTCTCACCACCTTAATACATCATGCATGAATGGATGTAATCTTGCATGTCTCATGCAAATAAAACCCTCCACCTCCCCTTTAACCTCAATCTTTTATTTTGGGTGTGGTGTCCATTCTACCTTGTTTTCCATCTCTATTTATTCAATTCTAGTGCTTGCCTTTCTCAAATATTCATATGTGCCTGTGGCCTACATTTTATTCAAATCTAGTGCTACATGCAATATAGCCCCTAATCACATGTGATATCAATGCCACTAGTGACCTCTCTTTTATTCAGATTCTTTTGCACTTGTTTGTTTGCTCAAATTTTTGATCAAATTCTTTATCTACACTCCATCTACCAAGTTTTTCCTACCTAATCTAACTATCTAAATAAAGACTCCATCTCTAATATTTATTTTTGTCTCTTGATCTCTACTTAAATCTTTGACACTAAATCCGTCTAAATTTTTGTCTAAAGCTAGCCCCATCTAGTCTAGTTTGGACTATATAAAAACTCTAATCCCCTTCTTCTTTATACACATACACACCTTACCTCTCACCTAGCTAAAACCCTAACTGTGCATCTACCTCATATACTAGCTAGCTAATCTCTCTCCCTCTCTAATCCAACCTTGCCTATCCTCACCGTGACCATGCATGTGTGCATACATGTGAAACCTCTCTCTTACTCAACCACCGATGCCCATCTTTAGCCTAAACCAAACCCACCTAGCTAGCCTAAATAGTCTTCCTGGAGCACTTCGATCAACACCAATTGAAACCGGACCTCCCCTCTCCTGTTGTCCCTGCACCAGACCGCTGCTCGCGCGCCTCTCCCTCTCTTTCTCTCGGTCGAACCAAACCAGCTGGCCGGGTCCTGTTTTCTTCCTGGACGCAGCACGTGAGCGAGCAGCCAGCCGAGCGCCTGCCTCCTCTCGTCCTCTCCTCTGCATAAAGCAGCAGCAGAAGGGCAACCTTGCCTCATCCTTCCCAACCACTCCCGTATCGAAATCTGGGAGGACGCCCCTCAGCAAGCAAACCACGCCAAGACGCTCTCTGCTGCAAGGGACGCTCGCCACCGGCCGCGTCCACCGTCGCCGCCGTCCTGTGAGACCTTGTCTCCGCCTGCATCGGCCTCCTTCGACCACACCCCGGTGAGCAACTGACCGTCTCGTCCCTCGCTGGCTCGTTTTGCTTCTCGTCGATGCCGTCCATCTCCGCTGTAGTCGCCAGAGCACGCTCGCCGCTCACCGCGCCGGACGCACAGCAGCAGTAGCAACCACCGCACGCACGTTCGTGACTGCCGGCCTCCGTTTTACGTCGACCTAGCCCCGCCTCGACGTCGCCACCCCGACCCTCTTCCTCCCTGTACGCCCCCGGAGCTACAACGTCGCCACCACACCCAGGTTCGCCGTGGCGTTCGCGACGCGCCGTGCTTGCACCAGCAGCCCGCATGCAGCAGCAGTTCGGCAGTAGAGCGACCACCTTCGCCAGTAACTCCCGGATATCTGCATCTCCGGCGCCGTGCTTCATGCGCCGTCGAAGCAGGTTGTTTCAGCTCCCCGTAGGAGAAAACCCCGCCCCGATCTGTGCCCGGAGCCGCTCGGAAACGACCTCGCAATCTCAGCGTTTCCTCTGCAAACTGTCGGAGTCGTCAGTTTAGTCAACGCCAGCTAGCTACACCTCTGTTTCCGTCCATATTCCGTCGCCCCTGTATCTAGTCCGGCGAATTTTCCTGAACGAGAAACGATATAGGATGTCCCCTCTCTTCACAGGACCAAAACTTACTTGAAACCGTTTCCTGTAACGCCCGGAATCATCCACGAGAGATCGAAGAATTTTCACTGTCCAGCGCGACCCAGTTTTTGCTGCGTGATTCCTCTCTGTTCACATCAAGGTCCTGTCTAGAGCACCTCAACCCTGGCGCCAGTTTTTGCTTGAACCTTTTACCGTTTGTGTCCTCTACATGCTTCTAAAAGCGCGCCCGTTTTGGTGCCTTGTCGTGCTCGCAGTCCTGGTCGCGAGATCGCACCGCCGCACCGCGTCTCTGTCAGTTTCAGTCGCGAGGTTGTGCTGTTTCTTCAGAGAGATAGCTTCTGGAGATCTGCGAGTCCCTTCCTGACAACAAACGCAGCTCAGTTCGGTGGCTTTGTCCACCCATCAATCGGAGCCGTGATCCTTTTTGTCCTAAGTTCAATCCCCACAAATGGCACTTTAAAATTTGTTTCTCTTTTAAGCCTGTTTTCCTTTTTCAGAAAATCATTAAAATGACTTATTGCATATATTCAACAACTTTTAAATGGTAATTTCTTTTACAACATGTAATATATGTTTTGAATCAGAAAATGTGAGGATTTCAAATCTTCCATCCAATTTAATGTTTGGCTAATTTAAATTTTCGAAATTGTTTAATTGCAATAAAAATGCCTTTTCTTAATTAATTAATAACTTTAATTCTATAACTCCAAATCTGACAAATAATATGTCTAAATCGATCAACGTGACGAGCCCGTTCTAACTATGCATTCCATGTTCTGAATTGCAGCATGCATCATATCAATATTAAAAATCAGAACTGTTTATGGCAATAAAACTTGACTAAAACTTAATAAAATGCTTTATTCTTGTACCCCACACCTCATCCATGCCATGCTACATTATTGCCATGTAATTTGTGCATCATTCATCATGGCATGCTTGTTTTCTTGTCGCATTTTATTTATATGCTTGTGCACTTTATTTATGTTGGCCCTTGTTTGTTTGGTTCTTCTTTCGAATAGACGAAGGTGGGAAATATCAGAATCCTGAGTACTACCCAGATCCGTCTCTCGCTTCAACTGAGCTGCCAGGCAAGCACTACCACATGCTTGCATACATATAGTACCTATTGCCTCTATCTTATTCTTGCATCATTGAGTCACGATTGCATTAAATTGAATCCCAAGTACTGCATAGCCTTTACTTTTAAACCCCGCCGAAGCTTGTTCCTCCATCCTATGAGCCATTACTACAGGAGTTGTTTGAGCCATGCGAGTCGTAGAACAGCATGTGTAGGGTATGTGAGAGTCTGATGGATAACGAGGTACCTAAACAACTTAACCTGAGTAGTATGGGATAACTAATGAAAGAGGCACCGGTGGGCAATATCTGTTATTTAGTTTTTCATGCTCACTTGTGTCCCGTAGGACCCCGAGTACTTGATTCCCGTTCCTTGCCTATTCGCACTATCCACATCCGGGAGGCCTTATGGACCAACCTGAGCCAGAGCTTGATTCATTTCTATTTCTTGGGGCCACAAACTAGTTTGGAGTTTTATTTTACTATCATGTACTTATGCCATGTTTTACCGCTTTATTTAAGATTGTGCGTGGAGCACCTGTACTGTTTTGGATCGCGCCATGTTTTCGCGGTATCGACAAGCCTATTCACACTTTCGGGTTCCCAGTCGTTTAGCCGCTGCCGCAAACCACAGGTCTTCTCGAGCTGCCAACCGTTATGGGGTAGCTTAGTGGGGTGGCCCCCTGAAATATTTTATGAATCCTGTGATAGCTTTGTCGTGAATGCCTCGTTGGGTTTTGAGTTGGTTTTTCCGAGGTTGATTGAGTGTGTGTTTCTATTTGTGCACCCCTGCAGGGTAAATCTTTCTGAAAACCGTGTCCGCGGTTATGGACGACTTGGAGCACAGTTTCTCGACCATAGACAAGTACAACTAAAGTACAGCTTTTAATTTGACTAAATACCTGACTAGTAAATAGTGTAATACTCATGGAATGGTTAATAAAACTGCCAACGGATGGGGTGCTCGTCCGCTTTCTCGTTGGTAAGCGAGAAGGAGGATGGATATGTTATTTTATACTCTTATAACTGTTGTTCCTAATTAATGGACATCCGTCTATCATTGGTTAGGCGGATGGTTAGTGAGTATCTATAGACTTGTTAGTTATTATCTTTTGCTGCAATTGCGTCACCCCAGGTATATGTCCCCTTTAGAGGCATAAAGACTTGCTGAGTACCCCTAGGGTCTCACGCGATAAATTGTTTGATTCAGATGAACAGGTGTATACGCTAGATGGATACTGGGTGGAGGAGACAGATGATGTTGGCAACGATCACTCGGTGTAGAGATTCTAGGGATGGGGATCCGCGAGATGTGTGGGCGGGATGTTCTTACTTATGTGGCATCTTATGCCGATTTGCTTCTTATCCGTACTCGGATCTTGTTTCCCGCTTCCGCTTGATACTCTGATGTTTGATGTATGAGGAGCTATCCTACACTATTATCTCTATCTAGGATATTTGGATCTTGCCGTATGGCGTTGCAATATTTCTATTTCTTTTAGATGGTATGGCTCTGAGAACTGTTGTAAGGTAGCTTGCATACATACTCACTTGTGTATGTATTTGATCTCTTCGCCTATTGCCTACGCCGCTCGCTCTTGTCCCGATGTCTTGGAAGTGGTTAGGACGGCCGACGGGTCTACACGTGGGTGGCCCCTGGGCCCCCGCTGTACTATTTTAACCACGGTTCATCCAGGCTTGAACTTAGAGCGTAGGGTCCGAGGTAGTTACAATTGGTATCAGAGCCATCCCGCCCTTCAGGGTCTCAGCCAAATGGTCGTTGTCAGTCTAGCAAATCTTTTAGTAGTTATGTATACTAGGGAAAAACAATACGTGAGAGTAGGACTGCTTCCATTTTTCTTCTTACCCACCCACCCACCCTTTTTCTGGTAAGGAAGTGTAACGTTTTCAATTCTCTTCTAAAATTCAAACTAGGATTCACGTGTTCGGGGTTCCGTAGTACCATAGGTTGTGTGTGTGTGTGTAATTCCTTGTCTATCTGTTGCATCCAATTGTTGTCACTATCTGCCTTTTGGTTATCAACTGTTGGTACATTCCATACCGACAGGCTTTTGTAAACCGACACGATCTATCTGATTCGTTATAAACCGACGCCATCTGTTTTACTCTTTGTTATCCGACGCTATCTTGTTTGGGGTGTTTGTTTCCATAGTTGCTAATCTTTAGGTTCATCTTAAGAAGGAAAAAAGTTGGGATATGTGTTTTACTTATTCATGTGCGGAGTAATGATTTGAGTGCGGGATGGAGTCGCGACCATACCACTACTTTTATCATTCGCTCTTGTATATTGAATTGGTAGAGTTACTAATCTTGATTCGTTAAGTGGTTTTGCGCATATAGTGGTATTTTAATGCCGAAATTTGCGGAAAATTTTTCTTTGATAGCTTTGTGTACCACACTCCTTGTTCAATGTAATGCGATATGCTTAATATCTTCTAGGTGCTTTGAACTTTGTTGATATTTTAATATCATCCTAGTGATTTGTATCCTTTAATCTTGGTTAATTCCATTTTGGTACTATTTTGGATTATTATTCTTCTCCATTATGGTACTGACTTGAGTTTTATATCAATCCTAGGATGGCACCACCACGCCACAATGAGGAGGACATACCACCTGAACTGGGGGCTGCGTTGGCAAGTATTGCTAATGCCTTGGGAGCAATGCAGCAGAACCAGCAACGATTTGAAGAGAGTGTCAGGAGGAATGAGTTTGTTCCGCTACCTCCACGTCCCAAGTGAGGAGACATCAAGAGCTTTCTGAAGTTTAACCCGTACCACTTTGAGGTGTCTGATCAGCCACTAGATGCTGATGATTGGTTACGTGAGATGTCAAGGTTGCTGATGACTGCTGATGTTCCTGAGCAAGAATGGGTAAAATGTGCCACTCACCTTCTGGAGGGAGACGCAGCTCTGTGGTGGGAGAATTACCTAAAGGCAAACCACTCTGGTTTTCAGCCTACTTGGGAGCAGTTCACTGGGGCTTTCAAAGAGCAATATCTGTCAGAAATTGTCATGGAAAGGATGAAGGAAGTGTTTCTCAACCTCAAGCAGGGCAATGACAATGACAATGTCAATACCTATATCAGAAACTTCATGAATCTTTCTCGGTATGGTGGCGATGAGATCTCTGATGACAAGAAGAAGCAAAAGAGGTTTAGGCAAGGGCACAATGCATCTATCAAATATGTAATCACTCATGCAAGGCCGGGGTCTTTTCTAGAACTCCAACATACAACTCTAGAGGAAGAAGCAAGCAGGCAAGTGTTTGAGGAGTCCAAGAAACACAGCCGTGACGCAGCAAGCTCTTCAGCTATGACAACTCCTTCTAAGCGCCGCATGTGGGTTCCTAATACCGCACCGCCGCTCCCGGCTCCACCAAGACCTTCAAGCTACGCGGCAAGGCCACCAAACTCCTTCACCGTGGCTCCTAGGGGCTACAACCACAACTACCCTGGAGCACCTGGCGGAGTCCCTGGCTATGCTGCTCCACGTCCACCTGGTGCTTGTTACACTTGTGGGAACACTGGGCATCAACACTGGAGTTGTCCCATGAACAACAAAGCTCTTCCTCCACCACCTCCAAGGCCTGCAGCAAGTTCTTCTATGGTTCGTGCACCTCCACCTCGGGCTCTCAACATCAACACTAAGCCCGGGTCCACTGTTGCTCGTGCCAACTATGTCAACGTCGCTCAAGCTGAGCATGCACCTGGAGTTGTGATGGGTATGCTTCCTGTTAACTCAGTTCCTGCATGAGTTTTATTTGATTACGGTGCATCACATTCATTCGTGTCATACAAGTTTGCGGAGAGTAATGGGTTACCTTCTGATGCTTTACCAACTCGCCTCATGGTGCAATCTCCTGGATCAAACATGAAGGCTTCTAAAATCAGCCACGGCAATCAAATTGAGATTGGTGGTTCTTCGTTCCCGGCTTCCTTAATCATTCTAGGCAATTCTGACATTGATGTTATCTTGGGCATGGATTGGTTAACAGCAAATGCAGCTGTGATTGATTGTGCTGAACGCTCGGTTTCTCTGAAAATTCCTGAAGGCCATATAGTCTATTCTCCAAGTCTGACTCCAGCAATTCAGCTTTTCTCTTTGGCGGCTCTGAATGATGATACTATGGATGCTATTGAGAGTGTTCCGGTGGTCTGTCAGTTCCCAGATGTTTTTCCTGAAGAGTTACCAGGTATGCCTCCTGATCGAGAGGTCGAGTTTGTGATTGAGCTTGAACCTGGAACTGCTCCTATCGCCAAGCGGCCTTATAAAATGGGTCCTGCAGAATTGGCTGAACTCAAATGTCAGCTTGATGAACAAGAGAAGTTGGGTTTCATTCAGCACAGTACTTCTTCTTGGGGTAGCCCAACCATCTTTGTGAAAAAGCGAGACAAGACTGATAGACTTTGTGTTGACTATCGGGCTCTCAATGCTAAAACCATCAAGAATAAATATCCCCTTCCGCGGATTAATGATCTCTTCGATCAGCTAGCTGGAGCTGTGGTATTCTCTAAGCTTGATTTGAGAAGTGGTTATCATCAAATCAAGATCCGCAAGGAAGATGTTCCTAAAACAGCTTTCACCACCCGCTATGGCCTGTATGAGTACACGGTCATGTCTTTCGGTCTCACCAATGCACCTGCCACCTTCTCGAGGCTTATGAACTTGGTTTTCATGGAGTATCCTGATAAGTTCGTCGTGGTCTATCTGGATGACATTCTAGTCTATTCTAAGTCAAAGGAAGAACATGAAGAACACCTTCGGTGTGTCCTAAACAAGCTTCGTGAGAACCGCCTGTATGCAAAGTTCTCCAAGTGTGAGTTTTGGCTGCCTGAAGTCACCTATCTGGGGCACGTCATCTCTGCTAAGGGCATTGCCATCAACCCGAAAACTGTTCGAACAATTGTTGACTAGCTTCCACCCAAAAATGTCAAAGAAGTCCGGAGTTTCCTTGGTTTGGCTAGTTACTGTCGTCGCTTTGTTCAGAACTTCTCAAAGATTGCGAATCCTCTTACCGATCTCCTCAAGAAAGGCAAGAAATACCTTTGGTCTCCTGCATGTCAAGCTAGCTTTGAAACACTCAAAGAGAAGCTCACTTCCACACTAGTCTTGATTCCCCCAGATACATCAAATCCTTTCTAGATATTTTGTGACGCCTCCTTGCAAGGATTGGGTGCGGTCCTTATGCAAGACAAACGAGTGTTGCTTATGCCTCTCGACAGTTGAAGACTCATGAGCTCAACTATCCTACACATGACCTCGAACTCGCAGCAGTCGTCTTTGCTTTGAAAGTATGGAGGCACTACTTGCTTGGCAACCGTTGTGAGATCTTTTCGGATCACAAGAGTCTGAAGTATATCTTCACACAAACTGATCTCAACCTTCGTCAGAGGAGGTGGATTGAAGCAATTAATGATTTCGATCTGACAATCAACTACACTCCTAGAAAAGCTAATGTGATGGACGATGCTCTCAGCCGAAAAGCTTATGTCAACAACCTTATGGTGGAAGAACAACAGCCTCTCTTGTGCGAGGAATTCCGCCAGCTCAACCTTGAAATTGTGGATCAAGGGTATCTTCTAAATCTTCTGGCAACCCCTCTCTTGGAATAAAAAGTTTGCTCCATTCAACTTGGTGATCCTTACACTAAAAAGATCATCTCCAACATTCAGCTGCCGAAGTATGAGTCCTTCCACGTCGACGACCAAGGAACGCTATTTTTTGAGCACCAGATGTTTGTTCCGAACTACCCGGGTTTGAGAGAGCAAGTTCTTAAAGAGGCGCATGATTCTGTTCTTTCTATCCACCCTAGAAGCACTAAGATGTACATGGACTTGAAAACACAGTATTGGTGGCCTGGGTTGAAACGAGATTGTGCCAAGTATGTCTCGGAGTGTGATGTCTGCCGTAGAGTTAAAGCTATCCATCAGAAACCTTCCGGTCTTCTACAGCCATTGAAGCCTCCGGAATGGAAATGGGAGAAAGTAGAGATGGACTTCATAACTGGGTTTCCAAGGTCGCAGAAGGGCAACAATGCAATCTTTGTTGTCATCGACAGGCTTTCTAAAGTGGCTCACTTCTTTCCCGTCAAGGAAACAATTTTTGCAATTCAGTTGGCTGAGCTCTATATCAACAGAATTGTCTCTCTGTATGGGGTTCCTCTTGAGATTAGCTCAGACCGTGGAAGCATCTTCACTTCCAAGTTCTGGGGAAGTTTCCAAAATGCTTTGGGAACAAAGTTAAACTTCAGCACTGCCTATCACCCTCAGTCGCAAGGACAAGTTGAAAGGATCAACCAGATTCTGGAAGATATGCTCCGTGATTGCGTCATCTCTTTCGGCATGAAGTGGGAAGAATGCCTTCCTTATGCTGAATTCTCTTACAACAACAACTTCCAGAAGAGTCTAAAGATGGCACCATTTGAGGTTCTCTATGGACGCAAGTGCAGAACTCCGATTGGTTGGTCGGGCGAAGGTGAAAGAACATTGTTTGGCCCCGACATTGTAACTCAAGTGGAGGAGAAGGTTCACATCATTCTTGAAAACCTGAAGGTTGCTCAAAGTCACCAGAAGAGCAACTATGATAGAAAGCACATGAACATGAAGTATGTCCCTGGTGATCTCGTTTACCTTCGTGTCACTCCCATGAGGGGCATGCATCGGTTTGGTATCAAAGGAAAGCTAGCTTCTAGATACATCGGTCCTTTCAAAGTTCGTGGAAGAAGAGGAGAAGTTGCTTATGCTCTTGAGCTCCCTAAAAAGCTCAAAGTCCATGATGTTTTCCATATCTCTCAACTCAAGAAGTGCTTCAAGGATCCCGGTAGGACCGTGGACCATGAGCTCATCAATCTCCAAGAAGACCTGTCTTATCAAGAACACCCCACAAAAATCCTAGAAGTCGCAGAAAGAAGGACTCGCAACAAGTCCATCAAGTTCTGCAAGGTGCAGTGGTCGCACCATTCCGTTGATGATGCCACTTGGGAACACGAGGATGAGCTACGTGCCAAGTATCCTACCCTCTTCATGTCTTCTTCTTCTTCCTAGAATCTCGGGGCGAGATTCCTGTTTAGTGGGGGAGAGTTGTAGCATCCCATCTGTCTAACATATGTAATGCTACATGGTCTATTAATAAAATGTTACTTCCTACATATAATTGTTGCATCATAATTATATCATGCTCATGTCATCATGCCACCTTGCATTTGAGCATCATATAAAACCCTTTTCATTTGGTTCTTATCTCATATGCACTATTAATTGTATTTCCCTCTTGATACATTGCATTTGGTTCTTACTAAATCCTATTAGGCTTTTGATATATGTTAAATGCCCAAGTTGAGTTGAGGGCATGTCTTTTACTTCCCCTTCCATCCACTAACTTGCCATACACTCTCCTTCGATATCATCTATTTTCCACCATGATACATGTATGTGGCCTTTTGTGTTAGTATTTTAAAACCAAGCTACATATATGTGTATGGATCCAAATCTACTTATCTCATACACTCATACATAGGTGATATGTCTCACCACCTTAATACATCATGCATGCATGGATGTAATCTTGCATGTCTCATGCAAATAAAACCCTCCACCTCCCCTTTAACCTCAATCTTTTATTTTGGGTGTGGTGTCCATTCTACCTTGTTTTCCATCCCCTTTTATTCAATTCTAGTGTTTGCCTTTCTCAAATATTCATATGTGCATGTGGCCTACATTTTATTCAAATCTAGTGCTACATGCAATATAGCCCCTAATCACATGTGATATCAATGCCAATAGTGACCTCTCTTTTATTCAAATTCTTTTGCACTTGTTTGTTTGCTCAAATTTTTGATCAATTCCTTTATCTACACTCCATCTACCAAGTTTGTCCTAGCTAATCTAACTATATAAATAAAGACTCCATCTCTAATATTTATTTTTGTCTCTTGATCTCTGCTTAAATATTTGACACTAAATCTGTCTAAATTTTTGTCTAAAACTAGTCCCATCTAGTCTAGTCTGGACTATATAAAAACTCTAATCCCCTTCTTATTTATACATATACACACCTTACCTCTCACCTAGCTAAAACCCTAACTGTGCATGTACCTCATATACTAGCTAGCTAATCTCTCTCCCTCTCTAATCCAACCTTGCCTATCCTCACCGTGACCATGCATGTGTGCATACATGTTAAACCTCTCTCTTGCTCAACCACCCATGCCCATCTTCGGCCTAAACCAAACCCACCTAGCTAGCCTAAATAGTCTTCCTGGAGCACTTCGATCAACACCAATTGGAACCGGACCTCCCCTCTCCTGTTGTCCCTGCACCAGACTGCTGCTCGCGCGCCTCTCCCTCTCTTTCTCTCGGTCGAACCAAACCAGCTGGCCAGGTCCTGTTTTCTTCCTGGACGCAGCACGTGAGCGAGCAGCCAGCCGAGCGCCTGCCTCCTCTCGTCCTCTCCTCTGCATAAAGCAGCAGCAGAAGGGAAACCTTGCCTCATCCTCCCCAACCACTCCCAGATCGAAATCTGGGAGGACACCTTCCCCCTCAGCAAGCAAACCATGCCAAGCCGCTCTCTGCTGCAAGGGACGCTCGCCACCGGCCACGTTCACCGTCGCCGCCGTCCTCTGAGACCTTGTCTCCGCCTGCACCGGCCTCCTTCGACCACACCCCGGTGAGCAACTGACTGTCTCATCCCTCGCTGGCTCGTTTTGCTTCTCGTCGATGCCGTCCATCTCCGCTGTAGTCACCAGAGCACGGTCGCCGCTCACCGCGCCGGACGCACAGCCACGCGCGCACAGCAGCAGTAGTAACCGCCGCATGCATGTTCACGACCGCCGGCCTCCGTTTTATGCCGACCCAGCCCCGCCTCGACGTCGCCACCTCGACCCTCTTCCTCCCTGTACGCCCCCGAAGCACTAGCATCGCGACCACACCCAGGTTCGCCGTGGCGTTCGTGACGCGCCGTGCTTGCACCAGGAGCCCGCAGGCAGTAGCAGTTCGGCAGTAGAGAGACCACCTTCGCCAGCAACTCCCGGATATCTCCATGCATCTCCGGCGCCGTGCTTCATGCGCCGTCGAAGCAGTTTCGGTTGAAAGAGTCGGTCTTGAAAACCGAAGTATTGATAGGAATACCGGGGGTTCGAATCCCTCTCCATCCGCGAGGTCATAAGTCAGCTCCCTGTTGGAGAAAACCCCGCCCCGATCTATGCCCGGAGCCGCTCAGAAACGACCTCGCAATCTCAGTGTTTCCTCTGCAAACTGTCGGAGTCGTCAGTTTAGTCAACGCCAGCTAGCTACACCTCTGTTTCCGTCCATATTCCGTCGCCCCTGTATCTAGTCCGGCGAATTTTCCTGAACGAGAAACGATATAGGATGTCCCCTCTCTTCACAGGACCAAAAATTACTTGAAACCGTTTCCTGTAACGCCCGGAATCATCCACGAGAGATCGAAGAATTTTCACTGTCCAGCGCGACCCAGTTTTTGCTGCGTGATTCCTCTCTGTTCACATCAAGGTCCTGTCTAGAGCACCTCAACCCTGGCGCCAGTTTTTGCTTGAACCTTTTACCGTTTGTGTCCTCTACATGCTTCTAAAAGCGCGCCCGTTTTGGTGCCTTGTCGTGCTCGCAGTCCTGGTCGCGAGATCGCACCGCCGCACCGCGTCTCTGTCAGTTTCAGTCGCGAGGTTGTGCTGTTTCTTCAGAGAGATAGCTTCTGGAGATCTGCGAGTCCCTTCCTGACAACAAACGCAGCTCAGTTCGGTGGCTTTGTCCACCCATCAATCGGAGCCGCGATCCTTTTTGTCCTAAGTTCAATCCCCACAAATGGCACTTTAAAATTCGTTTCTCTTTTAAGCATGTTTTCCTTTTTCAGAAAATCAGTAAAATGACTTATTGCATATATTCAACAACTTTTAAATGGTAATTTCTTTTACAACATGTAATATATGTTTTGAATCAGAAAATGTGAGGATTTCAAATCTGCCATCCAATTTAATGTTTGGCTAATTTAAATTTTCGAAATTGTTTAATTGCAATAAAAATGCCTTTTCTTAATTAATTAATAACTTTAATTCTATAACTTCAAATCTGACAAATAATATGTCTAAATCGATCAGTGCGACGAGCCTGTTCTAACTATGCATTCCATGTTCTAAATTGCAGCATGCATCATATCAATATTAAAAATCAGAACTGTTTATGGCAATAAAACTTGACTAAAACTTAATAAAATGCTTTATTCTTGTACCCCACACCTCATCCATGCCATGCTATATTATTGCCATGTAATTTGTGCATCATTCATCATGGCATGCTTGTTTGCTTGTCACATTTTATTTATATGCTTGTGCACTTTATTTATGTTGGCCCTTGTTTGTTTGGTTCTTCTTTCGAATAGACGCCGAGTAGGGGAAATATCAGGAATCCCAGGAGTACTACCTGGATCCGCTCTCGCTTCAATCGAATGCCAGCAAGCACTACCACATGCTTGCATACATATAGTACCTATTGCCTCTATCTTATTCTTGCATCATTGAGTCGCGATTGCATTAAATTGAATCCCAAGTACTGCATCGCCTTTACTTTTAAACCCCACCGAAGCTTGTTCCTCCATCCTATGAGCCATTACTATGGGAGTTGTTTGAGCCATGAGTCAGAGAACAAAGATGTGTAGGGTATGTGAGAGTCTGATGGATAACGAGGTACCTAAACAACTTAACCTAAGTAGTATGGGATAACTAATGAAAGAGGCACCGGTGGGCAATATCTGTTATTTGGTTTTTCATGCTCACTTGTGTCCCGTAGGACCCCGAGTACTTAATTCCTGTTCCTTGACTATTCGCACTATCCACATCCGGGAGGCCTTATGGACCCCTCTGAGCCAGAGCTTGATTCATTTCTATTTCTTGGGGCCACAAACTAGTTTGGGGTTTTATTTTTACTATCCTGTACTTATGCCATGTTTTACCGCTTTATTTAAGATTGTGCGTGGAGCACCTGTACTGTTTTGGATCGCGCCACGTTTTCGCGGTATCGACAAGCCCAGTCACACTTTCGGGTTCCCAGTCGTTTACAGCCGTCGTCACAAACCCTGGGTCCGTTCCGGAGCCGACCAACTTCGTTGCGGGTAGCTTAGTGGGGTGGCCCCCTGAAATATTTTATGAATCCTGTGATCGCTTTGTCGTGAATGCCTCGTTGGGTTTTGAGTTGGTTTTTCCAAGGTTGATCGAGTGTGTGTTGCTATTTGTGCATCCATGCAGGGTAAATCTTTCTGAAAGCCGTGTCCGCGGTTATGGACGACTTGGAGCATAGTTTCTCGATCATAGACAAGTACAACTAAAGTACCGCTTTTAATTTGACTAAATACCTGACTAGTAAATAGTGCAATACTCATGGAATGGTTAATAAAACTGCCAATGGATGGGGTGTTCGTCCGCTTTCTCGTTGGTAAGCGAGAAGGAGGATGGATCTGTTATTTTATACTCTTATAACTGTTGTTCCTAATTAATGGACATCCATCTATCATTGGTTAGGCGGATGGTTAGCGAGTATCTATAGACTTATTAGTTATTATCTTTTGCTGCAATTGCGTCACCCCAGGTATATGTCCAATTTAGTGGCATAAAGACTTGCTGAGTATCCCTAGGGTCTCACACGATAAATTGTTTGATTCAGATGAACAGGTGTATACGCCAGATGGATACTGGGTAGAGGAGACAGATGATGTTGGCAACAATCACTCGGTGTAGAGATTTCGGGGATGGGGATCCACGAGATCTGTGGGCGGGATGTGCTTAATTATGTGCCATCTTATGCCGATTTGCTTCTTATCCGTACTTGGATCTTGTTTCCCGCTTCCGCTTGATACTCTGATGTTTGATGTATGAGGAGCTATCGTACACTATTATCTCTATCTAGGATATTTGGATCTTGCTGTATGGCATTGCAATATTTCTATTTCTTTTAGATGGTATGGCTCTGAGAACTGTTATAAGGTAGCTTGCATACATACTCACTTGTCCCGATGTCTTGGAAGTGGTTAGGACGGCCGACGGGTCTATAGGTGGGTGGCCCCTGGGCCCTCGCTGCACTATTTTAACCACTTTCGGTTCATCCAGGCTAGAACTTAGAGAGTAGGGTCCGAGGTAGTTACAGATCCACCAGAGTCATTGCATGTGTGTTCTTTTCATGAACCACACATGGATCCACCAGAGTCATTGCATGTGTGTTCTTTCCACAACCCACATATGGATCCACCAGAGTCATTACATGTGTGTTCTTTCCACAAACCACACATGGATCCACCAGAGACATTGCATGTGTGTTCTTATCACAAACCACATGGATCCACCAATGTGATTGCATGTGTGTTCTATCCACAACCCGCATATGGATCAACCAATGTCATTGCATGTGTGTTCTTTCCACAAACCACATATGGATCCACCGGAGTCATTGCATGTGTGTTCTTGTAACAACAAACCACATATGGATCCACTAGAGTCATTGCATATGTGTTCTTTTCCAAAACCCACATATGGATGAACCAATGTCATTGCATGTGTGTTCTTTCCACAAACCACATATGAATCCACCATAGTCATTGCATGTGTGTTCTTGTAATGACAAACCACATATGGATCCACCAGTTTCATTGCATGTGTGTTCGTTCCACAAACCACATATGGATCCACCAGAGTCATTGCATGTGTGTTCTTGTAATGACAAACCACATATCGATCCACCGGTGTCATTGCATTTATGTTCTTTTCACAAACCAGATATCGATCAACCAATGTCATTGCATGTGTGTTCTTTCCACAAACCACATATGGATCCACTAGAGTCATTGCATGTGTGTTCTTGTAATGACAAACCACATATGGATCCACCGGTGTCATCACATATGTGTTCTTTTCCTAAACTGCATATGGATCCACCAGTATCATTGCATGTGTGTCCTTTTCACAAACCACATATAGACCCACTAGAGTCATTGCATGTGTGTTCTTTCCACAAACCACATATGGATCCCCCACAGTTATTAAATGTGTGTTCTTTTAATGACAAACCACATATGGATCCACCAGAGTCATTGCATGTTTGTTCTTTTCACAAACCACACATGCATCCACCAGAGTCATTGCATGTATGTTCTTTCCACAAACCCCACATGGATCCACCAGAGTCATTGCATGTGTGTTATTCTCCTAAACTAACACTAGAGTCATTGCTTGTGTGTTCTTTCCACAAACCACATATGAATCCACCAGAGTCATTGCATGTGTGTTCTTGTAATGACAAACCACATATGGATCCACCAGCGTCATTGCATGTGTGTTCTTTCCACAAACCACATATGGATCCACCAGAGTTATTGCATTTGTGTTCTTGTAATGACAAACCACATATGGATCAACCAATTTCATTGCATGTGTGTTCTTTCCACAAACCACATATGGATCCACCAGCGTCATTGCATATGTGTTCTTTCCACAAACCACACATGGATCCACCAGAGTCATTGCATGTGTGTTCTTCTCACAAACCACATGGATCCACCAATGTCATCGCATGTGTGTTCTTTCAACAACCCACATATGGATCAACTAGTGTCATTGCATGTATGTTCTTTCCACAAACCACATATGGATCCTCTAGAGTCATTGCATGTGTGTTCTTGTAATGATAAACCACATATGGATCCACCAGTGTCATTGCATGTGTGTTCCTTCCACAAACCACACATGGATCCACCAAATTCATTGCATGTGTGTTCATTCTACAAACCACATATGGATCCACGAGAGTCATTGCATGTGTGTTCTTGTAATGACAAACCACATATGGATCAAACAATGTCATTGCATGTGTGTTCTTTTCATGAACCACATATGAATCAACCAGAGTCATTGCATGTTTGTTCTATTCACAAACCACATATGGATCCACTAGAGTCATTGCATGTATGTTCTTCTCACAAACCACAAATGGATCTACTAGAGTCATTGCATGTATGTTCTTTTCATGAACCACATATGGATCCACCAGAGTCATTGCATGTGTCTTCTTTCTACAACCCACATATGGATCAACCAATGTCATTGCATGTGTGTTCTTTCCACAAACCACATATGGATCCACTAGAGTCATTGCATGTTTGTTCTTGTAATGACAAACCACATATGGATCCACCGGTGTCATTGCATGTGTGTTCTTTCCACAAACCACATATGGATCCACTAGAGTCATTGCATGTGTGTTCTTGTAATGACAAACCACATATGGATCCACCGGTGTCATTGCATGTGCGTTCTTTTCCTAAAGTGCATATGGATCCACCAGTGTCATTGCATGTGTGTTCTTTTCACAAACCACATATAGACCCATAAGAGTCATTGCATGTGTGTTCTTTCCACAAACCACATATGGATCCACCAGAGTCATTAAATGTGTGTCCTTTTAATGACCAACCACATATGGATCCACAAGAGTCATTGCATGTTTGTTCTTGTCACAAACCACACATGGATCCACCAGAGTCATTGGATGTATGTTCTTTCTACAAACCCCACATGGATCCACCAGAGTCATTGCATGTGTGTTATTCTCCTAAACTAGCACTAGAGTCATTGCTTGTGTGTTCTTTCCACAAACCACATATGGATCCACCAGAGTCATTGCATGTTTGTTCTTGTAATGACAAACCACATATGGATCCACCAGCGTCATTGCATATGTGTTCTTTTCACAAACAACATATGGACCCACTAGAGTCATTGCATGTGTGTTCTTTCCACAAACCACATATGGATCCACCAGAGTCATTGCATGCGTGTTCTTGTAATGACAAACCACATATGGATCAACCAATTTCATTGCATGTGTGTTCTTTCCACAAACCACACATGGCTCCACCAGAGTCATTACAGTTGTGTTCTTTCCAAAAACAACACATGGATCCACCGGAGTCATTGCATGTGTGTTCTTCTCACAAACCACATGGATCCACCAATGTCATTGCATGTCTGTTCTTTCCACAACCCACATATGGATCAACCAATGGCATTGCATGTGTGTTATTTTCCACAAACCACATATGAATCAACCAATGTCATTGCATGTGTGTTCTTTCCACAAACCACATATGGACCCACCAGAGTAATTGCACGTGTGTTCTTTTCACAAACCACATATGGATCAACCAATGTCATTGCATGTGTTATCTTTTCACAAACCACACATGGATCCACCAGAGTTATTGCATGTATGTTCTTTCCATAAACCACACATGGATCCACTAGAGTCATTGCATGTTTGTTCTTCTCACAAACCACATGGATCCACCAATGTAATTGCATGTGTGTTCTTTCCACAACCCACATATGGATCAACTAGTGTCATTGCATGTGTGTTCTTTCCACAAACCACATATGGATCCACCAGAGTCATTGCATGTGTGTTCTTGTAATGACAAACCACATATGGATCAAACAATGTCATTGCATGTGTGTTCTTTTAATGAACCACATATGTATCAACCAGTGTCATTGCATGTTTGTTTTTTTCACAAACCACATATGGATACACTAGAGTCATTTCATGTATGTTCTTCTCACAAACCACACATGGATCCACCAGAGTCATTGCATGTGTGTTCTTTTCATGAACCACATATGGATCCACTAGAGTCATTGCATGTGTCTTCTTTCTACAACCCACATATGGATCAACCAATGTCATTGCATGTGTGTTCTTTCCACAACCCACATATGGATCCACCAGATTCATTGCATGTGTGTTCTTGTAATGATAAACCACATATGGATCCACCGGTGTCATTGCATGTGTGTTCTTTACAAACCACATATGGATCCACTAGAGTCATTGCATGTGTGTTCTTGTAATGACAAACCACATATGGATCCACCGGTGTCATTTCATGTGTGTTCTTTTCCTAAACTGCATATGGCTGCACCAGTATCATTGCACGTGTGTTCTTTTCACAAACCACATATAGACCCACTAGAGTCATTGCATGTGTGTTCTTTCCACAAACCACATATGGATCCACCAGAGTCATTAAATGTGTGTCCTTTTAATGACCAACCACATATGGATCCACAAGAGTCATTGCATGTTTGTTCTTTTCCCAAACCACACATGGGTCCACCAGAGTCATTGGATGTATGTTCTTTCTACAAACCCCACATGGATCCACCAGAGTCATTACATGTATGTCCTTTCCACAAACCACATATGGATCCACCATAGTCATTGCATGTTTGTTCTTGTAATGACAAACCACATATGGATCCACCAGCGACATTGCATATGTGTTCTTTTCACAAACAACATATGGACCCACTAGAGTCATTGCATGTGTGTTCTTTCCACAAACCACATATGGATCCACCAGAGTCATTGCATGCGTGTTCTTGTAATGAGAAACCACATATGGATCAACCAATTTCATTGCATCTGTGTTCTTTCCACAAACCACATATGGATCCACCAGAGTCATTACAGCTGTGTTCTTTCCACAAACCACACATGGATCCACCGGAGTCATTGCATGTGTGTTTATCTCACAAACCACATGGATCCACCTATGTCATTGCATTTCTGTTCTTTACACAACCCACATATGGATCAACCAATGTCATTGCATGTGTGTTCTTTTCCACAAACTACATATGGATCAACCAATGTCATTGCATGTGTGTTCTTTCCACAAACCACATATGGATCCACCAGAGTTATTGCATGTGTGTTCTTTTCACAAACCACATATGGATAAACCAATGTCATTGCATGTGTGTTCTTTCCACAAACCACATATAGATCCACCAATGCCATTGCATGTTTATTCTTTCCACAAACCACATATGTATCCACCAGAGGAATTGCACATGTGTTCATTTCACAAACCACATATGGATCAACCAATGTCATTGCATGTGTGTTCTTTTCACAAACCACACATGGATCCACAAGAGTCATTGCATGTAAGTTCTTTCCACAAACCACACATGGATCCACTAGAGTCATTGCATGTGTGTTCTTCTCACAAACCACATGGATCCACCAATGTCATTGCATGTGTGTTCTTTCCACAACCCACATATGGATCAACTAGTGTCATTGCATGTGTATTCTTTCCACAAACCACATATGGATCCAACAGAGTCATTGCATGTGTGTTCTTGTAATGAAAAACCACATATGGATCAACCAGTGTCATTGCATGTGTGTTCTTTTCATGAACCACATATAGATCCACCAATGCCATTGCATGTTTATTCTTTCCACAAACCACATATGTATCCACCAGAGTAATTGCACATGTGTTCTTTTCACAAACCACATATGGATCAACCAATGTCATTGCATGTGTGTTCTTTTCACAAACCACACATGGATCCACCAGAGTCATTGCATGTAAGTTCTTTCCACAAACCACACATGGATCCACTAGAGTCATTGCATGTGTGTTCTTCTCACAAACCACATGATTCCACCAATGGTATTGCATGTGTGTTCTTTCCACAACCCACATATGGATCAACTAGTGTCATTGCATGTGTGTTCTTTCCACAAACCACATATGGATCCACCAGAGTCATTGCATGTGTGTTCTTGTAATGAAAAACCTCATATGGATCAACCAGTGTCATTGCATGTGTGTTCTTCCACAAAACACACATGGATCCACCAGAGTCATTGCATGTGTGTTCTTTCGACAAACCACATATGGATCCGCGAGAGTCATTGCATGAGTGTTCTTGTAATGACAAACCACATATGGATCAACCAATGTCATTGCATGTGTGTTCTTTTCATGAACCACATATGTATCAACCAAAGTCATTGCATGTTTGTTCTTTTCACAAACCACATATGGATCCACTAGATTCATTGCATGTATGTTCTTCTCACAAACAACACATGGATCCACCAGAGTCATTGCATGTGTGTTCTTTTCATGAACCACATATGGATCCACCAGAGTCATTGCATGTGTGTTCTTTCCACAACCCACATATGGATCCACCAGAGTCATTGCATGTGTGTTCTTGTAATGACAAACCACATATGGATCCACCAGTGTTATTGCATGTGTGTTCTTTCCACCACCCACATATGGATCCACCAGAGTCATTGCATGTGTGTTGTTGTAATGACAAACCACATATGGATCCACTAGAGTCATTGCATGTATGTTCTTCTCACAAACCACACATGGATCCACCAGAGTCATTGCATGTGTGTTCTTTCCACAAACCACATATGGATCCACTAGAGTCATTGCATGTGTGTTCTTTCCACAAACCACATATGGATCCACCAGAGTCATTGCATGTGTGTTCTTGTAATGACAAACCACATATGGATCAAACAATGTCATTGCATGTGTCTTCTTTTCATGAACCACATATGTATCAACCAGAGTCATTGCATGTTTGTTCTTTTCACAAACCACATATGGATCCACTAGAGTCATTGCATGTATGTTCTTCTCACAAACCATACATGGATCCACCAGAGTCATTGCATGTTTGTTCTTTTCATGAACCACATATGGATCCACCAGAGTCATTGCATGTGTCTTCTTTCTACAACCCACATATGGATCAACCAATGTCATTGCATGTGTGTTCTTTCCACAAACCACATATGGATCCACCAGAGTCATTGCATGTGTGTTCTTGTAATGACAAACCACATATGGATCCACCGGTGTCACTGCATGTGTGTTCCTTACAAACCACATATGGATCCACTAGAGTCATTGCATGTGTGTTCTTGTAATGACCAACCACATATGGATCCACCAGTGTCATTGCATGTGTGTTCTTTTCCTAAACTGCATATGGCTCCACCAGTGTCATTGCACGTGTGTTCTTTTCACAAACCACATATAGACCCACTAGAGTCATTGCATGTGTGTTCTTTCCACAAACCACATATGGATCCACCAGAGTCATTAAATGTGTGTCCTTTTAATGACCAACCACATATGGATCCACAAGAGTCATTGCATGTTTATTCTTTTCACAAACCACGCATGGATCCACCAGAGTCATTGGATGTATGTTCTTTCTACAAACCCCACATGGATCCACCAGAGTCATTGCATGTGTTGTATTCTCCTAAACTAGCACTAGAGTCATTGCTTGTGTGTTCTTTCCACAAACCACATATGGATCCACCAGAGTCATTGCATGTTTGTTCTTGTAATGACAAACCACATATGGATCCACCAGCGTCATTGCATATGTGTTCTTTTCACAAACAACATATGGACCCACTAGAGTCATTGCATGTGTGTTATTTTCCACAAACCACATATGGATCAACCAATGTCATTGCATGTGTGTTCTTTCCACAAACCACATATGGACCCACCAGAGTCATTGCATGTTTGTTCTTTTCACAAACCACACATGGGTCCACCAGAGTCATTGGATGTATGTTCTTTCTACAAACCCCACATGGATCCACCAGAGTCATTACATGTGTCTTGTTCTCCTAAACTAGCACTAGAGTCATTGCTTGTGTGTCCTTTCGACAAACCACATATGGATCCACCAGAGTCATTGCATGTTTGTTCTTGTAATGACAAACCACATATGGATCCACCAGCGTCATTGCATATGTGTTCTTTTCACAAACAACATATGGACCCACTAGCGTCATTGCATGTGTGTTCTTTCCACAAACCACATATGGATCCACCAGAGTCATTGCATGCGTGTTCTTGTAATGAGAAACCACATATGGATCAACCAATTTCATTGCATCTGTGTTCTTTACACAAACCACATATGGATCCACCAGAGTCATTACAGCTGTGTTCTTTCCACAAACCACACATGGATCCACCGGAGTCATTGCATGTGTGTTTATCTCACAAACCACATGGATCCACCTATGTCATTGCATGTCTGTTGTTTCCACAACCCACATATGGATCAACCAATGTCATTGCATGTGTGTTCTTTTCCACAAACTACATATGGATCAACCAATGTCATTGCATGTGTGTTCTTTCCACAAACCACATATGGATCCACCAGAGTTATTGCATGTGTGTTCTTTTCACAAACCACATATGGATCAACCAATGTCATTGCATGTGTGTTCTTTTCACAAACCACACATGGATCCACCAGAGTCATTGCATGTAAGTTCTTTCCACAAACCACACATGGATCCACTAGAGTCATTGCATGTGTGTTCTTCTCACAAACCACATGGATCCAC
The DNA here is from genome assembly GCA_023614405.1 of Avena insularis. Lineage (NCBI taxonomy): Eukaryota > Viridiplantae > Streptophyta > Magnoliopsida > Poales > Poaceae > Avena > Avena insularis. The sequence continues at coordinate 427,247,950 of CM042696.1, forward strand.
CAATGTCATTGCATGTGTGTTCTTTCCACAACCCACATATGGATCAACTAGTGTCATTGCATGTGTGTTCTTTCCACAAACCACATATGGATCCACCAGAGTCATTGCATGTGTGTTCTTGTAATGAAAAACCACATATGGATCAACCAGTGTTATTGCATGTGTGTTCTTTCCACAAACCACATATGAATCCACCAGAGTCATAGCATGTGTGTTCTTGTAATGACAAACCACATATCGATCCACCGGTGTCATTGCATTTGTGTTCTTTTCACAAACCAGATATCAATCAACCAATGTCATTGCATGTGTGTTCTTTCCACAAACCACATATGGATCCACTAGAGTCATTGCATGTGTGTTCTTTTAATGACAAACCACATATGGATCCACCGGTGTCATCACATATGTGTTCTTTTCCTAAACTGCATATGGATCCACCAGTATCATTGCATGTGTGTCCTTTTCACAAACCACATATAGACCCACTAGAGTCATTGCATGTGTGTTCTTTCCACAAACCACATATGGATCCACCAGAGTTATTAAATGTGTGTTCTTTTAATGACAAACCACATATGGATCCACCAGAGTCATTGCATGTTTGTTCTTTTCACAAACCACACATGCATCCACCAGAGTCATTGCATGTATGTTCTTTCCACAAACCCCACATGGATCCACCAGAGTCATTGCATGTGTGTTATTCTCCTAAACTAACACTAGAGTCATTGCTTGTGTGTTCTTTCCACAAACCACATATGAATCCACCAGAGTCATTGCATGTGTGTTCTTGTAATGACAAACCACATATGGATCCACCAGCGTCATTGCATGTGTGTACTTTCTAGAAACCACATATGGATCCACCAGAGTTATTGCATTTGTGTTCTTGTAATGACAAACCACATATGGATCAACCAATTTCATTGCATGTGTGTTCTTTCCACAAACCACATATGGATCCACCAGCGTCATTGCATATGTGTTCTTTCCACAAACCACACATGGATCCACCAGAGTCATTGCATGTGTGTTCTTCTCACAAACCACATGGATCCACCAATGTCATCGCATGTGTGTTCTTTCAACAACCCACATATGGATCAACTAGTGTCATTGCATGTGTGTTATTTTCCACAAACCACATATGGATCAACCAATGTCATTGCATGTGTGTTCTTTCCACAAACCACATATGGACCCACCAGAGTTATTGCATGTGTGTTCTTTTCACAAACCACATATGGATAAACCAATGTCATTGGATGTGTGTTCTTTCCACAAACCACATATAGATCCACCAATGCCATTGCATGTTTATTCTTTCCACAAACCAGATATGTATCCACCAGAGTAATTGCACGTGTGTTCTTTTCACAAACCACATATGGATCAACCAATGTCATTTCATGTGTGTTCTTTTCACAAACCACACATGGATCCACCAGAGTCATTGCATGTATGTTCTTTCCATAAACCACACATGGATCCACTAGAGTCATTGCATGTGTGTTCTTTCACAAACCACATGGATCCACCAATGTCATTGCATGTGTGTTCTTTCCACAACCCACATATGGATCAACTAGTGTCATTGCATGTGTGTTCTTTCCACAAACCACATATGGATGCACCAGAGTCATTGCATGTGTGTTCTTGTAATGACAAACCACATATGGATCAAACAATGTCATTGCATGTGTGTTCTTTTCATGAACCACATATGTATCAACCAGTGTCATTGCATGTTTGTTCTTTTCACAAACCACATATGGATCCACTAGAGTCATTGCATGTATGTTCTTCTCACAAACCACACATGGATCCACCAGAGTCATTGCATGTGTGTTCTTTTCATGAACCACATATGGATCCACTAGAGTCATTGCATGTGTCTTCTTTCTACAACCCACATATGGATCAACCAATGTCATTGCATGTGTGTTCTTTCCACAACCCACATATGGATCCACCAGAGTCATTGCATGTGTGTTCTTGTAATGATAAACCACATATGGATCCACCGGTGTCATTGCATGTGTGTTCTTTACAAACCACATATGGATCCACTAGAGTCATTGCATGTGTGTTCTTGTAATGACAAACCACATATGGATCCACCAGCGTCATTCCATATGTGTTCTTTTCACAAACAACATATGGACCCACTAGAGTCATTGCATGTGTGTTCTTTCCACAAACCACATATGGATCCACCAGAGTCATTGCATGCGTGTTCTTGTAATGAGAAACCACATATGGATCAACCAATTTCATTGCATCTGTGTTCTTTACACAAACCACATATGGATCCACCAGAGTCATTACAGCTGTGTTCTTTCCACAAACCACACATGGATCCACCGGAGTCATTGCATGTGTGTTTATCTCACAAACCACATGGATCCACCTATGTCATTGCATGTCTGTTGTTTCCACAACCCACATATGGATCAACCAATGTCATTGCATGTGTGTTCTTTTCCACAAACTACATATGGATCAACCAATGTCATTGCATGTGTGTTCTTTCCACAAACCACATATGGATCCACCAGAGTTATTGCATGTGTGTTCTTTTCACAAACCACATATGGATCAACCAATGTCATTGCATGTGTGTTCTTTTCACAAACCACACATGGATCCACCAGAGTCATTGCATGTAAGTTCTTTCCACAAACCACACATGGATCCACTAGAGTCATTGCATGTGTGTTCTTCTCACAAACCACATGGATCCACCAATGTCATTGCATGTGTGTTCTTTCCACAACCCACATATGGATCAACTAGTGTCATTGCATGTGTGTTCTTTCCACAAACCACATATGGATCCACCAGTCATTGCATGTGTGTTCTTGTAATGAAAAACCACATATGGATCAACCAGTGTTATTGCATGTGTGTTCTTTCCACAAACCACATATGAATCCACCAGAGTCATAGCATGTGTGTTCTTGTAATGACAAACCACATATCGATCCACCGGTGTCATTGCATTTGTGTTCTTTTCACAAACCAGATATCAATCAACCAATGTCATTGCATGTGTGTTCTTTCCACAAACCACATATGGATCCACTAGAGTCATTGCATGTGTGTTCTTTTAATGACAAACCACATATGGATCCACCGGTGTCATCACATATGTGTTCTTTTCCTAAACTGCATATGGATCCACCAGTATCATTGCATGTGTGTCCTTTTCACAAACCACATATAGACCCACTAGAGTCATTGCATGTGTGTTCTTTCCACAAACCACATATGGATCCACCAGAGTTATTAAATGTGTGTTCTTTTAATGACAAACCACATATGGATCCACCAGAGTCATTGCATGTTTGTTCTTTTCACAAACCACACATGCATCCACCAGAGTCATTGCATGTATGTTCTTTCCACAAACCCCACATGGATCCACCAGAGTCATTGCATGTGTGTTATTCTCCTAAACTAACACTAGAGTCATTGCTTGTGTGTTCTTTCCACAAACCACATATGAATCCACCAGAGTCATTGCATGTGTGTTCTTGTAATGACAAACCACATATGGATCCACCAGCGTCATTGCATGTGTGTTCTTTCCAGAAACCACATATGGATCCACCAGAGTTATTGCATTTGTGTTCTTGTAATGACAAACCACATATGGATCAACCAATTTCATTGCATGTGTGTTCTTTCCACAAACCACATATGGATCCACCAGCGTCATTGCATATGTGTTCTTTCCACAAACCACACATGGATCCACCAGAGTCATTGCATGTGTGTTCTTCTCACAAACCACATGGATCCACCAATGTCATCGCATGTGTGTTCTTTCAACAACCCACATATGGATCAACTAGTGTCATTGCATGTGTGTTCTTTCCACAAACCACATATGGATCCTCTAGAGTCATTGCATGTGTGTTCTTGTAATGATAAACCACATATGGATCCACCAGTGTCATTGCAAGTGTGTTCCTTCCACAAACAACACATGGATCCACCAAATTCATTGCATGTGTGTTCATTCTACAAACCACATATGGATCCACGAGAGTCATTGCATGTGTGTTCTTGTAATGACAAACCACATATGGATCAAACAATGTCATTGCATGTGTGTTCTTTTCATGAACCACATATCTATCAACCAGAGTCATTGCATGTTTGTTCTTTTCACAAACCACATATGGATCCACTAGACTCATTGCATGTATGTTCTTCTCACAAACCACACATGGATCCACCAGAGTCATTGCATGTGTGGTCTTTTCATGAACCACATATGGATCCACCAGAGTCATTGCATGTGTCTTCTTTCTACAACCCACATATGGATCAACCAATGTCATTGCATGTGTGTTCTTTCCACAAACCACATATGGATCCACCAGAGTCATTGCATGTGTGTTCTTGTAATGACAAACCACATATGGATCCACCGGTGTCATTGCATGTGTGTTCTTTACAAACCACATATGGATCCACTAGAGTCATTGCATGTGTGTTCTTGTAATGACAAACCACATATGGATCCACCGGTGTCATTGCATGTATGTTCTTTTCCTAAACTGCATATGGCTCCACCAGTGTCATTGCACGTGTGTTCTTTTCACAAACCACATATAGACCCACTAGAGTCATTGCATGTGTGTTCTTTCCACAAACCACATATGGATCCACCAGAGTCATTAAATGTGTGTCCTTTTAATGACCAACCACATATGGATCCACAAGAGTCATTGCATGTTTGTTCTTTTCACAAACCACACATGGATCCACCAGAGTCATTGGATGTATGTTCTTTCTACAAACGCCACATGGATCCACCAGAGTCATTGCATGTGTGTTATTCTCCTAAACTAGCACTAGAGTCATTGCTTGTGTGTTCTTTCCACAAACCACATATGGATCCACCAGAGTCATTGCATGTTTGTTCTTGTAATGACAAACCACATATGGATCCACCAACGTCATTGCATATGTGTTCTTTTCACAAACAACATATGGACCCACTAGAGTCATTGCATGTGTGTTCTTTCCACAAACCACATATGGATCCACCAGATTCATTGCATGCGTGTTCTTGTAATGACAAACCACATATGGATCAACCAATTACATTGCATGTGTGTTCTTTCCACAAACCACACATGGCTCCACCAGAGTCATTACAGTAGTTATCTTTCCAAAAACAACACATGGATCCACCGGAGTCATTGCATGTGTGTTCTTCTCACAAACCACATGGATCCACCAATGTGATTGCATGTCTGTTCTTTCCACAACCCACATATGGATCAACCAATGGCATTGCATGTGTGTTATTTTCCACAAACCACATATGGATCAACCAATGTCATTGCATGTGTGTTCTTTCCACAAACCACATATGGACCCACCAGAGTTATTGCATGTGTGTTCTTTTCAGAAACCACATATGGATAAACCAATGTCATTGGATGTGTGTTCTTTCCACAAACCACATATAGATCCACCAATGCCATTGCATGTTTATTCTTTCCACAAACCAGATATGTATCCACCAGAGTAATTGCACGTGTGTTCTTTTCACAAACCACATATGGATCAACCAATGTCATTTCATGTGTGTTCTTTTCACAAACCACACATGGATCCACCAGAGTCATTGCATGTATGTTCTTTCCATAAACCACACATGGATCCACTAGAGTCATTGCATGTGTGTTCTTCTCACAAACCACATGGATACACCAATGTCATTGCATGTGTGTTCTTTCCACAACCCACATATGGATCAACTAGTGTCATTGCATGTGTGTTCTTTCCACAAACCACATATGGATCCACCAGAGTCATTGCATGTGTGTTCTTGTAATGACAAACCACATATGGATCAAACAATGTCATTGCATGTGTGTTCTTTTCATGAACCACATATGTATCAACCAGTGTCATTGCATGTTTGTTCTTTTCACAAACCACATATGGATTCACTAGAGTCATTGCATGTATGTTCTTCTCACAAACCACACATGGATCCACCAGAGTCATTGCATGTGTGTTCTTTTCATGAACCACATATGGATCCACTAGAGTCATTGCATGTGTCTTCTTTCTACAACCCACATATGGATCAACCAATGTCATTGCATGTGTGTTCTTTCCACAACCCACATATGGATCCACCAGAGTCATTGCATGTGTGTTCTTGTAATGATAAACCACATATGGATCCACCGGTGTCATTGCATGTGTGTTCTTTACAAACCACATATGGATCCACTAGAGTCATTGCATGTGTGTTCTTGTAATGACAAACCACATATGGATCCACCAGCGTCATTCCATATGTGTTCTTTTCACAAACAACATATGGACCCACTAGAGTCATTGCATGTGTGTTCTTTCCACAAACCACATATGGATCCACCAGAGTCATTGCATGCGTGTTCTTGTAATGAGAAACCACATATGGATCAACCAATTTCATTGCATCTGTGTTCTTTCCACAAACCACATATGGATCCACCAGAGTCATTACAGCTGTGTTCTTTCCACAAACCACACATGGATCCACCGGAGTCATTGCATGTGTGTTTATCTCACAAACCACATGGATCCACCTATGTCATTGCATGTCTATTCTTTCCACAACCCACATATGGATCAACCAATGTCATTGCATGTGTGTTCTTTTTCACAAACTACATATGGATCAACCAATGTCATTGCATGTGTGTTCTTTCCACAAACCACATATGGATCCACCAGAGTTATTGCATGTGTGTTCTTTTCACAAACCACATATGGATAAACCAATGTCATTGCATGTGTGTTCTTTCCACAAACCACATATAGAACCACCAATGCCATTGCATGTTTATTCTTTTAACAAACCACATATGTATCCACCAGAGTAATTGCACGTGTGTTCTTTTCCCAAACCACATATGGATCAACCAATGTCATTGCATGTGTGTTCTTTTCACAAACCACACATGGATCCACCAGACTCATTGCATGTAAGTTCTTTCCACAAACCACACATGGATCCACTAGAGTCATTGCATGTGTGTTCTTCTCACAAACCACATGGATCCACCAATGTCATTGCATGTGTGTTCTTTCCACAACCCACATATGGATCAACTAGTGTCATTGCATGTGTGTTCTTTCCACAAACCACATATGGATCCACCAGAGTCATTGCATGTGTGTTCTTGTAATGAAAAACCACATATGGATCAACCAGTGTTATTGCATGTGTGTTCTTCCCACAAAACACACATGGATCCACCAGAGTCATTGCATGTGTGTTCTTTCGACAAACCACATATGGATCCGCGAGAGTCATTGCATGTGTGTTCTCGTAATGACAAACCACATATGGATCAACCAATGTCATTGCATGTGTGTTCTTTTCATGAACCACATATGTATCAACCAAAGTCATTGCATGTTTATTCTTTTCACAAACCACATATGGATCCACTAGATTCATTGCATGTATGTTCTTCTCACAAACCACACATGGATCCACCAGAGTCATTGCATGTGTGTTCTTTTCATGAACCACATATGGATCCACCAGTGTCATTGCATGTGTGTTCTTTCCACCACCCACATATGGATCCACCAGAGTCATTGCATGTGTGTTCTTGTAATGACAATCCACATATGGATCCACTAGAGTCATTGCATGTATGTTCTTCTCACAAACCACACATGGATCCACCAGAGTCATTGAATGTGTGTTCTTTCCACAAACCACATATGGATCCACTAGAGTCATTGCATGTGTGTTCTTTCCACAAACCACATATGGATCCACCAGAGTCATTGCATGTGTGTTCTTGTAATGACAAACCACATATGGATCAAACAATGTCATTGCATGTGTCTTCTTTTCATGAACCACATATGTATCAACCAGAGTCATTGCATGTTTGTTCTTTTCACAAACCACATATGGATCCACTAGAGTCATTGCATGTATGTTCTTCTCACAAACCACACATGGATCCACCAGAGTCATTGCATGTTTGTTCTTTTCATGAACCACATATGGATCCACCAGAGTCATTGCATGTGTCTTCTTTCTACAACCCACATATGGATCAACCAATGTCATTGCATGTGTGTTCTTTCCACAAACCACATATGGATCCACCAGAGTCATTGCATGTGTGTTCTTGTAATGACAAACCACATATGGATCCACCGGTGTCATTGCATGTGTGTTCTTTACAAACCACATATGGATCCACTAGAGTCATTGCATGTGTGTTCTTGTAATGACCAACCACATATGGATCCACCAGTGTCATTGCATGTGTGTTCTTTTCCTAAACTGCATATGGCTCCACCAGTGTCATTGCACGTGTGTTCTTTTCACAAACCACATATAGACCCACTAGAGTCATTGCATGTGTGTTCTTTCCACAAACCACATATGGATCCACCAGAGTCATTAAATGTGTGTCCTTTTAATGACCAACCACATATGGATCCACAAGAGTCATTGCATGTTTGTTCTTTTCACAAACCACGCATGGATCCACCAGAGTCATTGGATGTATGTTCTTTCTACAAACCCCACATGGATCCACCAGAGTCATTGCATGTGTTGTATTCTCCTAAACTAGCACTAGAGTCATTGCTTGTGTGTTCTTTCCACAAACCACATATGGATCCACCAGAGTCATTGCATGTTTGTTCTTGTAATGACAAACCACATATGGATCCAACAGCGTCATTGCATATGTGTTCTTTTCACAAACAACATATGGACCCACTAGAGTCATTGCATGTGTGTTCTTTCCACAAACCACATATGGATCCACCAGATTCATTACATGCGTGTTCTTGTAATGACAAACCACATATGGATCAACCAATTTCATTGCATGTGTGTTCTTTCCACAAACCACACATGGCTGCACCAGAGTCATTACAGCTGTGTTCTCTCCAAAAACCACATATGGATCCACCAATGTCATTGCATGTCTGTTCTTTCCACAACCCACATATGTATCAACCAATGGCATTGCATGTGTGTTATTTTCCACAAACTACATATGGATCAACCAATGTCATTGCATGTGTGTTCTTTCCACAAACCACATATGGACCCACCAGAGTTATTGCATGTGTGTTCTTTTCACAAACCACATATGGATAAACCAATGTCATTGCATGTGTGTTCTTTCCACAAACCACATATAGATCCACTAATGCCATTGCATGTTTATTCTTTCCACAAACCAGATATGTATCCACCAGAGTAATTGCACGTGTGTTCTTTTCACAAACCACATATGGATCAACCAATGTCATTGCATGTGTTATCTTTTCACAAACCACACATGGATCCACCAGAGTCATTGCATGTATGTTCTTTCCATAAACCACACATGGATCCACTAGAGTCATTGCATGTGTGTTCTTCTCACAAACCACATGGATCCACCAATGTCATTGCATGTGTGTTCTTTCCACAACCCACATATGGATCAACTAGTGTCATTGCATGTGTGTTCTTTCCACAAACCACATATGGATCCACCAGAGTCATTGCATGTGTGTTCTTGTAATGACAAACCACATATGGATCAAACAATGTCATTGCATGTGTGTTCTTTTCATGAACCACATATGTATCAACCAGTGCCATTGCATGTTTGTTCTTTTCACAAACCACATATAGATCCACTAGAGTCATTGCATGTATGTTCTTCTCACAAACCACACATGGATCCACCAGAGTCATTGCATGTGTGTTCTTTTCATGAACCACATATGGATCCACAAGAGTCATTGCATGTGTCTTCTTTCTACAACCCACATATGGATCAACCAATGTCATTGCATGTGTGTTCTTTCCACAACCCACATATGGATCCACCAGAGTCATTGCATGTGCGTTCTTGTAATGATAAACCACATATGGATCCACCGGTGTCATTGCATGTGTGTTCTTTACAAACCACATATGGATCCACTAGAGTCATTGGATGTGTGTTCTTGTAATGACAAACCACATATGGATCCACCGGTGTCATTTCATGTGTGTTCTTTTCCTAAACTGCATATGGCTGCACTAGTGTCATTGCACGTGTGTTCTTTTCACAAACCACATATAGACCCACTAGAGTCATTGCATATGTGTTCTTTCCACAAACCACATATGGATCCACCAGAGTCATTAAATGTGTGTCCTTTTAATGACCAACCACATATCGATCCACAAGAGTCATTGCATGTTTGTTCTTTTCACAAACCACACATGGGTCCACCAGAGTCATTGGATGTATGTTCTTTCTACAAACCCCACATGGATCCACCAGAGTCATTGCATGTGTCTTGTTCTCCTAAACTAGCACTAGAGTCATTGCTTGTGTGTCCTTTCCACAAACCACATATGGATCCACCAGAGTCATTGCATGTTTGTTCTTGTAATGACAAACCACATATGGATCCACCAGCGTCATTGCATATGTGTTCTTTTCACAAACAACATATTGACCCACTAGAGTCATTGCATGTGTGTTCTTTCCACAAACCACATATGGATCCACCAGAGTCATTGCATGCGTGTTCTTGTAATGACAAACCACATATGGATCAACCAATTTCATTGCATCTGTGTTCTTTCCACAAACCACATATGGATCCACCAGAGTCATTACAGCTGTGTTCTTTGCACAAACCACACATGGATCCACCGGAGTCATTGCATGTGTGTTTATCTCACAAACCACATGGATCCACCTATGTCATTGCATGTCTGTTCTTTCCACAACCCACATATGGATCAACCAATGTCATTGCATGTGTGTTCTTTTCCACAAACTACATATGGATCAACCAATGTCATTGCATGTGTGTTTTTCCACAAACCACATATGGATCCACCAGAGTTATTGCATGTGTGTTCTTTTCACAAACCACATATGGATAAACCAATGTCATTGCATGTGTGTTCTTTCCACAAACCACATATAGATCCACCAATGCCATTGCATGTTTATTCTTTCCACAAACCACATATGTATCCACCAGAGTAATTGCACGTGTGTTCTTTTCACAAACCACATATGGATCAACCAATGTCATTGCATGTGTGTTCTTTTCACAAACCACACATGGATCCACCAGAGTCATTGCATGTAGTTCTTTCCACAAACCACACATGGATCCACTAGAGTCATTGCATGTGTGTTCTTCTCACAAACCACATGGATCCACCAATGTCATTGCATGTGTGTTCTTTCCACAACCCACATATGGATCAACTAGTGTCATTGCATTTGTGTTCTTTCCACAAACCACATATGGATCCACCAGAGTCATTGCATGTGTGTTCTTTTAATGAAAAACCACATATGGATCAACCAGTGTCATTGCATGTGTGTTCTTCCCACAAAACACACATGGATCCACCAGAGTCATTGCATGTGTGTTCTTTCGACAAACCACATATGGATCCACGAGAGTCATTGCATGTGTGTTCTTGTAATGACAAACCACATATGGATCAACCAATGTCATTGCATGTGTGTTCTTTTCATGAACCACATATGTATCAACCAAAGTCATTGCATGTTTGTTCTTTTCACAAACCACATATGGATCCACTAGATTCATTGCATGTATGTTCTTCTCACAAACCACACATGGATCCACCAGAGTCATTGCATGTGTGTTCTTTTCATGAACCACATATGGATCCACCAGAGTCATTGCATGTGTGTTCTTTCCACAACCCACATATGGATCTACCAGAGTCATTGCATGTGTGTTCTTGTAATGACAAACCACATATGGATCCACTAGAGTCATTGCATGTATGTTCTTCTCACAAACCACACATGGATCCACCAGAGTCATTGCATGTGTGTTCTTTCCACAAACCACATATGGATCCACTAGAGTCATTGCATGTGTGTTCTTTCCACAAACTACATATGGATCCACCAGAGTCACTGCATGTGTGTTCCTGTCATGACAAACCACATATGGATCAAACAATGTCATTGCATGTGTCTTCTTTTCATGAACCACATATGTATCAACCAGAGTCATTGCATGTTTGTTCTTTTCACAAACCACATATGGATCCACTAGAGTCATTGCATGTGTGTTCTTTTCATGAACCACATATGGATCCACCAGAGTCATTGCATGTGTCTTCTTTCTACAACCCACATGTGGATCAACCAATATCATTGCATGTGTGTTCTTTCCACAAACCACATATGGATCCACCAGAGTCATTGCATGTGTGTTCTTGTAATGACAAACCACATATGGATCCACCGGTGTCATTGCATGTGTGTTCTTTACAAACCACATATGGATCCACTAGAGTCATTGCATGTGTGTTCTTGTAATGACAAACCACATATGGATCCACCGGTGTCATGGCATGTGTGTTCTTTTCCTAAACTTCATATGGCTCCACCAGTGTCATTGCACGTGTGTTCTTTTCACAAACCACATATAGACCCACTAGAGTCATTGCATGTGTGTTCTTTCCACAAACCACATATGGATCCACCAGAGTCATTAAATATGTGTCCTTTTAATGACCAACCACATATGGATCCACAAGAGTCATTGCATGTTTGTTCTTTTCACAAACCACGCATGGATTGTAGCGTCCCCAACCTTTAATAAGATTGAGTCCCCTGTGTTTACAATGCTAGTCCCTGGATCAATAGCTAGCATCCATAGTTTAGATGTAATATCAAGAAACAAAGGTCATAATACAACTTTATAACCAGGAATAAAATAGTTTTATTACATCAAACATAGCTCATTGGCTATTTACATTACATTGCAGCAGAATAACTATAGTCATGGGTCCTTCATCTTCAAAGTGCCACAGGCAGATGTTGGTTGTAGACTTTGTAATCCTAATCAATCAATCTTCACTAAAATCAATCAAACCTGCAACATTACAAGTTACAGCCACAAGGGTCAATACATTTGAATTGTATTGGCAAATGATACTTTGGTAGTATAGTGGAGTCTATCATCTATATGCATTTGGCTAAGTGGAGTTGAGGCTTGCATTGCTCAAAATAGATTTTTCCCTATAATTTTGAAAGTACTAAGTTTTTGCTTGGCAAAAACTTTCCCAAGGCATCTACCAATCAAAGACTGAAGATCCTTCTCGAGGCATCTACCAATCAAAGACTGAAGATTTGCTTGGCAACAATTATTGCAAAACTTTCCCAAGGCATCTACCAATCAAAGACTGAAGATCCTTCTCGAGGCATCTACCAATCAAGACTGAAGTGCTTGGCAAAATCATTTTTTCCTCAATCCAAGATTTCAAGATTCTTGTACCAAGCCATCTCTCCATCAAAGATTGAAGAATTTCACACAACCCTTGTTCACCCACAAGTTTTAATTTAGAAATTGGAATGATGAGATTCTTGATTGCTTCCATGTCTTGATGCTCAAATTGTCCTTTTCCAGGGACATGGCTAAGTACTTAGATTTTACACTGCAGAGGTGGTGCACTTTCCCCACAAGACTTGGTTTCCCAAGACAAGATCTTTCAAGCCTTCCTTAGACCATCATGGACGCTGCTCCATCCTATCAAACACTACCACCCACTGTCCATATGGCTAAGTTCTTGCAACCTATATGATCATGGCAGAGCCCATATTGCCAAGTGGTTGCACTTGAAGCTTCTCAACATTTGACATCTCAAATCTCTTTATTTCCTGGGTGGCCATCCACAAGTGAGATACACTAAGGTAAACCATAGACATGGGCCTTGTGAATCACTCAACCAAAAACCACCAAGCAAGTCCCATTCCACCCAGGTGATTCATTAACTTAGTTGTTTTATTAAACAAAACATAAGTCCTCAGACTTAGAGATTTTCCATAGCATGAATATATTTCCCACCCATGTTTTCTATTAGCTAGGCTAAGCTTGATAGTAGTAGGATTCTTAACTTAGGAAAAATTCCACTAAGGTTTCATCTACTAGGTGCTACTATAGCAAGGTCTATACTTTAGCAAAATAAAAACCATGCAAGTTTTACTTAGCAAAAACACTAATGCATAGTGAAAATAATGGGACAGATAGTATGAAGTATCACTTGCCTTTTTGGTAGAGGGTATAGGTTCACTCCTTGATCTTGCTAGTCTCACACTTCACTACAAGTCAATCAAGCAAACACAATTCAATTCACATTCCAAACCAAAGTCAAACAAACAATTTCTCACACACAAAGTAATGGGATCTAAGTCATGCATAAGCATGCAAAGGTTGGTTCTATTGTAAGAATGGTCTTCACTAGGCTTCTAAACTTTGTAGGTTCCAAATTGGTCATTTACCAAAATGGCAAAGTCAAGTAATGCATGCAAGCATGCCAAGCTTTGTTTTGTTTGGAAAAGTGGTTCCTAATGGGTCATAGACATTTGGGCACACCTATTGGTCATTTTCTAAAGTGGCTAAGTAAATTGCAAAGAGGGTCTCTATTAAATTCCTAAACTTTGTAAGATCCAAATTGGTCATTTACCAAAGTGGCAAAGTTGTTAGCAAAAGGTTTCACCTCAAAAACCACTTTCAAGACAAAGTGTTATTTTATGGGGTGAAGAGATATTTTTCCTAAGGCCTTAACCTATAGGGTTCACCAAATGAGTTGCTATTGCAAAACTTGGTGTTTGGGTCAGTAGGTTTGGTCTAAAGCATTTTCTCAAAGTTTTCTTTTACAAAAACATTTTCATAACCAAAATCTTCATTTTCATTTGGCTAGAAATGGGCTAAATCAAGTTTTCCATCCTAAACTTTACCAAATCCATTTTCCAAACTATGGGTTGGTTCCTAGGGCCAGTAAGGTCACAACAAACCAATTTGCAAAGGTTTCAACCTTAAAAACATTTTCAAACAATTTTTCTAATCTAAACAAGCTCACAAAAGAATCTGCAAAGTTAAACAAGCTAACAGATACTATTTGCTAAACTAAGGGCAGGGTTGGCTAGAGCTTGTCTTGCTGAATCCAACGACATCAAATTTGTAAAATTTGGACGTGTGGATCCAAAGATACAAGGGTTTGAAGTTTGCAAAGTTTCGCTTTCAAATTCTGTTTTAAACCTAACAGGCGACACGCGGCGTGATATCATTGGTCGATACCGGTTCGGCCGGATCGTGGCTGTGGAGCGTTGGATCTAAGTTAAATCGTGCGGTCCAGAGGACATACCTCTTCGTGACTAAGTGGATCTATCCTAACCAATGGATCGAGATCGAATGGTTGCGGCAGGCTCGACCTAAAGCTAGCGGCGCTGCGGTGGCCACCGGCGGTGGAGCGGTCGGTCGACGACGGAGGCGACGCTACAGGGGGTGAGGGAGAAAGAGGAGTGGCTCACCGGGCTTAGGGGATCACGGCGATGCTCAACGTACTCGCGGTGGGTCAAGGCGCTGGGCACGATCGCGATTGCTCGTCACGGAGTGGAGGACGGCGTCGGTGCGGCTGTGGTCGTCGTGGACGTCGCTGTGGTTTACTCCAGGGCAAGGTGAAGACATGGTTAGATGCGCGGGTCCAAGGCAAGGTCGTGTGCGTGAACGAGGAGTGAAGGGGCGGTCTGGTCTTACCGGTGAGGCTCGTCGGAGAGGAAGCAGATGGCGGCGGCGAGTCGAGCTTGTCGAAGACGGTGTTCTGGGTCACGCGCGGGCAAACCAGGAGTACTAGGAGATGCGTGGAATCGAGAGGAGTCCACTCGCGTGAAGTATAGGCAGAGGGGTGGTCGGAGTTGGCCGGATGAGGCGGCTCGGGAGAAATTGGAGCGGCCTGGGGCGAGCTTGGGAAGGAGTTTGAGGAAGCGGAGGAGAGCGAGCCGATTAAATAGGCGCCACGGCGAGGTTTAATGGAGGAATTAACGCGGATTGATGGAGCTCTCAAGCGGCGTAAACGGTGAGGGGGAGAAGGAGTCATGGTGAGGACGAAGCATGTGATGTGGGCCCCGTCATCAAAAGAGAGAGTGGGTGTGGGTCCGGGCTATCATCGACTGTGTGGGTTCGTTATTTGGTTCGAATCGTTTTCTTCAGGGAGACAACTGGCTGGGTGGGGTCATCTCGTCAGCGAGTGAGTGAGAGGGAGAACAGGGGGCCACCGGTCAGTCTCTGTCTGAGTAAGTTTCTGAGTAAGAAAAGAATACTTCGGGGAAGAGAACAGGTGGGCTAGAGTTAGTGGCTGGGTCTGCTTGCACTATTTTTTCTCATTCGCTCTTTTTCCTTTTCTAATTCTTTTCTGTTTTGAATTTCAAACAATTATTCAAACAACCAAACCACACTCAAATCAATTCAAACAAACACTCAAACTTTTCATTTGAATTTGGTTCTGTTTATCAACATAATCCAAATCTCAAAATAAATTAATATTTCTATTTATTTTAGGATCCATTTAATAATTAAATAAAATGGATCTTTAGTTTATTAAAATAGGGTTTTGGATTTATTTAAATAAAATTTTCCATTTGAAATCCAATTATTTTCAAAACCAAACCAGAAGGTTTTATTTGAAAAATAAAAGAATACTTGGAAACTTATTTAAATAAATAAATAAGTTTTGGTGTTTAATTAAAATGGGAAAGCCTTTACTTAAATAAAATTGGATATTTAAATCCTTATTATTTTATTTAAATAAACCTTTACTCATTTTAATCAAAGCAAAACCTTTTAATAAAAGATTTCAAAGTAGTAATAAAATACTTGGTGTTCATTTAAAATGGAAAAAGCCTTTACTTAAATAAAATTTGGATATTTAAATCCTTATTATTTTATTTAAATAAACCTTTATTCATTTTATCAAAACAAAATATTTTATTACAAAAGCTTGGCCAAAATTAATTTGGCTCACCTTTTCATTTGAAAACAAAGTCTTTTATTAAAAGATCCAAAATAGTATTTCCAAAACAATTCATTTTCCTTTGATAAATGTTTATCTTTTTAATCCCTTTAGGATTATTTGTTCACCAATTGGTATGGGCCTTAGATGAGAGCTTAAAGGCTTTGGAAATTCAATGTCCTTATCTTATTATATTCACAAGATTTTGTCTATGGTTCCAAACTAAGTGAAACCAATCTCTAAGGTCTTTCTTGATCCTTTGTGAATATTTGTTGATCAAATTTGGTATGGATCAAATCCATAGATTTGGAGATACTTTGGAAATGATTTCCTTCCATTAGGGTTTAGGGATTTGGATTTATTTTCCAAGTGTTCAAATTTCCAGATACATTCATTGAGGAATGCATTTCCCTTGATTTGGATTTTTGTTGAATTCAAACTTTAACCAAAGTTTGTTCAAGATGGGATTTTAAGTCTCCTTTTAGAAACAAAAGTTTCTTTTCACATTGTTTTTCAACAAAAATTTATTTTGTTTATTTATTTTTCACATTACAAGATTTGGAAAATCTTGGGATGTGACATGGATCCACCAGAGTCATTGGATGTATGTTCTTTCTACAAACCCGACATGGATCCACCAGAGTCATTGCATTTGTGTTATTCTCCTAAACTAGCACTAGAGTCATTGCTTGTGTGTTCTTTCCACAAACCACATATGGATCCACCAGAGTCATTGCATGTTTGTTCTTGTAATGACAAACCACATATGGATCCACCAGCGTCATTGCATATGTGTTCTTTTCACAAACAACATATGGACCCACTAGAGTCATTGCATGTGTGTTCTTTCCACAAACCACATATGGATCCACCAAAGTCATTGCATGCGTGTTCTTGTAATGACAAACCACATATGGATCAACCAATTTCATTGCATGTGTGTTCTTTCCACAAACCAAACATGGCTCCACCAGAGTCATTACAGCTATGTTCTTTCCAAAAACCACACATGGATCCACCGGAGTCATTGCATGTGTGTTCTTCTCACAAACCACATGGATCCACCAATGTCATTGCATGTCTGTTCTTTCCACAACCCACATATGGATCATCCAATGGCATTGCATGTGTGTTATTTTCCACAAACCACATATGGATCAAACAATGTCATTGCATGTGTGTTCTTTCCACAAACCACATATGGACCCACCAGAGTTATTGCATGTGTGTTCTTTTCACAAACCACATATGGATAAACCAATGTCATTGCATGTGTGTTCTTTCCACAAACCACATATAGATCCACCAATGCCATTGCATGTTTATTCTTTCCACAAACTAGATATGTATGCACCAGAGTAATTGCACGTGTGTTCTTTTCACAAACCACATATGGATCAACCAATGTCATTGCATGTGTGTTCTTTTCATAAACCACACATGGATCCACCAGAGTCATTGCATGTATGTTCTTTCCATAAACCACACATGGATCCACTAGAGTCATTGCATGTGTGTTCTTCTCACAAACCACATGGATCCACCAATGTCATTGCATGTGTGTTCTTTCCACAACCCACATATGGATCAACTAGTGTCATTGCATGTGTGTTCTTTCCACAAACCACATATGGATCCACCAGAGTCATTGCATGTGTGTTCTTGTAATGAAAAACCACATATGGATCAACCAGTATCATTGCATGTGTGTTCTTCCCACAAAACACACATGGATCCACCAGAGTCATTGCATGTGTGTTCTTTCGACAAACCACATATGGATCCGCGAGAGTCATTGCATGTGTGTTCTTGTAATGACAAACCACATATGGATCAACCAATGTCATTGCATGTGTGTTCTTTTCATGAACCACATATGTATCCACCAAAGTCATTGCATGTTTGTTCTTTTCACAAACCACATATGGATACACTAGATTCATTGCATGTATGTTCTTCTCACAAACCACACATGGATCCACCAGAGTCATTGCATGTGTGTTATTTTCATGAACCACATATGGATCCACCAGAGTCATTGCATGTGTGTCCTTTAGACAACCCACATATGGATCAACCAATGTCATTGCATGTGTGTTCTTGTAATGACAAACCACATATGGATCCACTAGTCATTGCATGTATGTTCTTCTCACAAACCACACATGGATCCACCAGAGTCATTGGATGTGTGTTCTTTCCACAAACCACATATGGATCCACTAGAGTCATTGCATGTGTTCTCTTTCCACAAACCACATATGGATCCACCAGAGTCATTGCATGTGTGTTCTTGTAATGACAAACCACATATGGATCAAACAATGTCATTGCATGTGTCTTCTTTTCATGAACCACATATGTATCAACTAGAGTCATTGCATGTTTGTTCTTTTCACAAACCACATATGGATCCACTAGAGTCATTGCATGTATGTTCTTCTCACAAAGCACACATGGATCCACCAGAGTCATTGCATGTGTGTTCTTTTCATGAACCACATATGGATCCACCAGAGTCATTGCATGTGTCTTCTTTCTACAACCCACATATGGATCAACCAATGTCATTGCATGTGTGTTCTTTCCATAAACCACATATGGATCCACCAGAGTCATTGCATGTGTGTTCTTGTAATGACAAACCACATATGGATCCACCGGTGTCATTGCATGTGTGTTCTTTACAAACCACATATGGATCCACTAGAGTCATTGCATGTGTGTTCTTGTAATGACCAACCACATATGGATCCACCGGTGTCATTGCATGTGTGTTCTTTTCCTAAACTGCATATGGCTCCACCAGTGTCATTGCACGTGTGTTATTTTCACAAACCACATATGGACCCACTAGAGTCATTGCATGTGTGTTCTTTCCACAAACCACATATGGATCCACCAGAGTCATTAAATGTGTGTCCTTTTAATGACCAACCACATATGGATCCACAAGAGTCATTGCATGTTTGTTCTTTTCACAAACCACGCATGGATCCACCAGAGTCATTGGATGTATGTTCTTTCTACAAACCCCACATGGATCCACCAGAGTCATTGCATGTGTGTTATTCTCCTAAACTAGCACTAGAGTCATTGCTTGTGTGTTCTTTCCACAAACCACATATGGATCCACCAGAGTCATTGCATGTTTGTTCTTGTCATGACAAACCACATATGGATCCACCAGCGTCATTTCATATGTGTT
Organism: Avena insularis; assembly: GCA_023614405.1. NCBI lineage: Eukaryota > Viridiplantae > Streptophyta > Magnoliopsida > Poales > Poaceae > Avena > Avena insularis. Next base: position 427,268,010 of record CM042696.1, read on the forward strand.
CTTTTCACAAACAACATATGGACCCACTAGAGTCATTGCATGTGTGTTCTTTCCACAAACCACATATGGATCCACCAGAGTCATTGCATGCGTGTTCTTGTAATGACAAACCACATATGGATCAACCAATTTCATTGCATGTGTGTTCTTTCCACAAACCACACATGGCTCCACCAGAGTCATTACAGCTGTGTTATTTCCAAAAACCACACATGGATCCACCGGAGTCATTGCATGTGTGTTCTTCTCACAAACCACATGGATCCACCAATGTCATTACATGTCTGTTCTTTCCACAACCCACATAAGCATCAACCAATGGCATTGCATGTGTGTTATTTTCCACAAACCACATATGGATCAACCAATGTCATTGCATGTGTGTTCTTTCCACAAACCACATATGGACCCACCAGAGTTATTGCTTGTGTGTTCTTTTCACAAACCACATATGGATAAACCAATGTCATTGCATGTGTGTTCTTTCCACAAACCACATATAGATCCACCAATGCCATTGCATGTTTATTCTTTCCACAAACCAGATATGTATCCACCAGAGTAATTGCACGTGTGTTCTTTTCACAAACCACATATGTATCAACCAATGTCATTGCATGTGTGTTCTTTTCACAAACCACACATGGATCCACCAGAGTCATTGCATGTATGTTCTTTCCATAAACCACACATGGATCCACTAGAGTCATTGCATGTGTGTTCTTCTCACAAACCACATGGATCCACCAATGGTATTGCATGTGTGTTCTTTCCACAACCCACATATGGATCAACTAGTGTCATTGCATGTGTGTTCTTTCCACAAACCACATATGGATCCACCAGAGTCATTGCATGTGTGTTCTTGTAATGAAAAACCTCATATGGATCAACCAGTGTCATTGCATGTGTGTTCTTGTAATGACAAACCACATATGGATCCACTAGTCATTGCATGTATGTTCTTCTCACAAACCACACATGGATCCACCAGAGTCATTGGATGTGTGTTCTTTCCACAAACCACATATGGATCCACTAGAGTCATTGCATGTGTTCTCTTTCCACAAACCACATATGGATCCACCAGAGTCATTGCATGTGTGTTCTTGTAATGACAAACCACATATGGATCAAACAATGTCATTGCATGTGTCTTCTTTTCATGAACCACATATGTATCAACTAGAGTCATTGCATGTTTGTTCTTTTCACAAACCACATATGGATCCACTAGAGTCATTGCATGTATGTTCTTCTCACAAAGCACACATGGATCCACCAGAGTCATTGCACGTGTGTTCTTTTCATGAACCACATATGGATCCACCAGAGTCATTGCATGTTTCTTCTTTCTACAACCCACATATGGATCAACCAATGTCATTGCATGTGTGTTCTTTCCATAAACCACATATGGATCCACCAGAGTCATTGCATGTGTGTTCTTGTAATGACAAACCACATATGGATCCACCGGTGTCATTGCATGTGTGTTCTTTACAAACCACATATGGATCCACTAGAGTCATTGCATGTGTGTTCTTGTAATGACCAACCACATATGGATCCACCGGTGTCATTGCATGTGTGTTCTTTTCCTAAACTGCATATGGCTCCACCAGTGTCATTGCACGTGTGTTCTTTTCACAAACCACATATGGACCCACTAGAGTCATTGCATGTGTGTTCTTTCCACAAACCACATATGGATCCACCAGAGTCATTAAATGTGTGTCCTTTTAATGACCAACCACATATGGATCCACAAGAGTCATTGCATGTTTGTTCTTTTCACAAACCACGCATGGATCCACCAGAGTCATTGGATGTATGTTCTTTCTACAAACCCCACATGGATCCACCAGAGTCATTGCATGTGTGTTATTCTCCTAAACTAGCACTAGAGTCATTGCTTGTGTGTTCTTTCCACAAACCACATATGGATCCACCAGAGTCATTGCATGTTTGTTCTTGTCATGACAAACCACATATGGATCCACCAGCGTCATTGCATATGTGTTCTTTTCAGAAACAACATATGGACCCACTAGAGTCATTGCATGTGTGTTCTTTCCACAAACCACACATGGCTCCACCAGAGTCATTACAGCTGTGTTCTTTCCAAAAACCACACATGGATCCACCGGAGTCATTGCATGTGTGTTCTTCTCACAAACCACATGGATCCACCAATGTCATTACATGTCTGTTCTTTCCACAACCCACATAAGCATCAACCAATGGCATTGCATGTGTGTTATTTTCCACAAACCACATATGGATCAACCAATGTCATTGCATGTGTGTTCTTTCCACAAACCACATATGGACCCACCAGAGTTATTGCATGTGTGTTCTTTTCACAAACCACATATGGATAAACCAATGTCATTGCATGTGTGTTCTTTCCACAAACCACATATAGATCCACCAATGCCATTGCATGTTTATTCTTTCCACAAACCAGATATGTATCCACCAGAGTAATTGCACGTGTGTTCTTTTCACAAACCACATATGTATCAACCAATGTCATTGCATGTGTGTTCTTTTCACAAACCACACATGGATCCACCAGAGTCATTGCATGTATGTTCTTTCCATAAACCACACATGGATCCACTAGAGTCATTGCATGTGTGTTCTTCTCACAAACCACATGGATCCACCAATGTCATTGCATGTGTGTTCTTGTAATGACAAACCACATATGGATCCACCAGCGTCATTGCATGTGTGTTCTTTTCACAAACCACATATAGACCCACTAGAGTCATTGCATGTGTGTTCTTTCCACAAACCACATTTGGATCCACTAGAGTCATTGCATGTGTGTTCTTGTAACGACAAACCACATATGGATCCACCGGTGTCATTGCATGTGTATTCTTTTCCTAAACTGCATATGGCTCAACCAGTGTCATTGCATGTGTGTTCCTTTCACAAACCACATACAGACCCACTAGAGTCATTGCATGTGTGTTATTTCCACAAACCACATATGGATCCACCAGAGTCATTAAATGTGTGTTCTTGTAATGAGAAACCACATATGGATCCAGCAGCGTCATTGCATATGTGTTCTTTTCACAAACCACATATGGACCCACTAGAGTCATTGCATGTGTGTTCTTTCCACAAACCACATATGGATCCAGCAGAGTCATTGCATGTGTGTTCTTTCCACAAACCACATATGGATCCACCAGAGTCATTAAATGTGTGTTCTTGTAATGACAAACCACATATGGATCCAGCAGCGTCATTGCATATGTGTTCTTTTCACAAACCACATATGGACCCACTAGATTCATTGCATGTGTGTTCTTTCCACAAACCACATATGGATCCACCAGAGTCATTGCATGCGTGTTCTTGTAATGACAAATCACATATGGATCAACCAATTTCATTGCATGTGTGTTCTTTCCACAAACCAAATATGGATCCACCAGAGTCATTACAGGTGTGTTCTTTCCACAAACCACACATGGATCCACCGGAGTCATTGCATGTGTGTTCTTCTCATAAACCACATGGATCCACCAATGTGATTGCATGTCTATTCTTTCCACAACCCACATATGGATCAACCAATGTCATTGCATGTGTGTTCATTTCCACAAACCACATATGGATCAACCAATGTCATTGCATGTGTGTTCTTTCCACAAACCACATATGGATCCACCAGAGTTATTGCATGTGTGTTCTTTTCACAAACCACATATGGATAAACCAATGTCATTGCATGTGTGTTCTTTCCACAAACCACATATAGATCCACCAATGCCATTGAATGTTTATTCTTTCCACAAATCACATATGTATCCACCAGAGTAATTGCACGTGTGTTCTTTTCACAAACCACATATGGATCAACCAATGTCATTGCATGTGTGTTCTTTTCATAAACGACACATGGATCCACCAGAGTCATGGCATGTATGTTCTTTCCACAAACCACACATGGATCCAGTAGAGTCATTGCATGTGTGTTCTTCTCACAAACCACATGGATCCACCAATGTCATTGCATGTGTGTTCTTTCCACAAACCACATATGGATCAACTAGTGTCATTGCATGTGTGCTCTTTCCACAAACCACATATGGATCCACCAGAGTCATTGCATGTGTGTTCTTGTAATGACAAACTACATATGGACCCACTAGAGTTATTGCATGTGTGTTCTTTCCACAAACCACATATGGATCCACCAGAGTTATTGCATGTGTTTTCTTGTAATGACAAACCACATATGGATCAACCAATTTCATTGCATGTGTGTTCTTTCCAAAAACCACATATGGATCCACCAGAGTCATTACATGTGTGTTCTTTCCACAAACCACACATGGATCCACTGGAGTCATTGCATGTGTGTTCTTCTCACAAACCACATGGATGCACCAATGTCATTGCATGTGTGTTCGTTCCACAACCCACATATATATCAACCAATGTCATTGCATGTGTGTTCTTTTCCACAAACCACATATGGATCAACCAATGTCATTGCATGTGTGTTCTTCCCACAAAACACACATGGATCCACCAGAGTCATTGCATGTGTGTTCTTTCGACAAACCACATATGGATCAACCAATGTCATTGCATGTGTGTTCTTTTCATGAACCACATATGGCTCCACCAGTGTCATTGCATGTGTGTTCTTTTCACAAACCACATACAGACCCACTAGAGTCATTGCATGTGTGTTCTTTCCACAAAGCACATATGGATCCACCAGAGTCATTAAATGTGTGTTCTTGTAATGAGAAACCACATATGGATCCAGCAGCGTCATTGCATATGTGTTCTTTTCACAAACCACATATGGACCCACTAGAGTCATTGCATGTGTGTTCTTTCCACAAACCACATATGGATCCACCAGAGTCATTGCATGTGTGTTCTTTCCACAAACCACATATGGATCCACCAGAGTCATTAAATGTGTGTTCTTGTAATGACAAACCACATATGGATCCAGCAGCGTCATTGCATATGTGTTCTTTTCACAAACCACATATGGACCCACTAGATTCATTGCATGTGTGTTCTTTCCACAAACCACATATGGATCCACCAGAGTCATTGCATGCGTGTTCTTGTAATGACAAACCACATATGGATCAACCAATTTCATTGCATGTGTGTTCTTTCCACAAACCACATATGGATCCACCAGAGTCATTACAGGTGTGTTCTTTCCACAAACCACACATGGATCCACCGGAGTCATTGCATGTGTGTTCTTCTCACAAACCACATGGATCCACCAATGTCATTGCATGTCTGTTCTTTCCACAACCCACATATGGATCAACCAATGTCATTGCATGTGTGTTCTTTTCCACAAACCACATATGGATCAACCAATGTCATTGCATGTGTGTTCTTTCCACAAACCACATATGGATCCACCAGAGTTATTGCATGTGTGTTCTTTTCACAAACCACATATGGCTAAACCAATGTCATTGCATGTGTGTTCTTTCCACAAACCACATATAGATCCACCAATGCCATTGAATGTTTATTCTTTCCACAAATCACATATGTATCCACCAGAGTAATTGCACGTGTGTTCTTTTCACAAACCACATATGGATCAACCAATGTCATTGCATGTGTGTTCTTTTCACAAACCACACATGGATCCACCAGAGTCATTGCATGTATGTTCTTTCCACAAACCACACATGGATCCAGTAGAGTCATTGCATGTGTGTTCTTCTCACAAACCACATGGATCCACCAATGTCATTGCATGTGTGTTCTTTCCACAACCCACATATGGATCAACTAGTGTCATTGCATGTGTGATCTTTCCACAAACCACATATGGATCCACCAGAGTCATTGCATGTGTGTTCTTGTAATGACAAACCACATATGGACCCACTAGAGTCATTGCATGTGTGTTCTTTCCACAAACCGCATATGGATCCACCAGAGTTATTGCATGTGTTTTCTTGTAATGACAAACCACATATGGATCAACCAATTTCATTGCATGTGTGTTCTTTCCAAAAACCACATATGGATCCACCAGAGTCATTACATGTGTGTTCTTTCCACAAACCACACATGGATCCACCGGAGTCATTGCATGTGTGTTCTTCTCACAAACCACATGGATGCACCAATGTCATTGCATGTGTGTTCTTTCCACAACCCACATATATATCAACCAATGCCATTGCATGTTTGTTCTTTTCCACAAACCACATATGGATCAACCAATGTCATTGCATGTGTGTTCTTCCCACAAAACACACATGGATCCACCAGAGTCATTGCATGTGTGTTCTTTCGACAAACCACATATGGATCAACCAATGTCATTGCATGTGTGTTCTTTTCATGAACCACATATGTATCAACCAAAGTCATTGCATGTTTGTTCTTTTCACAAACCACATATGGATCCACTATATTCATTGCATGTATGTTCTTCTCACAAACCACACATGGATCCACAAGAGTCATTGCATGTGTGTTCTTTTCATGAACCACGTATGGATCCACCGGAGTCATTGCATGTGTGTTCTTTCCACACCCCACATATGGATCCACCATAGTCATTACATGTGTGTTCTTTCCACAAACCACACATGGATCCACCAGAGTCATTGCATGTGTGTTCTTCTCACAAACCACATGGATCAACCAATGTCATTGCATGTGTGTTCTATCCACAACCCGCATATGGATCAACCAATGTCATTGCATGTGTGTTCTTTCCACAAACCACATATGGATCCACTGGAGTAATTATATGTGTGTTCTTGTAATGGCAAACCACATATGGATCCACTAGAGTCATTGCATATGTGTTCTTTTCCACAACCCACAGATGGATCCACCACTGTCATTGCATGTGTGTTCTTTCCACAAACCACATATGGATCCACCAGAGTCATTGCATGTGTGTTCTTGTAATGACAAACCACATATGGATCAACCGGTGTCATTGCATTTGTGTTCTTTTCACAAACCAGATATGGATCAACCAATGTCATTGCATGTGTGTTCTTTCCACAAACCAGATATGGATCCACTAGAGTCATTGGATGTGTGTTCTTGTAATGACAAACCACATATGGATCCACCGGTGTCATTGCATGTGTGTTCTTTTCCTAAACTGCATATGGATCCACTAGTGTCATTGCATGTGTGTCCCTTTCACAAACCACATATAGACCCACTAGAGTCATTGCATGTGCGTTCTTTCCACAAACCACATATGGGTCCACCAGAGTCATTAAATGTGTGTTCTTTTAATGACAAACCACACATGGATCCAACAGAGTCATTGCATGTATTTTCTTTCCACAATCCTCACATGGATCTACCAGAGTCATTGCATGTGTGTTATTCTCCTAAACTAGAAGTAGAGTCATTGCTTGCGTGTTCTTTCCACAAACCACATATGGATCCACCAGAGTCATTGCATGTGTGTTCTTGTAATGACAAACCACATATGGATCCACCAGCATCATTGCATGTGTGTTCTTTTCACAAACCACATATTGACCCACTAGAGTCATTGCATGTGTGTTTTTCCAAAACCACATATGGATCCACCGGAGTCATTGCATGTGTGTTCTTGTAATGACAAACCACATATGGATCCACTAGAGTCATTGCATATGTGTTCTTTTCCACAACCCACATATGGATCCACCAGTGTCATTGCATGTGTTTTCTTTCCACAAACCACATATGGATCCACCAGAGTCATTGCATGTGTGTTCTTGTAATGACAAACCACATATGGATCCACCGGTGTCATTGCATTTGTGTTCTTTTCACAAACCAGATATGGATCAACCAATGTCATTGCATGTGTGTTCTTTCCACAAACCAGATATGGATCCACTAGAGTCATTGCATGTGTGTTCTTGTAATGACAAACCACATATGGATCCACCGGTGTCATTGCATGTGTGTTCTTTTCCTAAACTGCATATGGATCCACCAGTGTCATTGCATGTGTGTCCCTTTCACAAACCACATATAGACCCACTAGAGTCATTGCATGTGCGTTCTTTCCACAAACCACATATGGATCCACCAGAGTCATTAAATGTGTGTTATTTTAATGACAAACCACACATGGATCCACCAGAGTCATTGCATGTATGTTCTTTCCACAAACCACACATGGAACCACAAGTCATTGCGTGTGTGTTATTGTCCTAAACTAGCACTAGAGTCATTGCTTGCGTGTTCTTTCCACCAACCACATATGGATCCACCAGAGTCATTGCATGTGTGTTCTTGTAATGACAAAGCACATATGGATCCACCAGCATCATTGCATGTGTGTTCTTTTCACAAACCACATATTGACCCACTAGAGTCATTGCATGTTTGTTCTTTCCACAAACTACATATGGATCCACCAGAGTCATTGCATGTGTGTTCTTGTAATGACAAACCACATATGGATCAAGCAATTTCATTGCATGTCTGTTCTTTCCACAAACCACATATGGATCCACCAGAGTCATTGCATGTGTGTTCTTTCCACAAACCACACATGGATCCACCAGAGTCATTGCATGTGTGTTGTTCTCAAAAACCACATGGATCCACCAATGTCATTGCATGTGTGTTCTTTCAACAACCCACATATGGATCAACTATTGTCGTTGCATGTGTTTTCTTTCCACAAATCACATATGGATCCACTATAGTCATTGCATGTGTGTTCTTGTAATGATAAACCACATATGAGTCCACCAGTGTCATTGCATGTGTGTTCTTTCCACAAACCACATATAGACCCACTAGAGTCATTGCATGTGCGTTCTTTCCACAAACCACATATGGATCCACCAGAGTCATTAAATGTGTGTTCTTTTAATGACAAACCACACATGGATCCACCAGAGTCATTGCATGTATGTTCTTTCCACAAATCGCACATGCATCCACCAGAGTCATTGCATGTGTGTTGTTCTCACAAACCACATGGATCCACCAATGTCACTGCATGTGTGTTCTTTCAACAACCCACATATGGATCAACTAGTGTCATTGCATGTGTGTTCTTTCTACAAACCTCATATGGATCCACCAGAGTCATTGCATGTGTCTTCTTGTAATGACAAACCACATATGGATCCACCAGTGTCATTGCATGCGTGTTCTTCCCACAAACCACACATGGATCCACCAGAGTCATTGCATGTGTGTTCTTTTGACAAACCACATATGGATCCGCGAGAGTCATTGCATGTGTGTTCTTGTAATGACAAACCACATATGGATCAACCAATGTCATTGCATGTGTGTTCTTTCCACAAACCAGATATGGATCCACTAGAGTCATTGAATGTGTGTTCTTGTAATGACAAACCACATATGGATCCACCGGTGTCATTGCATGTGTGTTCTTTTCCTAAACTGCTTATGGATCCACCAGTGTCATTGCATGTGTGTCCCTTTCACAAACCACATATAGACCCACTAGAGTCATTGCATGTGCGTTCTTTCCACAAACCACATATGTATCCACCAGAGTCATTAAATGTGTGTTCTTTTAATGACAAACCACACACGGATCCACCAGAGTCATTGCATGTATGTTCTTTCCACAAACCCCACATGGATCCACCAGAGTCATTGCATGTGTGTTATTCTCCTAAACTAGCACTAGAGTCATTGCTTGCGTGTTCTTTCCACAAACCACATATGGATCCACCAGAGTCATTGCATGTGTGTTCTTATAATGACAAACCACATATGGATCCACCAGTGTCATTGCATGCGTGTTCTTCCCACAAACCACATATGGATCCACCAGAGTCATTGCATGTGTGTTCTTTTGACAAACCACATATGGATCCGCGAGAGTCGTTGCATGTGTGTTCTTGTAATGACAAACCACATATGGATCAACCAATGTCATTGCATGTGTGTTCTTTTCATGAACCACATATGTATCAACCAAAGTCATTGCATGTTTGTTCTTTTCACAAACCACATATGGATCCACTAGATTCATTGCATGCATTTTCTTCTCACAAACCACACATGGATCCACAAGATTCATTGCATGTGTGTTCTTTTCATGAACCACATATTGATCCACCATAGTCATTGCATGTGTGTTCTTTCCACACCCCACATATGGATCCACCAGAGTCATTACATGTGTGTTCTTTCCACAAACCACACATGGATCCACCAGAGTCATTGCATGTGTGTTCTTCTCACAAACCACATGGATACACCAATGTCATTGCATGTGTGTTCTATCCACAACCCGCATATGGATCAACTAATGTCATTGCATGTGTGTTCTTTCCACAAACCACATATGGATCCACCGGAGTCATTGCATGTGTGTTCTTGTAATGGCAAACCACATATGGATCCACTAGAGTCATTGCATATGTGTTCTTTTCCACAATCCACATATGGATCCACCAGTGTCATTGCATGTGTGTTCTTTCCACAAACCACATATGGATCCACCAGAGTCATTGCATGTGTGTTCTTGTAATGACAAACCACATATGGATCCACCGGTGTCATTGCATTTGTGTTCTTTTCACAAACCAGATATGGATCAACCAATGTCATTGCATGTGTGTTGTTTCCACAAACCAGATATGGATCCACTAGAGTCATTGCATGTGTGTTCTTGTAATGACAAACCACATATGGATCCACCGGTGTCATTGCATGTGTGTTCTTTTCCTAAACTGCATATGGATCCACCAGTGTCATTGCATGTGTGTCCCTTTCACAAACCACATATAGACCCACTAGAGTCATTGCATGTGCGTTCTTTCCACAAACCACATATGGGTCCACCAGAGTCATTAAATGTGTGTTCTTTTAATGACAAACCACACATGGATCCACCAGAGTCATTGCATGTATTTTCTTTCCACAATCCTCACATGGATCTACCAGAGTCATTGCATGTGTGTTATTCTCCTAAACTAGCAGTAGAGTCATTGCTTGCGTGTTCTTTCCACAAACCACATATGGATCCACCATAATCATTGCATGTGTGTTCTTGTAATGACAAACCACATATGGATCCACCAGCATCATTGCATGTGTGTTCTTTTCACAAACCACATATTGACCCACTAGAGTCATTGCATGTGTGTTTTTTCCAAAAACCACATATGGATCCACCGGAGTCATTGCATGTGTGTTCTTGTAATGACAAACCACATATGGATCCACTAGAGTCATTGCATATGTGTTCTTTTCCACAACCCACATATGGATCCACCAGTGTCATTGCATGTGTTTTCTTTCCACAAACCACATATGGATCCACCAGAGTCATTGCATGTGTGTTCTTGTAATGACAAACCACATATGGATCCACCGGTGTCATTGCATTTGTGTTCTTTTCACAAACCAGATATGGATCAACCAATGTCATTGCATGTGTGTTCTTTCCACAAACCAGATATGGATCCACTAGAGTCATTGCATGTGTGTTCTTGTAATGACAAACCACATATGGATCCACCGGTGTCATTGCATGTGTGTTCTTTTCCTAAACTGCATATGGATCCACCAGTGTCATTGCATGTGTGTCCCTTTCACAAACCACATATAGACCCACTAGAGTCATTGCATGTGCGTTCTTTCCACAAACCACATATGGATCCACCAGAGTCATTAAATGTGTGTTATTTTAATGACAAACCACACATGGATCCACCAGAGTCATTGCATGTATGTTCTTTCCACAATCCCCACATGGATCCACCAGAGTCATTGCATGTGTGTTATTGTCCTAAACTAGCACTAGAGTCATTGCTTGCGTGTTCTTTCCACCAACCACATATGGATCCACCAGAGTCATTGCATGTGTGTTCTTGTAATGACAAAGCACATATGGATCCACCAGCATCATTGCATGTGTGTTCTTTTCACAAACCACATATTGACCCACTAGAGTCATTGCATGTTTGTTCTTTCCACAAACTACATATGGATCCACCAGAGTCATTGCATGTGTGTTCTTGTAATGACAAACCACATATGGATCAAGCAATTTCATTGCATGTCTGTTCTTTCCACAAACCACATATGGATCCACCAGAGTCATTGCATGTGTGTTCTTTCCACAAACCACACATGGATCCACCAGAGTCATTGCATGTGTGTTGTTCTCAAAAACCACATGGATCCACCAATGTCATTGCATGTGTGTTCTTTCAACAACCCACATATGGATCAACTATTGTCGTTGCATGTGTTTTCTTTCCACAAATCACATATGGATCCACTATAGTCATTGCATGTGTGTTCTTGTAATGATAAACCACATATGAGTCCACCAGTGTCATTGCATGTGTGTTCTTTCCACAAACCACATATAGACCCACTAGAGTCATTGCATGTGCGTTCTTTCCACAAACCACATATGGATCCACCAGAGTCATTAAATGTGTGTTCTTTTAATGACAAACCACACATGGATCCACCAGAGTCATTGCATGTATGTTCTTTCCACAAATCGCACATGCATCCACCAGAGTCATTGCATGTGTGTTGTTCTCACAAACCACATGGATCCACCAATGTCACTGCATGTGTGTTCTTTCAACAACCCACATATGGATCAACTAGTGTCATTGCATGTGTGTTCTTTCTACAAACCTCATATGGATCCACCAGAGTCATTGCATGTGTCTTCTTGTAATGACAAACCACATATGGATCCACCAGTGTCATTGCATGCGTGTTCTTCCCACAAACCACACATGGATCCACCAGAGTCATTGCATGTGTGTTCTTTTGACAAACCACATATGGATCCGCGAGAGTCATTGCATGTGTGTTCTTGTAATGACAAACCACATATGGATCAACCAATGTCATTGCATGTGTGTTCTTTCCACAAACCAGATATGGATCCACTAGAGTCATTGAATGTGTGTTCTTGTAATGACAAACCACATATGGATCCACCGGTGTCATTGCATGTGTGTTCTTTTCCTAAACTGCATATGGATCCACCAATGTCATTGCATGTGTGTCCCTTTCACAAACCACATATAGACCCACTAGAGTCATTGCATGTGCGTTCTTTCCACAAACCACATATGGATCCACCAGAGTCATTAAATGTGTGTTCTTTTAATGACAAACCACACATGGATCCACCAGAGTCATTGCATGTATGTTCTTTCCACAAACCCCACATGGATCCACCAGAGTCATTGCATGTGTGTTATTCTCCTAAACTAGCACTAGAGTCATTGCTTGCGTGTTCTTTCCACAAACCACATATGGATCCACCAGAGTCATTGCATGTGTGTTCTTATAATGACAAACCACATATGGATCCACCAGTGTCATTGCATGTGTGTTCTTCCCACAAACCACATATGGATCCACCAGAGTCATTGCATGTGTGTTCTTTTGACAAACCACATATGGATCCGCGAGAGTCGTTGCATGTGTGTTCTTGTAATGACAAACCACATATGGATCAACCAATGTCATTGCATGTGTGTTCTTTTCATGAACCACATATGTATCAACCAAAGTCATTGCATGTTTGTTCTTTTCACAAACCACATATGGATCCACTAGATTCATTGCATGCATTTTCTTCTCACAAACCACACATGGATCCACAAGATTCATTGCATGTGTGTTCTTTTCATGAACCACATATTGATCCACCATAGTCATTGCATGTGTGTTCTTTCCACACCCCACATATGGATCCACCAGAGTCATTACATGTGTGTTCTTTCCACAAACCACACATGGATCCACCAGAGTCATTGCATGTGTGTTCTTCTCACAAACCACATGGATACACCAATGTCATTGCATGTGTGTTCTATCCACAACCCGCATATGGATCAACTAATGTCATTGCATGTGTGTTCTTTCCACAAACCACATATGGATCCACCGGAGTCATTGCATGTGTGTTCTTGTAATGGCAAACCACATATGGATCCACTAGAGTCATTGCATATGTGTTCTTTTCCACAATCCACATATGGATCCACCAGTGTCATTGCATGTGTGTTCTTTCCACAAACCACATATGGATCCACCAGAGTCATTGCATGTGTGTTCTTGTAATGACAAACCACATATGGATCCACCGGTGTCATTGCATTTGTGTTCTTTTCACAAACCAGATATGGATCAACCAATGTCATTGCATGTGTGTTGTTTCCACAAACCAGATATGGATCCACTAGAGTCATTGCATGTGTGTTCTTGTAATGACAAACCACATATGGATCCACCGGTGTCATTGCATGTGTGTTCTTTTCCTAAACTGCATATGGATCCACCAGTGTCATTGCATGTGTGTCCCTTTCACAAACCACATATAGACCCACTAGAGTCATTGCATGTGCGTTCTTTCCACAAACCACATATGGGTGCACCAGAGTCATTAAATGTGTGTTCTTTAATGACAAACCACACATGGATCCACCAGTCATTGCATGTATTTTCTTTCCACAATCCTCACATGGATCTACCAGTCATTGCATGTGTGTTCTTCTCCTCAACTAGCAGTAGTGTCATTGCTTGCGTGTTCTTTCCACAAACCACATATGGATCCACCAGAGTCATTGCATGTGTGTTCTTGTAATGACAAACCACATATGGATCCACCAGCATCACTGCATGTGTGTTCTTTTCACAAACCACAAATTGACCCACTAGAGTCATTGCATGTGTGTTCTTTCCAAAAACCACATATGGATCCACCGGAGTCATTGCATGTGTGTTCTTTTAATGACAAACCACATATGGATCCACTAGAGTCATTGCATATGTGTTCTTTTCCACAACCCACATATGGATCCACCAGTGTCATTGCATGTGTGTTCTTGCCACAAACCACATATGGATCCACCAGAGTCATTGCATGTGTGTTCTTGTAATGACAAACCAACATATGGATCCACCGGTGTCATTGCATTTGTGTTCTTTTCACAAACCAGATATGGATCAACCAATGTCATTGCATGTGTGTTCTTTCCACAAACCAGATATGGATCCACTAGAGTCATTGCATGTGTTTTCTTGTAATGACAAACCACATATGGATCCACCGGTGTCATTGCATGTGTGTTCTTTTCCTAAACTGCATATGGATCCACCAGTGTCATTGCATGTGTGTCCCTTTCACAAACCACATATAGACCCACTAGAGTCATTGCATGTGCGTTCTTTCCACAAACCACATATGGATCCACCAGAGTCATTAAATGTGTGTTCTTTTAATGACAAACCACACATGGATCCACTAGAGTCATTGCATGTATGTTCTTTCCACAATCCCCACATGGATCCACCAGAGTCATTGCATGTGTGTTATTGTCCTAAACTACCACTAGAGTCATTGCTTGCGTGTTCTTTCCACAAACCACATATGGATCCACCAGAGTCATTGCATGTGTGTTCTTGTAATGACAAACCACATATGGATCCACCAGTGTCATTGCATGTGTGTTCTTCCCACAAACCACACATGGATCCACCAGAGTCATTGCATGTGTGTTCTTTCGACAAACCACATATGGATCCGCGAGAGTCATTGCATGTGTGTTCTTGTAATGGCAAACCACATATGGATCAACCAATGTCATTGGATGTGTGTTCTTTTCATGAACCACATATGTATCAACCAAAGTCATTGCATGTTTGTTCTTTTCACAAACCACATATGGATCCACTAGATTCATTGCATGTATGTTCTTCTCACAAACCACACATGGATCCACAAGAGTCATTGCATGTGTGTTCTTTTCATGAACCACATATGGATCCACCAGAGTCATTGCATGTGTGTTCTTTCCACACCCCACATATGTATCCACCAGAGTCATTACATGTGTGTTCTTTCCACAAACCACACATGGATCCACCAGAGTCATTGCATGTGTGTTCTTCTCACAAACCACATGGATCAACCAATGTCATTGCATGTGTGTTCTTTCCACAAACTACATATGGATCCACCGGAGTCATTGCATGTGTGTTCTTGTAATGGCAAACCACATATGGATCCACTAGAGTCATTGCATATGTGTTCTTTTCCACAACCCACATATGGATCCACCAGTGTCATTGCATGTGTGTTTTTCCACAAACCACATATGGATCCACAGTCATTGCATGTGTGTTCTTGTAATGACAAACCACATATGGATCGACCGGTGTCATTGCATTTGTGTTCTTTTCACAAACCAGATATGGATCAACCAATGTCATTGCATGTGTGTTCTTTCCACAAACCAGATATGGATCCACTAGAGTCATTGCATGTGTGTTCTTGTAATGACAAACCACATACGGATCCACCGTGTCATTGCATGTGTGTTCTTTTCCTAAACGCATATGGATCTACCAGTGTCATTGCATGTGTGTCCATTTCACAAACCACATATGGAACCACAAGAGTCATTGCATGTGTTCTTTCCACAAACCACATATGGGTCCACCGTGAGTCATTAAATGTGTGTTCTTTTAATGACAAACCACACATGGATCCACCAGAGTCATTGCATGTATTTTCTTTCCACAATCCTCACATGGATCTACCAGAGTCATTGCATGTGTGTTATTCTCCTAAACTAGCAGTAGAGTCATTGCTTGCGTGTTCTTTCCACAAACCACATATGGATCCACCATAATCATTGCATGTGTGTTCTTGTAATGACAAACCACATATGGATCCACCAGCATCATTGCATGTGTGTTCTTTTCACAAACCACATATTGACCCACTAGAGTCATTGCATGTGTGTTCTTTCCAAAAACCACATATGGATCCACCGGAGTCATTGCATGTGTGTTCTTGTAATGACAAACCACATATGGATCCACTAGAGTCATTGCATATGTGTTCTTTTCCACAACCCACATATGGATCCACCAGTGTCATTGCATGTGTGTTCTTTCCACAAACCACATATGGATCCACCAGAGTCATTGCATGTGTGTTCTTGTAATGACAAACCACATATGGATCCACCGGTGTCATTGCATTTGTGTTCTTTTCACAAACCAGATATGGATCAACCAATGTCATTGCATGTGTGTTGTTTCCACAAACCAGATATGGATCCACTAGAGTCATTGCATGTGTGTTCTTGTAATGACAAACCACATATGGATCCACCGGTGTCATTGCATGTGTGTTCTTTTCCTAAACTGCATATGGATCCACCAGTGTCATTGCATGTGTGTCCCTTTCACAAACCACATATAGACCCACTAGAGTCATTGCATGTGCGTTCTTTCCACAAACCACATATGGATCCACCAGAGTCATTAAATGTGTGTTCTTTTAATGACAAACCACACATGGATCCACCAGAGTCATTGCATGTATGTTCTTTCTACAATCTCCACATGGATCCACCAGAGTCATTGCATGTGTGTTATTGTCCTAAACTAGCACTAGAGTCATTGCTTGCGTGTTCTTTCCACAAACCACATATGGATCCACCAGAGTCATTGCATGTGTGTTCTTGTAATGACAAACCACATATGGATCCACCAGCATCATTGCATGTGTGTTCTTTTCACAAACCACATATTGACCCACTAGAGTCATTGCATGTGTGTTCTTTCCACAAACCACATATGGATCCACCAGAGTCATTGCATGTGTGTTCTTGTAATGACAAACCACATATGGATCAAGCAATTTCATTGCATGTCTGTTCTTTCCACAAACCACATATGGATCCACCAGAGTCATTGCATGTGTGTTCTTGTAATGACAAACCACATATGGATCAACCGGTGTCATTGCATTTGTGTTCTTTTCACAAACCAGATATGGATCAACCAATGTCATTGCATGTGTGTTCTTTCCATAAACCAGATATGGATCCACTAGAGTCATTGGATGTGTGTTCTTGTAATGACAAACCACATATGGATCCACCGGTGTCATTGCATGTGTGTTCTTTTCCTAAACTGCATATGGATCCACTAGTGTCATTGCATGTGTGTCCCTTTCACAAACCACATATAGACCCACTAGAGTCATTGCATGTGCGTTCTTTCCACAAACCACATATGGGTCCACCAGAGTCATTAAATGTGTGTTCTTTTAATGACAAACCACACATGGATCCACCAGAGTCATTGCATGTATTTTCTTTCCACAATCCTCACATGGATCTACCAGAGTCATTGCATGTGTGTTATTCTCCTAAACTAGAAGTAGAGTCATTGCTTGCGTGTTCTTTCCACAAACCACATATGGATCCACCAGAGTCATTGCATGTGTGTTCTTGTAATGACAAAGCACATATGGATCCACCAGCATCATTGCATGTGTGTTCTTTTCACAAACCACATATTGACCCACTAGAGTCATTGCATGTGTGTTTTTTCCAAAAACCACATATGGATCCACCGGAGTCATTGCATGTGTGTTCTTGTAATGACAAACCACATATGGATCCACTAGAGTCATTGCATATGTGTTCTTTTCCACAACCCACATATGGATCCACCAGTGTCATTGCATGTGTTTTCTTTCCACAAACCACATATGGATCCACCAGAGTCATTGCATGTGTGTTCTTGTAATGACAAACCACATATGGATCCACCGGTGTCATTGCATTTGTGTTCTTTTCACAAACCAGATATGGATCAACCAATGTCATTGCATGTGTGTTCTTTCCACAAACCAGATATGGATCCACTAGAGTCATTGCATGTGTGTTCTTGTAATGACAAACCACATATGGATCCACCGGTGTCATTGCATGTGTGTTCTTTTCCTAAACTGCATATGGATCCACCAGTGTCATTGCATGTGTGTCCCTTTCACAAACCACATATAGACCCACTAGAGTCATTGCATGTGCGTTCTTTCCACAAACCACATATGGATCCACAGTCATTAAATGTGTGTTATTTTAATGACAAACCACACATGGATCCACCAGAGTCATTGCATGTATGTTCTTTCCACAATCCCCACATGGATCCACCAGAGTCATTGCATGTGTGTTATTGTCCTAAACTAGCACTAGAGTCATTGCTTGCGTGTTCTTTCCACCAACCACATATGGATCCACCAGAGTCATTGCATGTGTGTTCTTGTAATGACAAAGCACATATGGATCCACCAGCATCATTGCATGTGTGTTCTTTTCACAAACCACATATTGACCCACTAGAGTCATTGCATGTTTGTTCTTTCCACAAACTACATATGGATCCACCAGAGTCATTGCATGTGTGTTCTTGTAATGACAAACCACATATGGATCAAGCAATTTCATTGCATGTCTGTTCTTTCCACAAACCACATATGGATCCACCAGAGTCATTGCATGTGTGTTCTTTCCACAAACCACACATGGATCCACCAGAGTCATTGCATGTGTGTTGTTCTCAAAAACCACATGGATCCAACAATGTCATTGCATGTGTGTTCTTTCAACAACCCACATATGGATCAACTATTGTCGTTGCATGTGTTTTCTTTCCACAAATCACATATGGATCCACTATAGTCATTGCATGTGTGTTCTTGTAATGATAAACCACATATGAGTCCACCAGTGTCATTGCATGTGTGTTCTTTCCACAAACCACATATAGACCCACTAGAGTCATTGCATGTGCGTTCTTTCCACAAACCACATATGGATCCACCAGAGTCATTAAATGTGTGTTCTTTTAATGACAAACCACACATGGATCCACCAGAGTCATTGCATGTATGTTCTTTCCACAAATCGCACATGCATCCACTGAGTCATTGCATGTGTGTTGTTCTCACAAACCACATGGATCCACCAATGTCACTGCATGTGTGTTCTTTCAACAACCCACATATGGATCAACTAGTGTCATTGCATGTGTGTTCTTTCTACAAACCTCATATGGATCCACCAGAGTCATTGCATGTGTCTTCTTGTAATGACAAACCACATATGGATCCACCAATGTCATTGCATGCGTGTTCTTCCCACAAACCACACATGGATCCACCAGAGTCATTGCATGTGTGTTCTTTTGACAAACCACATATGGATCCGCGAGAGTCATTGCATGTGTGTTCTTGTAATGACAAACCACATATGGATCAACCAATGTCATTGCATGTGTGTTCTTTCCACAAACCAGATATGGATCCACTAGAGTCATTGAATGTGTGTTCTTGTAATGACAAACCACATATGGATCCACCGGTGTCATTGCATGTGTGTTCTTTTCCTAAACTGCATATGGATCCACCAGTGTCATTGCATGTGTGTCCCTTTCACAAACCACATATAGACCCACTAGAGTCATTGCATGTGCGTTCTTTCCACAAACCACATATGGATCCACCAGAGTCATTAAATGTGTGTTCTTTTAATGACAAACCACACATGGATCCACCAGAGTCATTGCATGTATGTTCTTTCCACAAACCCCACATGGATCCACCAGAGTCATTGCATGTGTGTTATTCTCCTAAACTAGCACTAGAGTCATTGCTTGCGTGTTCTTTCCACAAACCACATATGGATCCACCAGAGTCATTGCATGTGTGTTCTTATAATGACAAACCACATATGGATCCACCAGTGTCATTGCATGCGTGTTCTTCCCACAAACCACATATGGATCCACCAGAGTCATTGCATGTGTGTTCTTTTGACAAACCACATATGGATCCACGAGAGTCGTTGCATGTGTGTTCTTGTAATGACAAACCACATATGGATCAACCAATGTCATTGCATGTGTGTTCTTTTCATGAACCACATATGTATCAACCAAAGTCATTGCATGTTTGTTCTTTTCACAAACCACATATGGATCCACTAGATTCATTGCATGCATTTTCTTCTCACAAACCACACATGGATCCACAAGATTCATTGCATGTGTGTTCTTTTCAGGAACCACATATTGATCCACCATAGTCATTGCATGTGTGTTCTTTCCACACCCCACATATGGATCCACCAGAGTCATTACATGTGTGTTCTTTCCACAAACCACACATGGATCCACCAGAGTCATTGCATGTGTGTTCTTCTCACAAACCACATGGATACACCAATGTCATTGCATGTGTGTTCTATCCACAACCCGCATATGGATCAACTAATGTCATTGCATTTGTGTTCTTTCCACAAACCACATATGGATCCACCGGAGTCATTGCATGTGTGTTCTTGTAATGGCAAACCACATATGGATCCACTAGAGTCATTGCATATGTGTTCTTTTCCACAATCCACATATGGATCCACCAGTGTCATTGCATGTGTGTTCTTTCCACAAACCACATATGGATCCACCAGAGTCATTGCATGTGTGTTCTTGTAATGACAAACCACATATGGATCCACCGGTGTCATTGCATTTGTGTTCTTTTCACAAACCAGATATGGATCAACCAATGTCATTGCATGTGTGTTGTTTCCACAAACCAGATATGGATCCACTAGAGTCATTGCATGTGTGTTCTTGTAATGACAAACCACATATGGATCCACCGGTGTCATTGCATGTGTGTTCTTTTCCTAAACTGCATATGGATCCACCAGTGTCATTGCATGTGTGTCCCTTTCACAAACCACATATAGACCCACTAGAGTCATTGCATGTGCGTTCTTTCCACAAACCACATATGGGTGCACCAGAGTCATTAAATGTGTGTTCTTTTAATGACAAACCACACATGGATCCACCAGAGTCATTGCATGTATTTTCTTTCCACAATCCTCACATGGATCTACCAGAGTCATTGCATGTGTGTTATTCTCCTAAACTAGCAGTAGAGTCATTGCTTGCGTGTTCTTTCCACAAACCACATATGGATCCACCAGAGTCATTGCATGTGTGTTCTTGTAATGACAAACCACATATGGATCCACCAGCATCACTGCATGTGTGTTCTTTTCACAAACCACAAATTGACCCACTAGAGTCATTGCATGTGTGTTCTTTCCAAAAACCACATATGGATCCACCGGAGTCATTGCATGTGTGTTCTTTTAATGACAAACCACATATGGATCCACTAGAGTCATTGCATATGTGTTCTTTTCCACAACCCACATATGGATCCACCAGTGTCATTGCATGTGTGTTCTTGCCACAAACCACATATGGATCCACCAGAGTCATTGCATGTGTGTTCTTGTAATGACAAACCAACATATGGATCCACCGGTGTCATTGCATTTGTGTTCTTTTCACAAACTAGATATGGATCAACCAATGTCATTGCATGTGTGTTCTTTCCACAAACCAGATATGGATCCACTAGAGTCATTGCATGTGTTTTCTTGTAATGACAAACCACATATGGATCCACCGGTGTCATTGCATGTGTGTTCTTTTCCTAAACTGCATATGGATCCACCAGTGTCATTGCATGTGTGTCCCTTTCACAAACCACATATAGACCCACTAGAGTCATTGCATGTGCGTTCTTTCCACAAACCACATATGGATCCACCAGAGTCATTAAATGTGTGTTCTTTTAATGACAAACCACACATGGATCCACCAGAGTCATTGCATGTATGTTCTTTCCACAATCCCCACATGGATCCACCAGAGTCATTGCATGTGTGTTATTGTCCTAAACTACCACTAGAGTCATTGCTTGCGTGTTCTTTCCACAAACCACATATGGATCCACCAGAGTCATTGCATGTGTGTTCTTGTAATGACAAACCACATATGGATCCACCAGTGTCATTGCATGTGTGTTCTTCCCACAAACCACACATGGATCCACCAGAGTCATTGCATGTGTGTTCTTTCGACAAACCACATATGGATCCGCGAGAGTCATTGCATGTGTGTTCTTGTAATGACAAACCACATATGGATCAACCAATGTCATTGGATGTGTGTTCTTTTCATGAACCACATATGTATCAACCAAAGTCATTGCATGTTTGTTCTTTTCACAAACCACATATGGATCCACTAGATTCATTGCATGTATGTTCTTCTCACAAACCACACATGGATCCACAAGAGTCATTGCATGTGTGTTCTTTTCATGAACCACATATGGATCCACCAGAGTCATTGCATGTGTGTTCTTTCCACACCCCACATATGTATCCACCAGAGTCATTACATGTGTGTTCTTTCCACAAACCACACATGGATCCACCAGAGTCATTGCATGTGTGTTCTTCTCACAAACCACATGGATCAACCAATGTCATTGCATGTGTGTTCTTTCCACAAACTACATATGGATCCACCGGAGTCATTGCATGTGTGTTCTTGTAATGGCAAACCACATATGGATCCACTAGAGTCATTGCATATGTGTTCTTTTCCACAACCCACATATGGATCCACCAGTGTCATTGCATGTGTGTTTTTTCCACAAACCACATATGGATCCACCAGAGTCATTGCATGTGTGTTCTTGTAATGACAAACCACATATGGATCCACCGGTGTCATTGCATTTGTGTTCTTTTCACAAACCAGATATGGATCAACCAATGTCATTGCATGTGTGTTCTTTCCACAAACCAGATATGGATCCACTAGAGTCATTGCATGTGTGTTCTTGTAATGACAAACCGCATACGGATCCACCGGTGTCATTGCATGTGTGTTCTTTTCCTAAACTGCATATGGATCTACCAGTGTCATTGCATGTGTGTCCCTTTCACAAACCAGATATAGACCCACTAGAGTCATTGCATGTGCGTTCTTTCCACAAACCACATATGGGTCCACCAGAGTCATTAAATGTGTGTTCTTTTAATGACAAACCACACATGGATCCACCAGAGTCATTGCATGTATTTTCTTTCCACAATCCTCACATGGATCTACCAGAGTCATTGCATGTGTTATTCTCCTAAACTAGCAGTAGAGTCATTGCTTGCGTGTTCTTTCCACAAACCACATATGGATCCACCATAATCATTGCATGTGTGTTCTTGTAATGACAAACCACATATGGATCCACCAGCATCATTGCATGTGTGTTCTTTTCACAAACCACATTGACCCACTAGAGTCATTGCATGTGTGTTCTTTCCAAAAACCACATATGGATCCACCGGAGTCATTGCATGTGTGTTCTTGTAATGACAAACCACATATGGATCCACTAGAGTCATTGCATATGTGTTCTTTTCCACAACCCACATATGGATCCACAAGTGTCATTGCATGTGTGTTCTTTCCACAAACCACATATGGATCCACCAGAGTCATTGCATGTGTGTTCTTGTAATGACAAACCACATATGGATCCACCGGTGTCATTGCATTTGGGTTCTTTTCACAAACCAGATATGGATCAACCAATGTCATTGCATGTGTGTTCTTTCCACAAACCAGATATGGATCCACTAGAGTCATTGCATGTGTGTTCTTGTAATGACAAACCACATATGGATCCACCGGTGTCATTGCATGTGTGTTCTTTTCCTAAACTGCATATGGATCCACCAGTGTCATTGCATGTGTGTCCCTTTCACAAACCACATATAGACCCACTAGAGTCATTGCATGTGCGTTCTTTCCACAAACCACATATGGATCCACCAGAGTCATTAAATGTGTGTTCTTTTAATGACAAACCACACATGGATCCACCAGAGTCATTGCATGTATGTTCTTTCTACAATCTCCACATGGATCCACCAGAGTCATTGCATGTGTGTTATTGTCCTAAACTAGCACTAGAGTCATTGCTTGTGTGTTCTTTCCACAAACCACATATGGATCCACCAGAGTCATTGCATGTGTGTTCTTGTAATGACAAAGCACATATGGATCCACCAGCATCATTGCATGTGTGTTCTTTTCACAAACCACATATTGACCCACTAGAGTCATTGCATGTGTGTTCTTTCCACAAACCACATATGGATCCACCAGAGTCATTGCATGTGTGTTCTTGTAATGACAAACCACATATGGATCAAGCAATTTCATTGCATGTCTGTTCTTTCCACAAACCACATATGGATCCACCAGAGTCATTGCATGTGTGTTCTTTCCACAAACCACACATGGATCCACCAGAGTCATTGAATGTGTGTTGTTCTCAAAAACCACATGGATCCACCAATGTCATTGCATGTGTGTTCTTTCAACAACCCACATATGGATCAACTAGTGTCGTTGCATGTGTTTTCTTTCCACAAATCACATATGGATCCACTAGAGTCATTGCATGTGTGTTCTTGTAATGATAAACCACATATGGGTCCACCAGTGTCATTGCATGTGTGTTCTTTCCACAAACCACATATAGTCCCACTAGAGTCATTGCATGTGCGTTCTTTCCACAAACCACATATGGATCCACCAGAGTCATTAAATGTGTGTTCTTTTAATGACAAACCACACATGGATCCACCAGAGTCATTGCATGTATGTTCTTTCCACAAACCACACATGCATCCACCAGAGTCATTGCATGTGTGTTGTTCTCACAAACCACATGGATCCACTAATGTCATTGCATGTGTGTTCTTTCAACAACCCACATATGGATCAACTAGTGTCATTGCATGTGTGTTCTTTCCACAAACCACATATGGATCCACCAGAGTCATTGCATGTGTGTTCTTGTAATGACAAACCACATATGGATCTACCAGTGTCATTGCATGTGTGTTCTCCCACAAACCACACATGGATCCACCAGAGTCATTGCATGTGTGTTCTTTCGACAAACCACATATGGATCTGCGAGATTCATTGCATGTGTGTTCTTGTAATGACAAACCACATATGGATCAACCAATGTCATTGCATGTGTGTTCTTTTCATGAACCACATATGTATCAAACAAAGTCATTGCATGTTTGTTCTTTTCACAAACCACATATGGATCCACTAGATTCATTGCATGTATGTTCTTCTCACAAACCACAAATGGATCCACAAGAGTCATTGCATGTGTGCTCTTTTCATGAACCACATATGGATCCACCAGAGTCATTGCATGTGTGTTCTTTCCACACCTCACATATGGATCCACCAGAGTCATTACATGTGTGTTCTTTCCACAAACCACACATGGATCCACCAGAGTCATTGCATGTGTGTTCTTCTCACAACCCACATGGATCCACCAATGTCATTGCATGTGTGTTCTATCCACAACCCGCATATGGATCAACCAATGTCATTGCATGTGTGTTCTTTCCACAAACCACATATGGATCCACCGGAGTCATTGCATGTCTGTTCTTGTAATGGCAAACCACATATGGATCCACTAGAGTCATTGCATATGTGTTCTTTTCCACAACCCACATATGGATCCACCAGTGTCATTGCATGTGTGTTCTTTCCACGAACCACATATGGATCCACCAGAGTCATTGCATGTGTATTCTTGTAATGAAAAACCACATATGGATCCAGCGGTGTCATTGCATTTGTGTTCTTTTCACAAACCAGATATGGATCAACCAATGTCATTGCATGTGTGTTCTTTCCACAAACCAGATATGGATCCACTAGAGTCATTACATGTGTGTTCTTGTAATTACAAACCACATACGGATCCACCGGTGTCATTGCATGTGTGTTCTTTTCCTAAAATGCATATGGACCCACCAGTGTCATTGCATGTGTGTCCCTTTCACAAACCACATATAGACCCACTAGAGTCATTGCATGTGCGTTCTTTCCACAAACCACATATGGATCCACCAGAGTCATTAAATGTGTGTTCTTTTAATGACAAACCACACATGGATCCACCAGAGTCATTGCATGTATGTTCTTTCCACAAATCGCACATGCATCCACCAAAGTCATTGCATGTGTGTTGTTCTCACAAACCACATGGATCCACCAATGTCACTGCATGTGTGTTCTTTCAACAACCCACATATGGATCAACTAGTGTCATTGCATGTGTGTTCTTTCTACAAACCTCATATGGATCCACCAGAGTCATTGCATGTGTCTTCTTGTAATGACAAACCACATATGGATCCACCAGTGTCATTGCATGCGTGTTCTTCCCACAAACCACACATGGATCCACCAGAGTCATTGCATGTGTGTTCTTTTGACAAACCACATATGGATCATGAGAGTCATTTCATGTGTGTTCTTGTAATGACAAACCACATATGGATCAACCAATGTCATTGCATGTGTGTTCTTTCCACAAACCAGATATGGATCCACTAGAGTCATTGAATGTGTGTTCTTGTAATGACAAACCACATATGGATCCACCGGTGTCATTGCATGTGTGTTCTTTTCCTAAACGGCATATGGATCCACCGGTGTCATTGCATGTGTGTCCTTTCACAAACCACATATAGACCCACTAGAGTCATTGCATGTGCGTTCTTTCCACAAACCACATATGGATCCACGAGTCATTAAATGTGTGTTCTTTAATGACAAACCACATGGATCCACCAGAGTCATTGCATGTATGTTCTTTCCACAAACCCCACATGGATCCACCAGAGTCATTGCATGTGTGTTATTCTCCTAAACTAGCACTAGAGTCATTGCTTGCGTGTTCTTTCCACAAACCACATATGGATCCACCAGAGTCATTGCATGTGTGTTCTTATAATGACAAACCACATATGGATCCACCAGTGTCATTGCATGCGTGTTCTTCCCACAAACCACATATGGATCCACCAGTCATTGCATGTGTGTTCTTTTGACAAACCACATATGGATCATGAGTCGTTGCATGTGTGTTCTTGTAATGACAAACCACATATGGATCAACCAATGTCATTGCATGTGTGTTCTTTTCATGAACCACATATGTATCAACCAAAGTCATTGCATGTTTGTTCTTTTCACAAACCACATATGGATCCACTAGATTCATTGCATGCATTTTCTTCTCACAAACCACACATGGATCCACAAGATTCATTGCATGTGTGTTCTTTTCATGAACCACATATTGATCCACCATAGTCATTGCATGTGTGTTCTTTCCACACCCCACATATTGATCCACGAGTCATTACATGTGTGTTCTTTCCACAAACCACACATGGATCCACGAGTCATTGCATGTGTGTTCTTCTCACAAACCACATGGATACACCAATGTCATTGCATGTGTGTTCTATCCACAACCCGCATATGGATCAACTAATGTCATTGCATGTGTGTTCTTTCCACAAACCACATATGGATCCACCGGAGTCATTGCATGTGTGTTCTTGTAATGGCAAACCACATATGGATCCACTAGAGTCATTGCATATGTGTTCTTTTCCACAATCCACATATGGATCCACCAGTGTCATTGCATGTGTGTTCTTTCCACAAACCACATATGGATCCACCAGAGTCATTGCATGTGTGTTCTTGTAATGACAAACCACATATGGATCCACCGGTGTCATTGCATTTGTGTTCTTTTCACAAACCAGATATGGATCAACCAATGTCATTGCATGTGTGTTGTTTCCACAAACCAGATATGGATCCACTAGAGTCATTGCATGTGTGTTCTTGTAATGACAAACCACATATGGATCCACCGGTGTCATTGCATGTGTGTTCTTTTCCTAAACTGCATATGGATCCACAAGTGTCATTGCATGTGTGTCCCTTTCACAAACCACATATAGACCCACTAGAGTCATTGCATGTGCGTTCTTTCCACAAACCACATATGGGTGCACCAGAGTCATTAAATGTGTGTTCTTTTAATGACAAACCACACATGGATCCACCAGAGTCATTGCATGTATTTTCTTTCCACAATCCTCACATGGATCTACCAGAGTCATTGCATGTGTGTTATTCTCCTAAACTAGCAGTAGAGTCATTGCTTGCGTGTTCTTTCCACAAACCACATATGGATCCACCAGAGTCATTGCATGTGTGTTCTTGTAATGACAAACCACATATGGATCCACCAGCATCACTGCATGTGTGTTCTTTTCACAAACCACAAATTGACCCACTAGAGTCATTGCATGTGTGTTCTTTCCAAAAACCACATATGGATCCACCGGAGTCATTGCATGTGTGTTCTTTTAATGACAAACCACATATGGATCCACTAGAGTCATTGCATATGTGTTCTTTTCCACAACCCACATATGGATCCACCAGTGTCATTGCATGTGTGTTCTTGCCACAAACCACATATGGATCCACCAGAGTCATTGCATGTGTGTTCTTGTAATGACAAACCAACATATGGATCCACCGGTGTCATTGCATTTGTGTTCTTTTCACAAACCAGATATGGATCAACCAATGTCATTGCATGTGTGTTCTTTCCACAAACCAGATATGGATCCACTAGAGTCATTGCATGTGTTTTCTTGTAATGACAAACCACATATGGATCCACCGGTGTCATTGCATGTGTGTTCTTTTCCTAAACTGCATATGGATCCACCAGTGTCATTGCATGTGTGTCCCTTTCACAAACCACATATAGACCCACTAGAGTCATTGCATGTGCGTTCTTTCCACAAACCACATATGGATCCACCAGTCATTAAATGTGTGTTCTTTTAATGACAAACCACACATGGATCCACCAGAGTCATTGCATGTATGTTCTTTCCACAAACCCCACATGGATCCACCAGAGTCATTGCATGTGTGTTATTGTCCTAAACTACCACTAGAGTCATTGCTTGCATGTTCTTTCCACAAACCACATATGGATCCACCAGAGTCATTGCATGTGTGTTCTTGTAATGACAAACCACATATGGATCCACCAGTGTCATTGCATGTGTGTTCTTCCCACAAACCACACATGGATCCACCAGAGTCATTGCATGTGTGTTCTTCTCACAAACCACATATGGATCCGCGAGAGTCATTGCATGTGTGTTCTTGTAATGACAAACCACATATGGATCAACCAATGTCATTGGATGTGTGTTCTTTTCATGAACCACATATGTATCAACCAAAGTCATTGCATGTTTGTTCTTTTCACAAACCACATATGGATCCACTAGATTCATTGCATGTATGTTCTTCTCACAAACCACACATGGATCCACAAGAGTCATTGCATGTGTGTTCTTTTCATGAACCACATATGGATCCACCAGAGTCATTGCATGTGTGTTCTTTCCACACCCCACATATGTATCCACCAGAGTCATTACATGTGTGTTCTTTCCACAAACCACACATGGATCCACCAGAGTCATTGCATGTGTGTTCTTCTCACAAACCACATGGATCAACCAATGTCATTGCATGTGTGTTCTTTCCACAAACTACATATGGATCCACCGGAGTCATTGCATGTGTGTTCTTGTAATGGCAAACCACATATGGATCCACTAGAGTCATTGCATATGTGTTCTTTTCCACAACCCACATATGGATCCACCAGTGTCATTGCATGTGTGTTTTTTCCACAAACCACATATGGATCCACCAGAGTCATTGCATGTGTGTTCTTGTAATGACAAACCACATATGGATCCACCGGTGTCATTGCATTTGTGTTCTTTTCACAAACCAGATATGGATCAACCAATGTCATTGCATGTGTGTTCTTTCCACAAACCAGATATGGATCCACTAGAGTCATTGCATGTGTGTTCTTGTAATGACAAACCACATACGGATCCACCGGTGTCATTGCATGTGTGTTCTTTTCCTAAACTGCATATGGATCTACCAGTGTCATTGCATGTGTGTCCCTTTCACAAACCACATATAGACCCACTAGAGTCATTGCATGTGCGTTCTTTCCACAAACCACATATGGGTCCACCAGAGTCATTAAATGTGTGTTCTTTTAATGACAAACCACACATGGATCCACCAGAGTCATTGCATGTATTTTCTTTCCACAATCCTCACATGGATCTACCAGAGTCATTGCATGTGTGTTATTCTCCTAAACTAGCAGTAGAGTCATTGCTTGCGTGTTCTTTCCACAAACCACATATGGATCCACCATAATCATTGCATGTGTGTTCTTGTAATGACAAACCACATATGGATCCACCAGCATCATTGCATGTGTGTTCTTTTCACAAACCACATATTGACCCACTAGAGTCATTGCATGTGTGTTCTTTCCAAAAACCACATATGGATCCACCGGAGTCATTGCATGTGTGTTCTTGTAATGACAAACCACATATGGATCCACTAGAGTCATTGCATATGTGTTCTTTTCCACAACCCACATATGGATCCACCAGTGTCATTGCATGTGTGTTCTTTCCACAAACCACATATGGATCCACCAGAGTCATTGCATGTGTGTTCTTGTAATGACAAACCACATATGGATCCACCGGTGTCATTGCATTTGTGTTCTTTTCACAAACCAGATATGGATCAACCAATGTCATTGCATGTGTGTTCTTTCCACAAACCAGATATGGATCCACTAGAGTCATTGCATGTGTGTTCTTGTAATGACAAACCACATATGGATCCACCGGTGTCATTGCATGTGTGTTCTTTTCCTAAGCGCATATGGATCCACAGTGTCATTGCATGTGTGTTCCTTTCACAAACCACATATAGACCCACTAGAGTCATTGCATGTGCGTTCTTTCCACAAACCACATATGGATCCACCAGGGTCATTAAATGTGTGTTCTTTTAATGACAAACCACACATGGATCCACCAGAGTCATTGCATGTATGTTCTTTCTACAATCTCCACATGGATCCACAGAGTGATTGCCTTTGTGTTATTGACCTAATCATGCACTAGAGTCATTGCTTGCGTGTTCTTTCCACAAACCACATATGGATCCACCAGAGTCATTGCATGTGTGTTCTTGTAATGACAAAGCACATATGGATCCACCAGCATCATTGCATGTGTGTTCTTTTCACAAACCACATATTGACCCACTAGAGTCATTGCATGTGTGTTCTTTCCACAAACCACATATGGATCCACCAGAGTCATTGCATGTGTGTTCTTGTAATGACAAACCACATATGGATCAAGCAATTTCATTGCATGTCTGTTCTTTCCACAAACCACATATGGATCCACCAGAGTCATTGCATGTGTGTTCTTTCCACAAACCACACATGGATCCAGAGTCATTGAATTTGTGTTCTCAAAACCACATGGATCCACCAATGTCATTGCATGTCTGTTCTTTCAACAACCCACATATGGATCAACTAGTGTCGTTGCATGTGTTTTCTTTCCACAAATCACATATGGATCCACTAGAGTCATTGCATGTGTGTTCTTGTAATGATAAACCACATATGGGTCCACCAGTGTCATTGCATGTGTGTTCTTTCCACAAACCACATATAGTCCCACTAGAGTCATTGCATGTGCGTTCTTTCCACAAACCACATATGGATCCACCAGAGTCATTAAATGTGTGTTCTTTTAATGACAAACCACACATGGATCCACCAGAGTCATTGCATGTATGTTCTTTCCACAAACCACACATGCATCCACCAGAGTCATTGCATGTGTGTTGTTCTCACAAACCACATGGATCCACTAATGTCATTGCATGTGTGTTCTTTCAACAACCCACATATGGATCAACTAGTGTCATTGCATGTGTGTTCTTTCCACAAACCACATATGGATCCACCAGAGTCATTGCATGTGTGTTCTTGTAATGACAAACCACATATGGATCCACCAGTGTCATTGCATGTGTGTTCTCCCACAAACCACACATGGATCCACCAGAGTCATTGCATGTGTGTTCTTTCGACAAACCACATATGGATCTGCGAGATTCATTGCATGTGTGTTCTTGTAATGACAAACCACATATGGATCAACCAATGTCATTGCATGTGTGTTCTTTTCATGAACCACATATGTATCAAACAAAGTCATTGCATGTTTGTTCTTTTCACAAACCACATATGGATCCACTAGATTCATTGCATGTATGTTCTTCTCACAAACCACAAATGGATCCACAAGAGTCATTGCATGTGTGCTCTTTTCATGAACCACATATGGATCCACCAGAGTCATTGCATGTGTGCTCTTTCCACACCTCACATATGGATCCACCAGAGTCATTACATGTGTGTTCTTTCCACAAACCACACATGGATCCACCAGAGTCATTGCATGTGTGTTCTTCTCACAACCCACATGGATCCACCAATGTCATTGCATGTGTGTTCTATCCACAACCCGCATATGGATCAACCAATGTCATTGCATGTGTGTTCTTTCCACAAACTACATATGGATCCACCGGAGTCATTGCATGTGTGTTCTTGTAATGGCAAACCACATATGGATCCACTAGAGTCATTGCATATGTGTTCTTTTCCACAACCCACATATGGATCCACCAGTGTCATTGCATGTGTGTTTTTCCACAAACCACATATGGATCCACCAGTCATTGCATGTGTGTTCTTGTAATGACAAACCACATATGGATCCACGGTGTCATTGCATTTGTGTTCTTTTCACAAACCAGATATGGATCAACCAATGTCATTGCATGTGTGTTCTTTCCACAAACCAGATATGGATCCACTAGAGTCATTGCATGTGTGTTCTTGTAATGACAAACCACATACGGATCCACCGGTGTCATTGCATGTGTGTTCTTTTCCTAAACTGCATATGGATCTACCAGTGTCATTGCATGTGTGTCCCTTTCACAAACCACATATAGACCCACTAGAGTCATTGCATGTGCGTTCTTTCCACAAACCACATATGGGTCCACCAGAGTAATTAAATGAGTTTTCTTTTAATGAAAAACCACATGGATCCACAGTCATTGCATGTATTTTCTTTCCACAATCCTCACATGGATCTACCAGAGTCATTGCATGTGTGTTATTCTCCTAAACTAGCAGTAGAGTCATTGCTTGCGTGTTCTTTCCACAAACCACATATGGATCCACCATAATCATTGCATGTGTGTTCTTGTAATGACAAACCACATATGGATCCACCAGCATCATTGCATGTGTGTTCTTTTCACAAACCACATATTGACCCACTAGAGTCATTGCATGTGTGTTCTTTCCAAAAACCACATATGGATCCACCGGAGTCATTGCATGTGTGTTCTTGTAATGACAAACCACATATGGATCCACTAGAGTCATTGCATATGTGTTCTTTTCCACCCACATATGGATCCACAAGTGTCATTGCATGTGTGTTCTTTCCACAAACCACATATGGATCCACCAGTCATTGCATGTGTGTTCTTGTAATGACAAACCACATATTGATCCACGTGTCATTGCATTTGTGTTCTTTTCACAAACCAGATATGGATCAACCAATGTCATTGCATGTGTGTTCTTTCCACAAACCAGATATGGATCCACTAGAGTCATTGCATGTGTGTTCTTGTAATGACAAACCACATATGGATCCACCGTGTCATTGCATGTGTGTTCTTTTCCTAAACCATATGGATCCACCAGTGTCATTGCATGTGTGTCCCTTTCACAAACCACATATAGACCCACTAGAGTCATTGCATGTGTTCTTTCCACAAACCACATATGGATCCACCAGAGTCATTAAATGTGTGTTCTTTTAATGACAAACCACATGGATCCACCAGAGTCATTGCATGTATGTTCTTTCTACAATCTCCACATGGATCCACCAGAGTCATTGCATGTGTGTTATTGTCCTAAACTAGCACTAGAGTCATTGCTTGCGTGTTCTTTCCACAAACCACATATGGATCCACCAGTCATTGCATGTGTGTTCTTGTAATGACAAACCACATATGGATCCACCAGCATCATTGCATGTGTTCTTTTCACAAACCACATATTGACCCACTAGAGTCATTGCATGTGTGTTCTTTCCACAAACCACATATGGATCCACGAGTCATTGCATGTGTGTTCTTGTAATGACAAACCACATATGGATCAAGCAATTTCATTGCATGTGTTCTTTCCACAAACCACATATGGTTCCACCAGAGTCATTGCATGTGTGATCTTTCCACAAACCACACATGGATCCACAGAGTCATTGCATGTGTGTTGTTCTCAAAAACCACATGGATCCACCAATGTCATTGCATGTGTGTTCTTTCAACAACCCACATATGGATCAACTAGTGTCGTTGCATGTGTTTCTTTCCACAAATCCCATATGGATCCACTAGAGTCATTGCATGTGTGTTCTTGTAATGATAAACCACATATGGGTCCACCAGTGTCATTGCATGTGTGTTCTTTCCACAAACCACATATAGTCCCACTAGAGTCATTGCATGTGCGTTCTTTCCACAAACCACATATGGATCCACCAGAGTCATTGCATGTGTGTTCTTTCAACAACCCACATATGGATCAACTAGTGTCATTGCATGTATGTTCTTTCCACAAACCACACATGCATCCACCAGAGTCATTGCATGTGTGTTGTTCTCACAAACCACATGGATCCACCAATGTCATTGCATGTGTGTTCTTTCAACAACCCACATATGGATCAACTAGTGTCATTGCATGTGTGTTCTTTCCACAAACCACATATGGATCCACCAGAGTCATTGCATGTGTGTTCTTGTAATGACAAACCACATATGGATCCACCAGTGTCATTGCATGTGTGTTCTCCCACAAACCACACATGGATCCACCAGAGTCATTGCATGTGTGTTCTTTCGACAAACCACATATGGATCATGAGATTCATTGCATGTGTGTTCTTGTAATGACAAACCACATATGGATCAACCAATGTCATTGCATGTGTGTTCTTTTCATGAACCACATATGTATCAAACAAAGTCATTGCATGTTTGTTCTTTTCACAAACCACATATGGATCCACTAGATTCATTGCATGTATGTTCTTCTCACAAACCACAAATGGATCCACAAGAGTCATTGCATGTGTGCTCTTTTCATGAACCACATATGGATCCAGCAGAGTCATTGCATGTGTGCTCTTTCCACACCTCACATATGGATCCACCAGAGTCATTACATGTGTGTTCTTTCCACAAACCACACATGGATCCACCAGAGTCATTGCATGTGTGTTCTTCTCACAACCCACATGGATCCACCAATGTCATTGCATGTGTGTTCTATCCACAACCCGCATATGGATCAACCAATGTCATTGCATGTGTGTTCTTTCCACAAACCACATATGGATCCACCGGAGTCATTGCATGTCTGTTCTTGTAATGGCAAACCACATATGGATCCAATAGAGTCATTGCATATGTGTTCTTTTCCGCAACCCACATATGGATCCACCAGTGTCATTGCATGTGTGTTCTTTCCACGAACCACATATGGATCCACCAGAGTCATTGCATGTGTGTTCTTGTAATGACAAACCACATATGGATTCAGCGGTGTCATTGCATTTGTGTTCTTTTCACAAACCAGATATGGATCAACCAATGTCATTGCATGTGTGTTCTTTCCACAAACCAGATATGGATCCACTAGAGTCATTGCATGTGTGTTCTTGTAATTACAAACCACATACGGATCCACCGGTGTCATTGCATGTGTGTTCTTTTCCTAAACTGCATATGGACCCACCAGTGTCATTGCATGTGTGTCCCTTTCACAAACCACATATAGACCCACTAGAGTCATTGCATGTGCGTTCTTTCCACAAACGACATATGGGTCCACCAGTGTCATTAAATGTGTGTTCTTTTAATGACAAACCACACATGGTTCCACCAGAGTCATTGCATGTATTTTCTTTCCACAATCCTCACATGGATCTACCAGAGTCATTGCATGTGTGTAATTCTCCTAAACTAGCAGTAGAGTCATTACTTGCGTGTTCTTTCCACAAACCACATATGGATCCACCAGAGTCATTGCATGTGTGTTCTTGTAATGACAAACCACATATGGAACCACCAGCATCATTGCATGTGTGTTCTTTTCACAAACCACATATTGACCCATTAGAGTCATTGCATGTGTGTTTTTTCCAAAAACCACATATGGATCCACCGGAGTCATTGCATGTGTGTTCTTGTAATGACAAACCACATATGGATCCACTAGAGTCATTGCATATGTGTTCTTTTCCACAACCCACATATGGATCCACCAGTGTCATTGCATGTGTGTTCTTTCCACAAACCACATATGGATCCACCAGCGTCATTGCATGTGTGTTCTTGTAATGACAAACCACATATGGATCCACCGGTGTCATTGCATTTGTGTTCTTTTAAAAAACAAGATATGGATAATACAATGTCATTGAATGTGTGTTCTTTCCACAAACAGATATGGATCCACTAGAGTCATTGCATGTGTGTTCTTGTAATGACAAACCACATATGGATCCACCCGAGTCATTGCATGTGTGTTCTAGTCCAAAACAGCAAATGGATCCACCAGAGTCATTGCATGTGTGTCCCTTTCACAAACCACATATAGACCCACTAGAGTCATTGCATGTGCGTTCTTTCCACAAACCACATATGGATCCACCAGGGTCATTAAATGTGTGTTCTTTTAATGACAAACCACACATGGATCCACCAGAGTCATTGCATGTATGTTCTTTCCACAATCCCCACATGGATCCACCAGAGTCATTGCATGTGTGTTATTGTCCTAAACTAGCACTAGAGTCATTGCTTGCATGGTCTTTCCACAAACCACATATGGATCCACCAGAGTCATTGCATGTGTGTTGTTGTAATGACAAACCACATATGGATCCACCAGCATCATTGCATGTGTGTTCTTTTCACAAACCACATATTGACCCACTAGAGTCATTGCATGTGTGTTCTTTCCACAAACCACATATGGATCCACCAGAGTCATTGCATGTGTGTTCTTATAATGACAAACCACATATGGATCAACCAATTTCATTGCATGTCTGTTCTTTCCACAAACCACATATGGATCCACCAGAGTCATTGCATGTGTGTTCTTTCCACAAACCACACATGGATCCACCAGAGTCATTGCATGTGTGTTGTTCTCAAAAACCACATGGATCCACCAATGTCATTCATGTGTGTTCTTTCAACAACCCACATATGGATCAACGAGTGTCATTGCATGTGTGTTCTTTGCACAAACCACATATGGATCCACTAGAGTCATTCCATGTGTGTTCTTGTAATGATAAACCACATATGGGTCCACCAGTGTCATTGCATGTGTGTTATTTCCACAAACCACATATAGACCCACTAGAGTCATTGCCTGTGCGTTCTTTCCACAAACCACATATGGATCCACCAGAGTCATTAAATGTGTGTTCTTTTAATGACAAACCACACATGGATCCACCAGAGTCATTGCATGTATGTTCTTTCCACAAACCACACATGCATCCACCAGAGTCATTGCATGTGTGTTGTTCTCACAAACCACATGGATCCACCAATGTCATTGCATGTGTGTTCTTTCAACAACCCACACATGGATCCACCAGAGTCATTGCATGTGTGTTCTTTCCACAAACCACATATGGATCCACTAGAGTCATTGCATGTGTGTTCTTTCCACAAACCAGATATGGATCCACTAGAGTCATTGCATGTGTGTTCTTGAAATGACAAACCACATATGGATCCACCGGTGTCATGGCATGTGTGTTCTTTTCCTAAACTGCATATGGATCCACCAGTGTCATTGCATGTGTGTCCCTTTGAAAAACCACATATAGACCCACTAGAGTCATTGCATGTGCGTTCTTTCCACAAACCACATATGGATCCGCCAGAGTCATTAAATGTGTGTTCTTTTAATGACAAACCACACATGGATCCACCAGAGTCATTGCATGTATGTTCTTTCCACAATCCCCACATGGATCCACCAGTCATTGCATGTGTGTTATTGTCCTAAACTAGCACTAGAGTCATTGCTTGCGTGTTCTTTCCACAAACCACATATGGATCCACTAGAGTCATTGCATGTGTGTTCTTGTAATGACAAACCACATATGGATCCACCAGCATCATTGCATGTGTGTTCTTTTCACAAACCACATATTGACCTACTAGAGTCATTGCATGTGTGTTCTTTCCACAAACCACATATGGATCCACCAGAGTCATTGTATGTGTGTTCTTGTAATGACAAACCACATATGGATCAACCAATTTCATTGCATGTCTGTTCTTTCGACAAACCACAGATGGATCCACCAGAGTCATTGCATGTGTGTTCTTTCCACAAACCACACATGGATCCACCAGAGTCATTGCATGTGTGTTGTTCTCAAAAACCACATGGATCCACCAATGTCATTGCATGTGTGTTCTTTCAACAACCCACATATGGATCAACTAGTGTCATTGCATGTGTGTTCTTTCCACAAACCACATATGGATCCACTAGAGTCATTGCATGTGTGTTCTTTCCATAAACCACATATGGATCCACTAGAGTCATTAAATGTGTGTTCTTTTAATGACAAACCACACATGGTTCCACCAGAGTCATTGCATGTATTTTCTTTCCACAATCCTCACATGGATCTACCAGAGTCATTGCATGTGTGTAATTCTCCTAAACTAGCAGTAGAGTCATTGCTTGCGTGTTCTTTCCACAAACCACATATGGATCCACCAGAGTCATTGCATGTGTGTTCTTGTAATGACAAACCACATATGGAACCACCAGCATCATTGCATGTGTGTTCTTTTCACAAACCACATATTGACCCATTAGAGTCATTGCATGTGTGTTTTTTCCAAAAACCACATATGGATCCACCGGAGTCATTGCATGTGTGTTCTTGTAATGACAAACCACATATGGATCCACTAGAGTCATTGCATATGTGTTCTTTTCCACAACCCACATATGGATCCACCAGTGTCATTGCATGTGTGTTCTTTCCACAAACCACACATGGATCCACCAGAGTCATTGCATGTGTGTTGTTCTCACAAACCACATGGATCCACCAATGTCATTGCATGTGTGTTCTTTCAACAACCCACATATGGATCAACTAGTGTCATGGCATGTGTGTTCTTTCCACAGACCACGTATGGATCCACTAGAGTCATTGCATGTGTGTTCTTGTAATGATAAACCACATATGGGTCCACCAGTGTAATTGCATGTGTGTTCTTGTAATGACAAACCACATATGGATCCACCGGTGTCATTGCATTTGTGTTCTTTTCACAAACCAGATATGGATCAACCAATGTCATTGCATGTGTGTTCTTTCCACAAACCAGATATGGATCCACTAGAGTCACTGCATGTGTGTTCTTGTAATGACAAACCACATATGGATCCACCGGTGTCATTGCATGTGTGTTCTTTTCCTAAACTGCATATGGATCCACCAGTGTCATTGCATGTGTGTCCCTTTGACAAACCACATATAGACCCACTAGAGTCATTGCATGTGCGTTCTTTCCACAAACCACATATGGATCCACCAGAG
Organism: Avena insularis; assembly: GCA_023614405.1. NCBI lineage: Eukaryota > Viridiplantae > Streptophyta > Magnoliopsida > Poales > Poaceae > Avena > Avena insularis. Next base: position 427,308,359 of record CM042696.1, read on the forward strand.
TCATTAAATGTGTGTTCTTTTAATGACAAACCACACATGGATCCACCAAAGTCATTGCATGTATGTTCTTTCCACAATCCCCACATGGATCCACCAGTCATTGCATGTGTGTTATTGTCCTAAACTAGCACTAGAGTCATTGCTTGCATGTTCTTTCCACAGACCACATATGGATCCACCAGAGTCATTGCATGTGTGTTCTTGTAATGACAAACCACATATGGATCCACCAGCATCATTGCATGTGTGTTCTTTTCACAAACCACATATTAACCCACTAGAGTCATTGCATGTTTGTTCTTTCCACAAACCACAGATGGATCCACCAGAGTCATTGCATGTGTGTTCTTGTAATGACAAACCACATATGGATCAACCAATTTCATTGCATGTATATTCTTTCCACAAACCACAGATGGATCCACCAGAGTCATTGCATGTGTGTTCTTTCCACAAACCACACATGGATCCACCAGAGTCATTGCATGTGTGTTGTTCTCAAAAACCACATGGATCCACCAATGTCATTGCATGTGTGTTCTTTCAACAACCCACATATGGATCAACTAGTGTCATTGCATGTGTGTTCTTTCCACAAACCACATATGGATCCACTAGAGTCATTGCATGTGTGTTCTTGTAATGATAAACCACATATGGGTCCACCCGTGTCATTGCATGTGTGTTATTTCCACAAACCACATATAGACCCACTAGAGTCATTGCATGTGCGTTCTTTCCACAAACCACATATGGATACACTAGAGTCATTAAATGTGTGTTCTTTTAATGACAAACCACACATGGATCCACCAGACTCATTGCATGTATGTTCTTTCCACAAACCACACATGCATCCACCAGAGTCATTGCATGTGTGTTGTTCTCACAAACCACATGGATCCACCAATGTCATTGCATGTGTGTTCTTTCAACAACCCACATATGGATCAACTAGTGTCATTGCATGTGTGTTCTTTCCACAAACCACATATGGATCCACTAGAGTCATTGCATGTGTGTTCTTGTAATGATAAACCACATATGGGTCCACCAGTGTCATTGCATGTGTGTTATTTCCACAAACCACATATAGACCCATTAGAGTCATTGCATGTGCGTTCTTTCCATAAACCACATATGGATCCACTAGAGTCATTAAATGTGTGTTCTTTTAATGACAAACCACACATGGATCCACCAGAGTCATTGCATGTATGTTCTTTCCACAAACCCCACATGGATCCACCAGAGTCATTGCATGTGTGTTATTCTCCTAAACTAGCACTAGAGTCATTGCTTGCGTGTTCTTTCCACAAACCACATATGGATCCACCAGAGTCATTGCATGTGTGTTCTTGTAATGACAAACCACATATGGATCCACCAACATCATTGCATGTGTGTTCTTTTCACAAACCACATATTGACCCAGTAGAGTCATTGCATGTGTGTTCTTTCCACAAACCACATATGGATCCACCAGAGTCATTGCATGTGTGTTCTTGTAATGACAAACCACATATGGATCAACCAATTTCATTGCATGTGTGTTCTTTCCACAAACCACATATGGATCCACCAGAGTCATTGCATGTGTGTTCTTTCCACAAACCACACATGGATCCACCAGAGTCATTGCATGTGTGTTGTTCTCACAAACCACATGGATCCACCAATGTCATTGCATGTGTGTTCTTTCAACAACCCACATATGGATCAACTAGTGTCATGGCATGTGTGTTCTTTCCACAGACCACATATGGATCCACTAGAGTCATTGCATGTGTGTTCTTGTAATGATAAACCACATATGGGTCCACCAGTGTCATTGCATGTGTGTTATTTCCACAAACCACACATGGATCCACTAGAGTCATTGCATGTGTGTTCATTCCACAAACCACATATGGATCAAACAATGTCATTACATGTGTGTTCTTTTCATGAATCACATATGTATCAACCAGAGTCATTGCATGTTTGTTTTTTCACAAATCACACATGGATCCACTAGAGTCATTGCATGTATGTTCTTCTCACAAACCACACATGGATCCACCAGAGTCATTGCATGTGTGTTCTTTCCACAAACCACATATGGATCCACTAGAGTCATTGCATGTGTGTTCTTTCCACAAACCACATATGGATCCACCAGAGTCATTGCATGTGTGTTCTTGTAATGACAAACCACATATGGATCCACCGGTGTCATTGCATTTGTGTTCTTTTCACAAACCAGATATGGATCAACCAATGTCATTGCATGTGTGTTCTTTCCACAAACCAGATATGGATCCACTAGAGTCATTGCATGTGTGTTCTTGTAATGACAAACCACATATGGATCCACCGGTGTCATTGCATGTGTGTTCTTTTCCTAAACTGCATATGGATCCACCACTGTCATTGCATGTGTGTCCCTTTTACAAACCACATATAGACCCACTAGAGTCATTGCATGTGCGTTCTTTCCACAAACCACATATGGATCCACCAGAGTCATTAAATGTGTGTTCTTTTAATGACAAACCACACATGGATCCACCAAAGTCATTGCATGTATGTTCTTTCCACAATCCCCACATGGATCCACCAGTCATTGCATGTGTGTTATTGTCCTAAACTAGCACTAGAGTCATTGCTTGCGTGTTCTTTCCACAAACCACATATGGATCCACCAGAGTCATTGCAAGTGTGTTCTTGTAATGACAAACCACATATGGATCCACCAGCATCATTGCATGTGTGTTCTTTTCACAAACCACATATTGACCCACTAGAGTCATTGCATGTCTGTTCTTTCCACAAACCACAGACGGATCCACCAGAGTCATTGCACATGTGTTCTTTCCACAAACCACACATGGATCCACCAGAGTCATTACATGTGTGTTGTTCTCAAAAACCACATGGATCCACCAATGTCATTGCATGTGTGTTCTTTCAACAACCCACATATGGATCAACTAGTGTCATTGCATGTGTGTTCTTTCCACAAACCACATATGGATCCACTAGAGTCATTGCATGTGTGTTCTTGTAATGATAAACCACATATGGGTCCACCCGTGTCATTGCATGTGTGTTATTTCCACAAACCACATATAGACCCACTAGAGTCATTGCATGTGCGTTCTTTCCACAAACCACATATGGATCCACCAGAGTCATTAAATGTGTGTTCTTTTAATAACAAACCACACATGGATCCACCAGAGTCATTGCATGTATGTTCTTTCCACAAACCACACATGCATCCACCAGAGTCATTGCATGTGTGTTGTTCTCACAAACCACATGGATCCACCAATGTCATTGCATGTGTGTTCTTTCAACAACCCACATATGGATCAACTAGTGTCATTGCATGTGTGTTCTTTCCACAAACCACATATGGATCCACTAGAGTCATTGCATGTGTGTTCTTGTAACGATAAACCACATATGGGTCCACCAGTGTCATTGCATGTGTGTTATTTCCACAAACCACATATAGACCCATTAGAGTCGTTGCATGTGCGTTCTTTCCACAAACCACATATGGATCCACCAGAGTCATTAAATGTGTGTTCTTTTAATGACAAACCACACATGTATCCACCAGAGTCATTGCATGTATGTTCTTTCCACAAACCCCACATGGATCCACCAGAGTCATTGCATGTGTGTTATTCTCCTAAACTACCACTAGAGTCAGTGCTTGCGTGTTCTTTCCACAAACCACATATGGATCCACCAGAGTCATTGCATGTGTGTTCTTGTAATGACAAACCACATATGGATCCACCAGCATCATTGAATGTGTGTTCTTTTCACAAACCACATATTGACCCACTAGAGTCATTGCATGTGTGTTCTTTCCACAAACCACATATGGATCCACCAGAGTCATTGCATGTGTGTTCTTGTAATTACAAACCACATATGGATCAACCAATTTCATTGCATGTCTGTTCTTTCCACAAACCACATATGGATCCACCAGAGTCATTGCATGTGTGTTCTTTCGACAAACCACACATGGATCCACCAGAGTCATTGCATGTGTGTTGTTCTCAAAAACCACATGGATCCACCAATGTCATTGCATATGTGTTCTTTTCCACAACCCACATATGGATCCACCAGTGTCATTGCATGTGTGTTCTTGTAATGACAAACCACATATGGATCCACCAGAGTCATTGCATGTGTGTTCTTGTAATGATAAACCACATATGGGTCCACCAGTGTCATTGCATGTGTGTTCTTTCCACAAACCACATATAGACCCACTAGAGTCATTGCATGTGCGTTCTTTCCACAAACCACATATGGATCCACCAGAGTCATTAAATGTGTGTTCTATTAATGAGAAACCACACATGGATCCACCAGAGTCATTGCATGTATGTTCTTTCCACAAACCACACATGCATCCACAAAAATTCATTGCATGTGTGTTGTTCTCACAAACCACATGGATCCACCAATGTCATTGCATGTGTGTTCTTTCAACAACCCACATATGGATCAACTAGTGTCATTGCATGTGTGTTCTTTCCACAAACCACATATGGATCCACCAGTGTCATTGCATGTGTGTTCTTGTAATGACAAACCACATATGGATCCACTAGTGTCATTGCATGTGTGTTCTTTCCACAAACCACACATGGATCCACCAGAGTCATTGCATGTGTGTTCTTCCGACAAACCACATATGGATCCGCGAGAGTCATTGCATGTGTGTTCTTGTAATGACAAACCACATATGGATCAACCAATGTCATTGAATGTGTGTTCTTTTCATGAACCACATATGTATCAACCAAAGTCATTGCATGTTTGTTCTTTTCACAAACCACATATGGATCCACTAGATTCATTGCATGTATGTTCTTCTCACAAACCACAAATGGATCCACAAGAGTCATTGCATGTGTGTTCTTTTCATGAACCACATATGGATCCACCAGTCATTGCATGTGTGTTCTTTCCACACCCCACATATGGATCCACCAGAGTCATTACATGTGTATTCTTTCCACAAACCACACATGGATCCACCAGAGTCATTGCATGTGTGTTCTTCTCACAAACCCCATGGATCCACCAATGTCATTGCATGTGTGTTCTATCCACAACCCGCATATGGATCAACCAATGTCATTGCATGTGTGTTCTTTCCACAAACCACATATGGATCCACCGGAGTCATTGCATGTGTGTTCTTGTAATGGCAAACCACATATGGATCCACTAGAGTCATTGCATATGTGTTCTTTTCCACAACCCACATATGGATCCACCAGTGTCATTGCATGTGTGTTCTTTCCACAAACCACATATGGATCCACCAGAGTCATTGCATGTGTGTTCTTTCCACAAACCAGATATGGATCAACCAATGTCATTGCATGTGTGTTCTTTCCACAAACCAGATATGGATCCACTAGAGTCATTGCATGTGTGTTCTTGTAATGACAAACCACATATGGATCCACCGGTGTCATTGCATGTGTGTTCTTTTCCTAAACTGCATATCGATCCACCAGTGTCATTGCATGTGTGTCCCTTTGACAAACCACATATAGACCCACTAGAGTCATTGCATGTGCGTTCTTTCCACAAACCACATATGGATCCACCAGAGTCATTAAATGTGTATTCTTTTAATGACAAACCACACATGGATCCACCAAAGTCATTGCATGTATGTTCTTTCCACAATCCCCACATGGATCCACCAGTCATTACATGTGTGTTATTGTCCTAAACTAGCACTAGAGTCATTGCTTGCGTGTTCTTTCCACAAACCACATATGGATCCACCAGAGTCATTGCATGTGTGTTCTTGTAATGACAAACCACATATGGAGCATCATTGCATGTGTGTTCTTTTCACAAACCACATATTAACCCACTAGAGTCATTGCATGTCTGTTCTTTCCACAAACCACAGATGGATCCACCAGAGTCATTGCATGTGTGTTCTTGTAATGACAAACCACATATGGATCAACCAATTTCATTGCATGTGTGTTCTTTCCACAAACCACACATGGATCCACCAGAGTCATTGCATGTGTGTTGTTCTCAAAAACCACATGGATCCACCAATGTCATTGCATGTGTGTTCTTTCAACAACCGACATATGGATCAACTAGTGTCATTGCATGTGTGTTCTTTACACAAACCACATATGGATCCACCAGAGTCATTAAATGTGTGTTCTTTTAATGACAAACCACACATGGATCCACCAGAGTCATTGCATGTATGTTCTTTCCACAAACCACACATGCATCCACCAGAGTCATTGCATGTGTGTTGTTCTCACAAACCACATGGATCCACCAATGTCATTGCATGTGTGTTCTTTCAACAACCCACATATGGATCAACTAGTGTCATTGCATGTGTTTTCTTTCCACAAACCACATATGGATCCACTAGAGTCATTGCATGTGTGTTCTTGTAATGATAAACCACATATGGGTCCACCAGTGTCATTGCATGTGTGTTATTTCCACAAACCACATATAGACCCATTAGAGTCATTGCATGTGCGTTCTTTCCATAAACAACATATGGCTCCACTAGAGTCATTAAATGTGTGTTCTTTTAATGACAAACCACACATGGATCCACCAGAGTCATTGCATGTATGTTCTTTCCACAAACCCCACATGGATCCACCAGAGTCATTGCATGTGTGTTATTCTCCTAAACTAGCACTAGAGTCATTGCTTGCGTGTTCTTTCCACAAACCACATATGGATCCACCAGAGTCATTGCATGTGTGTTCTTGTAATGACAAACCACATATGGATCTACCAGCATCATTGCATGTGTGTTCTTTTCACAAACCACATATTGACCCAGTAGAGTCATTGCATGTGTGTTCTTTCCAAAAACCAGATATGGATCCACCAGAGTCATTGCATGTGTGTTCTTGTAATGACAAACCACATATGGATCAACCAATTTCATTGCATGTGGGTTCTTTCCACAAACCACATATGGATCCACCAGAGTCATTGCATGTGTGTTCTTTCCACAAACCACACATGGATCCACCAGAGTCATTGCATGTGTGTTGTTCTCACAAACCACATGGATCCACCAATGTCATTGCATGTGTGTTCTTTCAACAACCCACATATGGATCAACTAGTGTCATGGCATGTGTGTTCTTTCCACAGACCACATATGGATCCACTAGAGTCATTGCATGTGTGTTCTTGTAATGATAAACCACATATGGGTCCACCAGTGTCATTGCATGTGTGTTCTTTCCACAAACCACATATGGATCAAACAATCTCATTGCATGTGTGTTCTTTTCATGAACCACATATGTATCAACCAGAGTCATTGCATGTTTGTTTTTTCACAAATCACATATGGATCCACTAGAGTCATTGCATGTATGTTCTTCTCACAAACCACACATGGATCCACCAGAGTCATTGCATGTGTGTTCTTTCCACAAACCACATATGGATCCACTAGAGTCATTGCATGTGTGTTATTTCCACAAACCACATATGGATCCACCAGAGTCATTGCATGTGTGTTCTTGTAATGACAAACCACATATGGATCCACCGGTGTCATTGCATTTGTGTTCTTTTCACAAACCAGATATGGATCAACCAATGTCATTGCATGTGTGTTCTTTCCACAAACCAGATATGGATCCACTAGAGTCATTGCATGTGTGTTCTTGTAATGACAAACCACATATGGATCCACCGGTGTCATTGCATGTGTGTTCTTTTCCTAAACTGCATATGGATCCACCAGTGTCATTGCATGTGTGTCCCTTTGACAAACCACATATAGACCCACTAGAGTCATTGCATGTGCGTTCTTTCCACAAACCACATATGGATCCACCAGAGTCATTAAATGTGTGTTCTTTTAATGACAAACCACACATGGATCCACCAAAGTCATTGCATGTATGTTCTTTCCACAATCCCCACATGGATCCACCAGTCATTGCATGTGTGTTATTGTCCTAAACTAGCACTAGAGTCATTGCTTGCGTGTTCTTTCCACAAACCACATATGGATCCACCAGAGTCATTGCATGTGTGTTCTTGTAATGACAAACCACATATGGATCCACCAGCATCATTGCATGTGTGTTCTTTTCACAAACCACATATTGACCCACTAGAGTCATTGCATGTCTGTTCTTTCCACAAACCACAGATGGATCCACCAGAGTCATTGCATGTGTGTTCTTTCCACAAACCACACATGGATCCACCAGAGTCATTGCATGTGTGTTGTTCTCAAAAGCCACATGGATCCACCAATGTCATTCCATGTGTGTTCTTTCAACAACCCACATATGGATCAACTAGTGTCATTGCATGTGTGTTCTTTCCACAAACCACATATGGATCCACTAGAGTCATTGCATGTGTGTTCTTGTAATGATAAACCACATATGGGTCCACCCGTGTCATTGCATGTGTGTTATTTCCACAAACCACATATAGACCCACTAGAGTCATTGCATGTGCGTTCTTTCCACAAACCACATATGGATCCACCAGAGTCATTAAATGTGTGTTCTTTTAATAACAAACCACACATGGATCCACCAGAGTCATTGCATGTATGTTCTTTCCACAAACCACACATGCATCCACCAGAGTCATTGCATGTGTGTTGTTCTCACAAACCACATGGATCCACCAATGTCATTGCATGTGTGTTCTTTCAACAACCCACATATGGATCAACTAGTGTCATTGCATGTGTGTTCTATCCACAAACCACATATGGATCCACTAGAGTCATTGCATGTGTGTTCTTGTAACGATAGACCACATATGGGTCCACCAGTGTCATTGCATGTGTGTTATTTCCACAAACCACATATAGACCCATTAGAGTCGTTGCATGTGCGTTCTTTCCACAAACCACATATGGATCCACCAGAGTCATTAAATGTGTGTTCTTTTAATGACAAACCACACATGGATCCACCAGAGTCATTGCATGTATGTTCTTTCCACAAACCCCACATGGATCCACCAGAGTCATTGCATGTGTGTTATTCTCCTAAACTACCACTAGAGTCAGTGCTTGCGTGTTCTTTCCACAAACCACATATGGATCCACCAGATTCATTGCATGTGTGTTCTTGTAATGACAAACCACATATGGATCCACCAGCATCATTGAATGTGTGTTCTTTTCACAAACCACATATTGACCCACTAGAGTCATTGCATGTGTGTTCTTTCCACAAACCACATATGGATCCACCAGAGTCATTGCATGTGTGTTCCTGTAATGCCAAACCACATATGGATCAACCAATTTCATTGCATGTCTGTTCTTTCCACAAACCACATATGGATCCACCAGAGTCATTGCATGTGTGTTCTTTCGACAAACCACACATGGATCCACCAGAGTCATTGCATGTGTGTTGTTCTCAAAACCAGATGGATCCACCAATGTCATTGCATGTGTGTTCTTTCAACAACCCACATATGGATCAACTAGTGTCATTGCATGTGTGTTCTTTCCACAAACCACATATGGATCCACGAGAGTCATTGCATGTGTGTTCTTGTAATGATAAACCACATATGGGTCCACCAGTGTCATTGCATGTGTGTTCTTTCCACAAACCACATATAGACCCACTAGAGTCATTGCATGTGCGTTCTTTCCACAAACCACATATGGATCCACCAGAGTTATTAAATGTGTGTTCTATTAATGACAAACCACACATGGATCCACCAGAGTCATTGCATGTATGTTCTTTCCACAAACCACACATGCATCCACCAGAGTCATTGCATGTGTGTTGTTCTCACAAACCACATGGATCCACCAATGTCATTGCATGTGTGTTCTTTCAACAACCCACATATGGATCAACTAGTGTCATTGCATGTGTGTTCTTTCCACAAACCACATATGGATCCACCAGTGTCATTGCATGTGTGTTCTTGTAATGACAAACCACATATGGATCCACTAGTGTCATTGCATGTGTGTTCTTTCCACAAACCACACATGGATCCACCAGAGTCATTGCATGTGTGTTCTTCCGACAAACCACATATGGATCCGCGAGAGTCATTGCATGTGTGTTCTTGTAATGACAAACCACATATGGATCAACCAATGTCATTGCATGTGTGTTCTTTTCATGAACCACATATGTGTCAACCAAAGTCATTGCATGTTTTTTCTTTTCACAAACCACATATGGATCCACTAGATTCATTGCATGTATGTTCTTCTCACAAACCACAAATGGATCCACAAGAGTCATTGCATGTGTGTTCTTTTCATGAACCACATATGGATCCACCAGTCATTACATGTGTGTTCTTTCCACACCCCACATATGGATCCACCAGAGTCATTACATGTGTATTCTTTCCACAAACCACACATGGATCCACTAGAGTCATTGCATGTGTGTTCTTCTCACAAACCACATGGATCCACCAATGTCATTGCATGTGTGTTCTATCCACAACCCGCATATGGATCAACCAATGTCATTGCATGTGTGTTCTCTCCACAAACCACATATGGATCCACCGGAGTCATCGCATGTGTGTTCTTGTAATGGCAAACCACATATGGATCCACTAGAGTCATTGCATATGTGTTCTTTTCCACAACCCACATATGGATCCACCAGTGTCATTGCATGTGTGTTCTTTCCACAAACCACATATGGATCCACCAGAGTCATTGCATGTGTGTTCTTTCCACAAACCAGATATGGATCAACCAATGTCATTGCATGTGTGTTCTTTCCACAAACCATATATGGATCCACTAGAGTCATTGCATGTGTGTTCTTGTAATGACAAACCACATATGGATCCACCGGTGTCATTGCATGTGTGTTCTTTTCCTAAACTGCATATGGATCCACCAGTGTCATTGCATGTGTGTTATTTCCACAAACCACATATAGACCCATTAGAGTCATTGCATGTGCGTTCTTTCCATAAACCACATATGGCTCCACTAGAGTCATTAAATGTGTGTTCTTTTAATGACAAACCACACATGGATCCACCAGAGTCATTGCATGTATGTTCTTTCCACAAACCCCACATGGATCCACCAGAGTCATTGCATGTGTGTGATTCTCCTAAACTAGCACTAGAGTCATTGCTTGCGTGTTCTTTCCACAAACCACATATGGATCCACCAGAGTCATTGCATGTGTGTTCTTGTAATGACAAACCACATATGGATCCACCAATTTCATTGCATGTGTGTTCTTTCCACAAACCACATATGGATCCACCAGAGTCATTGCATGTGTGCTCTTTCCACAAACCACACATGGATCCACCAGAGTCATTGCATGTGTGTTGTTCTCACAAACCACATGGATCCACCAATGTCATTGCATGTGTGTTCTTTCAACAACCCACATATGGATCAACTAGTGTCATGGCATGTGTGTTCTTTCCACAGACCACATATGGATCCACTAGAGTCATTGCATGTGTGTTCTTGTAATGATAAACCACATATGGGTCCACCAGTGTCATTGCATGTGTGTTCTTTCCACAAACCACATATGGATCAAACAATCTCATTGCATGTGTGTTCTTTTCACGAACCACATATGTATCAACCAGAGTCATTGCATGTTTGTTTTTTCACAAATCACATATGGATCCACTAGAGTCATTGCATGTATGTTCTTCTCACAAACCACACATGGATCCACCAGAGTCATTGCATGTGTGTTGTTATCACAAACCACATATGGATCCACTAGAGTCATTGCATGTGTGTTATTTCCACAAACCACATATGGATCCACCAGAGTCATTGCATGTGTGTTCTTGTAATGACAAACCACATATGGATCCACCGGTGTCATTGCATTTGTGTTCTTTTCACAAACTAGATATGGATCAACCAATGTCATTGCATGTGTGTTCTTTCCACAAACCAGATATGGATCCACTAGAGTCATTGCATGTGTGTTCTTGTAATGACAAACCACATATGGTTCCACCTGTGTCATTGCATGTGTGTTCTTTTCCTAAACTGCATATGGATCCACCAGTGTCATTGCATGTGTGTCCTTTGAAAACCACATATAGACCCACTAGAGTCATTGCATGCGTTCTTTCCACAAACCACATATGGATCCACGAGTCATTAAATTTGTGTTCTTTTAATGACAAACCACACATGGATCCACCAAAGTCATTGCATGTATGTTCTTTCCACAATCCCCACATGGATCCACCAGTCATTGCATGTGTGTTATTGTCCTAAACTAGCACTAGAGTCATTGCTTGCGTGTTCTTTCCACAAACCACATATGGATCCACCAGAGTCATTGCATGTGTGTTCTTGTAATGACAAACCACATATGGATCCACCAGCATCATTGCATGTGTGTTCTCTTCACAAACCACATATTGACCCACTAGAGTCATTGCATGTGTTCTTTCCACAAACCACAGATGGATCCACGAGTCATTGCATGTGTGTTCTTTCCACAAACCACACATGGATCCACCAGTCATTGCATGTGTGTTGTTCTCAACAGCCACATGGATCCACCAATGTCATTCCATGTGTGTTCTTTCAACAACCCACATATGGATCAACTAGTGTCATTGCATGTGTGTTCTTTCCACAAACCACATATGGATCCACTAGACACATTGCATGTGTGTTCTTGTAATGATAAACCACATATGGGTCCACCCGTGTCATTGCATGTGTGTTATTTCCACAAACCACATATAGACCCACTAGAGTCATTGCATGTGCGTTCTTTCCACAAACCACATATGGATCCACCAGAGTCATTAAATGTGTGTTCTTTTAATAACAAACCACACATGGATCCACCAGAGTCATTGCATGTATGTTCTTTCCACAAACCACACATGCATCCACCAGAGTCATTGCATGTGTGTTGTTCTCACAAACCACATGGATCCACCAATGTCATTGCATGTGTGTTCTTTCAACAACCCACATATGGATCAACTAGTGTCATTGCATGTGTGTTCTATCCACAAACCACATATGGATCCACTAGAGTCATTGCATGTGTGTTCTTGTAACGATAGACCACATATGGGTCCACCAGTGTCATTGCATGTGTGTTATTTCCACAAACCACATATAGACCCATTAGAGTCGTTGCATGTGCGTTCTTTCCACAAACCACATATGGATCCACCAGAGTCATTAAATGTGTGTTCTTTTAATGACAAACCACACATGGATCCACCAGAGTCATTGCATGTATGTTCTTTCCACAAACCCCACATGGATCCACCAGAGTCATTGCATGTGTGTTATTCTCCTAAACTACCACTAGAGTCAGTGCTTGCGTGTTCTTTCCACAAACCACATATGGATCCACCAGATTCATTGCATGTGTGTTCTTGTAATGACAAACCACATATGGATCCACCAGCATCATTGAATGTGTGTTCTTTTCACAAACCACATATTGACCCACTAGAGTCATTGCATGTGTGTTCTTTCCACAAACCACACATGGATCCACCAGAGTCATTGCATGTGTGTTGTTCTCACAAACCACATGGATCCACCAATGTCATTGCATGTGTGTTCTTTCAACAACCCACATATGGATCAACTAGTGTCATGGCATGTGTGTTCTTTCCACAGACCACATATGGATCCACTAGAGTCATTGCATGTGTGTTCTTGTAATGATAAACCACATATGGGTCCACCAGTGTCATTGCATGTGTGTTCTTTCCACAAACCACATATGGATCAAACAATCTCATTGCATGTGTGTTCTTTTCATGAACCACATATGTATCAACCAGAGTCATTGCATGTTTGTTTTTTCACAAATCACATATGGATCCACTAGAGTCATTGCATGTATGTTCTTCTCACAAACCACACATGGATCCACCAGAGTCATTGCATGTGTGTTCTTTCCACAAACCACATATGGATCCACTAGAGTCATTGCATGTGTGTTATTTCCACAAACCATATGGATCCACCAGTCATTGCATGTGTGTTCTTGTAATGACAAACCACATATGGATCCACCGGTGTCATTGCATTTGTGTTCTTTTCACAAACCAAATATGGATCAACCAATGTCATTGCATGTGTGTTCTTTCCACAAACCAGATATGGATCCACTAGAGTCATTGCATGTGTGTTCTTGTAATGACAAACCACATATGGATCCACCGGTGTCATTGCATGTGTGTTCTTTTCCTAAGCGCATATGGATCCACAGTGTCATTGCATGTGTGTCCTTTGACAAACCACATATAGACCCACTAGAGTCATTGCATGTGCGTTCTTTCCACAAACCACATATGGATCCACCAGAGTCATTAAATGTGTGTTCTTTTAATGACAAACCACACATGGATCCACCAAAGTCATTGCATGTATGTTCTTTCCACAATCCCCACATGGATCCACCAGTCATTGCATGTGTGTTATTGTCCTAAACTAGCACTAGAGTCATTGCTTGCGTGTTCTTTCCACAAACCACATATGGATCCACCAGAGTCATTGCATGTGTGTTCTTGTAATGACAAACCACATATGGATCCACCAGCATCATTGCATGTGTGTTCTTTTCACAAACCACATATTGACCCACTAGAGTCATTGCATGTCTGTTCTTTCCACAAACCACAGATGGATCCACCAGAGTCATTGCATGTGTGTTCTTTCCACAAACCACACATGGATCCACCAGAGTCATTGCATGTGTGTTGTTCTCAAAAGCCACATGGATCCACCAATGTCATTCCATGTGTGTTCTTTCAACAACCCACATATGGATCAACTAGTGTCATTGCATGTGTGTTCTTTCCACAAACCACATATGGATCCACTAGAGTCATTGCATGTGTGTTCTTGTAATGATAAACCACATATGGGTCCACCCGTGTCATTGCATGTGTGTTATTTCCACAAACCACATATAGACCCACTAGAGTCATTGCATGTGCGTTCTTTCCACAAACCACATATGGATCCACCAGAGTCATTAAATGTGTGTTCTTTTAATAACAAACCACACATGGATCCACAGTCATTGCATGTATGTTCTTTCCACAAACCACATGCATCCACGAGTCATTGCATGTGTTGTTCTCACAAACCACATGGATCCACCAATGTCATTGCATGTGTGTTCTTTCAACAACCCACATATGGATCAACTAGTGTCATTGCATGTGTGTTCTATACACAAACCACATATGGATCCACTAGAGTCATTGCATGTGTGTTCTTGTAACGATAGACCACATATGGGTCCACCAGTGTCATTGCATGTGTGTTATTTCCACAAACCACATATAGACCCATTAGAGTCGTTGCATGTGCGTTCTTTCCACAAACCACATATGGATCCACCAGAGTCATTAAATGTGTGTTCTTTTAATGACAAACCACACATGGATCCACCAGAGTCATTGCATGTATGTTCTTTCCACAAACCCCACATGGATCCACCAGAGTCATTGCATGTGTGTTATTCTCCTAAACTACCACTAGAGTCAGTGCTTGCGTGTTCTTTCAACAAACCACATATGGATCCACCAGATTCATTGCATGTGTGTTCTTGTAATGACAAACCACATATGGATCCACCAGCATCATTGAATGTGTGTTCTTTTCACAAACCACATATTGACCCACTAGAGTCATTGCATGTGTGTTCTTTCCACAAACCACACATGGATCCACCAGAGTCATTGCATGTGTGTGTTGTTCTCACAAACCACATGGATCCACCAATGTCATTGCATGTGTGTTCTTTCAACAACCCACATATGGATCAACTAGTGTCATGGCATGTGTGTTCTTTCCACAGACCACATATGGATCCACTAGAGTCATTGCATGTGTGTTCTTGTAATGATAAACCACATATGGGTCCACCAGTGTCATTGCATGTGTGTTCTTTCCACAAACCACATATGGATCAAACAATCTCATTGCATGTGTGTTCTTTTCATGAACCACATATGTATCAACCAGAGTCATTGCATGTTTGTTTTTTCACAAATCACATATGGATCCACTAGAGTCATTGCATGTATGTTCTTCTCACAAACCACACATGGATCCACCAGAGTCATTGCATGTGTGTTCTTTCCACAAACCACATATGGATCCACTAGAGTCATTGCATGTGTGTTATTTCCACAAACCACATATGGATCCACCAGAGTCATTGCATGTGTGTTCTTGTAATGACAAACCACATATGGATCCACCGGTGTCATTGCATTTGTGTTCTTTTCACAAACCAGATATGGATCAACCAATGTCATTGCATGTGTGTTCTTTCCACAAACCAGATATGGATCCACTAGAGTCATTGCATGTGTGTTCTTGTAATGACAAACCACATATGGATCCACCGGTGTCATTGCATGTGTGTTCTTTTCCTAAACTGCATATGGATCCACCAGTGTCATTGCATGTGTGTCCCTTTGACAAACCACATATAGACCCACTAGAGTCATTGCATGTGCGTTCTTTCCACAAACCACATATGGATCCACCAGAGTCATTAAATGTGTGTTCTTTTAATGACAAACCACACATGGATCCACCAAAGTCATTGCATGTATGTTCTTTCCACAATCCCCACATGGATCCACCAGTCATTGCATGTGTGTTATTGTCCTAAACTAGCACTAGAGTCATTGCTTGCGTGTTCTTTCCACAAACCACATATGGATCCACCAGAGTCATTGCATGTGTGTTCTTGTAATGACAAACCACATATGGATCCACCAGCATCATTGCATGTGTGTTCTTTTCACAAACCACATATTGACCCACTAGAGTCATTGCATGTCTGTTCTTTCCACAAACCACAGATGGATCCACCAGAGTCATTGCATGTGTGTTCTTTCCACAAACCACACATGGATCCACCAGAGTCATTGCATGTGTGTTATTCTCCTAAACTACCACTAGAGTCAGTGCTTGCGTGTTCTTTCCACAAACCACATATGGATCCACCAGATTCATTGCATGTGTGTTCTTGTAATGACAAACCACATATGGATCCACCAGCATCATTGAATGTGTGTTCTTTTCACAAACCACATATCGACCCACTAGAGTCATTGCATGTGTGTTCTTTCCACAAACCACATATGGATCCACCAGAGTCATTGCATGTGTGTTCTTGTAATGACAAACCACATATGGATCAACCAATTTCATTGCATGTCTGTTCTTTCCACAAACCACATATGGATCCACCAGAGTCATTGCATGTGTGTTCTTTCGACAAACCACACATGGATCCACCAGAGTCATTGCATGTGTGTTGTTCTCAAAAACCACATGGATCCACCAATGTCATTGCATGTGTGTTCTTTCAACAACCCACATATGGATCAACTAGTGTCATTGCATGTGTGTTCTTTCCACAAACCACATATGGATCCACCAGAGTCATTGCATGTGTGTTCTTGTAATGATAAACCACATATGGGTCCACTAGTGTCATTGCATGTGTGTTCTTTCCACAAACCACATATAGACCCACTAGAGTCATTGCATGTGCGTTCTTTCCACAAACCACATATGGATCCACCAGAGTCATTAAATGTGTGTTCTATTAATGACAAACCACACATGGATCCACCAGAGTCATTGCATGTATGTTCTTTCCACAAACCACACATGCATCCACCAGAGTCATTGCATGTGTGTTGTTCTCACAAACCACATGGATCCACCAATGTCATTGCATGTGTGTTCTTTCAACAACCCACATATGGATCAACTAGTGTCATTGCATGTGTGTTCTTTCCACAAACCACATATGGATCCACCAGTGTCATTGCATGTGTGTTCTTATAATGACAAACCACATATGGATCCACTAGTGTCATTGCATGTGTGTTCTTTCCACAAACCACACATGGATCCACCAGAGTCATTGCATGTGTGTTCTTCCGACAAACCACATATGGATCCGCGAGAGTCATTGCATGTGTGTTCTTGTAATGACAAACCACATATGGATCAACCAATGTCATTGCATGTGTGTTCTTTTCATGAACCACATATGTATCAACCAAAGTCATTGCATGTTTGTTCTTTTCACAAACCACATATGGATCCACTAGATTCATTGCATGTATGTTCTTCTCACAAACCACAAATGGATCCACAAGAGTCATTGCATGTGTGTTCTTTTCATGAACCACATATGGATCGACCAGTCATTACATGTGTGTTCTTTCCACACCCCACATATGGATCCACCAGAGTCATTACATGTGTATTCTTTCCACAAACCACACATGGATCCACCAGAGTCATTGCATGTGTGTTCTTCTCACAAACCACATGGATACACCAATGTCATTGCATGTGTGTTCTATCCACAACCCGCATATGGATCAACCAATGTCATTGCATGTGTGTTCTCTCCACAAACCACATATGGATCCACCGGAGTCATCGCATGTGTGTTCTTGTAATGGCAAACCACATATGGATCCACTAGAGTCATTGCATATGTGTTCTTTTCCACAACCCACATATGGATCCACCAGTGTCATTGCATGTGTGTTCTTTCCACAAACCACATATGGATCCACCAGAGTCATTGCATGTGTGTTCTTTCCACAAACCAGATATGGATCAACCAATGTCATTGCATGTGTGTTCTTTCCACAAACCAGATATGGATCCACTAGAGTCATTGCATGTGTGTTCTTGTAATGACAAACCACATATGGATCCACCGGCGTCATTGCATGTGTGTTCTTTTCCTAAACTGCATATGGATCCACCAGTGTCATTGCATGTGTGTCCCTTTGACAAACCACATATAGACCCACTAGAGTCATTGCATGTGCGTTCTTTCCACAAACCACGTATGGATCCACCAGAGTCATTAAATGTGTGTTCTTTTAATGACAAACCACACATGGATCCACCAGAGTCATTGCATGTATGTTCTTTCCACAATTCCCACATGGATCCACCAGAGTCATTGCATGTGTGTTATTGTCCTAAACTAGCACTAGAGTCATTGCTTGCGTGTTCTTTCCACAAACCACATATGGATCCACCAGAGTCATTGCATGTGTGTTCTTGTAATGACAAACCACATATGGATCCACCGGCATCATTGCATGTGTGTTCTTTTCACAAACCACATATTGACCCACTAGAGTCATTGCATGTGTGTTCTTTCCACAAACCACATATGGATCCACCAGAGTCATTGCATGTGTGTTCTTTCCACAAACCACACATGGATCCACCAGAGTCATTGCATGTGTGTTGTTCTCAAAAACCACATGGATCCACCAATGTCATTCCATGTGTGTTCTTTCAACAACCCACATATGGATCAACTAGTGTCATTGCATGTGTGTTCTTTCCACAAACCACATATGGATCCACTAGAGTCATTGCATGTGTGTTCTTGTAATGATAAACCACATATGGGTCCACCCGTGTCATTGCATGTGTGTTATTTCCACAAACCACATATAGACACACTAGAGTCATTGCATGTGCGTTCTTTCCACAAACCACATATGGATCCACCAGAGTCATTAAATGTGTGTTCTTTTAATAACAAACCACACATGGATCCACCAGAGTCATTGCATGTATGTTCTTTCCACAAACCACACATGCATCCACCAGAGTCATTGCATGTGTGTTGTTCTCACAAACCACATGGATCCACCAATGTCATTGCATGTGTGTTCTTTCAACAACCCACATATGGATCAACTAGTGTCATTGCATGTGTGTTCTATCCACAAACCACATATGGATCCACTAGAGTCATTGCATGTGTGTTCTTGTGATAGACCACATATGGGTCCACCAGTGTCATTGCATGTGTGTTATTTCCACAAACCACATATAGACCCATTAGAGTCGTTGCATGTGCGTTCTTTCCACAAACCACATATGGATCCACCAGAGTCATTAAATGTGTGTTCTTTTAATGACAAACCACACATGGATCCACCAGAGTCATTGCATGTATGTTCTTTCCACAAACCCCACATGGATCCACCAGAGTCATTGCATGTGTGTTATTCTCCTAAACTACCACTAGAGTCAGTGCTTGCGTGTTCTTTCCACAAACCACATATGGATCCACCAGATTCATTGCATGTGTGTTCTTGTAATGACAAACCACATATGGATCCACCAGCATCATTGAATGTGTGTTCTTTTCACAAACCACATATTGACCCACTAGAGTCATTGCATGTGTGTTCTTTCCACAAACCACATATGGATCCACCAGAGTCATTGCATGTGTGTTCCTGTAATGCCAAACCACATATGGATCAACCAATTTCATTGCATGTCTGTTCTTTCCACAAACCACATATGGATCCACCAGAGTCATTGCATGTGTGTTCTTTCGACAAACCACACATGGATCCACCAGAGTCATTGCATGTGTGTTATTCTCAAAAACCACATGGATCCACCAATGTCATTGCATGTGTGTTCTTTCAACAACCCACATATGGATCAACTAGTGTCATTGCATGTGTGTTCTTTCCACAAACCACATATGGATCCACCAGAGTCATTGCATGTGTGTTCTTGTAATGATAAACCACATATGGGTCCACCAGTGTCATTGCATGTGTGTTCTTTCCACAAACCACATATAGACCCACTAGAGTCATTGCATGTGCGTTCTTTCCACAAACCACATATGGATCCACCAGAGTCATTAAATGTGTGTTCTATTAATGACAAACCACATGGATCCACCAGAGTCATTGCATGTATGTTCTTTCCAAACCACACATGTATCCACCAGAGTCATTGCATGTTTGTTCTCACAAACCACATGGATCCACCAATGTCATTGCATGTGTGTTCTTTCAACAACCCACATATGGATCAACTAGTGTCATTGCATGTGTGTTCTTTCCACAAACCACATATGGATCCACCAGTGTCATTGCATGTGTGTTCTTGTAATGACAAACCACATATGGATCCACTAGTGTCATTGCATGTGTGTTCTTTCCACAAACCACACATGGATCCACCAGAGTCATTGCATGTGTGTTCTTCCGACAAACCACATATGGATCCGCGAGAGTCATTGCATGTGTGTTCTTGTAATGACAAACCACATATGGATCAACCAATGTCATTGCATGTGTGTTCTTTTCATGAACCACATATGTATCAACCAAAGTCATTGCATGTTTGTTCTTTTCACAAACCACATATGGATCCACTAGATTCATTGCATGTATGTTCTTCTCACAAACCACAAATGGATCCACAAGAGTCATTGCATGTGTGTTCTTTTCATGAACCACATATGGATCCACCAGTCATTACATGTGTGTTCTTTCCACACCCCACATATGGATCCACCAGAGTCATTACATGTGTATTCTTTCCACAAACCACACATGGATCCACCAGAGTCATTGCATGTGTGTTCTTCTCACAAACCACATGGATCCACCAATGTCATTGCATGTGTGTTCTATCCACAACCCGCATATGGATAACCCAATGTCATTGCATGTGTGTTCTTTCCACAAACCACATATGGATCCACCGGAGTCATCGCATGTGTGTTCTTGTAATGGCAAACCACATATGGATCCACTAGAGTCATTGCATATGTGTTCTTTTCCACAACCCACATATGGATCCACCAGTGTCATTGCATGTGTGTTCTTTCCACAAACCACATATGGATCCACCAGAGTCATTGCATGTGTGTTCTTTCCACAAACCAGATATGGATCAACCAATGTCATTGCATGTGTGTTCTTTCCACAAACCAGATATGGATCCACTAGAGTCATTGCATGTGTGTTCTTGTAATGACAAACCACATATGGATCCATCGGTGTCATTGCATGTGTGTTCTTTTCCTAAACTGCATATGGATCCACCAGTGTCATTGCATGTGTGTCCCTTTGACAAACCACATATAGACCCACTAGAGTCATTGCATGTGCGTTCTTTCCACAAACCACATATGGATCCACCAGAGTCATTAAATGTGTGTTCTTTTAATGACAAACCACACATGGATCCACCAAAGTGATTGCATGTATGTTCTTTCCACAATCCCCACATGGATCCATCAGTCATTATATGTGTGTTATTGTCCTAAACTAGCACTAGAGTCATTGCTTGCGTGTTCTTTCCACAAACCACATATGGATCCACCAGAGTCATTGCATGTGTGTTCTTGTAATGACAAACCACATATGGATCCACCAGCATCATTGCATGTGTCTTCTTTTCACAAACCACATATTAACCCACTAGAGTCATTGCATGTCTGTTCTTTCCACAAACCACAGATGGATCCACCAGAGTCATTGCATGTGTGTTCTTGTAATGACAAACCACATATGGATCATCCAATTTCATTGCATGTCTGTTCTTTCCACAAACCACATATGGATCCACCAGAGTCATTGCATGTGTGTTCTTTCCACAAACCACACATGGATCCACCAGAGTCATTGCATGTGTGTTGTTCTCACAAACCACATGGATCCACCAATGTCATTGCATGTGTGTTCTTTCAACAACCCACATATGGATCAACTAGTGTCATTGCATGTGTGTTCTTTCCACAAACCACATATGGATCCACTAGAGTCATTGCATGTGTGTTCTTGTAATGATAAACCACATATGGGTCCACCAGTGTCATTGCATGTCTGTTATTTCCACAAACCACATATAGATCCATTAGAGTCATTGCATGTGCGTTCTTTCCATAAACCACATATGGATCCACTAGAGTCATTAAATGTGTGTTCTTTTAATGACAAACCACACATGGATCCACCAGAGTCATTGCATGTATGTTCTTTCCACAAACCCCACATGGATCCACCAGAGTCATTGCATGTGTGTTATTGTCCTAAACTAGCACTAGAGTCATTGCTTGCGTGTTCTTTCCACAAACCACATATGGATCCACCAGAGTCATTGCATGTGTGTTCTTGTAATGACAAACCACATATGGATCTACCAGCATCATTGCATGTGTGTTCTTTTCACAAACCACATATTGACCCAGTAGAGTCATTGCATGTGTGTTCTTTCCACAAACCATATATGGATCCACCAGAGTCATTGCATGTGTGTTCTTGTAATGACAAACCACATATGGATCAACCAATTTCATTGCATGTGTGTTCTTTCCACAAACCACATATGGATCCACCAGAGTCATTGCATGTGTGTTCTTTCCACAAACCACACATGGATCCACCAGAGTCATTGCATGTGTGTTGTTCTCACAAACCACATGGATCCACCAATGTCATTGCATGTGTGTTCTTTCAACAACCTACATATGGATCAACTAGTGTCATGGCATGTGTGTTCTTTCCATAGACCACATATGGATCCACTAGAGTCATTGCATGTGTGTCCTTGTAATGATAAACCACATATGGGTCCACCAGTGTCATTGCATGTGTGTTCTTTCCACAAACCACACATGGATCCACTAGAGTCATTGCATGTGTGTTCATTCCACAAACCACATATGGATCAAACAATGTCATTGCATGTGTGTTCTTTTAATGACAAACCACACAAGGATCCACCAGAGTCATTGCATGTATGTTCTTTCCACAAACCACACATGCATCCACCAGAGTCATTGCATGTGTGTTGTTCTCACAAACCACATGGATCCACCAATGTCATTGCATGTGTGTTCTTTCAACAACCCACATATGGATCAACTAGTGTCATTGCATGTGTGTTCTTTCCACAAACCACATATGGATCCACCAGTGTCATTGCATGTGTGTTCTTGTAATGACAAACCACATATGGATCCACTAGTGTCATTGCATGTGTGTTCTTTCCACAAACCACACATGGATCCACCAGAGTCATTGCATGTGTGTTCTTCCGACAAACCACATATGGATCCGCGAGAGTCATTGCATGTGTGTTCTTGTAATGGCAAACCACATATGGATCAACCAATGTCATTGCATGTGTGTTCTTTTCATGAACCACATATGTATCAACCAAAGTCATTGCATGTTTGTTCTTTTTACAAACCACATATGGATCCACTAGATTCATTGCATGTATGTTCTTCTCACAAACCACAAATGGATCCACAAGAGTCATTGCATGTGTGTTCTTTTCACGAACCACATATGGATCCACCAGTCATTGCATGTGTGTTCTTTCCACACCCCACATATGGATCCACCAGAGTCATTACATGTGTATTCTTTCCACAAACCACACATGGATCCACCAGAGTCATTGCATGTGTGTTCTTATCACAAACCACATGGATCCACCAATGTCATTGCATGTGTGTTCTATCCACAACCCGCATATGGATCAACCAATGTCATTGCATGTGTGTTCTTTCCACAAACCACATATGGATCCACCGGAGTCATCGCATGTGTGTTCTTGTAATGGCAAACCACATATGGATCCACTAGAGTCATTGCATATGTGTTCTTTTCCACAACCCACATATGGATCCACCAGTGTCATTGCATGTGTGTTCTTTCCACAAACCACATATGGATCCACCAGAGTCATTGCATGTGTGTTCTTTCCACAAACCAGATATGGATCAACCAATGTCATTGCATGTGTGTTCTTTCCACAAACCAGATATGGATCCACTAGAGTCATTGCATGTGTGTTCTTGTAATGACAAACCACATATGGATCCACCGGTGTCATTGCATGTGTGTTCTTTTCCTAAACTGCATATGGATCCACCAGTGTCATTGCATGTGTGTCCCTTTGACAAACCACATATAGACCCACTAGAGTCATTGCATGTGCGTTCTTTCCACAAACCACATATGGATCCACCAGAGTCATTAAATGTGTGTTCTTTTAATGACAAACCACACATGGATCCACCAAAGTCATTGCATGTATGTTCTTTCCACAATCCCCACATGGATCCACCAGTCATTGCATGTGTGTTATTGTCCTAAACTAGCACTAGAGTCATTGCTTGCGTGTTCTTTCCACAAACCACATATGGATCCACCAGAGTCATTGCATGTGTGTTCTTGTAATGACAAACCACATATGGATCCACCAGCATCATTGCATGTGTGTTCTTTTCACAAACCACATATTAACCCACTAGAGTCATTGCATGTCCATTCTTTCCACAAACCACATGGATCCACGAGTCATTGCATGTGTGTTCTTGTAATGACAAACCACATATTGAGCAAGCAATTTCATTACATGTCAGTTCTTTCCACAAACCACATATGGATCCACCAGAGTCATTGCATGTGTGTTCTTTCCACAAACCACACATGGATCCACCAGAGTCATTGCATGTGTGTTGTTCTCAAAAACCACATGGATCCACCAATGTCATTGCGTGTGTGTTCTTTCAACAACCCACATATGGATCAACTAGTGTCATTGCATGTGTGTTCTTTCCACAAACCACATATGGATCCACCAGAGTCATTAAATGTGTGTTCTTTTAATGACAAACCACACATGGATCCACCAGAGTCATTGCATGTATGTTCTTTCCACAAACCACACATGCATCCACCAGAGTCATTGCATGTGTGTTGTTCTCACAAACCACATGGATCCACCAATGTCATTGCATGTGTGTTCTTTCAACAACCCACATATGGATCAACTAGTGTCATTGCATGTGTGTTCTTTCCACAAACTACATATGGATCCACTAGAGTCATTGCATGTGTGTTCTTGTAATGATAAACCACATATGGGTCCACCAGTGTCATTGCATGTGTGTTATTTCCACAAACCACATATAGACCCATCAGAGTCATTGCATGTGCGTTCTTTCCATAAACCACATATGGATCCACTAGAGTCATTAAATGTGTGTTCTTTTAATGACAAACCACACATGGATCCACCAGAGTCATTGCATGTATGTTCTTTCCACAAACCCCACATGGATCCACCAGAGTCATTGCATGTGTGTTATTCTCCTAAACTAGCACTAGAGTCATTGCTTGCGTGTTCTTTCCACAAACCACATATGGATCCACCAGAGTCATTGCATGTGTGTTCTTGTAATGACAAACCACATATGGATCTACCAGCATCATTGCATGTGTGTTCTTTTCACAAACCACATATTGACCAAGTAGAGTCATTGCATGTGTGTTCTTTCCACAAACCACATATGGATCCACCAGAGTCATTGCATGTGTGTTCTTTCGACAAACCACATATGGATCCGCGAGAGTCATTGCATGTGTGTTCTTGTAATGACAAACCACATATGGATCCACCAGTGTCATTGCATGTGTGTTCTTCCCACAAACCACACATGGATCCACCAGAGTCATTGCATGTGTGTTCTTTCAACAACCTACATATGGATCAACTAGTGTCATGGCATGTGTGTTCTTTCCATAGACCACATATGGATCCACTAGAGTCATTGCATGTGTGTCCTTGTAATGATAAACCACATATGGGTCCACCAGTGTCATTGCATGTGTGTTCTTTCCACAAACCACACATGGATCCACTAGAGTCATTGCATGTGTGTTCATTCCACAAACCACATATGGATCAAACAATGTCATTGCATGTGTGTTCTTTTAATGACAAACCACACAAGGATCCACCAGAGTCATTGCATGTATGTTCTTTCCACAAACCACACATGCATCCACCAGAGTCATTGCATGTGTGTTGTTCTCACAAACCACATGGATCCACCAATGTCATTGCATGTGTGTTCTTTCAACAACCCACATATGGATCAACTAGTGTCATTGCATGTGTGTTCTTTCCACAAACCACATATGGATCCACCAGTGTCATTGCATGTGTGTTCTTGTAATGACAAACCACATATGGATCCACTAGTGTCATTGCATGTGTGTTCTTTCCACAAACCACACATGGATCCACCAGTCATTGCATGTGTGTTCTTCCGACAAACCACATATGGATCCGCGAGAGTCATTGCATGTGTGTTCTTGTAATGGCAAACCACATATGGATCAACCAATGTCATTGCATGTGTGTTCTTTTCATGAACCACATATGTATCAACCAAAGTCATTGCATGTTTGTTCTTTTTACAAACCACATATGGATCCACTAGATTCATTGCATGTATGTTCTTCTCACAAACCACAAATGGATCCACAAGAGTCATTGCATGTGTGTTCTTTTCACGAACCACATATGGATCCACCAGTCATTGCATGTGTGTTCTTTCCACACCCACATATGGATCCACCAGAGTCATTACATGTGTATTCTTTCCACAAACCACACATGGATCCACCAGAGTCATTGCATGTGTGTTCTTATCACAAACCACATGGATCCACCAATGTCATTGCATGTGTGTTCTATCCACAACCCGCATATGGATCAACCAATGTCATTGCATGTGTGTTCTTTCCACAAACCACATATGGATCCACCGGAGTCATCGCATGTGTGTTCTTGTAATGGCAAACCACATATGGATCCACTAGAGTCATTGCATATGTGTTCTTTTCCACAACCCACATATGGATCCACCAGTGTCATTGCATGTGTGTTCTTTCCACAAACCACATATGGATCCACCAGAGTCATTGCATGTGTGTTCTTTCCACAAACCAGATATGGATCAACCAATGTCATTGCATGTGTGTTCTTTCCACAAACCAGATATGGATCCACTAGAGTCATTGCATGTGTGTTCTTGTAATGACAAACCACATATGGATCCACCGGTGTCATTGCATGTGTGTTCTTTTCCTAAACTGCATATGGATCCACCAGTGTCATTGCATGTGTGTCCCTTTGACAAACCACATATAGACCCACTAGAGTCATTGCATGTGCGTTCTTTCCACAAACCACATATGGATCCACCAGAGTCATTAAATGTGTGTTCTTTTAATGACAAACCACACATGGATCCACCAAAGTCATTGCATGTATGTTCTTTCCACAATCCCCACATGGATCCACCAGTCATTGCATGTGTGTTATTGTCCTAAACTAGCACTAGAGTCATTGCTTGCGTGTTCTTTCCACAAACCACATATGGATCCACCAGAGTCATTGCATGTGTGTTCTTGTAATGACAAACCACATATGGATCCACCAGCATCATTGCATGTGTGTTCTTTTCACAAACCACATATTAACCCACTAGAGTCATTGCATGTCTGTTCTTTCCACAAACCACAGATGGATCCACCAGAGTCATTGCATGTGTGTTCTTGTAATGACAAACCACATATGGATCAACCAATTTCATTACATGTCTGTTCTTTCCACAAACCACATATGGATCCACCAGAGTCATTGCATGTGTGTTCTTTCCACAAACCACACATGGATCCACCAGAGTCATTGCATGTGTGTTGTTCTCAAAAACCACATGGATCCACCAATGTCATTGCGTGTGTGTTCTTTCAACAACCCACATATGGATCAACTAGTGTCATTGCATGTGTGTTCTTTCCACAAACCACATATGGATCCACCAGAGTCATTAAATGTGTGTTCTTTTAATGACAAACCACACATGGATCCACCAGAGTCATTGCATGTATGTTCTTTCCACAAACCACACATGCATCCACCAGAGTCATTGCATGTGTGTTGTTCTCACAAACCACATGGATCCACCAATGTCATTGCATGTGTGTTCTTTCAACAACCCACATATGGATCAACTAGTGTCATTGCATGTGTGTTCTTTCCACAAACTACATATGGATCCACTAGAGTCATTGCATGTGTGTTCTTGTAATGATAAACCACATATGGGTCCACCAGTGTCATTGCATGTGTGTTATTTCCACAAACCACATATAGACCCATCAGAGTCATTGCATGTGCGTTCTTTCCATAAACCACATATGGATCCACTAGAGTCATTAAATGTGTGTTCTTTTAATGACAAACCACACATGGATCCACCAGAGTCATTGCATGTATGTTCTTTCCACAAACCCCACATGGATCCACCAGAGTCATTGCATGTGTGTTATTCTCCTAAACTAGCACTAGAGTCATTGCTTGCGTGTTCTTTCCACAAACCACATATGGATCCACCAGAGTCATTGCATGTGTGTTCTTGTAATGACAAACCACATATGGATCTACCAGCATCATTGCATGTGTGTTCTTTTCACAAACCACATATTGACCAAGTAGAGTCATTGCATGTGTGTTCTTTCCACAAACCACATATGGATCCACCAGAGTCATTGCATGTGTGTTCTTTCGACAAACCACATATGGATCCGCGAGAGTCATTGCATGTGTGTTCTTGTAATGACAAACCACATATGGATCCACCAGTGTCATTGCATGTGTGTTCTTCCCACAAACCACACATGGATCCACCAGAGTCATTGCATGTGTGTTCTTTCGACAAACCACATATGGATCCGCGAGAGTCATTGCATGTGTGTTCTTGTAATGACAAACCACATATGGATCAACCAATGTCATTGCATGTGTGTTCTTTTAATGAGCCACATATGTATCAACCAAAGTCATTGCATGTTTGTTCTTTTCACAAACCACATATGGATCCACTAGATTCATTGCATGTATGTTCTTCTCACAAACCACACATGAATCCACAAGAGTCATTGCATGTGTGTTCTTTTCATGAACCACATATGGATCCACCAGTCATTGCATGTGTGTTCTTTCCACACCCCACATATGGATCCACCAGAGTCATTACATGTGTGTTCTTTCCACAAACCACACATGGATCCACCAGAGTCATTGCATGTGTCTTCTTCTCACAAACCACATGGATCCACCAATGTCATTGCATGTGTGTTCTATCCACAACCCGCATATGGATCAACCAATGTCATTGCATGTGTGTTCTTTCCACAAACCACATATGGATCCACCAGAGTCATCGCATGTGTGTTCTTGTAATGGCAAACCACATATGGATCCACCGGTGTCATTGCATGTGTGTTCTTTTCCTAAACTACATATGGATCCACAGTGTCATTGCATGTGTGTTATTTCCACAAACCACATATAGACCCATTAGAGTCATTGCATGTGTGTTCTTTTCATGAACCACATATGTATCAACCAAAGTCATTGCATGTTTGTTTTTTCACAAATCACATATGGATCCACTAGAGTCATTGCATGTATGTTCTTCTCACAAACCACACATGGATCCACCAGAGTCATTGCATGTGTGTTCTTTCCACAAACCACATATGGATCCACTAGAGTCATTGCATGTGTGTTCTTTCCACAAACCACATATGGAACCACCAGAGTCATTGCATGTGTGTTCTTGTAATGACAAACCACATATGGATCCACCGGTGTCATTGCATTTGTGTTCTTTTCACAAACCACATATGGATCAACCAATGTCATTGCATGTGTGTTCTTTCCACAAACCAGATATGGATCCACTAGAGTCATTGCATGTGTGTTCTTGTAATGACAAACCACATATGGATCCACCGGTGTCATTGCATGTGTGTTCTTTTCCTAAACTGCATATGGGTCCACCAGTGTCATTGCATGTGTGTTATTTCCACAAACCACATATAGACCCATTAGAGTCATTGCATGTGCATTCTTTCCACAAACCACATATAGATCCACCAGAGTCATTAAATGTGTGTTCTTTTAATGACAAACCACACATGGATCCACCAGTCATTGCATGTATGTTCTTTCCACAAACCCCACATGGATCCACAGAGTCATTGCATGTGTGTTATTGTCCTAAACTAGCACTAGAGTCATTACTTGCGTGTTCTTTCCACAAACCACATATGGATCCACCAGAGTCATTGCATGTGTGTTCTTGTAATGACAAACCACATATGGATCCACCAGCATCATTGAATGTGTGTTCTTTTCACAAACCACATATTGACCCACTAGAGTCATTGCATGTGTGTTCTTTCCACAAACCACATATGGATCCACCAGAGTCATTGCATGTGTGTTCTTGTAATGACAAACCACATATGGATCAACCAATTTCATTGCATGTCTGTTCTTTCCACCACATATGGATCCACCAGTCATTGCATGTGTGTTCTTTCCACAAACCACACATGGATCCACGAGTCATTGCATGTGTGTTGTTCTCAAACCACATGGATCCACCAATGTCATTTCATGTGTGTTCTTTCAACAACCCACATATGGATCAACTAGTGTCATTGCATGTGTGTTCTTTCCACAAACCACATATGGATCCACTAGAGTCATTGCATGTGTGTTCTTGTAATGATAAACCACATATGGGTCCACCAGTGTCATTGCATGTGTGTTCTTTCCACAAACCACATATAGACCCACTAGAGTCATTACATGTGTTCTTTCCACAAACCACATATGGATCCACAGAGTCATTAAATGTGTGTTCTTTTAATGACAAACCACATGGATCCACCAGAGTCATTGCATGTATGTTCTTTCCACAAACCACACATGAATCCACAACAGTCATTGCATGTGTGTTGTTCTCACAAACCACATGGATCCAACAATGTCATTGCATGTGTGTTCTTTCAACAACCCACATATGGATCAACTAGTGTCATTGCATGTGTGTTCTTTCCAAACCACGTATGGATCCACCAGAGTCATTGCATGTGTGTTCTTGTAATGACAAACCACATATGGATCCACCAGTGTCATTGCATGTGTGTTCTTCCCACAAACCACACATGGATCCACCAGAGTCATTGCATGTGTGTTCTTTCGACAAACCACATATGGATCCGCGAGAGTCATTGCATGTGTGTTCTTGTAATGACAAACCACATATGGATCAACCAATGTCATTGCATGTGTGTTCTTTTAATGAACCACATATGTATCAACCAAAGTCATTGCATGTTTGTTCTTTTCACAAACCACATATGGATCCACTAGATTCATTGCATGTATGTTCTTCTCACAAACCACACATGAATCCACAAGAGTCATTGCATGTGTGTTCTTTTCATGAACCACATATGGATCCACCAGTCATTGCATGTGTGTTCTTTCCACACCCCACATATGGATCCACCAGAGTCATTACATGTGTGTTCTTTCCACAAACCACACATGGATCCACCAGAGTCATTGCATGTGTCTTCTTCTCACAAACCACATGGATCCACCAATGTCATTGCATGTGTGTTCTATCCACAACCCGCATATGGATCAACCAATGTCATTGCATGTGTGTTCTTTCCACAAACCACATATGGATCCACCGGAGTCATCGCATGTGTGTTCTTGTAATGGCAAACCACATATGGATCCACTAGAGTCATTGCATATGTGTTCTTTTCCACAACCCACATATGGATCCACGAGTGTCATTGCATGTGTGTTCTTTCCACAAACCACATATGGATCCACCAGAGTCATTGCATGTGTGTTCTTGTAATGACAAACCACATATGGATCCACCGGTGTCATTGCATTTGTGTTCTTTTCACAAACCAGATATGGATCAACCAATGTCATTGCATGTGTGTTCTTTCCACAAACCAGATATGGATCCACTAGAGTCATTGCATGTGTGTTCTTGTAATGACAAACCACATATGGATCCACCGGTGTCATTGCATGTGTGTTCTTTTCCTAAACTACATATGGATCCACCAGTGTCATTGCATGTGTGTTATTTCCACAAACCACATATAGACCCATTAGAGTCATTGCATGTGTGTTCTTTTCATGAACCACATATGTATCAACCAGAGTCATTGCATGTTTGTTTTTTCACAAATCACATATGGATCCACTAGAGTCATTGCATGTATGTTCTTCTCACAAACCACACATGGATCCACCAGTCATTGCATGTGTGTTCTTTCCAAACCACATATGGATCCACTAGAGTCATTGCATGTGTGTTCTTTCCACAAACCACATATGGATCCACCAGAGTCATTGCATGTGTGTTCTTGTAATGACAAACCACATATGGATCCACCGGTGTCATTGCATTTGTGTTCTTTTCACAAACCAGATATGGATCAACCAATGTCATTGCATGTGTGTTCTTTCCACAAACCAGATATGGATCCACTAGAGTCATTGCATGTGTGTTCTTGTAATGACAAACCACATATGGATCCACCGGTGTCATTGCATGTGTGTTCTTTTCCTAAACTGCATATGGGTCCACCAGTGTCATTGCATGTGTGTTATTTCCACAAACCACATATAGACCCATTAGAGTCATTGCATGTGCATTCTTTCCACAAACCACATATAGATCCACCAGAGTCATTAAATGTGTGTTCTTTTAATGACAAACCACACATGGATCCACCAGAGTCATTGCATGTATGTTCTTTCCACAAACCCCACATGGATCCACCAGAGTCATTGCATGTGTGTTATTGTCCTAAACTAGCACTAGAGTCATTACTTGCATGTTCTTTCCACAAACCACATATGGATCCACCAGAGTCATTGCATGTGTGTTCTTGTAATGACAAACCACATATGGATCCACCAGCATCATTGAATGTGTGTTCTTTTCACAAACCACATATTGACCCACTAGAGTCATTGCATGTGTGTTCTTTCCACAAACCACATATGGATCCACCAGAGTCATTGCATGTGTGTTCTTGTAATGACAAACCACATATGGATCAACCAATTTCATTGCATGTCTGTTCTTTCCACAAACCACATATGGATCCACCAGAGTCATTGCATGTGTGTTCTTTCCACAAACCACACATGGATCCACCAGAGTCATTGCATGTGTGTTGTTCTCAAAAACCACATGGATCCACCAATGTCATTTCATGTGTGTTCTTTCAACAACCCACATATGGATCAACTAGTGTCATTGCATGTGTGTTCTTTCCACAAACCACATATGGATCCACTAGAGTCATTGCATGTGTGTTCTTGTAATGATAAACCACATATGGGTCCACCAGTGTCATTGCATGTGTGTTCTTTCCACAAACCACATATAGACCCACTAGAGTCATTACATGTGCGTTCTTTCCACAAACCACATATGGATCCACCAGAGTCATTAAATGTGTGTTCTTTTAATGACAAACCACACATGGATCCACCAGAGTCATTGCATGTATGTTCTTTCCACAAACCACACATGCATCCACCAGAGTCATTGCATGTGTGTTGTTCTCACAAACCACATGGATCCACCAATGTCATTGCATGTGTGTTCTTTCAACAACCCACATATGGATCAACTAGTGTCATTGCATGTGTGTTCTTTCCACAAACCACATATGGATCCACCAGAGTCATTGCATGTGTGTTCTTGTAATGACAAACCACATATGGATCCACCAGTGTCATTGCATGTGTGTTCTTCCCACAAACCACACATGGATCCACCAGAGTCATTGCATGTGTGTTCTTTCGACAAACCACATATGGATCCGCGAGAGTCATTGCATGTGTGTTCTTGTAATGACAAACCACATATGGATCAACCAATGTCATTGCATGTGTGTTCTTTTAATGAACCACATATGTATCAACCAAAGTCATTGCATGTTTGTTCTTTTCACAAACCACATATGGATCCACTAGATTCATTGCATGTATGTTCTTCTCACAAACCACACATGAATCCACAAGAGTCATTGCATGTGTGTTCTTTTCATGAACCACATATGGATCCACCAGTCATTGCATGTGTGTTCTTTCCACACCCCACATATGGATCCACCAGAGTCATTACATGTGTGTTCTTTCCACAAACCACACATGGATCCACCAGAGTCATTGCATGTGTCTTCTTCTCACAAACCACATGGATCCACCAATGTCATTGCATGTGTGTTCTATCCACAACCCGCATATGGATCAACCAATGTCATTGCATGTGTGTTCTTTCCACAAACCACATATGGATCCACCGGAGTCATCGCATGTGTGTTCTTGTAATGGCAAACCACATATGGATCCACTAGAGTCATTGCATATGTGTTCTTTTCCACAACCCACATATGGATCCACGAGTGTCATTGCATGTGTGTTCTTTCCACAAACCACATATGGATCCACCAGAGTCATTGCATGTGTGTTCTTGTAATGACAAACCACATATGGATCCACCGGTGTCATTGCATTTGTGTTCTTTTCACAAACCAGATATGGATCAACCAATGTCATTGCATGTGTGTTCTTTCCACAAACCAGATATGGATCCACTAGAGTCATTGCATGTGTGTTCTTGTAATGACAAACCACATATGGATCCACCGGTGTCATTGCATGTGTGTTCTTTTCCTAAACTACATATGGATCCACCAGTGTCATTGCATGTGTGTTATTTCCACAAACCACATATAGACCCATTAGAGTCATTGCATGTGTGTTCTTTTCATGAACCACATATGTATCAACCAGAGTCATTGCATGTTTGTTTTTTCACAAATCACATATGGATCCACTAGAGTCATTGCATGTATGTTCTTCTCACAAACCACACATGGATCCACCAGAGTCATTGCATGTGTGTTCTTTCCACAAACCACATATGGATCCACTAGAGTCATTGCATGTGTGTTCTTTCCACAAACCACATATGGATCCACCAGAGTCATTGCATGTGTGTTCTTGTAATGACAAACCACATATGGATCCACCGGTGTCATTGCATTTGTGTTCTTTTCACAAACCAGATATGGATCAACCAATGTCATTGCATGTGTGTTCTTTCCACAAACCAGATATGGATCCACTAGAGTCATTGCATGTGTGTTCTTGTAATGACAAACCACATATGGATCCACCGGTGTCATTGCATGTGTGTTCTTTTCCTAAACTGCATATGGGTCCACCAGTGTCATTGCATGTGTGTTATTTCCACAAACCACATATAGACCCATTAGAGTCATTGCATGTGCATTCTTTCCACAAACCACATATAGATCCACCAGAGTCATTAAATGTGTGTTCTTTTAATGACAAACCACACATGGATCCACCAGAGTCATTGCATGTATGTTCTTTCCACAAACCCCACATGGATCCCCCAGAGTCATTGCATGTGTGTTATTGTCCTAAACTAGCACTAGAGTCATTACTTGCATGTTCTTTCCACAAACCACATATGGATCCACCAGAGTCATTGCATGTGTGTTCTTGTAATGACAAACCACATATGGATCCACCAGCATCATTGAATGTGTGTTCTTTTCACAAACCACATATTGACCCACTAGAGTCATTGCATGTGTGTTCTTTCCACAAACCACATATGGATCCACAAGAGTCATTGCATGTGTGTTCTTGTAATGACAAACCACATATGGATCAACCAATTTCATTGCATGTCTGTTCTTTCCACAAACCACATATGGATCCACCAGAGTCATTGCATGTGTGTTCTTTCCACAAACCACACATGGATCCACCAGAGTCATTGCATGTGTGTTGTTCTCAAAAACCACATGGATCCACCAATGTCATTTCATGTGTGTTCTTTCAACAACCCACATATGGATCAACTAGTGTCATTGCATGTGTGTTCTTTCCACAAACCACATATGGATCCACTAGAGTCATTGCATGTGTGTTCTTGTAATGATAAACCACATATGGGTCCACCAGTGTCATTGCATGTGTGTTCTTTCCACAAACCACATATAGACCCACTAGAGTCATTACATGTGCGTTCTTTCCACAAACCACATATGGATCCACCAGAGTCATTAAATGTGTGTTCTTTTAATGACAAACCACACATGGATCCACCAGAGTCATTGCATGTATGTTCTTTCCACAAACCACACATGCATCCACCAGAGTCATTGCATGTGTGTTGTTCTCACAAACCACATGGATCCACCAATGTCATTGCATGTGTGTTCTTTCAACAACCCACATATGGATCAACTAGTGTCATTGCATGTGTGTTCTTTCCACAAACCACGTATGGATCCACCAGAGTCATTGCATGTGTGTTCTTGTAATGACAAACCACATATGGATCCACCAGTGTCATTGCATGTGTGTTCTTCCCACAAACCACACATGGATCCACCAGAGTCATTGCATGTGTGTTCTTTCGACAAACCACATATGGATCCTCGAGAGTCATTGCATGTGTGTTCTTGTAATGACAAACCACATATGGATCAACCAATGTCATTGCATGTGTGTTCTTTTAATGAACCACATATGTATCAACCAAAGTCATTGCATGTTTGTTCTTTTCACAAACCACATATGGATCCACTAGATTCATTGCATGTATGTTCTTCTCACAAACCACACATGAATCCACAAGAGTCATTGCATGTGTGTTCTTTTCATGAACCACATATGGATCCACCAGTCATTGCATGTGTGTTCTTTCCACACCCCACATATGGATCCACCAGAGTCATTACATGTGTGTTCTTTCCACAAACCACACATGGATCCACCAGAGTCATTGCATGTGTCTTCTTCTCACAAACCACATGGATCCACCAATGTCATTGCATGTGTGTTCTATCCACAACCCGCATATGGATCAACCAATGTCATTGCATGTGTGTTCTTTCCACAAACCACATATGGATCCACCGGAGTCATCGCATGTGTGTTCTTGTAATGGCAAACCACATATGGATCCACCGGTGTCATTGCATGTGTGTTCTTTTCCTAAACTACATATGGATCCACCAGTGTCATTGCATGTGTGTTATTTCCACAAACCACATATAGACCCATTAGAGTCATTGCATGTGTGTTCTTTTCATGAACCACATATGTATCAACCAGAGTCATTGCATGTTTGTTTTTTCACAAATCACATATGGATCCACTAGAGTCATTGCATGTATGTTCTTCTCACAAACCACACATGGATCCACCAGAGTCATTGCATGTGTGTTCTTTCCACAAACCACATATGGATCCACTAGAGTCATTGCATGTGTGTTCTTTCCACAAACCACATATGGATCCACCAGAGTCATTGCATGTGTGTTCTTGTAATGACAAACCACATATGGATCCACCGGTGTCATTGCATTTGTGTTCTTTTCACAAACCAGATATGGATCAACCAATGTCATTGCATGTGTGTTCTTTCCACAAACCAGATAT
This sequence comes from Avena insularis, assembly GCA_023614405.1. Taxonomy (NCBI): domain Eukaryota; kingdom Viridiplantae; phylum Streptophyta; class Magnoliopsida; order Poales; family Poaceae; genus Avena; species Avena insularis. The sequence goes on from CM042696.1 coordinate 427,346,478, forward strand.
GGATCCACTAGAGTCATTGCATGTGTGTTCTTGTAATGACAAACCACATATGGATCCACCGGTGTCATTGCATGTGTGTTCTTTTCCTAAACTGCATATGGGTCCACCAGTGTCATTGCATGTGTGTTATTTCCACAAACCACATATAGACCCATTAGAGTCATTGCATGTGCATTCTTTCCACAAACCACATATAGATCCACCAGAGTCATTAAATGTGTGTTCTTTTAATGACAAACCACACATGGATCCACCAGAGTCATTGCATGTATGTTCTTTCCACAAACCCCACATGGATCCACCAGAGTCATTGCATGTGTGTTATTGTCCTAAACTAGCACTAGAGTCATTACTTGCGTGTTCTTTCCACAAACCACATATGGATCCACCAGAGTCATTGCATGTGTGTTCTTGTAATGACAAACCACATATGGATCCACCAGCATCATTGAATGTGTGTTCTTTTCACAAACCACATATTGACCCACTAGAGTCATTGCATGTGTGTTCTTTCCACAAACCACATATGGATCCACCAGAGTCATTGCATGTGTGTTCTTGTAATGACAAACCACATATGGATCAACCAATTTCATTGCATGTCTGTTCTTTCCACAAACCACATATGGATCCACCAGAGTCATTGCATGTGTGTTCTTTCCACAAACCACACATGGATCCACCAGAGTCATTGCATGTGTGTTGTTCTCAAAAACCACATGGATCCACCAATGTCATTTCATGTGTGTTCTTTCAACAACCCACATATGGATCAACTAGTGTCATTGCATGTGTGTTCTTTCCACAAACCACATATGGATCCACTAGAGTCATTGCATGTGTGTTCTTGTAATGATAAACCACATATGGCTCCACAATGGTCATTTCATGTGTGTTCTTTCAACAAACCACATAATGAACAACAAGAGTCAAAGCAAGTGAGTTCTTTCCACAAACCACATATGGATCCACCAGAGTCATTAAATGTGTGTTCTTTTATGACAAACCACACATGGATCCACCAGAGTCATTGCATGTATGTTCTTTCCAAACCACACAGGCATCCACCAGAGTCATTGCATGTGTGTTGTTCTCACAAACCACATGGATCCACCAATGTCATTGCATGTGTGTTCTTTCAACAACCCACATATGGATCAACTAGTGTCATTGCATGTGTGTTCTTTCCACAAACCACATATGGATCCACCAGAGTCATTGCATGTGTGTTCTTGTAATGACAAACCACATATGGATCCACCGGAGTCAGTGCATGTGTGTTCTTCCCAAACCACACATGGATCCACCAGAGTCATTGCATGTGTGTTCTTTCGACAAACCACATATGGATCCGGAGTCATTGCATGTGTGTTCTTGTAATGACAAACCACATATGGATCAACCAATGTCATTGCATGTGTGTTCTTTTAATGAACCACATATGTATCAACCAAAGTCATTGCATGTTTGTTCTTTTCACAAACCACATATGGATCCACTAGATTCATTGCATGTATGTTCTTCTCACAAACCACACATGAATCCACAAGAGTCATTGCATGTGTGTTCTTTTCATGAACCACATATGGATCCACCAGTCATTGCATGTGTGTTCTTTCCACACCCCACATATGGATCCACCAGAGTCATTACATGTGTGTTCTTTCCACAAACCACACATGGATCCACCAGAGTCATTGCATGTGTCTTCTTCTCACAAACCACATGGATCCACCAATGTCATTGCATGTGTGTTCTATCCACAACCCGCATATGGATCAACCAATGTCATTGCATGTGTGTTCTTTCCACAAACCACATATGGATCCACCGGAGTCATCGCATGTGTGTTCTTGTAATGGCAAACCACATATGGATCCACTAGAGTCATTGCATATGTGTTCTTTTCCACAACCCACATATGGATCCACGAGTGTCATTGCATGTGTGTTCTTTCCACAAACCACATATGGATCCACCAGAGTCATTGCATGTGTGTTCTTGTAATGACAAACCACATATGGATCCACCGGTGTCATTGCATTTGTGTTCTTTTCACAAACCAGATATGGATCAACCAATGTCATTGCATGTGTGTTCTTTCCACAAACCAGATATGGATCCACTAGAGTCATTGCATGTGTGTTCTTGTAATGACAAACCACATATGGATCCACCGGTGTCATTGCATGTGTGTTCTTTTCCTAAACTACATATGGATCCACCAGTGTCATTGCATGTGTGTTATTTCCACAAACCACATATAGACCCATTAGAGTCATTGCATGTGTGTTCTTTCCACAAACCACACATGGATCCACCAGAGTCATTGCATGTTTGTTTTTTCACAAATCACATATGGATCCACTAGAGTCATTGCATGTATGTTCTTCTCACAAACCACACATGGATCCACCAGAGTCATTGCATGTGTGTTCTTTCCACAAACCACATATGGATCCACTAGAGTCATTGCATGTGTGTTCTTTCCACAAACCACATATGGATCCACCAGAGTCATTGCATGTGTGTTCTTGTAATGACAAACCACATATGGATCCACCGGTGTCATTGCATTTGTGTTCTTTTCACAAACCAGATATGGATCAACCAATGTCATTGCATGTGTGTTCTTTCCACAAACCAGATATGGATCCACTAGAGTCATTGCATGTGTGTTCTTGTAATGACAAACCACATATGGATCCACGGTGTCATTGCATGTGTGTTCTTTGCATATGGGTCCACAGTGTCATTGCATGTGTGTTATTTCCACAAACCACATATAGACCCATTAGAGTCATTGCATGTGCATTCTTTCCACAAACCACATATAGATCCACCAGAGTCATTAAATGTGTGTTCTTTTAATGACAAACCACATGGATCCACTAGAGTCATTGCATGTGTGTTCTTTCCACAAACCACATATGGATCCACCAGAGTCATTGCATGTGTGTTATTGTCCTAAACTAGCACTAGAGTCATTACTTGCATGTTCTTTCCACAAACCACATATGGATCCACCAGTCATTGCATGTGTGTTCTTGTAATGACAAACCACATATGGATCCACCAGCATCATTGAATGTGTGTTCTTTTCACAAACCACATATTGACCCACTAGAGTCATTGCATGTGTGTTCTTTCCACAAACCACATATGGATCCACCAGAGTCATTGCATGTGTGTTCTTGTAATGACAAACCACATATGGATCAACCAATTTCATTGCATGTCTGTTCTTTCCACAAACCACATATGGATCCACCAGAGTCATTGCATGTGTGTTCTTTCCACAAACCACACATGGATCCACCAGAGTCATTGCATGTGTGTTGTTCTCAAAAACCACATGGATCCACCAATGTCATTTCATGTGTGTTCTTTCAACAACCCACATATGGATCAACTAGTGTCATTGCATGTGTGTTCTTTCCAAACCACATATGGATCCACTAGAGTCATTGCATGTGTGTTCTTGTAATGATAAACCACATATGGGTCCACCAGTGTCATTGCATGTGTGTTCTTTCAAAAAACCACATATAGACCCACAAGAGTCATTACATGTGTTCTTTCCACAAACCACATATGGATCCACCAGAGTCATTAAATGTGTGTTCTTTTAATGACAAACCACACATGGATCCACCAGAGTCATTGCATGTATGTTCTTTCCACAAACCACACATGCATCCACCAGAGTCATTGCATGTGTGTTGTTCTCACAAACCACATGGATCCACCAATGTCATTGCATGTGTGTTCTTTCAACAACCCACATATGGATCAACTAGTGTCATTGCATGTGTGTTCTTTCCACAAACCACATATGGATCCACCAGAGTCATTGCATGTGTGTTCTTGTAATGACAAACCACATATGGATCCACCAGTGTCATTGCATGTGTGTTCTTCCCACAAACCACAAATGGAACCACAGTCATTGCATGTGTGTTCTTTCGACAAACCACATATGGATCCGCGAGAGTCATTGCATGTGTGTTCTTGTAATGACAAACCACATATGGATCAACCAATGTCATTGCATGTGTGTTCTTTTAATGAACCACATATGTATCAACCAAAGTCATTGCATGTTTGTTCTTTTCACAAACCACATATGGATCCACTAGATTCATTGCATGTATGTTCTTCTCACAAACCACACATGAATCCACAAGAGTCATTGCATGTGTGTTCTTTTCATGAACCACATATGGATCCACCAGTCATTGCATGTGTGTTCTTTCCACACCCCACATATGGATCCACCAGAGTCATTACATGTGTGTTCTTTCCACAAACCACACATGGATCCACCAGAGTCATTGCATGTGTCTTCTTCTCACAAACCACATGGATCCACCAATGTCATTGCATGTGTGTTCTATCCACAACCCGCATATGGATCAACCAATGTCATTGCATGTGTGTTCTTTCCACAAACCACATATGGATCCACCGGAGTCATCGCATGTGTGTTCTTGTAATGGCAAACCACATATGGATCCACCGGTGTCATTGCATGTGTGTTCTTTTCCTAAACTGCATATGGATCCACCAGTCATTGCATGTGTGTTATTTCCACAAACCACATATGGACCCATTAGAGTCATTGCATGTGCATTCTTTCCACAAACCACATAGATCCACCAGAGTCATTAAATGTGTGTTCTTTTAATGACAAACCACACATGGATCCACCAGTCATTGCATGTATGTTCTTTCCACAATCCCCACATGGATCCACCAGAGTCATTGCATGTGTGTTATTGTCCTAAACTAGCACTAGAGTCATTACTTGCATGTTCTTTCCACAAACCACATATGGATCCACCAGAGTCATTGCATGTGTGTTCTTGTAATGACAAACCACATATGGATCCACCAGTGTCATTGCATGTGTGTTCTTTTCACAAACCACATATGGACCCACTAGAGTCATTGCTTGTGTGTTCTTTCCACAAACAACATATGCATCCACCAGAGTCATTGATGTGTGTTCTTCTAATGACAAACCACATATGGATCAACCAATTTCATTGTATGTGTGTTCTTTCCACAAACCACATATGGATCCACGAGAGTCTTTGCATGTGTGTTCTTTCCACAAACCACACATGGATCCACCAGAGTCATTGCATGTGTGTTGTTCTCAAAAACCACATGGATCCACCAATGTCATTTCATGTGTGTTCTTTCAACAACCCACATATAGACCCACTAGAGTCATTACATGTGCGTTCTTTCCACAAACCACATATGGATCCACCAGAGTCATTAAATGTGTGTTCTTTTAATGACAAACCACACATGGATCCACCAGAGTCATTGCATGTATGTTCTTTCCACAAACCACACATGCATCCACCAGAGTCATTGCATGTGTGTTGTTCTCACAAACCACATGGATCCACCAATGTCATTGCATGTGTGTTCTTTCAACAACCCACATATGGATCAACTAGTGTCATTGCATGTGTGTTCTTTCCACAAACCACATATGGATCCACCAGAGTCATTGCATGTGTGTTCTTGTAATGACAAACCACATATGGATCCACCAGTGTCATTGCATGTGTGTTCTTCCCACAAACCACACATGGATCCACCAGAGTCATTGCATGTGTGTTCTTTCGACAAACCACATATGGATCCCCCGGAGTCATTGCATGTGTGTTCTTGTAATGACAAACCACATATGGATCAACCAATGTCATTGCATGTGTGTTCTTTTCATGAACCACATATGTATCAACCAAAGTCATTGCATGTTTGTTCTTTTCACAAACCACATATGGATCCACTAGATTCATTGCATGTATGTTCTTCTCACAAACCACACATGAATCCACAAGAGTCATTGCATGTGTGTTCTTTTCATGAACCACATATGGATCCACCAGTCATTGCATGTGTGTTCTTTCCACACCCCACATATGGATCCACCAGAGTCATTACATGTGTGTTCTTTCCACAAACCACACATGGATCCACCAGAGTCATTGCATGTGTGTTCTTCTCACAAACCACATGGATCCACCAATGTCATTGCATGTGTGTTCTATCCACAACCCGCATATGGATCAACCAATGTCATTGCATGTGTGTTCTTTCCACAAACCACATATGGATCCACCGGAGTCATCGCATGTGTGTTCTTGTAATGGCAAACCACATATGGATCCACCGGTGTCATTGCATGTGTGTTCTTTTCCTAAACTACATATGGATCCACCAGTGTCATTGCATGTGTGTTATTTCCACAAACCACATATAGACCCATTAGAGTCATTGCATGTGTGTTCTTTTCATGAACCACATATGTATCAACCAGAGTCATTGCATGTTTGTTTATTCACAAATACCACATGGATCCTCTATTGTCATTTGATGTCTGTTCTTCTCACAAACCACACATGGATCCACCAGAGTCATTGCATGTGTGTTCTTTCCACAAACCACATATGGATCCACTAGAGTCATTGCATGTGTGTTCTTTCCACAAACCACATATGGATCCACCAGAGTCATTGCATGTGTGTTCTTGTAATGACAAACCACATGTGGATCCACCGGTGTCATTGCATTTTTGTTCTTTTCACAAACCAGATATGGATCAACCAATGTCATTGCATGTGTGTTCTTTCCACAAACCAGATATGGATCCACTAGAGTCATTGCATGTGTGTTCTTGTAATGACAAACCACATATGGATCCACCGGTGTCATTGCATGTGTGTTCTTTTCCTAAACCACATATGGGTCCACCCGTGTCATTGCATGTGTGTTATTTCCACAAACAACATATAGACCCATTAGAGTCGTTGCATGTGCGTTCTTTCCACAAACCACATATGGATCCACCAGAGTCATTAAATGTGTGTTCTTTTAATGACAAACCACACATGGATCCACCAGAGTCATTGCATGTATGTTCTTTCCACAAACCCCACATGGATCCACCAGAGTCATTGCATGTGTGTTATTGTCCTAAACTACCACTAGAGTCATTACTTGCATGTTCTTTCCACAAACCACATATGGATCCACCAGAGTCATTGCATGTGTGTTCTTGTAATGACAAACCACATATGGATCCACCAGCATCATTGAATGTGTGTTCTTTTCACAAACCACATATTGACCCACTAGAGTCATTGCATGTGTGTTCTTTCCACAAACCACATATGGATCCACCAGAGTCATTGCATGTGTGTTCTTGTAATGACAAACCACATATGGATCAACCAATTTCATTGCATGTCTGTTCTTTCCACAAACCACATATGGATCCACCAGAGTCATTGCATGTGTGTTCTTTCCACAAACCACACATGGATCCACCAGAGTCATTGCATGTGTGTTGTTCTCAAAAACCACATGGATCCACCAATGTCATTTCATGTGTGTTCTTTCAACAACCCACATATGGATCAACTAGTGTCATTGCATGTGTGTTCTTTCCACAAACCACATATGGATCCACTAGAGTCATTGCATGTGTGTTCTTGTAATGATAAACCACATATGGGTCCACCAGTGTCATTGCATGTGTGTTCTTTCCACAAACCACATATAGACCCACTAGAGTCATTGCATGTGGGTTCTTTCGACAAACCACATATGGATCCACCCAGAGTCATTAAATGTGTGTTCTTTTAATGACAAACCACACATGGATCCACCAGAGTCATTGCATGTATGTTCTTTCCACAAACCACACATGCATCCACCAGAGTCATTGCATGTGTGTTCTTTCCACAAACCACATGGATCCACCAATGTCATTGCATGTGTGTTCTTTCAACAACCCACATATGGATCAACTAGTGTCATTGCATGTGTGTTCTTTCCACAAACCACATATGGATCCACCAGAGTCATTGCATGTGTGTTCTTGTAATGACAAACCACATATGGATCCACCAGTGTCATTGCATGTGTGTTCTTCCCACAAACCACACATGGATCCACCAGAGTCATTGCATGTGTGTTCTTTCGACAAACCACATATGGATCCGCGAGAGTCATTGCATGTGTGTTCTTGTAATGACAAACCACATATGGATCAACCAATGTCATTGCATGTGTGTTCTTTTAATGAACCACATATGTATCAACCAAAGTCATTGCATGTTTGTTCTTTTCACAAACCACATATGGATCCACTAGATTCATTGCATGTATGTTCTTCTCACAAACCACACATGAATCCACAAGAGTCATTGCATGTGTGTTCTTTTCATGAACCACATATGGATCCACCAGTCATTGCATGTGTGTTCTTTCCACACCCCACATATGGATCCACCAGAGTCATTACATGTGTGTTCTTTCCACAAACCACACATGGATCCACCAGAGTCATTGCATGTGTCTTCTTCTCACAAACCACATGGATCCACCAATGTCATTGCATGTGTGTTCTATCCACAACCCGCATATGGATCAACCAATGTCATTGCATGTGTGTTCTTTCCACAAACCACATATGGATCCACCGGAGTCATCGCATGTGTGTTCTTGTAATGGCAAACCACATATGGATCCACCGGTGTCATTGCATGTGTGTTCTTTTCCTAAACTACATATGGATCCACCAGTGTCATTGCATGTGTGTTATTTCCACAAACCACATATAGACCCATTAGAGTCATTGCATGTGCATTCTTTCCACAAACCACATATAGATCCACCAGAGTCATTAAATGTGTGTTCTTTTAATGACAAACCACACATGGATCCACCAGAGTCATTGCATGTATGTTCTTTCCACAAACCCCACATGGATCCACCAGAGTCATTGCATGTGTGTTATTGTCCTAAACTAGCACTAGAGTCATTACTTGCATGTTCTTTCCACAAACCACATATGGATCCACCAGAGTCATTGCATGTGTGTTCTTGTAATGACAAACCACATATGGATCCACCAGCATCATTGAATGTGTGTTCTTTTCACAAACCACATATTGACCCACTAGAGTCATTGCATGTGTGTTCTTTCCACAAACCACATATGGATCCACCAGAGTCATTGCATGTGTGTTCTTGTAATGACAAACCACATATGGATCCACCAGTGTCATTGCATGTGTGTTCTTTCCACAAACCACATATGGATCCACCAGAGTCATTGCATGTGTGTTCTTTCCACAAACCACACATGGATCCACCAGAGTCATTGCATGTGTGTTGTTCTCAAAAACCACATGGATCCACCAATGTCATTTCATGTGTGTTCTTTCAACAACCCACATATAGACCCACTAGAGTCATTACATGTGCGTTCTTTCCACAAACCACATATGGATCCACCAGAGTCATTAAATGTGTGTTCTTTTAATGACAAACCACACATGGATCCACCAGAGTCATTGCATGTTTGTTCTTTCCACAAACCACACATGGATCCACCAGAGTCATTGCATGTGTGTTGTTCTCACAAACCACATGGATCCACCAATGTCATTGCATGTGTGTTCTTTCAACAACCCACATATGGATCAACTAGTGTCATTGCATGTGTGTTCTTTCCACAAACCACATATGGATCCACCAGAGTCATTGCATGTGTGTTCTTGTAATGACAAACCACATATGGATCCACCAGTGTCATTGCATGTGTGTTCTTCCCACAAACCACACATGGATCCACAAGAGTCATAGCATGTGTGTTATTTCGACAAACAACATATGGATCCGCGAGAGTCATTGCATGTGTGTTCTTGTAATGACAAACCACATATGGATCAACCAATGTCATTGCATGTGTGTTCTTTTAATGAACCACATATGTATCAACCAAAGTCATTGCATGTTTGTTCTTTTCACAAACCACATATGGATCCACTAGATTCATTGCATGTATGTTCTTCTCACAAACCACACATGAATCCACAAGAGTCATTGCATGTGTGTTCTTTTCATGAACCACATATGGATCCACCAGTCATTGCATGTGTGTTCTTCCCACAAACCACACATGGATCCACCAGAGTCATTGCATGTGTGTTCTTTCGACAAACCACATATGGATCCGCGAGAGTCATTGCATGTGTGTTCTTGTAATGACAAACCACATATGGATCAACCAATGTCATTGCATGTGTGTTCTTTTAATGAACCACATATGTATCAACCAAACCACATATGGATCCACCAGTGTCATTGCATGTGTGTTCTTCCCACAAACCACACATGGATCCACCAGAGTCATTGCATGTGTGTTCTTTCGACAAACCACATATGGATCCGCGAGAGTCATTGCATGTGTGTTCTTTCCACAAACCACATATGGATCCACCAGTGTCATTGCATGTGTGTTCTTCCCACAAACCACACATGGATCCACCAGAGTCATTGCATGTGTGTTCTTTCGACAAACCACATATGGATCCGCGAGAGTCATTGCATGTGTGTTCTTGTAATGACAAACCACATATGGATCAACCAATGTCATTGCATGTGTGTTCTTTTAATGAACCACATATGTATCAACCAAAGTCATTGCATGTTTGTTCTTTTCACAAACCACATATGGATCCACTAGATTCATTGCATGTATGTTCTTCTCACAAACCACACATGAATCCACAAGAGTCATTGCATGTGTGTTCTTTTCATGAACCACATATGGATCCACCAGTCATTGCATGTGTGTTCTTTCCACACCCCACATATGGATCCACCAGAGTCATTACATGTGTGTTCTTTCCACAAACCACACATGGATCCACCAGAGTCATTGCATGTGTCTTCTTCTCACAAACCACATGGATCCACCAATGTCATTGCATGTGTGTTCTATCCACAACCCGCATATGGATCAACCAATGTCATTGCATGTGTGTTCTTTCCACAAACCACATATGGATCCACCGGAGTCATCGCATGTGTGTTCTTGTAATGGCAAACCACATATGGATCCACCAACGTCATTGCATGTGTGTTCTTTTCATAAACAACATATGGATCAACCAGAGTCATTGCATGTGTGTTCTTTACACAAACCACATATGGATCCTCGAGAGTCATTGCATGTGTGTTCTTTTCATGAACCACATATGTATCAACCAGAGTCATTGCATGTTTGTTTTTCACAAATCACATATGGATCCACTAGAGTCATTGCATGTATGTTCTTCTCACAAACCACACATGGATCCACCAGTCATTGCATGTGTGTTCTTTCACAAACCACATATGGATCCACTAGAGTCATTGCATGTGTGTTCTTTCCACAAACCACATATGGATCCACCAGAGTCATTGCATGTGTGTTCTTGTAATGACAAACCACATATGGATCCACCAGAGTCATTGAATTTGTGTTCTTTTCACAAACCATATGGATCAACCAATGTCATTGCATGTGTGTTCTTTCCACAAACCAGATATGGATCCACTAGAGTCATTGCATGTGTGTTCTTGTAATGACAAACCACATATGGATCCACCGGAGTCATTGCATGTGTGTTCTTTTCATAAACATCATATGGCACCACAAGTGTCATTGCATGTGTGTTATTACCACAAACCACATATAGACCCACTAGAGTCATTGCATGTGCGTTCTTTCCACAAACCACATATGGATCCACCAGAGTCATTAAATGTGTGTTCTTTTAATGACAAACCACACATGGATCCACCAGAGTCATTGCATGTGTGTTCTTTCCACAAACCACAAATGCATCCAACAGAGTCATTGCATGTGTGTTATTGGCCTAAACTACCACTAGAGTCATTTCTTGCATGTTCTTTCCACAAACCACATATGGATCCACCAGAGTCATTGCATGTGTGTTCTTGTAATGACAAACCACATATGGATCCACCAGCATCATTGAATGTGTGTTCTTTTCACAAACCACATATTGACCCACTAGAGTCATTGCATGTGTGTTCTTTCCACAAACCACATATGGATCCACCAGAGTCATTGCATGTGTGTTCTTGTAATGACAAACCACATATGGATCAACCAATTTCATTGCATGTATGTTCTTTCCACAAACCACAAATGGATCCACCAGAGTCATTGCATGTGTGTTCTTTCGACAAACCACATATGGATCCACCAGAGTCATTGCATGTGTGTTGTTCTCAAACCACATGGATCCACCAATGTCATTTCATGTGTGTTCTTTCAACAACCCACATATGGATCAACTAGTGTCATTGCATGTGTGTTCTTTCCACAAACCACATATGGATCCACTAGAGTCATTGCATGTGTGTTCTTGTAATGATAAACCACATATGGGTCCACCAGTGTCATTGCATGTGTGTTCTTTCCACAAACCACATATAGATCCACAAGAGTCATTGCATGTGTTCTTTCCACAAACCACATATGGATCCACGAGTCATTAAATGTGTGTTCTTTAATGACAAACCACACATGGATCCACCAGAGTCATTGCATGTATGTTCTTTCCACAAACCACACATGCATCCACAATTCATTGCATGTGTGTTGTTCTCACAAACCACATGGATCCACCAATGTCATTGCATGTGTGTTCTTTCAACAACCCACATATGGATCAACTAGTGTCATTGCATGTGTGTTCTTTCCACAAACCACGTATGGATCCACCAGAGTCATTGCATGTGTGTTCTTGTAATGACAAACCACATATGGATCCACCAGTGTCATTGCATGTGTGTTCTTCCCACAAACCACACATGGATCCACCAGAGTCATTGCATGTGTGTTCTTTCGACAAACCACATATGGATCCATGAGTCATTGCATGTGTGTTCTTGTAATGACAAACCACATATGGATCAACCAATGTCATTGCATGTGTGTTCTTTTAATGAACCACATATGTATCAACCAAAGTCATTGCATGTTTGTTCTTTTCACAAACCACATATGGATCCACTAGATTCATTGCATGTATGTTCTTCTCACAAACCACACATGAATCCACAAGAGTCATTGCATGTGTGTTCTTTTCATGAACCACATATGGATCCACCAGTCATTGCATGTGTGTTCTTTCCACACCCACATATGGATCCACCAGTCATTACATGTGTGTTCTTTCCACAAACCACACATGGATCCACCAGAGTCATTGCATGTGTGTTCTTCTCACAAACCACATGGATCCACCAATGACATTGCATGTGTGTTCTATCCACAACCACATATGGATCAACCAATGTCATTGCATGTGTGTTCTTTCCACAAACCACATATGGATCCACCGGAGTCATCGCATGTGTGTTCTTGTAATGGCAAACCACATATGGATCCACTAGAGTCATTGCATGTGTGTTCTTTTCCTAATCCACATATGGATCCACCAGTGTCATTGCCTGGGTGTTATTTCCACAAACCACATATAGACCCATTAGAGTCATTGCATGTGTGTTCTTTTCATGAACCACATATGTATCAACCAGAGTCATTGCATGTTTGTTTTTTCACAAATCACATATGGATCCACTAGAGTCATTGCATGTATGTTCTTCTCACAAACCACACATGGATCCACCAGTCATTGCATGTGTGTTGTTAACACAAACCACATATGGATCCACTATATTCATTGCATGTGTGTTCTTTCCACAAACCACATATGGATCCACCAGAGTCATTGCATGTGTGTTCTTGTAATGACAAACCACATATGGAACCACCGGTGTCATTGCATTTGTGTTCTTTTCACAAAGCATATATGGATCAACCAATGTCATTGCATGTGTGTTCTTCACAAACCAGATATGGATCCACTAGAGTCATTGCATGTGTGTATGTATAATGACAAACCACATATGGACACCAACGTCATTGCATGTGTGTTCTTTTCCTAAACCACATATGGATCAACCAGTGTCATTGCATGTGTGTTCTTTCCAAAAACCACATCTGGATCCACCGGAGTCATTGCATGTGTGTTCTTGTAATGACAAACCACATATGGATCCACCAGAGTCATTAAATGTGTGTTCTTTTAATGACAAACCACACATGGATCCACCAGAGTCATTGCATGTATGTTCTTTCCACAAACCCCACATGGATCCACCAGAGTCATTGCATGTGTGTTATTCTCCTAAACTAGCACTAGAGTCATTGCTTGCGTGTTCTTTCCACAAACCACATATGGATCCACCAGAGTCATTGCATGTGTGTTCTTGTAATGACAAACCACATATGGATCCACCAGCATCATTGAATGTGTGTTCTTTTCACAAACCACATATTGACCCACTAGAGTCATTGCATGTGTGTTCTTTCCACAAACCACATATGGATCCACCAGAGTCATTGCATGTGTGTTCTTGTAATGACAAACCACATATGGATCAACCAATTTCATTGCATGTCTGTTCTTTCCACAAACCACATATGGATCCACCAGAGTCATTGCATGTGTGTTCTTTCCACAAACCACACATGGATCCACCAGAGTCATTGCATGTGTGTTGTTCTCAAAAACCACATGGATCCACCAATGTCATTTCATGTGTGTTCTTTCAACAACCCACATATGGATCAACTAGTGTCATTGCATGTGTGTTCTTTCCACAAACCACATATGGATCCACTAGAGTCATTGCATGTGTGTTCTTGTAATGATAAACCACATATGGGTCCACCAGTGTCATTGCATGTGTGTTCTTTCCACAAACCACATATAGACCCACTAGAGTCATTGCATGTGCGTTCTTTCCACAAACCACATATGGATCCACCAGAGTCATTAAATGTGTGTTCTTTTAATGACAAACCACACATGGATCCACCAGAGTCATTGCATGTATGTTCTTTCCACAAACCACACATGCATCCACCAGAGTCATTGCATGTGTGTTGTTCTCACAAACCACATGGATCCACCAATGTCATTGCATGTGTGTTCTTTCAACAACCCACATATGGATCAACTAGTGTCATTGCATGTGTTCTTTCCACAAACCACATATGGATCCACCAGAGTCATTGCATGTGTGTTCTTGTAATGACAAACCACATATGGATCCACCAGTGTCATTGCATGTGTGTTCTTCCCACAAACCACACATGGATCCACCAGAGTAATTGCATGTGTGTTCTTTCGACAAACCACATATGGATCCGCGAGAGTCATTGCATGTGTGTTCCTGTAATGACAAACCACATATGGATCAACCAATGTCATTGCATGTGTGTTCTTTTCATGAACCACATATGTATCAACCAAAGTCATTGCATGTTTGTTCTTTTCACAAACCACATATGGATCCACTAGATTCATTGCATGTATGTTCTTCTCACAAACCACACATGAATCCACAAGAGTCATTGCATGTGTGTTCTTTTCATGAACCACATATGGATCCACCAGTCATTGCATGTGTGTTCTTTCCACACCCCACATATGGATCCACCAGAGTCATTACATGTGTGTTCTTTCCACAAACCACACATGGATCCACCAGAGTCATTGCATGTGTGTTCTTCTCACAAACCACATGGATCCACCAATGTCATTGCATGTGTGTTCTATCCACAACCCGCATATGGATCAACCAATGTCATTGCATGTGTGTTCTTTCCACAAACCACATATGGATCCACCGGAGTCATCGCATGTGTGTTCTTGTAATGGCAAACCACATATGGATCCACTAGAGTCATTGCATATGTGTTCTTTTCCACAACCCACATATGGATCCACGAGTGTCATTGCATGTGTGTTCTTTCCACAAACCACATATGGATCCACCAGAGTCATTGCATGTGTGTTCTTGTAATGACAAACCACATGTGGATCCACCGGTGTCATTGCATTTTTGTTCTTTTCACAAACCAGATATGGATCAACCAATGTCATTGCATGTGTGTTCTTTCCACAAACCAGATATGGATCCACTAGAGTCATTGCATGTGTGTTCTTGTAATGACAAACCACATATGGATCCACCGGTGTCATTGCATGTGTGTTCTTTTCCTAAACTACATATGGATCCACCAGTGTCATTGCATGTGTGTCCCTTTCACAAACCACATATAGACCCACTAGAGTCATTGCATGTGCGTTCTTTCCACAAACCACATATGGGTCCACCAGAGTCATTAAATGTGTGTTCTTTTAATGACAAACCACACATGGATCCACCAGAGTCATTGCATGTATTTTCTTTCCACAATCCTCACATGGATCTACCAGAGTCATTCCATGTGTGTTATTCTCCTAAACTAGCAGTAGAGTCATTGCTTGCGTGTTCTTTCCACAAACCACATATGGATCCACCAGAGTCATTGCATGTGTGTTCTTGTAATGACAAACCACATA
The DNA here is from genome assembly GCA_023614405.1 of Avena insularis. NCBI lineage: Eukaryota > Viridiplantae > Streptophyta > Magnoliopsida > Poales > Poaceae > Avena > Avena insularis. Next base: position 427,362,788 of record CM042696.1, read on the forward strand.
TGGATCCACCAGCGTCATTGCATGTGTGTTCTTTTCACAAACCACATATTGACCCACTGGAGTCATTGCATGTGTGTTCTTTCCAAAAACCACATATGGATCCACCAGAGTCATTGCATGTGTGTTGTTCTCACAAACCACATGGATCCACCAATGTCATTGCATGTGTGTTCTTTCAACAACCCACATATGGATCAACTAGTGTCATTGCATGTGTGTTCTTTCCACAAACCACATATGGATCCACCAGAGTCATTGCATGTGTGTTCTTGTAATGACAAACCACATATGGATCCACCAGTGTCATTGCATGTGTGTTCTTCCCACAAACCACACATGGATCCACCAGAGTCATTGCATGTGTGTTCTTTCGACAAACCACATATGGATCCGCGAGAGTCATTGCATGTGTGTTCTTGTAATGACAAACCACATATGGATCAACCAATGTCATTGCATGTGTGTTCTTTTCATGAACCACATATGTATCAACCAAAGTCATTGCATGTTTGTTCTTTTCACAAACCACATATGGATCCACTATATTCATTGCATGTATGTTCTTCTCACAAACCACACATGGATCCACAAGAGTCATTGCATGTGTGTTCTTTTCATGAACCACATATGGATCCACCAGTCATTGCATGTGTGTTCTTTCCACACCCCACATATGGATCCACCAGAGTCATTACATGTGTGTTCTTTCCACAAACCACACATGGATCCACCAGAGTCATTGCATGTGTGTTCTTCTCACAAACCACATGGATCCACCAATGTCATTGCATGTGTGTTCTATCCACAACCCTCATATGGATCAACCAATGTCATTGCATGTGTGTTCTTTCCACAAACCACATATGGATCCACCAGAGTCATCGCATGTGTGTTCTTGTAATGGCAAACCAATATGGATCCACTAGAGTCATTGCATATGTGTTCTTTTCCACAACCCACATATGGATCCACCAGTGTCATTGCATGTGTGTTCTTTCCACAAACCACATATGGATCCACCAGAGTCATTGCATGTGTGTTCTTGTAATGACAAACCACATATGGAACCACCGGTGTCATTGCATTTGTGTTCTTTTCACAAACCAGATATGGATCAACCAATGTCATTGCATGTGTGTTCTTCACAAACCAGATATGGATCCACTAGAGTCATTGCATGTGTGTTCTTGTAATGACAAACCACATATGGATCCACCGGTGTCATTGCATGTGTGTTCTTTTCCTAAACTACATATGGATCCACCAGTGTCATTGCATGTGTGTCCCTTTCACAAACCACATATAGACCCACTAGAGTCAGTGCATGTGCGTTATTTCCACAAACCACATATGGGTCCACCAGAGTCATTAAATGTGTGTTCTTTTAATGAAAAACCACACATGGATCCACCAGAGTCATTGCATGTATTTTCTTTCCACAATCCTCACATGGATCTACCAGAGTCATTCCATGTGTGTTATTCTCCTATACTAGCAGTAGAGTCATTGCTTGCGTGTTCTTTCCACAAACCACATATGGATCCACCAGAGTCATTGCATGTGTGTTCTTGTAATGACAAACCACATATGGATCCACCAGCGTCATTGCATGTGTGTTCTTTTCACAAACCACATATTGACCCACTGGAGTCATTGCATGTGTGTTCTTTCCAAAAACCACATCTGGATCCACCGGAGTCATTGCATGTGTGTTCTTGTAATGACAAACCACATATGGATCCACCAGAGTCATTAAATGTGTGTTCTTTTAATGACAAACCACACATGGATCCACCAGAGTCATTGCATGTATGTTCTTTCCACAAACCCCACATGGATCCACCAGAGTCATTGCATGTGTGTTGTTCTCACAAACCACATGGATCCACCAGAGTCATTGCATGTATGTTCTTTCCACAAACCCCACATGGATCCACCAGAGTCATTGCATGTGTGTTATTCTCCTAAACTAGCACTAGAGTCATTGCTTGCGTGTTCTTTCCACAAACCACATATGGATCCACCAGAGTCATTGCATGTGTGTTCTTGTAATGACAAACCACATATGGATCCACCAGCATCATTGAATGTGTGTTCTTTTCACAAACCACATATTGACCCACTAGAGTCATTGCATGTGTGTTCTTTCCACAAACCACATATGGATCCACAAGAGTCATTGCATGTGTGTTCTTGTAATGACAAACCACATATGGATCAACCAATTTCATTGCATGTCTGTTCTTTCCACAAACCACATATGGGTCCACCAGAGTCATTAAATATGTGTTCTTTTAATGACAAACCACACATGGATCCACCAGAGTCATTGCATGTATTTTCTTTCCACAATCCTCACATGGATCTACCAGAGTCATTCCATGTAAACTATAGAGTCATTGCATGTATGTTCTTTCCACAAACCACATATGGATCCACCGAGTCATTGCATGTGTGTTCTTGTAATGACAAACCACATATGGATCCACCAGTCATTGCATGTGTTCTTTTCACAAACCACATATTGACCCACTGGAGTCATTGCATGTGTGTTCTTTCCAAAAACCACATATGGATCCACCAGAGTCATTGCATGTGTGTTGTTCTCACAAACCACATGGATCCACCAATGTCATTGCATGTGTGTTCTTTCAACAACCCACATATGGATCAACTAGTGTCATTGCATGTGTGTTCTTTCCACAAACCACATATGGATCCACCAGTCATTGCATGTGTGTTGTAATGACAAACCACATATGGATCCACAGTGTCATTGCATGTTTGTTTTTTTCACAAACCACATATGGATCCACCAGTGTCATTGCATGTGTGTTCTTTCTACAAACCACATATGGATCCACTAGAGTCATAGCATGTGTGTTCTTGTAATGACAAACCACATATGGATCAACCAATGTCATTGCATGTGTGTTATTTTCCACAAACCACATATGGATCCACCCGAGTCATGGCATGTGTGTTCTTTTGACAAACCACATATGGATCCACTAGATTCATTGCATGTGTGTTCTTTTCACAAACCACATATGGATCAACCAATGTCATTGCATGTGTGTTCTTTCCACAAACAACACATGGATCCACCAGAGTCATTGCATGTATGTTCTTTCCACAAACCACACATGGATCCACCAATGTCATTGCATGTCTGCTCTTTCCACAACCCACATATGGATCAACTAGTGTCATTGCATGTGTGTTCTTTCCACAAACCTCATATGGATCCACCAGAGTCATTGCATGTGTGTTCTTGTAATGACAAACCACATATGGATCCACCAGTGTCATTGCATGTGTGTTCTTCCCACAAACCACACATGGATCCACCAGAGTCATTGCATGTGTGTTCTTTCGACAAACCACATATGGATCCGCGAGAGTCATTGCATGTGTGTTCTTGTAATGACAAACCACATATGGATCAACCAATGTCATTGCATGTGTGTTCTTTTAATTAACCACATATGTATCAACCAAAGTCATTGCATGTTTGTTCTTTTCACAAACCACATATGGATCCACTAGATTCATTGCATGTATGTTCTTCTCACAAACCACACATGAATCCACAAGAGTCATTGCATGTGTGTTCTTTTCATGAACCACATATGGATCCACCAGTCATTGCATGTGTGTTCTTTCCACACCCCACATATGGATCCACCAGAGTCATTACATGTGTGTTCTTTGCACAAACCACACATGGATCCACCAGAGTCATTCATGTGTGTTCTTCTCACAAACCACATGGATCCACCAATGTCATTGCATGTGTGTTCTATCCACAACCCACATATGGATCAACCAATGTCATTGCATGTGTGTTCTTTCCACAAACCACATATGGATCCACCGGAGTCATCGCATGTGTGTTCTTGTAATGGCAAACCACATATGGATCCACTAGAGTCATTGCATATGTGTTCTTTTCCACAACCCACATATGGATCCACGAGTGTCATTGCATGTGTGTTCTTTCCACAAACCACATATGGATCCACGAGTCATTGCATGTGTGTTCTTGTAATGACAAACCACATATGGATCCACCGGTGTCATTGCATTTGTGTTCTTTTCACAAACCAGATATGGATCAACCAATGTCATTGCATGTGTGTTCTTTCCACAAACCAGATATGGATCCACTAGAGTCATTGCATGTGTGTTCTTGTAATGACAAACCACATATGGATCCACCGGTGTCATTGCATGTGTGTTCTTTTCCTAAACTACATATGGATCCACCAGTGTCATTGCATGTGTGTCCCTTTCACAAACCACATATAGACCCACTAGAGTCATTGCATGTGCGTTCTTTCCACAAACCACATATGGGTCCACCAGAGTCATTAAATGTGTGTTCTTTTAATGACAAACCACACATGGATCCACCAGAGTCATTGCATGTATTTTCTTTCCACAATCCTCATGGATCTACCAGAGTCATTCCATGTGTGTTATTCTCCTAAACTAGCATAGAGAGTCATTGCTTGCGTGTTCTTTCCACAAACCACATATGGATCCACAGAGTCATTGCATGTGTGTTCTTGTAATGACAAACCACATATGGATCCACCAGTGTCATTGCATGTGTGTTCTTTTCACAAACCACATATTGACCCACTGGAGTCATTGCATGTGTGTTCTTTCCAAAAACCACATATGGATCCACCAGAGTCATTGCATGTGTGTTGTTCTCACAAACCACATGGATCCACCAATGTCATTGCATGTGTGTTCTTTCAACAACCCACATATGGATCAACTAGTGTCTTTGCATGTGTTCTTTCCACAAACCACATATGGATCCACGAGTCATTGCATGTGTGTTCTTGTAATGACAAACCACATATGGATCCACAGTGTCATTGCATGTGTGTTCTTCCCACAACCACACATGGATCCACCAGAGTCATTGCATGTGTGTTCTTTCGACAAACCACATATGGATCCGCGAGAGTCATTGCATGTGTGTTCTTGTAATGACAAACCACATATGGATCAACCAATGTCATTGCATGTGTGTTCTTTTCATGAACCACATATGTATCAACCAAAGTCATTGCATGTTTGTTCTTTTCACAAACCACATATGGATCCACTAGATTCATTGCATGTATGTTCTTCTCACAAACCACACATGGATCCACAAGAGTCATTGCATGTGTGTTCTTTTCATGAACCACATATGGATCCACCAGTCATTGCATGTGTGTTCTTTCCACACCCACATATGGATCCACCGTAGTCATTACATGTGTGTTCTTTCACAAACCACACATGGATCCACAGAGTCATTGCATGTGTTCTTCTCACAAACCACATGGATCCACCACTGTCATTGCATGTGTGTTCTATCCACAACCCACATATGGATCAACCAATGTCATTGCATGTGTGTTCTTTCCACAAACCACATATGGAACCACAAGAGTCATAGCATGTGTGTTCTTGTAATGAACCAATATGGATCCACTAGAGTCATTGCATGTGTGTTCTTTTCACAAACCACATATGGATCCACAGTGTCATTGCATGTGTGTTCTTTCCACAAACCACATTTGGATACACCAGTCATTGCATGTGTGTTCTTGTAATGACAAACCACATATGGAACCACCGGTGTCATTGCATTTGTGTTCTTTTCACAAAGCATATATGGATCAACCAATGTCATTGCATGTGTGTTCTTCACAAACCAGATATGGATCCACTAGAGTCATTGCATGTGTGTTCATGTAATGACAAACCACATATGGATCCACCAACGTCATTGCATGTGTGTTCTTTTCCTAAACTACATATGGATCCACCAGTGTCATTGCATGTGTGTCCCTTTCACAAACCATATATGGACCCACTAGAGTCATTGCATGTGTGTTCTTTCCACAACCACATAAGGATCCACCAGAGTCATTAAATGTGTGTTCTTTTAATGACAAACCACACATGGATCCACCAGAGTCATTGCATGTATGTTCTTTCCACAAACCACATGGATCCACCAATGTCATTGCATGTGTGTTCTCTCCACAACCCACATGGATCCACAGTCATTGCATGTGTGTTCTTTCACAAACCACATGGATCCAGAGTCATTGCATGTGTGTTCTTGTACAAACCACATATGGATCCACAGGTCATTGCATGTGTGTTCTTTAATGACAAACCATATGGATCCACCGAGTCATTGCATGTGTGTTCTTTCCACAAACCACATGGATCCACTGGTCATTGCATGTGTGTTCTTTCAAACCACATATGGATCCACCAGTCATTGCATGTGTGTTCTTTCCACAAACCACATATGGATCCACCAGAGTCATTGCATGTGTGTTCTTCCATGAACCACATATGGATCCACTAGAGTCATTGCATGTGTGTTCTTTCCACAAACCACATATGGATCCACGAGTCATTGCATGTGTGTTCTTTCCACAAACCACATGGATCCTAGAGTCATTGCATGTGTGTTCTTCTCAAACCATATGGATCCACCAATGTCATTGCATGTGTGTTCTTTCCACAAACCACATATGGATCCACAGTCATTGCATGTGTTCTTGTTGACAAACCACATATGGATCCACAGTCATTGCATGTGTGTTCTTTCACAAACCACATATGGATCCACCAGAGTCATTGCATGTGTGTTCTTTCACAAACCACATATGGATCCACCAATGTCATTGCATGTGTTCTTTCCACAAACCACATATGGATCCACCAGTCATTGCATGTGTGTTCTTTCACAAACCACATATGGATCCACAGAGTCATTGCATGTGTGTTCTTGTCTGGCAAACCACATATGGATCCACTAGAGTCATTGCATGTGTGTTCTTTCACATGAACCACATATGGATCCACCAATGTCATTGCATGTGTGTTCTTTCCACAAACCACATATGGATCCACCGAGTCATTGCATGTGTGTTCTTTCCACAAACCACATATGGATCCACCAAGGTCATTGCATGTGTGTTCTTTTCACAAACTACATATGGATCAACCAGTCATTGCATGTGTGTTCTTTCCACAAACCACATATGGATCCTAGAGTCATTGCATGTGTGTTCTTGTAATTACAAACCACATATGGATCCACCTAGAGTCATTGCATGTGTGTTCTTTCCTAAACCATATGGATCCACCAATGTCATTGCATGTGTTCTTTCCACAAACCACATATGGATCCACTAGAGTCATTGCATGTGTGTTCTTTCCACAAACTACATATGGATCCACCAGTGTCATTGCATGTGTGTTATTTTCTAAACCACACATGGATCCACCAGTCATTGCATGTGTGTTCTTTCACAAACCACATATGGATCCACTAGAGTCATTGCATGTGTTCTTTCCACAAACCACATATGGATCCACGAGTCATTGCATGTGTGTTCTTTTCACAAACCACATATGGATCCCAGTGTCATTGCATGTGTGTTCTTTCACAAACCACATATGGATCCACCAGAGTCATTGCATGTGTGTTCTTCTCACAAACCACATATGGATCCACAGTCATTGCATGTGTGTTCTTTCACAAACCACATATGGATCCACCAGTGTCATTGCATGTGTGTTCTTTCCACAAACCACATATGGATCCACAAGTCATTGCATGTGTGTACTTGTAACAAACCACATATGCATCCACCAGTGTCATTGCATTTGTGTTCTTCCCACAAACCACATGGATCCACAGTGTCATTGCATGTGTGTTCTTCCACAAACCACATATGGATCCATGAGTCATTGCATGTGAGTTCTTGTAATGACAAACCACATATGGATCAACCAATGTCATTGCATGTTTGTTCTTTTCAAGAACCACATATGGATCCACCAAAGTCATTGCATGTTTGTTCTTTTCACAAACCACATATGGATCCACTATATTCATTGCATGTGTGTTCTTTCCACAAACCACGCATGGATCCACAAGAGTCATTGCATGTGTGTTCTTTTCACAAACCACATATGGATCCACCAGTCATTGCATGTGTGTTCTTTCACACCACATATGGATCCACCAGAGTCATTACATGTGTGTTCTTCTCCACAAACCACATGGATCCACAGAGTCATTGCATGTGTGTTCTTCTCACAACCACATATGGATCCACCAATGTCATTGCATGTGTGTTCTTCCAACCACATATGGATCCACCAATGTCATTGCATGTGTTCTTTCACAAACCACATATGGATCCACTAGAGTCATTGCATGTGTGTTCTTCCACAAACCACATATGGATCCACCAGAGTCATTGCATGTGTGTTCTTGTAACAAACCACATATGGATCCACAGTCATTGCATGTGTGTTCTTTCCACAACCACATATGGATCCACCAGTGTCATTGCATGTGTGTTCTTTCCACAAACCACATATGGATCCACAGAGTCATTGCATGTGTGTTCTTGTAATGACAAACCACATATGGATCCACGTGTCATTGCATGTGTGTTCTTTTCACAAACCACATATGGATCAACCAATGTCATTGCATGTGTGTTCTTTCCACAAACCACATATGGATCCACTAGTCATTGCATGTGTGTTCTTGTAATGACAAACCACATATGGATCCACCAGTGTCATTGCATGTGTGTTCTTTCACAAAACCACATATGGATCCACAGTGTCATTGCATGTGTGTTCTTTCACAAACCACATATGGATCCACTAGAGTCATTGCATGTGTGTTCTTTAATGACAAACCACATATGGATCCACCAGAGTCATTGCATGTGTGTTCTTTCACAAACCACATATGGATCCACCAGAGTCATTGCATGTGTGTTATTTTCACAAACCACACATGGATCCACAGAGTCATTGCATGTGTGTTCTTTCCACAAACCACATATGGATCCACCAGAGTCATTGCATGTGTGTTCTTTCCTGAACAAACCATATGGATCCACAGTCATTGCATGTGTGTTCTTTCACAAACCACATATGGATCCACCAGAGTCATTGCATGTGTGTTCTTTCACAAACCACATATGGATCCACAGTCATTGCATGTGTGTTCTTTCCACAAACCACATATGGATCCACCAAGTCATTGCATGTGTGTTCTTTAATGACAAACCACATATGGATCCACCAGTCATTGCATGTGTGTTCTTTCACAAACCACATATGGATCCACTAGAGTCATTGCATGTATGTGTTCTTTCACAACACATATGGATCCACTAAGTCATTGCATGTGTGTTCTTTCCACAAACCACATGGATCCACAGAGTCATTGCATGTGTGTTCTTGTAATGACAAACCACATATGGATCCACAGCATCATTGCATGTGTGTTCTTTTCACAATACATATGACCCATTGCATGTGTGTTCTTTCCACAAACCACATATGGATCCACAGTCATTGCATGTGTGTTCTTCTGACAAACCACATGGATCAACCAATGTCATTGCATGTGTTCTTTCCACAAACCACATATGGATCCACCAGTCATTGCATGTGTTCTTTCCACAAACCACATATGGATCCACGAGTCATTGCATGTGTGTTCTTTCACAAAACACACATGGATCCACAAGAGTCATTGCATGTGTGTTCTTTCCACAAACCACATATGGATCCAAGAGTCATTGCATGTGTGTTCTTTCACAAACCACATATGGATCCACTAGAGTCATTGCATGTGTGTTCTTTCCATAAACCACATATGGATCCACTCAGTGTCATTGCATGTGTGTTCTTTCAAACCCACATATGGATCCACTAGTCATTGCATGTGTGTTCTTTCCACAAACCACATATGGATCCACGAGTCATTGCATGTGTGTTCTTTCCACAAACACATGGATCACAGAGTCATTGCATGTGTGTTCTTTCCTGAAACCACATATGGATCCACCAATGTCATTGCATGTGTGTTCTTTCCACAAACCACATATGGATCCACCAATGTCATTGCATGTGTGTTCTTTCACAAACCACATATGGATCCACTAGAGTCATTGCATGTGTGTTCTTTCCACAAACCACATGGATCCACAGGAGTCATTGCATGTGTGTTCTGACAAACCACATATGGATCCACCAGTGTCATTGCATGTGTGTTCTTTCAAACCCACATGGATCCACTAATGTCATTGCATGTGTGTTCTTTCCACAAACCACATATGGATCCACGAGAGTCATTGTATGTGTGTTCTTGTAATGACAAACACATATGGATCCACCAATGTCATTGCATGTGTTCTTTTCACAAACCACATATGGATCCACTGAAGTCATTGCATGTTTGTTCTTTTCACAAACCACATATGGATCCACTAGATTCATTGCATGTGTGTTCTTCTCTGTGCATATGGATCCACAATGTCATTGCATGTGTGTTCTTTTCATGAAACCATATGGATCCACAGTCATTGCATGTGTGTTCTTTCCACAAACCACATATGGATCCACCAGAGTCATTGCATGTGTGTTCTTTCCACAAACCACACATGGATCCACAGAGTCATTGCATGTGTGTTCTTCTCACAAACCACATGGATCCACCAATGTCATTGCATGTGTCTTTCCACAACCACATATGGATCCCAATGTCATTGCATGTGTGTTCTTTCCACAAACCACATATGGATCCACCCAGTCATTGCATGTGTGTTCTTGTAATTGACAAACCACATATGGATCCACTAGTCATTGCATGTGTTCTTTCTCCACAACCCACATATGGATCCAGAGTCATTGCATGTGTGTTCTTTCCACACAAACCACATATGGATCCACGAGTCATTGCATGTGTTCTGTACAAACCATGTGGATCCACAGTCATTGTGTTCTTTTCACAAACCACATATGGATCAACCAATGTCATTGCATGTGTGTTCTTTCCACAAACCACATATGGATCCACTAGAGTCATTGCATGTGTGTTCTTTCCACAAACCACATATGGATCCAGGTGTCATTGCATGTGTGTTCTTTTCACAAACCACATATGGATCCACAGTCATTGCATGTGTGTTCTTTCACAAACCACATATAGACACTAGAGTCATTGCATGTCGTTCTTTCCACAAACCACATGGATCCACAGTCATTAAATGTGTGTTCTTTTAATGACAAACCACACATGGATCCACAGGTCATTGCATGTGTGATTTTCCACAAACCTCACATGGATCTCCGAGTCATTCCATGTGTGTTATTCTCCTAAACCACATGATAGAGTCATTGCATGTGTGTTCTTTCCACAAACCACATATGGATCCACGAGTCATTGCATGTGTGTTCTTTGACAAACCACATATGGATCCACCGTCATTGCATGTGTTCTTTTCCAAACACATGTCATTGCATGTGTTCCTTTCACAAACCACATATGGATCCACCAATGTCATTGCATGTGTGTTCTTCCACAAACCATATGGATCAACCAATGTCATTGCATGTGTGTTCTTTCAACAAACCACATATGGATCCAAGTGTCATTGCATGTGTGTTCTTCACAAACCACATATGGATCCACTAGAGTCATTGCATGTGTGTTCTTCCACAAACCACATATGGATCCACAGTCATTGCATGTGTTCTTTTAATGAAACCACATATGGATCCACAGAGTCATTGCATGTGTTCTTTCCTGACAAACCACATGGATCCACAGTCATTGCATGTGTGTTCTTTTCACAAACCACACATGGATCCACAGTCATTGCATGTGTGTTCTTTCCACAAACCACATATGGATCACAAGTCATTTGCATGTGTGTTCTTTCCACAAACCACATATGGATCCACAGTCATTGCATGTGTGTTCTTTCCCCACAACCACACATATGGATCCACAATGTCATTGCATGTGTGTTCTTCACAAACCACACATGGATCCTGGTCATTGCATGTGTGTTGTTTCGACAAACCACATATGGATCAACCAATGTCATTGCATGTGTGTTCTTTCCACAAACCACATATGGATCCACCATAGTCATTGCATGTGTGTTCTTTCCACAAACCACATATTGATCCACCAGAGTCATTGCAAGTGTGTTCTTTTCACAAACCACATATGGATCCACTAGATTCATCATTGCATTATGTGTTCTTCTCCTGCAAACCACATATGGATCCCACAATGTCATTGCATGTGTGTTCTTTTCACAAACCACATATGGATCCACCAGTCATTGCATGTGTGTTCTTTTCACAAACCACATATGGATCAAAGCAGTCATTACATGTGTTCTTTCACAAACCACACATGGATCACCAGAGTCATTGCATGTGTGTTCTTCTCACAAACCACATGGATCCACGAATTCATTGTGTGTGTGTCTTTCCCACAAACCACATATGGATCAACCAATGTCATTGCATGTGTGTTCTTTCACAAACCACATATGGATCCACTACAGTCATTGCATGTGTTCTTGTAACAAACCACATATGGATCCACAGGAGTCATTGCATGTATGTTCTTTCCACAAACCACATATGGATCCTAGAGTCATTGCATGTGTGTTCTTGTAACCACATACATGGATCCACGGTGTCATTGCATGTGTGTTCTTCCGCAAACCACATATGGATCAACCAAATGTCATTGCATGTGTGTTCTTTTCACAAACCACATATGGATCCACCAGAGTCATTGCATGTGTGTTTTTCCACAAACCACATATGGATCCACGGTGTCATTGCATGTGTTCTTTTGCAAACCACATAAGGATCCACCAGTGTCATTGGATGTGTGTTCTTTTCATAAACCACATATGGATCCACTAGATGTCATTGCATGTGTGTTCTTTCAATGACAAACCACATATGGATCCACCAGAGTCATTGCATGTGTGTTCTTGCTTCACCACATGGATCCACCAGTCATTGCATGTGTGTGTTCTCCACAAACCACATGGATCCACAGAGTCATTGCATGTGTTCTTCTCCAAAACCACATATGGATCCTGACAGTCATTGCATGTGTGTTCTTGTCCACAACCACATATGGATCCACCAATGTCATTGCATGTGTTCTTTCACAAACCACATATGGATCCACTAGGTCATTGCATGTGTGTTCTTTAATGACAAACCACATATGGATCCACAGAGTCATTGCATGTGTGTGTTCTTTTCCTAACCCACATGGATCCACCAATCATTGCATGTGTGTTCTTTCCACAAACCACATATGGATCCACAGTCATTGCATGTGTGTTCTTGTAATGACAAACCACATATGGATCCACCAATGTCATTGCATGTGTGTTCTTTCCACAAACCACATATGGATCCACAGTCATTGCATGTGTGTTCTTAATGACAAACCACATATGGATCCACCAGAGTCATTGCATGTGTGTTCTTTTCACAAACCACATATGGATCCAACCAATGTCATTGCATGTGTGTTCTTTTCACAAACCACATATGGATCCAGATGTCATTGCATGTATGTTCTTTCACAAACCACATATGGATCCACAAGTCATTGCATGTGTTCTTTCATGAAACCACATATGGATCCACAGAGTCATTGCATGTGTGTTCTTTTCATGAACCACATGGATCAGTAATGTCATTGCATGTGTGTTCTTTCACAAACCACATGGATCCACCAGTCATTGCATGTGTTCTTTCCACAAACCACATATGGATCCACAGTCATTGCATGTGTGTTCTTCTCACAAACCACATATGGATCCATCAGTCATTGCATGTGTGTTCTATCCACAACCACATATGGATCGACCAATGTCATTGCATGTGTGTTCTTGCACACAAACCACATATGGATCCACTAGAGTCATTGCATGTGTGTTCTTTCACAGCAACATATGGATCCAGAGTCATTGCATGTGTGTTCTTTTAATGACAAACCACTTATGGATCAACCAGTGTCATTGCATGTGTGTATTTCCACAAACCACATATGGATCCACGAGTCATTGCATGTGTGTTCTTTTTCCCTGAACCACACATGGATCCCCAATGTCATTGCATGTGTGTTCTTTCCACAAACCACATATGGATCCACCAATGTCATTGCATGTGTGTTCTTTCCACAAACCACATATGGATCCACTCAGTGTCATTGCATGTGTGTTCTTTCACAAACCATATGGATCCACAGTCATTGCATGTGTGTTCTTTTCACAAACCCACATATGGATCACCATTGTCATTGCATGTGTTCTTTCCACAAACCACATATGGATCCACCAATGTCATTGCATGTGTGTTCTTTCCACAAACCACATATGGATCCACAGTCATTGCATGTGTGTTCTTTTCACAAAACCACATGGATCCACAATGATGAGTCATTGCATGTGTTCTTTTCACAAACCACATGGATCCACGAGGTCATTGCATGTGTGTTCTTTCTGGAAACCACATATGGATCCACCAGAGTCATTGCATGTGTGTTCTTCTCACAAACCATGGATCCACCAATGTCATTGCATGTGTGTTCTTACAACCCATATGGATCCACAGTGTCATTGCGTGTATTCTTTCCCTGAACCACATATGGATCCACAAGTCTCATTGCATGTGTGTTCTTGTAATGACAAACCACATGGATCCACAGTGTCATTGCATGTGTGTTCTTTCCACAAACCACATATGGATCCACAGTCATTGCATGTGTGTTCTTTTGACAAACCACATATGGATCCACAGTGTCATTGCATGTGTGTTCTTTCACAAACCACATATGGATCCACAGTCATTGCATGTGTGTTCTTTCCACAAACCACATGGATCCACCAGAGTCATTGCATGTGTGTTCTTGTAATGACAAACCACATATGGATCCACAATGTCATTGCATATGTGTGTTCTTTCATGAACCACATATGGATCAACCAAGTCATTGTATGTGTTCTTTTCACAAACCATATAGATCCACTAAGTCATTGCATGTGTGTTCTTCTCTCACAAACCACAATGGATCCACTGAAGTCATTGCATGTGTGTTCTTTTCATAAACCACATATGGATCCACCAAGTCATTGCATATGTGTTCTTGTAGACAAACCCGCCATGGATCCACCAATGTCATTGCATGTGTGTTCTTTCCACAAACCACATGGGATCCACTAGAGTCATTGCATGTGTGTTCTTTAATGTAAACCACATATGGATCCACCAGTCATTGCATGTGTGTTCTTTACAAACCATTACATGGATCCACCAATGTCATTGCATGTGTGTTCTTATACAAACCACATTGGATCCACCAGAGTCATTGCATGTGTGTTCTTTCCACAAACCACACATGGATCCACCAGTGTCATTGCATGTGTTCTTTCACAAACCATATGGATCCACCAGAGTCATTGCATGTGTGTTCTTCCACAAACCACATATGGATCCACGGAAGTCATTGCATGTGTGTTCTTTTAAACAAACCACATGGATCCATTGAGTCATTGCATGTGTGTTCTTGTGAAGACAAACACACATATGGATCACCATTGTCATTGCATGTGTGTTCTTCACAAACCACACATGGATCCACCCGAGTCATTGCATGTGTGTTCTTCTCTGAAACTACATATGGATCCACCAGTCTCATTGCATGTGTGTTCTTCAATGACAAACCACATATGGATCAACAAATGATATTGCATGTGTATTTCTTTTTCCACAAACCACATATGGATGCACAGGTCATTACATGTGTGTTCTTTTCCACAAACCACACATGGATCCACCAGAGTCATTCATGTGTGTTCTTCTCACAAACCACATATGATCCACCAATGTCATTGTGCATCACGTGTTCTATCCACTTAATCCACATATGGATCAACCAATGTCATTGCTTGTGTGTGTTTCTTTCCACAAAACCACATATGGATCCACAGGTCCATTGCATGTGTGTTCTTGTAATAGCAAACACATATGGATCCACTAGAATCATTGCATGTGTTCTTTTCACACCACATATGAATGAACCAGATGTCATTGCATGTGTGTTCTTTCCACAAACCACATGGATCCACCAAGTCATTGCATGTGTGTTCTTGTAATGACAAACCACATATGGATCCACGGTGTCATTCTGTGTGTTCTTTCCCACAAACCACACATATGGATCCACTGAGAGTCATTGGATGTGTGTTCCTGTAATGACAAACCACATGTGGATCCACCAGTGTCATTGCATGTGTGTTCTTTTTGACAAAGCCACATATGGATCAACCAATGTCATTGCATGTGTGTTCTTTCCACAAACCACATATGGATCCACTGAATGCCATTGCATGTGTTCTTTCTCACAAACCACATATGGATCCACTGATGTCATTGCATGTGTGTTCTTTTTCACAAACCACACATGGATCCACCAGAGTCATTGCATGTATGTTCTTTCCACAAACCACAATAGATCCACCAGAGTCATTGCACATGTGTTGTTCTCACAAACCACATGGATCCACCAGTCATTGCATATTGTTCTTTCCAAACCCACATATGGATCAACTAGTGTCATTGCATGTGTGTTCTTTCCACAAACCACATATGGATCCATAGAGTCATTGCATGTGTGTTCTTGTAATGACAAACCACATATGGATCCACCAATGTCATTGTGTGTGTTCTTTACCACATGGATCCACATTTCATTGTATGTTTTTCACAAACCACATGGATCCCACTAGAATCATTGCATGTTTATTTCTTTTCTGAAACCACATATGGATCCACGAGGTCATTGCATGTGTGTTCTTGCATGAAAAACCACATATGGATCCACCTGTGTCATTTGCATGTGTCTTTCCACAAACATGGATCAACCATTGAGTCATTGCATGTGTGTTCTTTTGCAGAAACCACATGGATCCACAGGTCATTGCATGTTTGTTCTTTTCACAAACCACATATGGATCCACATTGATTCATTGCATGTGTGTTCCTTTCAATGATAAACCACATATGGATCCACCAGTGTCATTGCATGTGTGTTCTTTCCACAAACCACACATGGATCCACCAGAGTCATTGCATGTGTGTTCTTTCCACAAACCACATATGAATCCACGAGTCATTGCATATGTGTTCTTTGTGATGACCAAACCACATATGGATCCACCAATGCCATTGCATGTGTGTTCTTTTCTGAATCACATATGTATCAACCAGAGTCATTGCATGTGTTTGTTCTTTCACAAACCACATATGGATCCACTAATTCATTGCATGTATGTTCTTCTCTATAACCACACATGGATCCACTAGTCATTGCATGTGTTATTTTCATGAACCACATATGGATCCACCAGGTCATTGCATGTGTGTTCTTAGCAATGACAAACCCCACATATGGATCAACCAATGTCATTTGCATGTGTGTTCTTTCCATAAACCACATATGGATCCACCAGGTGTCATTTCATGTGTGTTCTTTCCACAAACCACATATGGATCCACTATGTCATTGCATGTGTGTTTTTCCACAAAACTACATATGGATCCACAGAGTCATTGCATGTGTTCTTGTAATGACAAACCACATATGGATCCACCGTGTCATTGCATGTGTGTTCTTTTCCCTAAAAAATTGCATATGGATCCACCAGTGTCATTGCATGTGTGTTCTTTTCACACATACCACGCATAGACCCACTAGAGTCATTGCATGTGTGTTCTTTCACAAACCACATATGGATCCACGAGTCATTGCATGTCTTCCTTTAATGACAAACCACATATGGATCAACTAAGAGTCATTGCATGTTTGTTCTTTTCAAACCATATGGCTCCACATTGTCATTGCATGTGTGTTATTTCTAAACCACACATGGATCCACCAGTGTCATTGCAAGTGTGTTCTTCTCACAAACTACATATGGATCCACCAATCTCATTGCATGTGTTTTCTTGTAATGACAAACCACATATGGATCAACAAATGATATTTCATGTGTGTTCTTTCCACAAACCACATATGGATCCACCAGAGTCATTGGATGTGTGTTCTTTCCACATGCACACATGGATCCACAGTCATTCATGTACATTCTTCTCACAAACCACATGGATCCACCAATGTCATTTGCATGTGTGTGTGCATCCATAATCCACATATGGATCCAACCAGTATCATTGCTTGTGTGTTCTTGCTCACAAACCACACATGGATGCAGAGTCATTGCATGTGTTTTTTCTTGTAATAGCAAAAACCACATATGGATCCACTAGAGTCATTGCATGTGTGTTCTTTTTCCACAACCCACATATGAATGAACCAATGTCATTGCATGTGTGTTCTTTCCACAAAACCACATATGGATCCACCATAGTCATTGCATGTGTGTTCTTGTAATGACAAACACATATGGATCCACCTGTGTCATTGCATGTATGTTCTTTCCCACAAACCACATATGGATCCACCAGAGTCATTGGATGTGTGTTCTTGTAACAAACCACATATGGATCCACAGTGTCATTGCATGTGTGTTCTTTTGACAAACCACATATGGATCCACCAATGTCATTGCATGTGTGTTCTTTCACAAACCACATATGGATCCTGCTTGCCATTGCATGTGTGTTCTTTTCACAAACCACATATGGATCAACCAATGTCATTGCATGTGTTCTTTCACAAACCACACATGGATCCACAGGAGTCATTTATGTATGTTCTTTTCCACAAACCATACAAATGGATCCACCTGAGTCATTGCATGTGTGTTGTTCTCACAAACCACATGGATCCACCAATGTCATTGCATGTGTGTTCTTTTCCATAACCCACATATGGATCAACTTCGTGTCATCAGACATGTGCAGTTCTTTTCCACAAACCATATACATGGATCCACCAGAAGTCATTGCATGCATGTGTCTACAAACCACATGGATCCTTGATACATTGCATGTGCTGTCACATGTCATGCATGTGT